>JAOWBC010000318.1:10418396-10433841 GCA_028566105.1 Hypoplectrus providencianus
TTTAAATCCCAAATCAAATTGTTTTCAGTGAGTAACAATATGATCCATTGTATTATTTGTATTTTAAAGATTGACTTTCAGGGTCAATTAGTGATTTTAAATATATTTTTTAATAATAACTATTACACATAATGAAATGTAGTTTATGGGAGCATAAATTCAATTATAGGTCTGTTTTAGCCCTTTGTATGCAAACATCACAGAGTCAGTCTGTGTAGATATTCAGTCATTTTCAACACAATAAATACATTCAATCATGTGATTCTTTTTGTGTGCTTACAGTTAAATCACAATTGATTTTAGATAGTGACTGTCATCTAATGCCCGTGTGTCGGCCTGTAGGTGTATGACTACTGGCTGAATGACATGTACCTGAACAACAGACTGGCTCTGCCCGTCAACTCCAGTCCTGTGATGGTCTTTCCACAGCAGCACTTCAGGGCTCCCATCGACTCTTTAAGGTATGAGACGCTGCACATGGAGGAGACACATGAGAAATATATTGATGTCATTTCTATGCTTTGCAATAAATAAATAAGTTAGCATTTAACTGATGTTTTAGATATTTATCAGGCTACAAAGACTTGAGAAATGATAGCGAACTGTATAAATTACTCAGGCTGACTTTGATTGATTATTGCAAATTGAACACTTCCTTCATTGACAGATAGGGTCATTACCCAGAACACCTTGGGGGCTGAGAGGCCAGGCTACTTAACTGGCGGCAAGGTTAACAGACAATGAGGGCTGTGCTGTGGTAAACATGGTATTGAACTGGGATCGGCTCCTTTACAGATGATTTACATAAAGCTTCTGTACTGTTAAATGTGATGAGGTTACAAGAAGAGTGAGATTAAATGTGGGGAGTTTGGGAAAGGATTTTACAACATAAAGTTATTTCTTTCGTAGGTTTGCTGCACACTTGATTTCTGGCGTTTTAGAGTACAAGACTCTCCTTGATTCGTAAGTATCATATCTTTTGTGATTAAAAAGCAGGTC
Organism: Hypoplectrus providencianus; assembly: GCA_028566105.1. Classification (NCBI taxonomy): domain Eukaryota; kingdom Metazoa; phylum Chordata; class Actinopteri; order Perciformes; family Serranidae; genus Hypoplectrus; species Hypoplectrus providencianus. Next base: position 10,419,396 of record JAOWBC010000318.1, read on the forward strand.
TGATGTATGAATGCTGTGGAAGTATCCAAATGGTCAATAAATACAGATATGCACAGTTTTCATTCAAGAACAGTCCTTGTAAACCCGTCAAGGGACGTCTACAAGGCTGTGATGTCACAACGATACTTCACTAAGCCTTGCAACAGGAATTCCCAGGCTGCTTGACACTGCAGAGACACTTAGAGCTCAGACATCTGTCACCCTTTGAATTATCAACGTTTTTCTTATATGTCTAGAAGAAATGCAATCCTAGGTTAAATACATTTCTATCAAAACATCACTGAGAACGCAGTTTAGTTGCATGGGAACATAATTATAGGAGACCAAGCTGTATTTGCTTAAAGACTTCTCTAAAGGAACATGAACATTTCAATATTAAGTATTTAGAAACTTAAAATCCAACTACGAACTCAAAAATTAAAGATAAAGATAAATAATATAAAGATGGGAGTGAATCATCTTTGGTTCATGTGTAAATAGTCGCTCTCTGCCGGTGGACTACGCCCGGGGCCAGCTGGCTGGAACCCCTCTGTGCATGGAGCAGTACTATCGCCTCTTCACTTCTTACCGCCTACCGGGGCCTGAGAGGGACACATTGGTGGCCCAGGAGAGCAGCGTGATGCCAGAACCTGAGCACATCATTGTGGCTTGTAAAAATCAGGTCAGTGGAAAAACAAAAACAAAGGGAGAGTTGTCATGGACTAGTTTGAAGAGGTTCCAAATACTAGCTTTTTCAAGGATCAACCACGTCACAGGGTTGTGAATTGTGTATGACGTTTGCCTAGTTCCTGGTGAAATGGTAGCAAGGGCAAGGTCTCTTCTTTAAGTTACAACTGAACTATACATCGTGTCCTTGCCACAGCAGAAAATATGGATCATTACTAACTTGTCTGTGCTCACAGTGTCAAACACGCTCTGTGAGCTCTGTGCTAACTTATCTCCCAATAAGTGATTAGCAACCACAACTATGGCAGGTTCCCTTTGTTAAGATAATTATCTAGAACATGTGGAACATGTCAGCAGCCCTGAGCATTGTCACAGCAGTATGTTTCAAATCCACAGAGGTTCAGTTATATAAGGAGAATCAAATGTGCTCAAATAAAGCAAAACAATGCTTACTTACCACCATCATGAAAGAGAAACTTTGGTATTTGTCAATTCTATCCCCCCATATTTTTTTGTGTCTAACTGACTTGTGGGGACCACAGTGTTTAAAACCTGTCTAGTATTGAGGAAGAGAGCTGTGGCCAGCAACTACAAAACTTTCAAAATAAAACAAAACAACAAACAGACTGGACCAAGCAAATGGTACAGGATCTTTTCATACACCGAATGAAAATCTGATCCAGTCAGTGGCACTTACAAACACTTTGAATGAGTGTAACTGCACCAAAGGACAACATTGCAGCTTGTTTCACAGACTACAGACATTTTGCTTGTGTTGGATTACAGTTAAACCATAAATCAACTGTGTGGAATAGATAGCCTGCACTTAATTTCCAGGTAATACTGAAGGTAGATTTGGGGATGAGTGCACTTAAACAGCATGTATCCAATCTGAACTTATATCCAGTTCTTTGTGCTGGATGTGGTGATCAACTTCCGCCGACTAAATGAAAGAGACCTGCTGACTCAGCTGGAGAAGATCGCCAGGATGGCAGACAGTGAAGAAGAGCAGCTCCCACCTATTGGTCTCCTCACGTCAGATGGACGCACAGAGTGGGCAGAGTCCCGCAGTGTGCTAATGAGAGGTATGAGACTCTTACTTCAGGTCAATCTCAGTGCTAGGGCTAGGGTTAGTCTATTTGCCTTACATAATGTACCCTGCGGTTTTATGCTCTAGAGTCTACGAACAGGGACTCTCTGGATATGATCGAGCGTTGTCTGTGTCTGGTCTGCCTGGATGACGCCAGTGGCACCGAGCTCAGTGACACCACAAGGGCCATGTTGATGCTGCATGGCGGAGGAGTGGCAAAAAATGGAGGCAACCGCTGGTACGACAAGCCCATGCAGGTCAGTGAGCACAGCTAATCTGGTGTGCTTCTCAGAGGACCTGTTTAAACAACTGAGGAAAAGAAAAGAGATTGAAGTGAGGATGAAAGAGATGGAGGTGGATGAGGGATGCTATACCTCCAGGGAACATGAGATAACTGACCAAATTCATGTTCCTCTCTCACCGTGCCAGTGGACATAATTAGCCAATCCCATGCCAACTTAAGAATGCACACTTAAAGAAATTCTGACGAAGACTGTACATCCCTATTGGATCACTAGCCGTCAGCCTGATGTCATTAGCATGAACTTTGATGGAGACATTTTAAAAAAGAATTCAGAATGAAATGGAGGCCTTCTCTCTGATTTTGAAAGTGTAGGGTGCAACATATGGATGAAATGTATTTAAAGAAACATACAGCTGCAGTGCACTAGTAGGCTGACGTAACTGCAACTGCACGTGTGCTGAGTCTTGGATAATGTAGCATTTCAGTTCGGTTTAACTCAAGAACATTACACTAACAATAGCATGGCTGTGCCAGTTTGTTGTAGGAGCTGACGGCTGCTGTGGAGTCGTGTGTGAACACTCACCATTTGAGGGAATTGTCCTTGTGCAGTGCACAGAGTATCTACTCAAATACATGTAAGGAAATAAATGTCAAATGTGTGATAGTTGTTGGTATATGCTTTGAAATTAAATAGGACCATGCTAAAAAAACATGCCAAATGATATATGAATATATTCCCATGTGACATCAGGATTGGCAGCCCATCAAAGCTGGTCAGGGCAGCTAGTGTGAGCGAGCTGCCTGCACCACGCAGGCTCCGCTGGAAATGTACTCCAGAGATTCACAAACTCCTCGCTTCCTCTGCTGACAAACTACAAAGGTCCTGGTTTACTCTGATTTCTGTACATTCTTATTCATGAATGAATGCTTTGAGCTTAAAGCAAACTTTCTCTCGTCTGTTCAGGCATGTGAAAAATCTGGATATGAACGTGCACAAATTCTACGATTATGGGAAAGAGTTCATCAAGAAGCAGAAAATGAGTCCAGATGCCTTTATCCAGGTTGCTCTCCAGTTAGCCTACTACCGGTATGAAAAACATGATTATAACAGGACTCATTTCTGTATGTTACATAAACCGAGGGCTTTAAGGGGGTTCTCTCTGTGTTTCTCTAGATGTCACAGCAGACCGGTGTCAACATATGAGAGTGCTTCAATACGGCGTTTTCAGCAGGGCAGAGTAGACAACATCCGCTCAGCCACACCAGAGGCCCTGGCCTTCGTCAAAGCGATGACTGATGCGAAAACGAGCACAAATGTGAGTCATACTATCCAGTCTAAATGCTACTGCAATGCTGCTGAAGAGTAAAAACTGCATGCATAATGAAATGAGATTGTTAGTTTTCTTCTTTGAGCATTGTTGGTTTGAATCCCAGAACTGACTGGTCAAGTCCTGAGGTGCCCTATTGGTAGTGGGCTTCTAAGTACCATGGATTACAGAAAAGGCTTCCATAAAACATGGAAATAAACAACCAAAGTGCAAAATGTCTTAAAAGAAACATAAAATGATCACAAAGAGATGAAAAAGGACCAACAAGAGCCTCAAAAATACCACAACAAGACAAAAAACAACCACAAAGACATGTCAAAATTATAATCCACCCACCTGTTTGGACTCACCACAACTAATAAATAACAACTATTTGTCAATATCATTTCTTATGAGAATATTACAAGTTGATGTTATGCATTTCAACATGACGTCTATACTGAACAGGAATGTATTATTGTAGTAATTTGAGGGTGTTTCTGCCTCCAGGATACAGAGAGGATGGAGCTGTTACGAGGTGCCATCACTGGGCAGACAAAGTATACTATTCTGGTGACTACTCTCTAATCTTATCCCATATTTTATTCTGTTACAAAACTGACTTTTCCTTTGAAAGAAAACATCATACTAAAAGTATACATTCTCCCTTGCAGGCTATAACAGGGATGGCTATAGACAATCACTTACTGGGACTACGTGAGGTTGCACATGAACTGAAGATGGAGAAGCCGGAAATATTTAAAGACGAAGCCTATCTCATCAGTAATCAGTTCATTCTCTCTACAAGTCAGGTACTGACGTCTGATTTCAAAGCTTTTAAAAGCAATGGTGAATCAAGAATCAAGAATTAAAGGTGTACTCCACCAACGTTTCTCTTGACATTAATTTATTTGTTACTTCTCAGCCAGAGAAAACACTGGAAAAGATGTATAATGTCCTCTGTGGCTCTGCATTTAAGGTCTAAAATTATCAAATAAATATAATCCATATTATCTAACATCAACTTTTAAACAAAAACAAAGCATTTTGGAGCCAGAGGATACGAATGGAAGTCAGCCTCAGATATCTTAATTCATCGTCTTTCTTTCCCTCTGATTCACTTTTCTGTTTGTTCTTTCTTGTTAATTTGTTCTTTTTTTCTCACGTGCTTGTTTGTTCTTGAATTTCTTTCTTGTTAATTAGTTCTGTCTTTTTCTCGTTTGTTCTTTCTTTCTTGTTCATTCTGTCTGTCTTTATTCTTGTGAGTTATCCAAAAACCCAATAGTAAATTGCTGGATTACCCCAATAGTGTCCACTACAAGCACACAGCTGTCTTGTTTCTACTACAGTGTTTCTATACATAAGAAACAAGGTGACAGAGATATACAAAGTTGTTTTAAAAAATATATACATTCTTATTTATTTCAGTGTCAGTACTAAAGGATCCACTCTCCCCTCAGGTTCCGACCACTGTTGAGATGTTTTGCTGCTATGGACCTGTGCTTCCAAACGGATATGGAGCGTGCTACAACCCTCAGTCAGACCACATCATCTTCTCTGTGTCCAGTTTCCGCGAGAGCCCGCAATCATGTTCGACAGAATTTGTGAAGTGTCTGGTGCAGGGACTGCAGGATATGAGGGATCTGTGCAATAAACACAACTCCAGCTCCAGTCCGGCCCAGCAACGACAGAGCCAGACACTGGAGACGCACACACAAACAGACACCAACTGGCAAAGCAAAGCGCCACAGAGATCAACTGACCTGAGCAAGAATCAGCAAACAGTGCCACAAGTTCTGCTGAAGACACCAGACCAGACTAAAGTGGAGGCTCAAACCCAGACATCATCACAGGGGGAGGTGCAAGCTTTGAAGAATGGAAGTAAATCTTAGGAAAGTGTCAGGACCAGTGGAAAAAAAAATGTTGGTGTGATTTTAAAATTGTCTTTATGTGCTGCTACAATGTATTCCTTGAGTTATTCACTCAATATTAACTTTAACTGTGAAACAAAATGTCACGTAAAAATGTTTTATTGTCTTGTAAGACGTCTGAAGAGCTAAAGATAATCTCATTTACTCATTGTAAAAAAATATTTGAGTTGTTGGGTTACTATAAAGGACCCTTTCAGCTGTTGTCAGAAACAAAAAAGTCAAAATGCAGCAGTAATTCAAATTACTGTCTAGATGTCTGCTATCTGTTGGTAAACATGAATGCGGTATTTGTGCTTTTGATTGTTGCTTTGCACTAAATTCAGACAAGTTATCCAAAGAAAAGAGTAAATTCATTGTTTAGTGAAGAGCAGAGATATTCTATGAGATATGTGAAATTGCTGATTGTCTAATTAGACGTCAAGTTGCAAATCGCATGCTGCTATCCAATGATTTTGTGAAGATTAGGGTACATCAGAAAAAAGAATCTTCTATGCAATTTCTATTTGTGTTGTCAACATAAATTGTGTCTATATTGAACGAGCTGTTACTTAAATGTCTGTGATATCATTTTATAAAATCATTAGAGGTTTAGTTCACACAGTAATGTATTCAACACACTGGATACTGTTTGGCTTATCAAAGAATGTTAAGTGTGATCAAAACTGTGTATTTGTAAATTTATGAGAAGAATATATCGATTAAGTTATTTATTTTTGTATAACTTAATGTTACAGGGTGTAAATGTCAAAGTAAGTATGTGAAACTTACTAACCAGAGGTGATCACTGTGTCTATGATTCTCAAATTGTTGTATTTATGACCTGCTGTTGAAGATTAAAAGAAAAGAAAATCATATTAAGGCTTGTGTTCAATTTAATGTTTACAGAAATGCATTTCTATAAAATGGTTAAGCTCTAAATCTACGAGGCACTGGGACGACTGAGAATGCCATTAACTGGTTTAAATCTTTGGATCAGTTGCATTGCGGGATCAGGTTGTCTATTTGATTAGAAATCACTAGGCAATATAATTAAGCAGGTTTTTCAAAATTATGGCCTCTTAAATGATTTTTGTACATTTTGATAACACATAAGGGTCAACATCACTGCAGAATTATATAAAAAGCTATTTTCAACAACCACTGATTATGACAAACAATGGTACGGTCTTTTGAATGAATGTAATTATTACTATTAATTCCGGAGAGGAGGCCATGTTAGCAACAGGTGCACCGTGCGTGACACGTCGTTAAGTAAAGTATGAATTAAATAAAGTAGCAAAACACCGGACCTTCATCCAATAGGGTCTCCAGCTCCAGGGGAATGTTTCTTCTCCAGTTTTATCGGGATACCAGCACATTGGCTTCTTTCTTCGCTTTTTTTGTGGACGTGGTGAGGTCAAACAGTCCGTCTAATGTCTGCAGCTGGCAGCCGCTCTGATAGCGCGCGAGTACTAGTGCGTCCCGGAAGTCACCCGCGAGTAGAATACGGTGGTGTCGGTGGTGGAGCTCGTGGTCGACGGGGAGGTCCACTCTGGGTGTTACCTGGTGCACGTGGAGTTTGGTGCGTGTTGATAACTTTCACGCAAAGTTTGAGACAACGTGTTACGTAATTGTGATGTCACTGAACAGTGTCCGGAAACTTGTCAATGTTGTTTCCCTAAAGGTGGAGATGGAAAACTTCAACCCGTTTGCAAAACCAAAAAGCTGTTACTGCTGTGGAATACGCTCACGGGAACCGCAGAAATAAATTATATATTAATGTGGAACACCCTTATAAGAGCTTGCTACTTTCCAATTGAAAGACTACAGTCACACAGAAAGACACACAGTCTTTATAAATGCACCCATTGTCAGTCACTTGGTGAAGCCTAAACTCTGTGTATTTGAGTGAGAAAAGGTTGCATTTTACTGTGAATGAATTCAAATTATTATTCAAGCTAATCAATATTCAAGAATTGTATGATAATCACAATATAAATTAGTGCAATTTCAAAATCTCAGGAGGCACTATATTTCTGAAATGTAAAATATGTCAAAATATATCTAATGGTGCAGCAGAGACATCATGGCCTACAAATCATATTTTTCAGACAATCATGACCAAAAACACACACAATATGATCTGTATATATATATTAGAATGATCATACTGCAATATCAATAAAATTAATCACAATGAAATATATTTTCAAAATTTTGCTGACCTCCTTTTTATTTGCATGAAAAAATGAGTTATTTCTTGTTCCTTTTTAAACTTTCCTACATCATCTACAAAAAGAGCCATGACCAAAACATGTTATTAAACTTAAATATATTTTATTTATATTTATTTAATTGCATATTATTATGATTCTCAGTGTTAGTGTGTGTCTATCTCTTCATGCCCATCCCCAATAGGTGGATATATATAAAAAAAAAACTAGAACACACAAACTTTTTTTCTTAAAATATGTAAAATACAGCGGAAAAAGTAAGCTACACTATGGCTTAACTGGAAGCATCATTTTATGGAACATTTCTAAACACAGAGGTAACAAATATCAATTCTGTTAAATACCTGGGGATTTTAATGTGACAACCTAGCGTCAATATTGCTCTCACAAGCATCCAAAGCTTTGCTGTGTTTATGTGTGTGCATCCCTCAGCCTCCAAAGAGGAAGCCGAGCCTTATGTCCTAAGTAGAAAACATGGCTGCAAGTCTCTGTGCCAGCTGGCTCATGTCTCCTGGTGAAGTGAAGTGTGACAATAAATACGCACTCCTTCACTAACAGCTAAGGTAGCCAGAGCAACAAAAAAAAAAAAAGCCCTAAATCTACTGATGTGTTAAATTTCAAAACAGTCTTCATACCTGTGATATGTTTTTCACATTCATTGTTTAAAAACAGCAGTTGGTGTTTTGTGTGCGTCTCATAGCATCAACTATTCATCTACAAAAATCAATACAAAACAATTAGGTATAGTTGCTAATATATACTCATATTCAGCAATGCATCAGTGGAGGTATCTACAGTGCTAAAGCTTTTCTAACAACAGTCATTGTCACAAATCTAAAGTCAGCAGTGAGAATGTCATTTGGGGTGCAAAGAGTGTACTGTTGCTACATCACCCCACCTCTACTTTTGTGACTTTGGTTTTTTAAAGGGTTCGTTGGGCTTCACCAAAGTCACAAAGTAACACAATGGATAGATGGATATAGTAACTTCAGTTCCCTGTCAGAAAGTTCAGTCTGAAGACGAGGTTAAAAAGTAAAATATTTTAGCATACTCTCAACTGAGGTAGGTTTTAGGTGGCTAAAATATGTTTTGCTGCAGCCCTTGTCCACAGCAGTACAATGTTTAGCTTCCATGCCTGTCCACCTGCCAGCCTCACCAAACTGGGGACATATCAAACTTCATCTGTTGTATGTAATACTCATATGATAAAAAAAAAAGGATTACCTCATACAATCTTACTTCAATAAATCCAAACTACCTTTTAAAACCCTTATAAAACCCCTGTGTTTAATAGTGTTTATTTAATAAAGTGCAGATTCAGTAAAGCTGAAATCTACATGATATGAGCCTGTAAATTTCCTTTTTTCACAAATGAGATGATTTGTGTGGTGGCTGTCCTTAACCAAACTGTGGGTATAAAAATTAATGATGGTGCAACAGGATGATATAGTGCAATATAAATAAGAATAACTTGATTTCACTTGATAGGATGACAATTTGTCATCCTATGCCATCTCACAATGGACAAAAAGCCATATTTAAAATACCCTGAAGTCTTGGAAAGACTAGCTTGTTAATCTTATTTGCCATCTCTCGCCCTGTGTGTTGTGATTGGTCGGGACTGAACAATGACTAAACTATGAATTAACTAAATCTGACATAGAGACAATCTAAAAAGATGTAAACACTGAGCAGTTTGATCCAGGCATAAGTCAGTTTGTGTTGCTGGTTAAGGGTTTAAATTATATTTACAAAAACTATATGCTATCCTACAGATTGTCACAAAGCTTAAAGAGTTTGTGTTTTTTTAAGCAGTCAATTTGTAGACATTCTTAAAAGACCGTGATGGTTGGAGATGAAACTGCACCTCCAGTCTGGTTCTTTCTCCACTCCTCAGTTACTAGTTCTGCCCGTGGAAGGCGATCAGGTTGAACGCTGTGTCCATGAACCTCTTCAGCTCATTGAGGTGGGTGGACTTGTTTCCAGTCGCGGGAGCTGCTGCAGGGTCCCGTCCCACATACCTGAAGGAAACAAGACAGGGTTGCCTAAGAGGATTTTTCTATTTTATCTCAGTTGTGAGCAAATCAGATAACAAGTGAAACTCTTACCAAATGGGCTTCTTGTTGGCCACCACTGTGAGGAAACGCGGCCGGACGTAATCGTAGTAACCCATGTTCTTGTGCTCCTCCTGACACCAGACCAGCTCAGCATTGGCATATTTCTCTGTCTCTGCTCTGACCAGGTCAAATGGGAATGGAGAGATCTGAGGGGGGAGGCCAAAAACGAAGAGGGAATAAGAAAACCGCCTGACTCTCATTTCAAAATCCACAGAGAGAAGGATTAAAAACCTGTTCAAGTCTAATGATGGCGATGTCGCTCTCCAGTTTTTGCTGCTTCCTCTCTTTAGCAAGTTCGTAGTAGACTTTGCCTGTGCAGAAGATCACCCTCTTCACTTGGGCTGGGTTTTTACGAGCAGGGCCCTCATCTGGAATCAGCCTCTTGAATTTCGTACCTGCAGACACTCAAATATGTTAATTTTCTATCCAGTCGACAAACATTTAGGATAAATTAAAGTAAAACTCCACCTTTGGCGAGGTCATCAAAACTGGACCTTGCGTCAGGGTGCCTCAGCAGAGACTTGGGAGTAAAAATGATCAGCTGTGAAAGACAGGAAAAGTTTTCTGTCAATGCCAAACAACAGACTGATTCTATCATCCGTGACGTCTTTGTGCAATTTGAAAAAACTCTAGAGATATAAGTTTTTATCTCTTTTCACGCTAATTTGTTGCCACTATATAGCATGCAACATCAGCATTGGGAAAACAAAACATTTCTTTAACAAATAAATAAAACCTTTTGTGCTTAGCCAACCAAGTCCAGAGTTTTTCATAAAAAACAAACAATATTATCCCCTATTGGCCCTCTCACTAATTTGCTCAGGAAGCCATTTTCTCATGCTTCGCAAAGCATTGCATTTATGTGCGACAGGGGATCAGTTAAGACATTCAGTGTGGCAGAAAACAGACTGAAAAGGAGCTGTGCATATAGAAAATAAGGAGAAATGCTTTATACCGCCAAACTTTATGGCCAAACTAGTTCTAGTTTCAAGGTTCAAACTACCAACTGATCATGTACAAAACCACAGTAGTACTGTAAATGAGCAAAACCCGGGCTGTGCAAATCTTTCTGCACACTGAGATATTTTCTGAGGTATGGTTGAGATAAAATATTGTGCCTTAATGGTGTATATGATACAAAAAACAGATATAACCCACTGTATTTTTTTCAAAGATAAACAAAGCAAACAAAAAAATATAACGCATCTTTGATGAACACTTGATTCTTAATTCTAATTCATAGTTAATGGCTCAACTGAAAAAAATGATCAATAATGCAAATGTTTTAGAGAGAAGACTATGGAGTTTAATTTCCACAACATGAACCTATCATCTTATTTTGCAATAATAACCTGCTCAGGTAAATTGTGCCTTACTTAACGCCAGCAAAGTCTCTGACAGTGTCTTCAAAGAGTAACAATGAAAAAGAATCCCTTTCTATGGCAGCAGGCTTATATGTTTGACTTCAACAACGCAATCAACAAAAAAAACTTAAATCAAAAGGATTTTCCACTCTACCGGTTTTCTAAAGGGCAGCAGAATCTGCCGTCTGAGCACATGACAGTAGTTTGCCGGCGTGGAGCAGTTGACCACAATCCAGTTACAGTCGTACAGCTGCTGGACCTCAAAATCTCCACTGAACTCCTGCATAACAAAAAACAAAACAAAACAGAGCATTACAAAGAAATGTAAATGGTTATTGATCTTGAAAACAGAAATTTAACTTCATGTAGACAAAGTTACAGAGTTATAGTGTTGTTTGCATAAAGGTTTTTTATTCTCATAATTGGGCAGAGATGTGACACGAGTGCATCAGTGCACTGCATCTCTCTCTCTCTCTCTCTCTCTCTCTCTCTCTCTCTCTCACACACACACACACACACACACACACACACACACTAACACACACACAGAGGACAGAGAATGTTAATCCCTTAGTATGCTCCCACTAATAGTTTGATCAATATCCCATTTGAAGATGAATCTGGTGAGCTTCTGCTGATACAGCTGCTGTGGTTCCCTCCATGAATGTTCCCCTCGTACCCAGGCACCCTTGGGACCTGCTTTACTGCTGAATACCAACTCTTTGGAGCTCCTAATGAATAGACTTCTCAGCTTCAGAGAAATGGGCAATCATCACTTAAGCCATCACTTAAATGGTCGTGGCATCAGGATGTGGGATGATAACTGCAGCACACAGTGTGGCAGCTTAGAGTTCATGACATCATGTTAAATTAGACATGTGAACTTACAGGAAAGTGATCAGGATCATCTTTGCTCATTTGCAGGAAGCGTTCAGGTCGAGCTGATGAATGTTCTGGGCCCTGAGGACGGAGGAGCAGAAGACACATAATGACATGCTGTAAGAGGTATCACACTAAAACATTCACTACAAAAATGTACAAATTGAGTGCAGCTTTGTAGATGTATTTTAATATCCTCTCACCATTCCTTCCATCCCGTGTGGCAGCAGAAGGACAATACCATTGTTGCGGACCCACTTGGCCTGGCCCGGGCTGATGAACTGGTCAATGATACACTGGGCCGTGTTGTGAAAGTCTCCAAACTGGGCCTCCCAGAGAATCAGAGCGTTGGGACTGGCCATGGCGAAGCCGAGCTCAAAACCTGAAGTCAGAGTAGTTAATAGACAGCAAAAAAAAAAAACAAACAGACAAACTACGAGCACCCTGTTTGACTGGAGCTGCTTCAGTCTTACCGAGCACTCCGTACTCTGATAAGGAGCTGTTGCAGACGGTGTAAGGAGCCTGGTTGGCCCACAGGTGGTTCATGGGAACACAGGTACGTTTGTCCACCTCTTGGTCATGCAGGACATGATGACGGTGACTGCAAAACATAAAGAGAGACAGACAGGAAAGAATAAAACATATAGAAGAAAGACAAAAGCCATGTTACCATCTCTGTGAACCTGTACTGGAAAAAAGATGTGTGAGCAAATAAGCTGGCAAAGAAAATGATGTGTCTCATGTTATTGTCTCATTTTTTTCATTTTCGAAATGTGCTAAATATTTAGCCATGACACTGAAAATCTTTAGATAACACTCAGCTACACTGTCTGTACCCAGTCAGATATTGAAATATCAGTTTTAGGCTTCACTTAATTTCTGTGATCACAACCTGAAGCCTTTTAAATGTATGTAACTTGTGTTGCAGTGGAATCTGTATATATCTTATTAGAGTTTCAGGCCTCATGTGCTGCAGAATTAAAAGGTATGATGTGTTGCCTCTATGCCTTAAAAAACAGCACTGTTGTGTTATGAGATCCATTTGCAGATGGTACTTAAAAAGACTGTGGAGCACCGAAGCAAAATCAATGTTGAGACATTGTGTAAACTATCATATAAATCATATGGAAATGGCAAATAAACAGAAACAGAAACAAAGGCTGCAACTTGTGTTTTTTTTTTTTTCACTTCTTTTTTTTAATCAAAACAATGCATAAATTGCTTTGTCTAATAAAGCTTAAAAATGTTTGTCACTTCTGGAAAACAAATAACTCAAGTGTTCTGTCCATTGGGGATTATAATCTAAAAATATGTATTTCTTTATTGCTACAAATAATAAACAGCAAAATAATGGGGATGAAAACAAAAGGGTGATAGGATTTCTTCCAAAACATTGTTAACCCAGTAGATGCAGGGTAAAGACATACACTGTGGCGGGTGTTTCAGCCCATAAAGACACTCCATAAAGAGTCCCCTCCTCTCTCCTCATCCTCAGTCAGTATGAGGCCCAACAAGAGTTGATGGGAGCAAAGAGCCAAGCGTTAACAAGCTCTAACAGTCCGCTCGCTCCCAGTGCAGGAATCAGCCTTCAAAACCAGCACGATCAGACAATCACTTAAACCCCTTAACATCACTTTAATGACAACGACACACACATTCTCTCTCTGTCTCTCTCTCTCTCACACACACACACACACAGTGTAAAAGGTTATGTAACGGTCAGGCGGAAGAACTGCAGGAAACAACCAAAATCTATTGATTATTATCTTAAATGTGATATTACATTAAAGAAGGCTTGATGATTATAATTGGAGTCCTTTGAATCCATAATTATGGACTAATGAGGGCAGACGATGCACTGAATAAATGCTCTGTTTGATCCTCGCTCTACATTCATAGATACATTTTCTCTTCATGAAATCCTTTGATGAACGAAACAAAATCGAGAGCATCCAGCATTAATTGAGGTAACACACATAATTTCACGTTTCATTTTCTCAAACCGCTCCGGCCCAATTCAAATAGGACCCGAAACCTCACGAGAAGGAGGTCTTTCTGCGGGATTGCCTCATAAACCGCATGCCCACTTCGCTCCTCTTTTTTTCTTTTTGTAATATACACACACAGAAAACACACACACTTCCTCTGCCTGGGGGCCCCATTAGTCAGGGAAAGGGGTGCACGGCGCAGCGCACGCAACCCACCCAAACACGACGACTGAATCCATTAGTGCACGCTGTTACGTACATCACAGAAAGGCAAACAGGCCCACTCGACTGTAACATGCCAATATGCTCAGCTCCTAAGAACTGTGAAGGGAAACAGAGTAGTGGGGGATGAAAAAAAGTGTAGGTGGGCAATAAGGGGTGGTACAGGGGGGTGGGTAAAGTAAAGCTGAAGTGCAAAGAGAAACAACACAATACAATGAAGTGGGATTTAAATAAACAACAGGTGATACACACATGAAGGGTGGATGTAGTCATTTTTTTCAGGCAGGCAAATTACCCTGCTGAAGGGGACAGCGGATGGGGAGAAGTGCATGTCAGTGGTAAATGCGAGGCAAAAGAAAAAGCCCCGTAGCCTCTGGTTAGTTAGTGTGATGTATGTCGCTGTGAGCTGAGAGGGAGGGGAGGGG
>JAOWBC010000318.1:10452667-10508477 GCA_028566105.1 Hypoplectrus providencianus
GATTTTTTTTTTGTCCAGTTTCAGTAACTTGAGGATACCACCATTAGACTAGAGGTCTAGGTCATGAGGCTTTCTAGCTTGTTTTAGAATAGTTCATGATGGGAGGCAGGGAGGGGGACGGTGACTAACCACTGAAGGTGACTTGGAAGGGATGGGAGTTTCAAAGAAGACAATATGGCGCCACACAAGAAAAGAAACGGTGCTTGGAATGCTGATAGGAGAGCAGCTGATGAGATAGAAATCTGATTTAACAGCTATTGGACACAACTGATGTGTGTTTGTTTGGTTCCATTACCCATAGCCTATATAAGAAGTAGACCTCGCCATCGTGATGTCACCAAATGGCTGATGGACCACCGTTTTGAATCCTTTTGGTCGTTGGTTTCTTGTTTTTGTGGAACAGGAAATGATAATATATGCTCAAGAGGGTGGAGCTGGGATAGAAAAAATGCTTAGTTACAAGCAAACGATTAGCAGGGTGTATTCCAGTCACGCTAACTGTTAAATGAATTGGGGTACTGAGTCTTGATTACTTCCTGTATGCAGTTTATACAGTGTGTGTGAGGGATGATAATGCCCTCTATCTAGTCTGTTATTAAAACGATGCTTCTTCAACAAGCAATGCAGATGGAGGGTGAGGGTGCCCATCAAACCATGCAAACTCCTCGTCTCTTCATTTTTTGTGTGCCCATGTCTTGTTTAAAGAACCAACAGAATCCATCACCGGCCGACACTTGGGAGCACAATTTATTTTTGAGTTCCTGCAGGCACAGCTAAGTTGTAATACATGCCCTGATGTCAAACAGATGGATTTATCAAACTGGATAATGAAGCCTCTTGTGCCATCAAAGGCAAATCTGCAGGCTCATTTTAATGCCTCAGTGAAATACAAGCCGCAAAGCAGGACAAGTGGATGTTAAATATTTGTTTTTGCCAAGCTAGATAAAGTGGCAATAAAATAAATATTGTGGGAATAAATCAATTGACTCAACTGAGGTATTTTTTTTGAACATGTGGTGAGAGGGCAAAAATCCAATGACAAAAAAAAATCCAACTTAGATTATACAAGCATTTACATTACTGTGTACTTCTACATTTATGTCATTCTTTAAATTTTGGGAGTAACCACACATGAGCTGCCCTTATTAACTGAATAAGATGATCCATGATCGCCTGTGCTTGCCCTTACTTTGACCAGTGGTGGGCGAAGTGCAGCTGTAAGCCAGGAGAAAAGGTATGAGGACCAGAGAGGGAGGAGGGATGCGAGTGAGAGGGCAAAACACTTAGAGGGGTTGACCCAAGCAGAGTGGGTTGGAGGTTGAAAAATAGAGCAATTCTGCTGGAGAGAAATGAAGGATAACTGGGCAGTCCCGAGTGAATCAATGCAATGGATTTACCTTCGGACTGGATGGTAGGACGGAGAAAAAAGAAAAAAAGAAAAAAAAATGAATGGAGCCCAATAAACGCGCAGGGCTCAATGAAGGAGAGAAAATAACTCACAAACGCAAGAAACACCAGTTTAGCAAACGTTATGTGTGATTCAAATAAACCACATGACATGAAGATGCATTGCATTCAGAGTATTTAGTGTGGTGCAACATATATCTGGGCCTATTTGTTCTGCAGAGATAGTGCCAGTTCTTACATCCGGTTTGTAATTCTAAAGTATCTGCACGATGCTAAATGCTTTTTTTTGGTCTTTTATCAGTGTTAAGATGAACATTATATTAGGGGTCATCCCACTCGACACCACACCATGACAATTTCATGAATTCATTCATTACAATATATAATAAATAGTAAATAAGAAATAAACTTGACATTTAGGTTGAAATAATCTTTGGTTTGTTATTTTATAAGCTTGTTTATCTTTTCATTATTTCTTTTATTTCACAGATTTTTTTCAGCTAAAGCATCTTCGGAGTTGCAGGACAACACACTTACAAGGACAATACACAATCCGACAAAAAAACATTCAAAAATATTTAAATTCTTTAAATTTAAATTTATTTTTAATTTATTTACATTTTTAAAAAGACAACAATAAAACAATAAAACATGTGGACAACACCAGCCATCTCTTGGCTTTCCACAGTCAAACCAGCTGCCTGATTGCCCCCATATTCTGACCTTTATGGTATGAAATATTTAAATTAAGTCAGTTATAAATAAAGAAATCCAACTAAATTGTCCTCACCAGACCATCAAGTCAGTAAGCACTATATATGCCCAAAATACATTGGTTTTCTGTTATTATTGATCAACAACATGCTAATTGGTGGATAACCACAGCAAAGAAAAATACCGTGGCAGCAATTACACATTGTCTGTCTGCTCTGCAATAGCTCAGTTCCCTGCACATTGTGGCTAATAAGCACCATGTCACAGAAAGACTTGAAACCGGGTGTCCTAATAACTAGTCTCTGTATGAGGACATTACAGCTTGTGTGAGTGCAATTTTAGCCTCTCAAATATGTAAATGCACTAAATGAAATTCATGTGTGTGTGAAGACATACCTGTGACGATGAGGCATTCATTGTATTCCAAAGCTTCAGTAAAGAGACGAGAGACGATGAGTTCAGGGTTGATGACGAACCTGATCTCTTCCTGGACCAGTCCATGTCCTGTTACTCCACCACCGACAAGCCTGTTGGCAAAGTCCACCTAATTAAATAAAATCAGGAGAAAATGAACCAGAGAGAGTTAACCAAAATTCCACATTCTCTGAGGTATATTTACAACAAAACAAATTGATAATAAATAGTTCTGCCTATTTAATGCAGCTGAGAAGAACTGTGAGATTTAGCTACCGTCCCTCCCATTATTTGGACAAATGACTCTATTAGTGTCTCCTTATTATCTGTCACCCACTGTGGTCATTTAACACAGATAAATGTCGAAGGATCACTGCACTGCTTCCTGATGGTAAATAATCAAATCAGGAAATCGTGGCAAAACAACTGACATGAAATCCAAAGAGTTCAAATATCTTTAAAATCTAGAATTATTGTTGAGCAGAGCAGTAACAGCATGAACATGTGCAGATTCTCTCCAGATTTAAATATGGACCTTCAAATCAGGGACAGCGCTTCAGCGAATGGTCCACATGAAGAGAGGAAACACTTTTCGCTTTAAATAACAAGTGGGTACTTTACTCACCTCTAATATTTGTCATACTTCAGTTTTGACAATCGGAGGGTGGCACGGAAAATGAAATAAGATTGATGTAGGGGACATAAGCATATTTTATGAAGCATTTTTACCCAAATCAAACATGTTTTTAATTTTAATTTAATGCTCTGAGAGAATGCATCTCAATGCCAGGGCTACCATAAAGCTGACACTTGTTGATTATTGGATTTGGTAACTTATTGACAACCTAAACTAAGATAGTTAATAAACTTCATACCTGCTTAATATCAGCATTGTCAGAGAAAATATGCTTACATGCTAACGTTGATATTTAGCTCAAAGGATAACTGATCTCACATCAGTAAAGCCTCAGAGCAGCTAGCATTCTTGGAACCATATAAAGCAAAAGTTATTGATAAAATCCCTGCAGAATCATAAAATGTGGTTATTTTGGGTTTCCTGTTTCAAAGAAGGAAATGTTTTGATTTTGAGACTTCCTGTCATGTTAGCCCACTCTTTGTTTTTGTGGCATGGATAAGAGGACAGCCCATTCAATCACAATGCTGTTATTCAAACATCCTGCCAGGGGTGAGGGTTGTGTTCACTGGCCCATAGCTACGTCAGTCTGTGTGACAGTGAGTGTGTTTGTATGTGCATGAGTGTTTGTTGTCCGACCAGTCGCTCGACTCCTCACCTCCTCTGCTGGCTCCCCCCCTTTGCCTCACCCCCCTCACCCTTCAATCTCACCTCCTGACAGAATGACAGCCCACTCTGCCCTATCAAAAATCAACACCCAGCCAGTGCCCAGCCTGCTGCGGTAGCCATCAATCCGCCTGCAGGACTCCTGGTCCGCTGGGTTGCCCCAGTGAGATGGCTCACCCTAGTCATCCTTTCCTCTATGCGCCTCTTTCTCCCTCATCCCCCACCCCAGGGTCCTCTCCTCCACCCTTTACTCTCTGAGTTACTCAAGTGTAAACATCAGCTGTCAGACAGAGTAAAAAATGCACCAAACGCCCTGGAACACAGAGGAGGAGTGGGGAGATGGTGTGAATCAATGCAGAAATAGAGCCAATAACCTTCTCGGATATGCACAAAATTATACACCATATTTTGATTTTCTGCAGGTGGTGGACAACTTTTTAGACAAGCTGTAGAATCTCTTTGGCTTTTGACGGAAGGTATGTTGATGACCACAAGGAGAGGTAAAAACAGCATGCTACATCAAGTCTGACAATCTGAGCCAACAGTTTTGACAAAGAGTTTGAGGTGAAAAAGGAATCATTTTACAGTTATTCTAGGACACTGGTAAGGAAATATGCCTTAATTACACCAGGTAAGATGCCATTAGATGCTAAACAGTAAACAAATTCCTACCTGCAGCATCCCATAGCCGTCATCCTCAATCGTCCCCTCACAAGTGATATGAAGGCGCTTCAGCTGAGTCTGGGAACTGGAATAAAAGAGCAACATTTTTAGTTATTATTCTAGAAAAGGTGATTAACTGTATGAGAACAAGGGATGATCCTAAAGCCTTTATTATTTGGAAATTGAGCTTGGCAAGCACCCAAAGAAGAAGTGACTGTTATAGCAAGGAAGCAAGTGCATGACTTTTCTAAAAGCCAAACTGAATCCTGATCCGGATCCTCTTGACTGGATTCCACCAGACACATCTGTGCCGCGTTCCAGCTGTGGCATGGTTTTATTTCAGTCTCCACACAGAACCATAACACAAAATTGTTTCAAAAGCATTTTGTCGGCCCTGTAATTTTTCCTTGATATTTGTGTTTCTACCATAACTAAGTAATTATACTGCTGACTGTTTTAATCATGTTTATAGTTGCTATGTCCTCCTCTGTTGTGCTGTAGCCTCCAGACAAAGCTAATAATAATAATATTATTTGATAAATACATTTCCTTCAACCTGGATTAATGATGGTGTGTTAAAACAAAAATGTAAGTCAATAAATCATTAAATGAATAATGTAGCACAATAAAAAGGAATACCTTTCCCAGTTGGGAGGATTGCTCAGTACTTGTCTTGTGAATGTTACAAGACCCTTGGGCTCTTTGAAAACAAAGACAAAAAACATTATTAAAAGATGTTCATTAAATGAAAACCATAGAAAGCATTACGGCATTACGTTATATTAATGCTTACTTGACTGTGTAACTCTCCTGAAGTAACACAGCAGAGTCCTCAATTTCTCAATTTTTCTTGATGAAGAACCTTCAAATAACCTGAAACAGAATGAAACAGAATGAGCTTTTCCAAGAGCAATTCCAAGATTACATGTGAAAGCAGTCTCGCCAAAAAGTAACTGAAAATAAAGCTTTTAATTTCACTAAAAATGAAGTGTGTTAGAACAGATGAGAAACATGGATCTTTCACTCGGTCATTATCTATAGCTCACTGCACAACTATGCTACAGCATGTCAGGAGCGAGGTCAAGCTTTTAAACTGGCATGATGTCCCTCCCATCTACCTCCATCCTTCATACAAAAGCACTGCCTGCGGCCATGTTTCACTTCTTCAGAGTTACCATAAAAACTAGGGTGGATGGAGGGAGGGAGGGAGAGAGAGAGAACGAGAGAGAAAGAGAGCGTCCACATCTTAAAATCACCCCATACTGGTGCTCTCCCTCCATTAAAAGCGACCTCCACTGATGACTAATCACAGTTCAGCATTTATCTTTCCCTCCTGCAGCTTTCTGCCCAGACCAGTAAGGAAAAAAAAACAGAGGGGACAAATAATAAAAAAAAAAAAGGTGCTACACGAAAAAAGGCCTTCAATATAAGAAAAAAAATCATTTATTAGGCAATTCCTGCATATTGGGTGCATTTTTCCAAGCTTTGTATATTCTATGTAGTGAGACAGTGTCTTGTGCAGGCACTGTCAAGTGTCTGACACACACACACACACACGCACACACACTCTTCCCTAAGTGTCAATTTGGCAGAATGTAAACTGCCAATGACATGGTTTAGGTGAAACACAGATGGATGACAGTGAGATTTTCAGTATAGACAAAAATTATACCTTCATGAAGACAGGAGGGGAACTCATTATCAATGATTTAGTCACAAATCATATTTTCATTTTCAAGGATAGTCACATTCATTATTTGGTTCTTATTTTCTGCATCCTTACCCTGAAGTGCTCCAGGATGCAAGATCCCTGACAGTTTCACTATCACAAATAAGGCTGTTTCCTTGCAAATGAGGACAGGCCATCCAGTGGTCAGAAACAAAAACAAATATTTTGTTTCGTAATAAGCACTTTAATTCTCGACTAAACTGTTTAAATTGCTTTCTATGTCATTTTCTTCTCATACAGAGAAAAACACAAGCTAAAGAGATAAGTCTGCCTTCTTTCCTCTCCCTCGAATCTATCCATCACTTAACGGAGGACAAACCTTGACAGTTCTGCCAAAACAGCAATCAGCAGATTGCTTGCTGCTCTGCTTGTCCAAGACAGAGCGCTACTGTAGCCGATAAGCAAAGTGACGGACACTCCCTCAATTACAGGGGGGGAGGGAGGGCCAGTAACGATCGAGGGCCCATTTTAGACTGCACTGGTTGTCTCGTCTCGTCTTCTCAGAAACACCAAGACTTTTCTCCCTCTTGCTCTTTCCTGTATTTCAACGCTGGCTGAAATGCTGATAGTGAAGGCAGGCCTGCAACCGAGTGCTGGCATGGGCCAGAAACCGCCAGCCACGCAGCTCAAATCAATGCTTACATTATTACAGGGGCCTCTTCACTTAGCCTGCCACTGACGTTTGATGTGGAGGCAGATATCATGCCCCCCATACAGATGACTGATTGTGAGCAAGTACGATTAAAGTTCCGATAAAATGAAGGAGCTGAAGGGGAGAATGTAGACAAAATCACACATAATCAATACAACCATTTCCAGCATTCATAAAATAATGCTGTTCATCATCTCCATTATGTTAGGCAACAACACTGGACGTGATCACACATATCACTAATGAGGAGGTGGTACCTCAATGAAATGCGGGGAAATTGAGTTAAAGTGATATCTGGACAATGTCCACCCTGTGTGTGCCTATGCTCCATAAATATTGTGTGAGAGCAAGGAGCAAAATCCTGTAACTCTGTTAACAAGCCCATCCCATTCATACACAAGGTCTGTCTTACCTCCATCAGCTTCTTTAACCTTCTTGCACACAAATAGCAAAACAAGACAACCAACACGCTTTCATCATATTCTGAGGGAAGCTACACTTCTGCATATCCTCTTGGAACAATCTAGCCAGTGATGGGAGGCTTTGGCCAATCACATGTGATTTTAGAAAGAAGCTGTTTCTACTGGCTCTTCTAAAAAGCAGATTGATATGCATTAAAATCTAATTGAATTGCAGAAAGTCCTGCAGAACATGTTGCTATTTCAGCATGGTAATATCTGCCTCTTTATTCAAATGCAACACATTGTCTGTGTAATGTCATCATGTTAAATATTTAGGAAGAGTTATTTATTTTAGAAAACAGACTTCTGTATAGTCATATCAACGCACTATCACTTTATGGTCTACTGGAATGAATGACTGGACACTAGCATGTTACTGGCTGAGGTGCATGCAGGTGGGAGGAGCTTAGGATAGAGAGGGCCAAGCAGCAGGTGGGAGTATTTCCAAATTTTTCCAGGTTTTTCCTTTCAGAAAACTGCCTTCTCAAGCTTTATACTTTCCCCTATAACACTGTGATATCCGCAAAGCTAGATCTTGCCATATCTCCTGTTGCCATCTGCACGTTATACCATTGGAGCAGAGGCTGTACTCTGGTTGACACAGGTATATAAGCTTGACTGCATTCATGCATCTCCTCCCTCTGTGGCAAGAAAAATGACTCAAGATTACGGGAAGCCACAGACAGACAGGCAGGTGTGCCCTTTAAAAAAAGTCTATCAAAACAATTTGTTTCAATTAGCCATCCCAGGCTTTCTTAACAGACCGCTGGGTCTGAGTAGGTAGAAACACAGAGCACCAATTTAACACTCCTACTCTGAATCTCCCTCCCACACAAAAAGACAACAGAAACATGGAGCTCAAAGAGACTCTCTGCCCACAGTCACATCATCAAGGCTATAAGGTGACAGGGGAGGCAACAGCACCAAACATAAGCTTTCAACTATAAAACTAAAACAAAACTGACTAAATAAAACAGATGAGATAGCACAAGCTGTAACGATGCCCGTTGAAGTTCACCCTATTGACACCTGCTGAATGCAAGTTAAAGGAGAAACATGTTAGTGTATGGTAACTTACTGAAAACTCAATAAATGAGTCAAAGCTGACTAAAAGAATTCATCTGTTTGGGGTTTTCAAGGCAGTAGTGCCCCCTTATGGAAATTAGTTTCCTCTGAATGGTAGAATCACTGAACACAGAGCAATCCTTTTTCTACCAGTTTGTAACAGATAGTTCCATTAATCATCATGTACATCTCTGGATGTATTTAAAACACATGTATTGGAAAGAAAACTGCTTAAAACAATGTGGGAGAGTGGGTTTTAATGCTAATAGGTAATACAGGATGTTCCATAAATATAATGATACCAATGACCCTATATCATGTTCCTGTCCAACAACTATATTAAGCTCCTTGTAGAAACATTTGGAACCAATGAGGGAAACTAAGGTTCAGTATCAGTGTCTAAAATCTACTCAGCCTCCTGCTTCAGGTAATAGCCCACAATGGGACTCAGCAAAAAGCTCAGGGGGCAAATCTCATTCTGTGAATAAAACACTAACGACCGCAGCTCACTCAATTATCCTAGTGAGCTACTCATCATTGTTTTGTGTCTCTCTCTAATTCTCTGCACTGGACGGTGTGCTTTTACCTGTAGAAGTTGATCTCAGGATAATTGCAGTACTCCGACTTGCGGGAGTTGCGTCGGGGGAATGTGCAGAAGAAGGCGTTAGCCAGAAGACAGGCTATTTGCTCCTGAGACAGAGTCAAGGAGTGGTTCATCCTCGACTTCAGTAAGGGAATTGGCTGGAAAAAGAAAGAGATGATGGGAAATGTAGGAAAGAACACAAAAAGGTATGTGGGTGCTGTACTGTGGGTCTCGTGGCTAATGGGGAAAGATAATTAGC
Source organism: Hypoplectrus providencianus (assembly GCA_028566105.1). NCBI lineage: Eukaryota > Metazoa > Chordata > Actinopteri > Perciformes > Serranidae > Hypoplectrus > Hypoplectrus providencianus. The sequence continues at coordinate 10,461,915 of JAOWBC010000318.1, forward strand.
TTAGCAAATTTAGCAGGCAGAGGAGACAAGGAGAGTTCTCATTAGTTAAATGGGTGGTAGTAATTAAGGTCCTGGTTTTCTTGCTCTCCCCCAGGTTCGTTCAGTCAGACACACGAGGCCCATCAATCTTCACTGATTAGGGCTAAAGAGCCTCCCAAGGCTGCCCAGTTAGCAGATCAATACCGGCTCTAATAACACACACATAAACATTAGCCTTGACGCTTAATACTGCAAAACAAAGTGGAGAGTCAAAAGGCTTCACTATCCAGCTGCTACGAATGATTCAGAGGTGAATATTCCTGCTTGGTTTCTGCTTCCTGTAACAAATGCCAAAATTCCTGGGTTTTCCTACCTTGACTAGTTTATTAAATTAAATTCTGAATACATAAATGACTTACAAAAAAAAATGATGTGGGAATTTTTGAGCAAAGGAAAACGAAGACAAATGGGGATGACCTTTAAAAGATCTGTGACATGGATCAGCTCCATTTAATGGGAACAAAAGACAGGGCCCTGTTTGTCGAAATCTATTGCTCAGATGAGGAAGAAGGGCCATAGGCATTGACTGAACCTTAAAAATGAATCTTAAAATTCAGATGAGAAATTTCCTCAAGTTCACAAGCACGCCACATCAGATGGATGACTGGAAATGAGACGGACCTCTCCTCTCTCAGCTCTCTTTTCTAATGAAGCAGTTCTTGATATGGACCCAAAAGGGGCATTCGTTATCTAGGAGTTGTAGCTCATGAGCTGATCTTGTAGAACATTCAGCACAGAACCCTTTGCCTCCCGTCTCTGCTGACTGCACACACTTAAATCCTTCCTCTTACATCCATTAACACTGCTGATCTCCTTTTAAGAACACATTTCAGTTGTCTCATGCCACTCTTCTTTACAAACCCTCTAAACATAAACTCTGTACATATTTAGAAACAGTCATTTTACTTACCATTGTACAGAGGACAGGAGCGCTGAGTGCCAAGTCAACCATAGCAGGAAGTACGGCCTCGAACAGGAGTTGTAACTCAGAATGCTCAAGATACTGGAGAGAAGAGAAAAAAAGGAATAGAGGCAGAAGTGCTGTTAAATGGGATATCTCTGTGGAGCTGACTGCCTAGTTAGGCAGGCAGTTACTCAGAGCCAGCCGTCAGAGAGACTGATTGGATCTGAAGTGACATATTGGTTTGTAACACTGAATTTTTTTATTTTTTTTATTTTTTATTTTTTAAACAAAATGTTAAATCACAGCCAACGTCATTTTCTGTTTGTGTTTACTTTTTGACAGTTCTTTCTTTGAGAGGGGGAGAATTAAGTTTGTTTCTCTCTGACAGTAAACATGCAAAGACTAACAAGTTATAATATAGTATTATAGTTATAATTAGTTATTTAACTTAAAGTTATCGCTAATAACTAAATAATTAAATGTTATTTTACTGTTTCGTAATGTCTTTTTAAGACAGAGAGACAGAAAGGCCCTGCCAGATATTTGATGAACCTGTTCGACAGCGAGTCGGAGGTCATAACACAATAACAGTATCTTAGGAAGGGAGCTCAATTTTCTCATATCGTACAAGGAACTGACTGTCAGCAAAGGCAAAGGATGTTTATTGTTGTTTTAGCGTGAACCCCCACTCCTCAGGTATCAATAATCCCAACACTTGAGTGGTGAGAGAAGAAACAGAAATGCTGCAGATCTACTAGCTACAAAGAACCAGCTTTAGAAGAAACTACCATCAATCTGGCAGCGGGCCTGCCACGGCCAGGGCATCCATACTTCAGCCTATAGCTTACCTCAGCATCCATCTGCAATTCCCTCTAAAATAAACACCCAGTTATTCCATCATAGACCAGATTTACAACGCAATCACTTATGAGTGTATTGGCTTCGAATGTCACTGTCATCAATCTCTTGCCTTATTCTATCAAGGTAAGCAGGGGGAGCCTGCCCTGATTAAATGGACCTTCTGGAGCAAATGCAAAAGACCAGTTGTGGAGAGAGTGGCAGGGTGGCTTGATTTTCAACAGGAAGTCTTTGGTGGGTGATTTGCCCAGGGCATTTATATTGCTGCAGAGCAGGTCTGACTAAATGCTGTCAGAAGTAATGAGCTGGCAGACATCATAAAGCACTCCTGCGGGACTAATAGATGGTAGTTGGTGATGCGGCAGGATGAGGGTAGAAAGATGATCCGCCACTCTTTCACACAGCTATAGCTGCCGGACACACAAGTTAGGCTGCACACACAAACTATACCTTTCATATCAATTCATATGACATACAGCGTTCCACTGGGACACGCCGATTTACTTCCGCGTAGGCTAATGATCGATTATGCTCTGATCTTCCATCCATTCTGGTCTTTACATCTTATTTCCTGGCAGCTCAAGTGTCAATTTAACATATTAATTAAAGGGTCGAAGATTTTCTTTTCTTTTTTTTTTAAGAAGAAAAAGAAACAGAAACAAAACAAGTGATAAAACAAAAAAAGTGAGAGGGATGGAGTATGTTGTTGTTTTGCTGCTGAATGTTCATCAGCTGTACTTCCTCCTGGACTGCTTTCCTGCTCAGCCCTCACACATTCATCAGAAAGTGACACAGTGACAGTTTCATTTGGCAGTGGAGAAACACTAAGATAATTTACAGACAACCCCTAATTTGGAGAACTCTTTTTTTCCCTCCTATGGCTATTACACGTTGAGCAGAGTGTCAATCACTGGCCCGGGGGCAATGTTCCTCGTGACAATTACCCCAGTGTTGCACAAATGTTGCTCCGGATTTAATTAGGTGGTCTTGGCTGAGGTTTGCAACAGTTAGAATTCAACTCACCCTATCTGCAGCAAAAGAGGAGCAATGTTTTAAAAAAAGGTATGCAGTAAAACATATTCAGTCAATTACTGATCAATTAGGTTGCCAAAGAAAGGGCAAAAACAATCCACTAATTTATTCTTCACTACATTAGCTTATGTGTGAAAGATAAATCACTTATACACACATAGAATGGCAGCTGTTAATCATTTCTGTGTTGGCAGATGCTCTGAATGCTCCCTCATCAAGCATCTATTAAACGTACAAAATGTAATTTTCTTTTGCTAGGGGCCTCTCAATAAAAAAAAAAAAATTTAAAAAAAAACGTACCATGGAGTTGTCATTGTCGGTTTCTATCAGCCAGGCCTTCAGTGTTAACCGTTCAATGACAACAACAACAAGAAAAAAAACATTCCTCCGTTTAAAAGACATAGATAAAAACAACTGAGATTAAAAAAAAAAGCCAGTTGTAAAAAAGATTTAAAACCAGACAGAAGGGCAATTTGTGGAAACTTGTGGCAGACAGCCTCAGGAGATACGACCTCACTGACAGGCAACGGTGAGCAAATGACACCGACTGGGTACTTCATCAAAATTAAAGATTTCCCTTGATTTTACAATTGTTGGAAACATTTGAGATAATGGGAGAATACATTCTAACTTAATATTTATTACAGATCTTGTTGATTTTAGACATTTTAATGGGCAAGTGTTACATACACTTTTAACTGACAGCTGTGTAGAAAGTGATCACAACCTGAAGGTATCCTGATCTATTCACATCATATCCAGTAGCATTTTTTCTAATTACTTTACTTTTCTAAATCACAAATAATAAATAAGTTATTTTTATGTTTTTGATGTAAAAACATTGGCTCGTCCTTCTCTTGCGAACACCGTCCTCTGTCGCTGAATACCTCAGCAAAATGAAGGGGTGAAATACAGTTCTCAGGGCAGTGAGTGAAGCCGCTGACGCAACAGACTCCTGGAAGGGCGACTTTCTTGCTGGCATTACCGCGCATCCCTACAGATTTAATGGGAGCTTTTAATTAAATTGGATAAAGCTATAAAAAGGCTTGGGAGGTTATTGATCTGCTGCGTTTTCTGCTTTACTCTGAGAAATTATTTGAGAATAGAGGGAGGGGGAAAAAGATCATTTTGGACTGGTCTGAATTCAGCTGAGTAATAAATGAGGCGAAGGAATGAGCTTAAGTTCAGATATCAATCTGACTGGAGTGTAACAAGTATGAAATGTTCCCACTTAGTTGTAAAAGCTCCATTAGAATAATTACCTTCTACGTTTCTAATGGCTTGAGCTGAGACATGAGCCCAACCAGAGAGAGGCTCACAATAAACTACAATTTCTACTAAACGTAGGTTACTAAATAAGGCTTCTATCTCAAATTGCTTTGCTATTTATTCAAAGACTGCCTTCTTTGGGTGATAATACATTGTATATGTAAACTCAATTAGATGTAAATACCCCATCACTGTAAAGGAGTGACGCATTGCTTGGAAAAATGCATTTCAGAACACTTTGAATAACAAACACAGAGATAATCCTGCCACATGGGAAGATGTTTCTCTCAAAACAGGGTATGTAATCATAGACCCTAACTGTCTAAGCAGAAGAAAAGAATATTAAAAGAAAGGAGTGAGACAGGAAAAAAGAAAGACATTCCCCTGGTTCACCTGCAACAGCTGCCGCCGCCATGCTCTGTGCTCATCTGTCCTAACTGTATGAAGCATATTTGCTCCTGTGAGACTCCCAGGAACTGGGAGGGGACCAAGCACACTGATGGGCTGGCAGCCAGACAGAGGAGAGCAGACTCCCTCTGCGATAACAACTCTAGTTTAGTATAAGCTTCAGCTTCACTCTTCATTAAGGTAAACTTTAAAGACATAATTAATCATGGTGAGTTAAACAAACACTGTCAGTAATTTGAGACAGACAAGTGGCTTTGTTTCACTCATGAGATGTTTATTTATATGTCATTCTCCTAAATTACAAATATGAAAGCCTGCTATATAGCAAATTAAGGACTTCCCACCCAAACAGATGGATTAAAATCTCATAAACTTCTTGGCCAGCAAAGATTATGAATCAGAGGGGTGTAAGAAGGCTGTTTAAAGTTCCTGTTTTATCTTTTGTTCAAGAGCATCCTTATGAAAATCATGTAGCCGTCATGTTTTGGACACCTTACCTCTGTGCAAAGAAGGTTCAGGGCTGTGAAGTCCCATTTCTTTGCATGCACTGTGTTGTATCTCAATATCGCATCCTAAAAAGAAAAATAAGAGGTCATTTTTTAAAAGAAGAACATTTTTGAATAGATAAACCATATTGCTGCAGATTAACTGATTTAAAAAAAAAAAAAAAAACAAGATCACAGAATACAAGTCTTCTTTTAACACATAACAAGCTGTGCTTATTGCAAACTCTGCCACCTTGTGGTTGTTTATGGAACATACTTTGTACATTTGAAACTGTGACCAATTCATTGAAATAATACCTTGGAAAAGAAGTCTCCACTCCAGTATAAAAGGCATGCTGTAGAAATAAGCCTATCATCTGTTTCTACTTTTTCAAAATGGCCTTTTAATTCCTATCCACACTGAGCTTTTCATCAAAATTAAGAATACTTAGACATGTTTGGGCTTAAGAAGCAAACTTTATGTCTCCCATTTCTCTCTATGCAGTTATTTGTTATTGTACTGAAATTACAGATGCAGCTGTTTAACCTGTCTTAGTGAGGACACAGAGTAATGTACGTCTAATTCAGCAGAGTCTATCCCAGTACAGATGCCTTACCCTCACATCCAGAGAGCTCTTGAACCCTCCCTGCAAGGCTGTGTGGATCAGCTCCCACCGACTTTGGACTCCACCTCCATCCTATGTTACAAAAAGAAATTGCTGCTTTCACTGCAACATTCTTCAAAAATAAACATTGTAGTCGTACTTTTACATGTCTGTATGCAAAGCTATGATGCACTAGTCTACCTCGGTCTCCATAGGAAACAGATTCTTCTCAGAGCAGGGCATCTTCACAGACGCATCATCCCACGCATCTTTGAACTTGCTGGGGAATGGAACAGGGACCTCTTCCTCTCTGAGGAGATCTGTCTGTAACAAGAACAAAATGTCAGGGGAAAACAGGATGTCTTTACAAGTTACTGTTGTGTGTAGAGAGGTGATGATAAAGACAACCGTTTTTTTTTTTTATGTCTGAAGATTGGATTATGTGTCAAGTGTTATTTACTCAAAAAAGCACATTGTTTACAGGTCATGTCAGTTTAAACATGGATATATGGTTTTCAAAGCACTTACTGTGACAAGGAAGTATTTCTATTGTGGATGAAGCAAGTGAATTTTAGATTCACACAAAACATGACATTTATCCAGACGGGCTGTTGTTCTTTAATTGCTTTACAAAATCCCTTTCACCTGTTCCTGACAAAAATAAACCTCGGTATACTTTTTATTTTCACATAATAGTTTTGTTTTTTTTTTTTTTTTAACTAACAGTCCTATTTAAAATTCACGGTACAAGTCACATGATGGCAGTCAGTCACTTTAGCTTTTTGCATTACTTCTTAACAAAATGAATTACGAGATTGCCATATAAGTCTTAAACCTGAGTACACAGATAATGGGAACACAAGCCTGACACTTGTTTATGTTTCTTTACTGGCTGACTACACAACTGAAGTGTGTGAGTCTGGGGATGTGATTTTCTTGAGAGGGTGTAAAAATCCAGCATTCTTGTGACTTAAAGGGTGATGGGGAGACTCTAGCTTGTGTGACAGTGGTTAGTTGAAAGCAAGTGGTAGCTACATAGCAGCACCCACAGTATCCTGTGGGACTTGTTTGTCGTGGAGGACACAGCCTGACAGGAGCTTTACTGACAGGAGGCCCTGAGGGAATCATGGAGGATGGTTTCACTCTCCCTCCTCTGTTTCTCTATCTTTTGCTCTCTTATTAAAACACCAAGTGCAGACACAACACAGTGCCCAATCACATCGATATGCATGTTTTTTTGACTGCAGCATTCTTCACAACATATTGCATACAAAGAAAACACATTATACAAGTACAAGTGGCTGTTTACTCACTCTGATGGTGACAGTGTGGTTAGCCGCTGCTTTTATGTGAGACAGAGGGGGGGCACACTGGGGCATTCTGTTCAGCTCATCTATAGGCGTCCCCAGCCACCTTCTGTCCATGTTATGCAATGCAAATGAAACACTGGACAGAATCAAAAAAGGTCAGTTGCAATACAATTATTGCTGGACATTGGAGGAATAGTGGAGCAAAGACACAACAGCAAAAGATGAATAACAAATCAGAAAAGACAAAAAGCTGAAAACTTAAAGTACCTTTCGTAAAGTGCACCTGACTGGCTTCCAGTTAAGTCCTGGCTCATATCAGAGCAGCCACTGTACTCTGCTGTCTCAGCATCTTCCATTCCCATGGCAACCAGATGGGCTTTCTCTTTGGCCGAACATATAGTATCAGAGTCTTTGAGAAACTGCTGGGATTCCTTTACAAACCCAGAGTCCCCCACACACGCAGTGCCATCCTGATCCTTGTCTGCAGAGCTGTTGAGCAGCATGGTTTTACAGTTGGGGCTATCTGGACTCAGCATCTCCACATCACTGGGTGTACTGACACCCTTCTTGGGACTATTACTAAGACAGAGGGTGAGTTTTGGATTTGGAGAGTGTGCAGCAACACAGGTTGATTTAACAGGGTGAGGACCAGGTGAAGAGGACCTCTTGGATTTCTGCCCATTAGAACAGTGTGTTTTAACTGTGTTACCTCTGCTGCCTGGAAGGACAGATTCATCCAGCACACCTGCAGGACCAAAGTCCATCAAAGTCTGAGATGCTACGTCTTCTTGTGAGTTCTCTGCACAGTCTTTTGTCTTGTCATTTGTTTGTGTGCCACAGAAGAGTTCATCTTTTCCATCTGTTAAGGTTGTTTTTGGTACATCATTCTTTACAGCCTCTGGCTTGACTTCGGTTGGCACACTGCAGCGAAATAAAAGAAATCAAAGTAAGAGAAGGCCTTGCGGATGCGAAAACATCACAGGATCATTAACATACTCTACTCTCATATTTCACTGGGGGTGAGGCTTCACAGACAAGTGAAGTGTAAGTAACATCGTCTGTAGCCTACCAGGTACCACACAGGCACATAACACATAAATGTGCCATTTGGGTTATTGTTGCAGAGCGAGACCTGGGAATACTTGGTTTCTATAGATGTGTGATGCTTTTACATGAACTGCTCTTTACCTTAACCCGCTTGCGGGAAGTTATATAAAGTAGCCCTAGCAAATGTAGTGAGCACTGTGTCAGACATCAGTCATTTAGAAAGCCATTTGGCCTTAGATGTTACAAGTAACCTACTACATGGTTAATGCTTTTTTGATAAGTGCTGTGTGGTGGATCCAACTTATGCTGTTTTGAAAAGAAGCAAATAAATATTTAATGAGTGCAATAAGTGTACACTTATCATAATGATGCAGCTTCCCTTTCCAAGAGAGCATTTAGTTTATTAACAAGAATATCCTATGAACATATTCCTTACTTAGAACATATTATGATGGGCAAAAGCAAGTGATGAAAATAAGAACACAACATGCTAATACTAAATTTACCTTCTTTGAGAATCCTTCCCTTCCTCCATCTTTGACAGGTCAAACAAGATGAATTAGCAAAAGCTGCTGGAGAAAGAAAAAAATTCACATGTTGAAAAGCGGCGAAATTTTTAAAACAATTTGTACATCTCTATGAATATATGATATAGTTATAGGTGACACTGGATTTACATTAAGGCAAATATAAAGCATTGTCTATGTCTGTTCTTGGACAGAGGGTACATTCAAACCTTTGATACGTACTGCCAGTAAAACCTAGATGTTTTAGGACCAGCTCGATGCTTGGCAGCTCGGGTCGGGTTGTAAGGTTTCGATTCAGCCTCTTGTCTGAAGCATCACTTTCCGTTTCTGTCAATGATTAAGTCATAAACAGCGCTCTGTAGCCAGTACATCGCGAGGAAGAGCCTCTGCTGGCACAAAGCTACAATTAGCTTGCTAACTAATAATAACAATCAACCTTTATACGATAGACTTTATCGTCACTGTAAAAATACTTATTCGGCTTTGAGTAGTACAGTGTTACTTTACGAGGGATTTGGTAATAGGTAGATGCATGCACATCCACAAGACGAAAAAACAAGTCATCTTGAGTTAACTTAGCTTTGATTGGCTAAAGATCTAAACGTTAGCTATTATTCGCTAGCTCCGATTCTTGCGGATAGCGCTAACGTAATTCACCCTCATCATGCTAACTGTTAGCAATGCTGTGTCCATTAAAAACAAAGAGATACAACTTACAAGCATGCCCCTCTCTGTGTAGAACTCCAGAGTTAGATGGATTACATAATTATTTATTTATTATTACATACAACTATTTCTCCGCTGACCACATTACTCCAAAATGTTACAGTCCGGTTATTATAGCAGACAGCTGCTGCACCTTGACGGCAGGAACACTAGGACCAACCAGGACACTTTTCTCGGGAAAGAGGCGGGTTTATGAGTCGGTATCCAAGCAACTCGGTCAGAAAGGAGTTTCACTGTCGTGCAACTATTAAGGCGGCACAACGGGCATAACAGAGAAAACTCAGGAACTAGGAATAATAAGCAATTTTTACCTTTATTTCCTATGACAGTAGTGAAAAATCCTTAGAAATATATGGACTGTACACCCTTCACACTTTAACAAGAAACTTTACAACATGTTGTACATAGTTTTAGCCTTAGTTTATTTTTAATTACTGCAGCCTGCTACTTAATTGCACTGTAATACCCTACATGCCGGTTATTTTTGTAGAAACTTTATCAAACCTATATAGGCTTGATTATCAGATTTGATTTGATTGTGTTAATACTCCTGCACAATTACACTGTTTCGAAACATTTACACAGATTGTTCAAAATAAGACAAAATATGAACAATTTGTTTATAATAAAGTTTATTAAAATATTTTAATCTTGACATTGTTGATTTTTCCCTCTAAATTTGAACACAAGAGGGATTATTTCCAGCCCAAAAAATTCTTTAAGCAATACTGCAAAATAGTGCAAAACATAAAGGCAGATTGATTATGTATAAAGGAAATGCTAAATATCAGTGTGCAATGTCATCAGCAGGGGACGTTGTTGCATATTTGTGAAGGACTGTACTGTGAGGATCACTGCAGGTACTGCAGCAGGAACAGATTCTCAGCAATGCCCCTTAGGAGAAAGGCTTCACAATCTTCATTGAGATGTAGTTCTGTGGAGATAGAATAGACATTTATATGTACTCAGATTAGAAAAGTAGAGTGAAAAAACAATGTGTGATGTTTCCAAAACATTAATGAAATCAATAAATTATTAAGATAGTATTCTCACTGGCAATGAGTAAAACAGGATCCCAAGGAACAAGAGGACCAGCAGAAGAATAACTGCTGCAAGGAAAAACCATTTGAATCTGCGCCAAACGATGAATCTCATGGTCTTGCAAGGGCTTGTAAACCAGAAGAATGACGTGTCAGGGCGGCTATTGAATGGAGAAAGATATAAGTCACATAAAGCAATTACCAAATGACAAAATATTTTTTTTATTGCATTAGTTTAAAAAAAAGTATTAAAGATTCAGATTTATTACTTTGGTGGATCCAGTTTGGGATTCATGTTTGGCTCATCTCTGCCTTTCCCAGCAGGTCTCTCCTCCACCTCCTTCTCCTCCACTATTTCCAGTGTCATCTCTACTTTTCCCTGTGGAGTTTTGATACACAGTTTAAGACAACAAAGTAGGGAAACAATATTTGCTTAGGTCGTGGCTGTGGAAATAAACATACACCAAGCACATGTTTCCCATCCTGCTCGATTGCACATGGCCACCAGCCTCGTACAGACTTCTGCGAGAAGAGTGAGTTGGGCAGTGGTTTTTTTGCGGAGGCTGATCCAGGCATCCCGGGCAACATCTTCAGGCTGCACTTCTCTGGGCTCTTTGCAGGGGAGATCAGATTGAGCAGGTCCAGCTCCACCGAGCCTGGAAAAAAAAATCTGTTATCTTTCATTGCAGTAGACTTTAATCATGCAAGGCTTTCCCTTGATTGGACATAACATAAAGTGGGTTTAATAACAATGCTGTTTCACCTAAGTAGTCATCCAAGGAGAATTTATCATTGTCCCAAATCTGGATGATCACTTTAGGAGGAATCCTAAATTCAGTTTTGTCCAGATTCCAAAAGTGTTCCTGAGAAAGACAAAAGCTTTGTTCAGATCACTACCTGCCATCACAACAACACAATTGATATAATGTGGCTATGAATAGAGCCGCAAAGATAAATCAATATTTGATTATCAGAAACTCAATCTGCAACTGTCTTAATGATCAATAATTAATTTTACTAAACGTTTAAAGGCCACATGTTTGATTGGTCCAGTCTCTCAGTTAGTAGGATGTTATACTTTTCTTTCTCATCTATCAGAGAGGACTGATAGGGAGGGGAAATACCTAAAAAAAATATAATCACCTTTGCTAAATGCTTGAATCATTTTTTTTTCTTCTTCTATTGACTGACATTTTACACTGGGAAGGAATGAATGAACAGAAAGACTTATCTGCATATAAACAATGCTTAGTTCCAGCACCTATGACAATCACTTGATGCTTTTCTTCTGTTTCCTAATATCACTCACTTTCCTTGAGACAACACACAGCTGTTCTGCAGGCAGGTAGTCAAAGTCAAAGATGAACCTCCAGTTGAAATTTCCATCACCATCCAGGGATCTGTAGTGGACATCAGTCTTCTGCTTGCTGTCCTCCATACCTGGCATCCATCTAGAACACAATGTGAAGTAAAATTCAGATTAGCTATCTGAATTAGTGGATTACTGGGTAAAAAACAAACAAACACGTAATCTCAAATTAAGGTTATGGTAAGAGACAAGACAATACCCTTTAACGTAGATGTCACTCATGTTTTCTCCAGTGATGCTTGTTTCATCCAGAATGACGTCAGTTGTGTTCCAGATAATTGCTCGTAAGGTGTACCTGTTTTAAGCACACTGTTATATTTTGCCCTTAAATGCACAATAATGATAGGACATGATTTAATCAAGCGTCACTTACTTCTTGGCTTTGCGTGGAGTGATATCACATGGGGGCCCTGGAAGACCAAGGCTCTTGGGGAAAATGTCCACCCACATTTGAATTTGTCCCTGTAATCATGGAAAATAATGCCCAATGAAAATTTTAAAAAATCAATCAAATCAAACAACACTAAACTGTTAATTTCACTAAACATCATGCTCATATTATTTTGTCCACAATTTATCTTTTTTATATAAATAATCTGTTATATGTGCTTTTGACCTGGGGCAGGTTAGGTTGGTGGGAGCTGTACAGGGTTCTGGTCTCTACATGCTCAGGTACCAGGCCCTGGTCTCTGAGGACATGCAGGGCCACCCTCTCTCTAGCTGGGCCAAAGTGTGGTTGGGTCACAGTGTTTGCCTCTGCAAAAAAACATCATGAAAGATCACAAAAGGCAAATACAAAAGTAATGTATACTTTAGAAGACGAAGATATATAAACTGTCAAACTGAGAACCAAAAGCAACTGTTGTATAACTGTTCAATATTAAATATTATATATTAAATTACATTTCTACATAGAATAAATGTAAAAAAAAAATTAATCGATCTGGCATTTTAGGTTGGAAATACCAAAATCCTGCAGGTGGTACTGTTTTCCTAAGAAGGTCAGTGAGGCGCCATCTCCCTCGAAGCGTGGAGGCGGGACACCTCTCACTTTGGCGACGTTCTGAAGGATCTGAGACGGCTTCAGCTGGTCTCTCCACTGGTTGATACCTGAGCTGCAAGGAAATCGTAGCTTTGTAGTTATGGGTTTCAGAAACTTTAACACCTCAAGATTAAATACCTGACCAATTCTGTCGGATTTATCAACAGAGTTGTAAATATTGTACTGCTAGAGTAAATACTTACACACAGTAAGTCTGTGGCAGGCCACAGCAGGGCCTGAAACGAGACAGGAGTCTGTTCTCCAAGTCGATAACCGTCTCACCAACTTTTTCATCTCTGCTGAGCAAGTCATAGTCATACACAGCAATCTTCAGGTCCTTGTCCTGAGGCAGGAAGCAGGACAGCTCAAACATCCTGGAAAAAACATTAAGAGAATATAAAGTATTTATTGCTTCATTTTGTTCCAACACAAATTGGCACAAATAATTTGAAGGAATCAGAAACAAAAAGTTTAGCAATTTGGACTCATCACTGTCTCACCTCCCAAACTCTGGATTAAGGGTTTTTGCTTTGTGGTTATCTCTGTCATCCAGTGTTTTCCTTCCCAGTGCAATCTTAATGTATGGGTCACACTGAAAATGACAAAAATAAATCCAAGCTTCTATCACACATGTTCTCTATCACTACACCAGGGTGTGTGTTCACAAATAGCTTTATGCAATACTCACCATCCCATTTGTATCCTTAGGCTGCAGGTCAAGACAGCGCACCACATAAATTCTGACCAGACACTCCTGAGGCCCGCTCTCAGGGAGCTCTCTGAACTGACGGGGTGGAGATGGCACCGATGGGTCATCAGGCAGAGGGTAAATCTTGAATGAGCCCTGAAGATTACCATGGAGGCCATTAGTTATATACCAGCTCTTAAACAAGCTACATTCGCACAGACAAAAACAGACTGTAGAAACATGTGAATGTGCAAGCTACATAAATAAGACCATGTCCATTCACTGTGTTTTTGGAAATTCTTAAATTATCCACCAGAGGGCAGACAAAGTCTAGGAAAACAACTTCTGCATCATGAAAAGAAACGGTTTCTCATGTAATAGTCTGGGTATAACATGATGATGACAGACAGGACTGTTTCCTCAAAATGTGGTTTCATTACCTTGAACTCTCCAACCACCGAGGGATCATCTTCCTCATCTTCATCCTTCCCTCGCTGAAGTTTAAAAGTACTGCAGAAATCAGTGAGTCCTTGAAACTGTGCAACCTCTTCCAGTTCACTTTTAAACACCTGAAAACCGCATAAAGTAGTAGCATTACAGACAGGTTGATAAGTGATTGTATTATTTTTAATATTCTTAGATTCAAAGATTATGTTTCACAGCCTAGTTGCAAGTTTTCACAAAACTCCCACATTTGTCTTGTTTTTGTTTGCTGCATGTTTTAAAGCAAAAAAAACAAAACAAAAAAAACAAGCAAAAAGTCAAAAATCAGGATTTTTTGGTCACAACCCTGTTAGCCTGCTCCAGCTTGTAAAACGAACCCAAACAAGGAATCAAGGAAAGATTAAATCAATTTTGTTTCGCAATGCAATGCAACGGCTTGTTCCTACCTGTAAGGTGTCGTATCCCTTTTTGAGGTAGGGCCCACACTTCTGCTGCTCTCCAACAGAGGCATAAAACTTACTCCACCAGTCCACTGCTTCCTCCTCCTACACAATGGAAAATAATTAAGATTCAATTTTGTTTTTAATGCTGTATATGAGTAGACTTTCTTTGAGAAGAGGAAATCTCACCGTTTCTGCTTGAAGCTGCGAAGTGGAGAGGGAACAGAGAATAATAATATATTAGAGAATGTGAGAATGAGATTTCTGATGTAATTGCATTGTGAATGCTGGATGCTGAAAGCTCACTGCAATGCTCACTTGTATGTTTTAGAAGACGCTGAAGGAGTAGGAATAGCTGGTAAAGTGGGGATGGCCTATTGTGAAGTTTAATTAAACCAATATTGTACAAAAAAGTTGAAGATTTCAAGGATTTTGAAAAACTCTTGCAGCACTGAAATGTTGACTTAATTGTGTAGCAAAAGTTTAAGAAGCAGAATTAGCCGGAATAATGGGAATGGGTTAAATAAATGGGAATGTGATTATAAAGTTCACTCATACCAATAATGTTTAAAGATGTGGAGTATTTTCTGAAAGTATGAGTTAGTAGAGAAGACTTTAAAATGGTTTTCAAAGTTTAAACGTGTGTGTACGTGTGTTTGTGTATGTGTGTGTGTGTGTGTGTGTGTAAGAGAGAGAGAAAGAAAGAGAGAGTGAGAGCTTATTGGAATGCTTCCAGCATTCACACCAACAACAGAAAGTTCATGTGAAAATTAGGTATTACTTACCTCAGCTTTCACAATAGGTCTCTCCTCAATGTCTATGACCACATCTCCCTGTGCGGCAGCGATCATTGCCACTGAAAAGTCAGTGAAAACAGGATACATTAAGCTCCTGCTGTGTGAAGCAGGGTGTGTTTTATCTGCCTGAGTACATGTGTGCATATATACCTCTTGCAGACATGCAGACTTCACTGTTAATTCGGTACGGGTCGCAGCGGAACTCTTCCAGACAATCAATGGTGCACTGACCCACTACAGGTTTCCTGCCGAACGGGCGGTGGTCGATTACCTTCAGCACAATGGGAGGGGTGTACATCTCCTCTTTGGGAAGAAGCTAATATGAGAAAAAGTAGAGCAGGCCATGTATAAAAGATGCAGTCTTGACATAAAACTGCAGATCTTGAAAGGCATGAAAAAAAAAAACATTATGCTTCTCCATTTCATAATTTAATCTTAAAATTTCCCTAACCCTTCCCTGCGAAACACTTCCAGGTGTCTTAATATTTATTCTGAAAGACTGAGGGTTTGTACCACTTCGAGCATCAGCACAGATCCGGGGAAGTTTGGGTTCTTCTTGAAGTTCTTGATCACAGCTGTTTGAACAATCTGACCACCACACTCCACTATCAAACTGGGGGAAGAAACTGTGGCCAACTGGTAGGTCTTCATGTTCCTCAAGCCCCAAGTCAAGACCTGGGATCAAACAAACACATTGACACACTTAGAAAAACAAGTATGGGCAGATTAAGGGACTAACGTGTTAAAAGGAGATCCTGTAGGTGAAAGGGGGGAAGGGAATCACAGAAAAGAAATACAGCCAAAACAGAAATCTTAGGGTTAGGCTGATCTTGTCCGATCATGTAACGTTTGTGATGAGAATTTATAGGGTCTGGCAAAGGAGCGGGTTGGCTTGATGGTTTACCTCGATCGCAGTGAGCTGCACTACTGGCCTGATTCCCTGGGGAACCATGTAGAGCTTCTCCCCCCGACGAGGAGGCACCAGAGGCATATCTCCGTCATTCACCTGCAGGGCAGAGCACAGCGCCACCTCCTGAGTGCAGTGTCACAAACCTACAGTGTCTTTCCTTTCT
Source organism: Hypoplectrus providencianus (assembly GCA_028566105.1). Taxonomy (NCBI): domain Eukaryota; kingdom Metazoa; phylum Chordata; class Actinopteri; order Perciformes; family Serranidae; genus Hypoplectrus; species Hypoplectrus providencianus. The sequence goes on from JAOWBC010000318.1 coordinate 10,478,018, forward strand.
TTGGTTTCTTCTTTACCTTGTTCTTCAGTAGGAGCTCTGCGGCCAAAAGTATCTCCCCAGCACTGCGGCCTTTTCTGGTGACCGGGTACCACAGCAGCTTCGGGGTGACGGCCACACTGGGATTCAGTTTCACAATCGGAGTGCATGTACAGCGCCCCATGGGTTCATCTTTGCCCTTGTAAATAAAACATAGTGGCACTCAAAGCCTGCTTAAAACCGCCATGAACTCAAGTTGCATCTCAAGCATGGAAGTCTGAACCTGATTCTGTTTAGTCAGATTGAATAAACAACGTACTACTTGATCGCTGTCACACAGCTCCAACACCACATCAGGAGGGTTGTGGGCGAGAGTTTGTGGGTCGCCGTAGATTTCGATGTCCTCAAAGATGAGAGACTGATCCCATGTGGGGTTCAAGGTGGAGCTTATGATTTCTGTAGTTTTACTCACATGTAGGAATGACACATGGGCGTAGGGATCTGACGAGAACCAGGAGGATTATTAGTTGATCGACATGTGATGCACAATGTGTGAATTTGTAGATTCACAGTAGATTTCACATATCCCTCTCAAATCAAGCTTTGAGAGGGGGTAATTTTTTACCTGAGAAGCTGTCTTTGTCCATGGCACAGAGATTTCTTGCCTGATACACGTACACCCTCAGGTGGTAAAGGTAAGACTCTAAATGGAGATGGCATTTATCAGCATGTTTAACTGGATCACCACCAAAAAAATTATCATCTCACAGATCATCAAGCTTTCGCTGATTCAACGCATAAGTGGCCAAGATTTAACTTTATCTGACCCAAATACTCACGGCTAAAGTGGCAGGAAACAGTGGGTGTGTTGGCACCAAATAGTTTGGCTGCATCCGTTTTACTGGCCTTCTCGTCAACATCAACCCCCTGATAAGAAAACAAAGGGTGAGGTGAACACATCTCAAACACATTTTGAGAAAATTTAAACACAAAAATGCAGAACTAAAATAAACTTCCTGAGTGATCTGCCAACATTTGACAGGAACAGTCACATGCAGGAGAATAATGAGAGGATATGACTCAGATGGCATAAAGTAACTGCTGCTGGCACGATCACTGCCTTGTTTTATTTAGTTTCTCTCTACAAAGGACTCACTAATGCCCCTTCCAGCCCGAAGATGGCGGAGGATCCGATGTAGTCTGATGGGACCATCTTTCTCCTCCAGCGGCGGCGGCGGAACGTGTCAGAGGAGCGCTCCCTTCTGTGAAACTTCCAGCCAATCAGGGAGGAGTATTCCCAGCCTTCCCCTGATTGTTGCCTCTGAGAGAAGGACACAGACAGAAAAAGTCAGGTAAAAATCCAAACTTTTCTAAATCTACTCTTTTTTTCTCCTCCACCACCACCTCTTCCTCACCTCAGTGACAGCCTTTTTATCAGATATCTTCTTCCGTGGTCTTATGAGTCTCTTCCTGCGATGGGTGTGATACATTTTCTCTGCTGCAACCCAGGATTTGGGTTTATCATCTGGAGGAATAGTCACTCCGTATTCCCAGCCTAATGCCAGAGACACACACAAAGGCATCAATACACAGACCATTTAAAATGTACAGTATTTTAAACATAGAAAACAGATTTCATTCAGCCTCCATTGTAGTTTTCATGTTACCTTTCTCATCTACAGCCTTGTTGCTGTCAAAGCTCCACACATCCTCCCACTTCCATCCAGGTGGACACTCAAACTCTGCTGGGCTTGCAACCTTTTCTCCATTCTAAATAACAGACCGATTTCATTCCTTTGTATGATCAATAACTCTTACGTAATGAACAAACATTTTTCATTTAATATATTGAGTAGAGCATCTTTAAGTTGTAATTTGGCTATTGTTGAGACCAAGTACCCCAAACTATGTCATTATCTTTGGAATTAGCCTTGAAAAGACACCAGTAACTTCCACAAAAGTTAATATGATTATTAACAAATTTAACCACATAGTCACCTAAGAACATAATAGTAAAGAAAACATTGGAAATCAACAACACTCGGCTTTTGTCCTGTTATCTTGTCCTGGATTTTTTCGCAATAGTGAAAGAGCAGTAGGTACCACGTCTGTGTAGGGCTCTGCAGCAGGCTTCCATTCCCCTCCAGGGAAACGTGTTTCATTCTGGAAAACTTCATCTGTGAACTCTGTGTGTCCGGCATCTGCTTCTGTCAACAGGCTGCAGAAAACACCAGCAGAGCACACAGGTTGATGAGAGGCTTTGTGAGTCAGACAGCAGCTATGTAGGACCGTGATAAACTGAGCAGCCAGGAAGAGCGGCTTTCAGAGAGCTGAAGTTGTTTACATGAGCCCTGACGGGAGAATGTAAACACATATGCAGGAGGCACTAAGAGAAGGAGGGAGACCTCCCTCAGTCAAAAACTGGCTGATGCCAAAATTCCTTTTAACTTCCTGTGATTGTGTTCAGGTCGTGGCTGGTACAAGCAGTGACTTAAGGTTACTGCCAATTAACGGAGGTGAAACGTAAATCGAATAGTTCAGCTGTGCATTGATAACAGGATGTTTGTACTTGAGACTGTACAAGCTATGAAACACAAAGGACTGTGTGTGTGTGTGTGTGTGTGTGTGTGTGTGTGTGTGTGGGCGTGATTGCGTGAGATCAAGTGAATTTCTTACCATCGCTCAGGGTCAACAAACCAGTCCTTATCCCAGTCCCACCCTCGGGGGGGCAGAAAGCGTTCTCGTTTGAGTTTCACTTTTCCAGTCACATCAGAGAATTTATGGCGACCAACCAGGCCGGTGGTGCCCCACTTCCCTAAAACATGGGCCTGGTTCTCATACTGCGGAAAGAAAGACAGAGATAACAGAACTGAAATTAGATTTAATGCAAATGTTTTAATTTCTGAAAAGGGTTATGGTGTGCACAACTGTACCATTTCAGCATAGACGCTGAAGTTCCCTTCTGAGAAGCTGTTGAACTTCTTCTCATGGGCAGAGAGGCCGAGCCACATGTTGATCCGCAGCTGCACTGGAACCTTCACACCCTTGTTTTTGTCCATGGGGTACTAACGAACAAATTTAAGGAAATTGGGGCCTCTTTTTTTTAATTTAAAAGTGATAGTTAAAATTTAAAATAGACGTGTGTGTTACTGTATCTCTTTTAGTTTTGTACCTGCATGAAAATGGTCTGGGTCCGTCCACAGTATCTGCCCCGTGCCTGTTCGCTGAAGTTGGAAAACATGATCTGGTTGGCTGGGACTCGAGCATAAGCCACCCGCTTCTCTCCTCTTAACATCCAGATGATCACATCTGGCATGCTGTTCTGAGGCTAATGCAAACACACACAAAACATTTTATAATAAAGATTTACTGGCAACTTTTTGAGCAATTTAAACACTGTATTTGTTGTTTTTCTTGACCTCCTCTGCCAGCTGCTTGATTCTCTCCAACCAGTCCTCAATTTCACCAACAGTCGCCTTGACATCTGTTGCCTCCTGTCTCATGCGATCAGCCATCTCTTTCATGGATTTCATCGCTGCATCGCGCAGGTTCTTCAGCTGGAGATCTAGCACAGTCACATTGGGCTGGGCCTCCAGAGCTGGAAGCTTGAAACTGTCAAAACATTGTTAATGAGCATAATGTTGGACAGGAACCAAACCAAGTAAAACTACAATTATTGCCTCCGCCAAACAAGTCAACCTACAATTACACCGATGTCTGCCCAGACCTATATGTATACATGACAGTAGACAATGCTACAAATGTGGATGTTGCCACAAAGAAAGCTACATTGTTTTAAAAAGGGGATGTTTCATATTAAAGAAGATCTATAAAATCCCCACAATTGTAAGTTTAGTGTCATCAGTTCAGTTATGCTGTCAAATAATGAACATAAAGGTGTTTTGCAGACATCATGTTGTCACAGGGAGGTTGACCTTTGACCCTTTGCATATAAAATGTCAGCACTTCATTATTTTATCCAAGTAGACATCTGTGCAAATTTTAAATTTGTCAATTAGTACATTATTCTTGAGAAATTGCCAAAAACCTACTTTGTGAGGTCATGATAACCTTTGACCTTCAATAATGAATTAGTTCATCCTTGAGTCCAAATGAAAACATGGGAAGAATTCCCCTCAAGGCATTTCTGAGATATTGCATTTATTAGAAATAGACTGAAAGACTGAAATACGACCTGAAAGACATCATGCATCCAGCCACAGCTATTGCCAGTATGGAGGCTTAACAGTGACACACTTAAATCCTAATAACCACCTGGAAATGTAGTTAATCTTAAAGTTATAGTTTAAACACATGACACCTATCCTAATCATAAGTTGCATTTTAGCATGAGGTGATATATCACACTGGTCCAATGGAGGAGCTGTGTGGTCATATGTCACCTGTTCAGGTCCTCAATCATGTGGTTGATGAGTTTGAGCCAAATCTCTCCCAGACGTGTTTCAGACACCTTGGCTGATATGGCTGTTTTTAAAGAGATGAGATGGGACTCCTAAAACAAATCACAGAGACAAAAAATAAAAGGATATTACTGTGCAGTAATGGCTGCGTAGACGTGTAAAATATACACTTATTCTCACCAGTCTTTCAGCAATGAAGAGGAGAAGGTTGACAGAGTCCAGACGGTGGCTGATGTCTTCCCAGTATGAAGTGAGAATCACAACAGGCTTTGTGTCAGCCCAGGGCAGGTAATAGTAGTGATTACCTGTGGGATGCAATAGAAATAAACCCAGTTATTTAAAACACCAGTCAGTACAGTACTTATGTTATGTACTTAGCTACATGCCACCACTGCATATACTCTACTTATAATTAGAAGGTTATTTATTTGACTTTAAATAAAAAATGCCATTAACAAAGCTGAAAAACTATGAAATGCATGCAAAAAAATTGGGGCATTTTTAAATAAATGTCAGTACGAAAACCAAGGTTACAGCTATAGAAAAGATAAAACACCTTCTGTTTAAATGAAAAAATCTTAGGGTCTTTTATTTCGTCTTTCATACCATCAAACACTGCGAAGCTGTACTGGGTGGTGGACGACAGGGGCTTGCAGGTGGAGTCCAGCTTGTTACCATAGTTACCAATGCTGACCTCGAACTGGATTGGCTCCCCCGGCTCTTGCAGCATGCACGCGCTGTGGAACACCGCGCAGAGAGAGTACTTCCTCCTCCGCTGGTATTTCTGCGCTCAATTAGAAAAAGGATGTGGTGGTGTTAGAGGTGAGGTTGGGATTATTTTTGCTTCATTTCTCAAACTGAGACCTCTTTTAAGAGACACTAATCTTTTCTGAACGGAAACTCTTGCAATAACATGATAAATAAAGTAAAAGAGTTTGTAATAAAAATATTACAACTGACAGAATGAGAACAATGTGGCCTGAATCTTCAGATTCTCATATAAGGACAGCAGTAATACAGACAGAGGGACGGATAAGTCTTTACCTGTGCTACCAGGATGTCATCACTGGAAATGTCATCCACATTCTTATCAACCTTTCCATCCAGCTGAGTGGACAGCTCAACAAGGACCCTGCCTCGGTAGGCGACGCCTTCACCCTGCAACAAATCAAAGTGCAAAAAGCTCACGTACATATTGTTATGTAGGTGAGATACTGTATCCCGACCAACAGTACTGAACCGTCATGGACATGGTGGTCTTACCTTTCCAAAGTTGAGCTCCTCGTATGGGTCGGGCAGACCGGTATATTCTCTTGGACTTCCATACAGGTTTACATAGCAAGGCCCAAAGGCTGGGAGAAAACCGAACTCTGACTCCGCGCTGCTCACTGTAACATACAGACACTTTGTTTAAAAATCCACTGGGACAGTATTTTGTTTTGTAGGACTACAATGGAGTATTAGGGCCACATTTAGACCAAAAAAAATCTGAGATTAAAGTCGTAAAAAAAGATCTAATTATGAGATTAAAGCAGCAGCGATTTCCTGTCCAGTGAAGTCCATCCGGTTCCGTTTTACGGAACAGACGCAAATTCTTGCATATTCTTTTTGAAGTCCTTATACTTGATTTGATAATGTGATGCTGGTGTGCCAAAAGATTTAGAATCTCCTTGCTTGTGAAACCTATTTCAGGGTTAGGGTAAGTACACATAGAAAATGATCCATGGCCCTCATTTTAACAACTTTCCTCTAAATTTTTTAAATATTAACAACTCTAATCTCATAATGGAATATTTTTTACGACTTTAATTTTGTAATTAAATATTCTTCAGATGTTTATCTCATAATTACATTTTCTTTTCTTTTTCGCAATGTGGTCCTAATACGTCATGTTCTTCAGCTTTATTTAATAGTGCAGAGACAGGGGGAGATGTGGCAGAAAGGGCTTATAGCTTGTTTCGAACCCGTTACCACTGCATTGCAAGGACCCTTTATGGTATGCGCTACTGAATGCCCCCACCAGGACAGTTTCAAGGCTCTTTATGCAAAAGAGTGTAGGAGAATAGAAATAAGCAGAGGATTAAACACTCAGCTGCAAAGCAACATGTTAAAACATGGAGATGATCATTTCATACGTACAATCAGACACTGTGGTGCTATCAGCCAGTGCGTCTGTTACAGTGAGGGAAAGAAGCATACATTCAAGTTTAAAGATATAAATACATGCTGCTGTGATTAATATTTAATGATGGATTTCCAACAAAAAACAAATAAAAAAAACAAAAAACTCTTGAAGGGGGCAGATTCAGGTGGGACTTCTGTTGTGCACGTAAATGCATTAATTAGCAAATGTAACAGATTGCTGAGTGTTAGTAACTTTTGATTATGTTGATTGTTAGCTTGTTAACTTGTAAGTGTATGACACAATGTTAGTTAGTATCTATATACACGTGTCTGCCATAATTTTGAGTTGAGCAGAATATCAATATGAAGCTACAACCATCTTCTCCGATATTCCTAATTTCACTGTAGCATTATGTTAATGGTAAAGTCCTATACCTATAAACTGACAGGATTGGTCAGTTTAGTATCCATATTTTTTAATATTGTCACTTTACCATGGTATTGACTGAACATTCTGATCATATATTTTGTATAATACTTTTTAATAAAAATAAATGTACATATTAACAAGGTGAAAATTTAATACAGAAAAAAAAATGACAGACATATTTATATCCTCCTGATAAGACATATTGTCATATTACAGTAATATTTCAATGACAAGAAGAAAAGCACTGAGTTAAAACAATCATTACAAAAGCACAGATTTCATGATTACCTTCAACCTCTCCACCAGAGGAAGAAATTTCGCTCAGGTTTAAAAATGTTGTTCCTATGGCATCATCCTTGGTTAGACGATCCCTGCCGAGAGTAAACTGGGATGTCAAACATCTATTGTGGTATTATTGGCACTTGTGCAGCTGTTTGAATGAATTTTACACTTACCAGTCATATAGAGTCAGCTTGACACGTTCACACATGGATGGGAACTACAGAGGCAGACGGAGTATTCATTTGTGCTTTGGAAATTTCAATCAAACCTTCAACAAACATCTTGTAATAAACAATTTTCTTACCTTGACTTGTAGATGGATGAGTTGATTCCACTCTGGATTTGCATTTTTCTCAATGATCTTGGTGCACAGCTAAAACAAAATGTCATTGCAATTAAAAAAAATATTCACTAAGTAAGAATACTTTCAATATTTTTCTCTTTAGTTGAACATAAATGACCTTCTTGCCGGCAAAGCTGACTTCCAAATATGGATCCACCAAGTTTTTCTTGTCTCCTTCCCCTCCAAAGACTTGTTTCATCGTCTGGATAAAGGCATCATCCACTGCAATGAAAACAAGGTTTTAAATTGAGTTTTTTTCAAGTGTGTGTGACCGTAATAACAGTGATTTTAGGGATGTATGTGTGACTTACTCTGCGGCATATCCTCAGCGCGGTACACTTTGAGGCTGAGTGTAGCCCATCGCATGGTGACTCCAGCTGGCACCAAAAGATTGCTTTCTATGTCGTCCTGCTCATCACTCATCTCTCTCCTCTGACTCTGAGAACCAGGAGAGGACAGGAGAGTTTACCATGGTCTTTTAAAAAAAAAAAAAAGATCTGTACACTGTGCCTAGTTTAAAGAAACCTGATAACAGAGGAGAAGCTACACGCACCGGTGGCTCATCTCCGGTGCCCACAACGATTATGCTGACTTTCAGATAACCTCTGGCCCCAGAGTTAGTATCATCAGGATCACTCAGGAGGAGCCATTTCCTCAGTATGGCATGGCCTGGACATAGCAAAATATTCACATTCAAAGACATACATTAAATAGTATAATCAGACAAATCCACAGTTTTCACAGTGTATACTTTCAAATACTGACCTGATTCATCATAGATGTAGCCAACATCCAGCTGGGAATTTAGGATAATAAAATATGATAAGATTTACTTTTTCTCGTCACACAACTGGGAAATTTCAATAGAGAAGAGCTTCAATACAAACAAGCAGTTTAAACTAGAAATATGAAAAAGTTATAAAGCAATTAACCATGAAAATTACAAAAAAAAATGTAAACTGTAAAGTTGAACGATAAAGGATTTACAATTCAAAACATGTAGATATATGAAAAAATATATTAACAATTTAAACAAGTTAAAATATACAAAAAAAGTATTTATTTAAAAAAATGTAGAAATAAAGTCAAATGAATAAATGCTAATTTGAAATCTATCAACATGCTTGCGATGAAGCCACAATTCTGCAACAAAAAAATCCCAGGTCACACTTCTGATAAAAATAAAATACTTAAATTGTCATTTAAATTGTCACCTTGAACTCTCCCATTAGACTGTCAGCTCTGAGGGAGAAGGAGTCATAAACCTGTGGAGAAGAAACACAGCTTCACAACTTCAGGAGATAGATATTCCCTGATTTTAGAACCAAATTAACACACAAAAGGACTTTTTTTTATTTTTGCAAGTGAAAATTCTATTTAAAAACAAAGTTGTCTACACACCCGAATACTAATGCTCTCGTCAAACAGCTCTGAAGGGAGCATGTTGACATTGTAGAAGAACATCTGAGGGACAGAAACAAGTTATTAATTAATGAATTATTATTTACCCGGTCACTTTATGCAAACACATTGTTGATGTCAGACACACAAACATTATTGGATTTACAATTTATAAAGCTGAGAAACTTATGCTTTGGGAAAAACTGAGACGTAGATGAACATGAGAGGAATTAGACACAAGAGAAAGCTACCTTTAAGGTCCACTGTCATATAACCCCTGCCAATACAGAGAGCAATATTCCAGAGTGATATTAAAGCTGGTGGGGTTAGGTTGCAGAGGAAGAAGATAAGAAGGCAAAAGTTAGAAAATTAATATCTAGGGTGTGGGGTTTTTTTTTTTTTTTTTTTGTGCTGATGGACTTTGTGACGATTACCTCGTCGAAAAACGGGTTATTTCCTCTTCTGATTCTGGTCCTGTGGGTCTGTCCACAAACAGTCACCTTAACCACTGGCTTGATGTTGTTGCCAGGCAGCTGTCTGCCCTCAATCACCCGAACACGAATCTGAACAGACAAGCATCAGTCAGGCAGCTGAACAAACAGTGGGGCAATTTATCTGATTCCTCTTTGAAAAAGTACCACTGGTTCACTTGGGTTGACAAATACAATCTTATTCAGTAGATACACGAGCCTGCTGAAATACGTACACAGAGAATTCACAGGAACAAAAACGTTCTCAAAGAAACTCATGTGTGTGAAACGACTTGCCCTGGTGCAGAACCAAATGAGGTTTCCATTTGTCTTGAGGATGAGGATTAATTAACTTGAATGTACTTTATACTGGTGAAGCCTGCTGTCATTCACATGATTGATTAAAAGAAATCCACCCCACACTGGAATTTGTCATTATCTGGGGAACACAGTTATCAAAACTTTGACAATACCTGGAAGTCCTGAGGCTTATTAGCCAGCGCTCTATGCCTCTGACGCTTCACACGGACAGGCTTGGGTTTCCCAGGCTGGTTGGGTGAAGTTTGATCTCCTGGGCTTCCACTCTGACCTCCTCCCTCCATGCCTGTCTCCAACTCGTCCCCATCTTCACTGTCTCCTGTGGAGCAAAAGTATTTTTAGCAACATTTTTTAAACTAACATTGTGGGGGTTTTTTTGTTTATTGTTTTTTAATGTGGCTGAAATCTTGCCAACAATAATTGTTAACAATAATCTACTTTCTAGTAGACAGACATGCTCTAGCTGCTAGATAATAAAGCCAAGAAAAGCCCACAAAAATTATCTTTAAGATTGTGGGAAAAAAGTCAAAAAGTATGTGTAATTGAAGGTTAACCTCCAGTGAATTCTGTAACCCCCCCTCTACCCTCCACTTTTCATTTCACAGAAAAACATTATCCAGTAGCTGAAAGGGTGTTTTTGTTATATTATTTTTGTTTGTCTTTGTGGGGGGTTTTTTTGTTTTTTTTTTAATAAAATATATACTATAAATGAGAGTGATGTTTTGTGGGAATTAAGGAGTTTCAACATCACCATGTCTTTCCATTTTTTTAGACAAACTGTCCACTTACCACCATCCACATGAGACGTGTTTTCATCAGGTTGTTCATTTAGATTTGGAGTTTTGTTGGCGGGCGGGTCATAATTTATGAGCAAACTAACGGTGGCCTAAAAAAAAAAAAAACATTAATATTCTCAGCTCTACTATGAAATACATGTCATGATTCCACAAATTGAACCACTTCCTGCAGATCTGAACAAACACCAGGTGTCATCCAGAAGCAGCTTCAGCTGATATTTAATGTCATAAAAGTGTCACAGTTTGAGTACTAAAAGCATTCACCCCGATAGGCTGTTGTTTCTCACTGAGCAAGGGCACATTCTTGGATGGTAGGGTTCTCAGCTGACCACTGGACAAGTCTCGTAGAAAGATTTTTGCCGAGCCAATGAACCTGAAAAGCAGACAATCGTACAGACATCAGCAAATGAATGATTGCAGCTGGAGAGAATCAACTGTTTTTGTTTGACAGTGACAAACATATGCAACTACCACTCTGGGGAACTGGAGGCAATATTTGTAACTGTAATTGTTCGTTGCACTTGGCAATTTCCTACTTCCCAATTTCACTTCTATAAATATTATGACAAAACCAAGCAACAACACCTTCTTTTTCCACCAAACAGAAGTAACGATACAATGATTAATAACCACTGCTGATTGCAACATGTTGGGCTTTTTATAAAAATGATCCCAAACCAAATGACAACTTAACAAACACCCACTTTGCCTGACTAACTTTTTCAAACAAGAGGCAACTTAGAGCAGAAATCGTCTTTAAGAGAGCAACCAGGCTGTGTGACAAGGACCAGCTGGTTGCACAGGCAAGCCCTGTGCAAGATGACGAAAAAGTGCTCAAGAAAAAAGCAGAAGAATGGAAACAATTAACATCCACCACAGGCATGTGCTGGGCGCTCTCTGCCCAGTTTAAGGGTGGACACACAACAAAACACAGTCTAAAGCAACACAAGAGCCAGATAAATTATATTCACAATTAAGTTTAGGCTCTTTTTTTTCTTCCTATTTCTCAACAGCACTGCCATTAATTATTAATACACAGGGCTTAAAAAGTCAGGATGTCCTTGGAACACAAGGGATGAAACAGAGAGGAAATCTGGCATGGCAATTTAATCAGAGGCCGCATGTATGAACTGGTTTGTATACATAACTCTCCTTCAAAACAACAAAACAAAACTGTAGTCTCAAGTATGTCGAAGTAAAAGAAAAAGCTGAACTTAACAGCACATTGAGAGAAATATACCACAATTTTCTTGGCAAACAGATATATTTTCCCTTGCTTGCATATCATTTTTAAGTTTATAGTTAATGTAGGCACAAAACAATCTCTGTCAAAACAAACTGGGCAGCCTGCAGGACTTTATCTTGATTTTAACCACAGATGAGAGGCTCTGTGAGTCACATTCCTTTTCGAGATGTTCCCAGACTAAGGAAGTGTCTGACAGTCTGTCATAAAGTGTTGCTTGTATTAAATCATGGGAGATTCACCAGGAGATTCAGCATAACTCTATCTAAAGGTGACTGTGCATAGAAGTTCAGGCTGTTACAACTAGTCATAACAGATGTGCCAATGACAAGCCAGCGCAAGCTCTGTTATTCACCCCCCTCGTGCGACGCAGGCAGTGATCATGGAAAAAAATCCAAGCGTCTGCGTGGCTGAATCGAACATCACCCCCACCCCTCCCCCCGCGTGCCTGAATAATAATTTATATTAAACACAATCAGTCGCATGAGTGACTGAATGGAAATGTTATTACTTGGTCTGCCTTCTCGTCAGTGCTGCAGACAGACAAGGGGAGTCATGTAAAGTGTGTAATCTTCACACTGATAAACAATAGAAAATTAAAGAGTGCAATAAACAAGATATATGGCAGTCTGAGTCTATCAGGGGCAGGGGTTAAAAAGTATCTATTTTCCTTTTAAGGCTTTCCCTTGCAGAGTGGGAGTGCTATTGTGAGGGAGACACAACGACTTTTTCCTAACACTGCAAGTCTTAACATGGTTGCAGGGAATCCTGTGGTGATAAAAAACAAAACACCCAAACACACTGCTGTGCTTCTTTAAAAAAAATCTTAATAACTTTCAACCACTCCAGAATAAAGGTGAATAAAAAAATAAAAAAAACAAGCATTTCCCTTTGTTGTCATTACCTGCACTACATAACATACCATGAGTGTGCTTTTTTTTTTCTCTGGGTGTCTGTAGTCAGGAAAGAATTGTTTACACTCAGAGGTCCTCCTCCACAGAGCCATGAGTGTGTTTAAATATCACCATTTATCATTCTGCACGGTTGGCAGCTGAGGGTCATGTATTCATTCATTACAAAAATCAAACAAATGTGCCCTATGCATTTACATATTCTGATCTAAACTTCATCATACTTTGAAACACAGAATTACACAAACTCAAAAGCAAAGGTAGGGATCACTCTAAATCATATGAAATACATAGCTGTTACATTTTCTGATGCTTGTCATGCACGTACTTGTCTTTGCCGATTGTTTCATAGTCTTTGACAACAACGTTGATAAATGAAGATGCATCCAAGGGAGAGCCTTTCAGATCAAATTCAAACACCTGTAATTACAGTGAGAACAGACAGTGGTTTAAATGAGATAATACCAGCTCCCAGATGAATCATTTCCCAGTCAACGCACTGAAACTTTCACACATTACAGTTATCTCTGCACTTACTTCATTCCAAACAGGATTCAATTCATTGTCAATTACTTTGGTTTTCTTCTTTTCACCTGGAACACAATGAACAGCACCATATGTATCTGCATAAACTCATCTTTATCCCAAAACTAGGACCAAGTCAACAATTTACTATCTGCTGGAAACAGAGGAATAATAAGTTTTCATTTTGAAAATATAAAAATCAAGCCTTGTCGTCAAAGCTGTTTCCTGTGGACTGAGAGCTATTTTGACCTTATAAGGATGCACACTTCGATTGGTCTATGAATCACTACCCAGCTATTTCAAATTAAGCTTTAAGAATGCTCCAAACCTTGAAAAATGACAGATATTATAATTGATAGAAAGTGAAACAATGTGCATGAAATATGTAGCAGAGCATACACCAGTTTCACCAGAAATAAAAAGCAACTGTCTCACCTCTAAACACAACTGCTGCTATTGGATCGGGCTCTCCAAGTTTCTTTTTGGGGATCCCACTGGCGGACTCAACAATAACCTGAAGCATGTTTGATTAAGTCCAAATGTCTTCAGAAAAGACAATCATATTCCGCTGAGAGAAGGGAGTCCTCGCAGAGGGAACTGAAAGGCACAGATGTGCGGCGCAGAGGAGTGAATACCGGAGGGCAGCCTCACTCATGAGTCACAGGCATGAAACACAGTAGACAGGCTAGGGAGGGTTTAGAGAGAAAGACACAAATTTGGCCTTGAAATAACAACCCAACTTTCTCATTTCCTCGTCAAAATACATCATAGTTACAACCCAAAATTGCATGGCATCATTTTGTCTGACTATGAGTTCATTCATGCACCATCCTGTCAAACCAGCGGAGGTGGTCCACTCTTGTCCAGTGCTTCAGCGCCTCCCAGTGGGGTTGTAAGTACTGCAACATTTCAGTGCCGTCGGAACTTACGCTTTTTTGCCTACCTAACGTTAGATGTAAAAACATGGTAGCTCGTTGTTTTGATGTAATTACGTACTGGCTGCATACTTTTTAAAGATATAAAGCTAGCATAAAAAGCAGCCTTAAGTTAAACACACATTAGCTCTGGATTCAAATCTGTTTTGACATAGCCTTATGTAGGACGGAGGAGTTCTTGAAAGCATCACAATACCGTTACCTCTAGCAATACTAACTAATTAGCTGTTTTGCTTCCCGCCCGAGGTAAATTCAACACTAACTAAATATGACTTAATATTACTAAGGTTAATTAGCTCATTAGTAATGAAAGCTAGCTATTTTTTCAGCACTTAGCTGTTATTCCAGCTTTGTGTACCTAGCTAGATAACTCTATGGTAACGTTATAAGCTGTTATATTCTTTTTCGATGTTTTCTGGCTAACAACACAAACATAATTCGTGAGAATAGCTGAGGGATACGTTGACGTTAGCTAGACTAGCTAACTATAACGTGAAAGTTCAGCTGCTAATATCAAAATTAGTTCATATCTCATCCTCGTCCAGCAAGTGAGTGTGGATCGTTGTGTGTCATGTAGATAGATGACAGGCAAATCATGCATTAAACTTTAAGGGTATCAATATGTTTGTGTTGTCACTTCTAGTGCCAGTTACTGTCTGTTGTAAGCTGTTATTCAGATATAAAATCATTGTCTAACATTAGATGTTTCTCTTTAAAAGTAGCAGAGAATTTATATTTAATTCAACGACATATTAAAGGTAATGATTAGCTACAGTAGTGATAATGTTTCCGGTTACCCTCCAGAAAATTACTAGTAAAATGCAGACAACACAACTCTCTTTTAAAATAGGTAGACAACAAACTTTTGTCCACTTCATTTTCTTTTCTTTCCTGTTGCTGTGTTGCTAATGACAACATTAAAAAGGCATAACTAGGAACCATTCAGAATGTTTATTTTTGAAGTGGTATATTTTGACGAGTTATTTTTGTGGCAATCTCTGTAATAACAGGTAATTGAGATGGCATCCTCCAAATATAAGGGTTCCCCAAAGAAAAAGTCCAAGTCAGAGCTTGAGTGGGTTGTCAGCAGCCTGAGGAATGAGAATGCCTTTCTGAAGAAGACCATAGCTGAGTTGTCTCGTCAACATTCAGAACATAATAAACTTCTAGAGGTGAACTTTGTCAAACTACTCATCCAAACAGTCAGTACCGTTTTTCTGCTGTATAAGTAAACTAGCCAATGCAACACACTGTACAGTTAAAGGCAGAATATTGTTTCACAGTTGCTGAGTGCAAGTGAAACAACCACAGAAATAGAGTAGGATACCTTTGTCCATACTTCTAATTCTATGCAAACATATTTATTGTCTTTTTGCAGAGATTCCTTTCGCTTGAAACTGTTAGGCTGGGGAGCAGTCAGCAGCTCACAGCCAAAGAAGAGAATGCTGCTTTTCCGCCAGTGCAGCTGAGTAAGAAAGAAGAGAGTCTTATGGACGCAGTGAGTATGAAAAGGAGAAGGAGGAGCATATCCAGTTACTCCAGAGAGATTGAAGAAATCAAGAACAAGCTTCTGAGACTCTCAACTAGGTGTCAGTTTCTTGAGGGCAAAGTTGCAGAGAATAAGGTATAGCATGGCTCAATGTTGATATAAGTGAATGGAGTGTAAGGCTAAGGAAAATTAAAAGAAACTATATGCCTTTAAACACGAGAGACCTTCCTTTTGGTACTGATGGATAGCACAATATTTGTTTAGTTAGGGGAGTTTAAACAAGTGTTACTCTTTGGAATAAAGTAGCGTATTGGAATTCATGTTATTTGGCACCTACGGATTGTCAGTGTTAGATGATATAGATTGTTTGCCTTGCCTGAGGTACGGAGTGGCAGCATGTAATAGGCCATTTTCACAAGACATTTTGACTTATACAGTAGAAAAAGCACGGGTCCTTCCAATAACATTACCCATGGCTCTGTTCCCAGGAGTTCATGACAGTGAGCCAGTATGCACTTTACTAGAATCCTTAAACCAGTGCAAGTAAAAGTAATTAAGATTAAATATTTTTCCTAATTAACACTTATGCTTTTATACTCAGACATGTCAAAAAAAGGTCTCATCTGGAAAAGGCCCTTCTGTTTTTTTGCCACAGAGGGAAGCCTCACAAGCCTCCTTCCAGCTTTGCACCACTAGATGGCGGCATTTATTTTAAATTTTCTGCCTTTGAGTTGAGGCACCCTGATCTCCATAAATACATACTTCCTCATACAGAACATACCATTACAGTGACATATTTGATAATGCAGAGCTCATAACCCCTTTTGATTTGATGCTCATAATCCCCACTGCACCCGTGTCTTGGGCCTTGCTGAGTATTTGACCATCCAGTGTTTTTATTTTCATTCACATTTGTGTAAACGTGTCTGTATTTAATGTTTTTTAAAGGACTTTCCTTCAGATGATTGGGCCTCAACTAACACAGAGGTAGAGCTACAAAATCACCTCCGTGATGTAAGTGCTGTGTGGTGGCCATACATCTGAAAATTTCTATTCTGTTTGTATTTTTCACTTGTGTCTTAATCCACAAATTTTCATTAAACTATCAGTCTACTCAGTAGGTGTATTTGTTTCTAACTGAGGGTGTGAGTCTGTGTACAGTATACATGTCTTGCTGAGTCTGTGTACAGTATACATGTCTTGCTGAGTGTTTTTGCTGTGGAGCCATCACCCTGGCACAACTCTCTTTCTGTCTCTCTCCGTTATGTGCTTCTCATTCTTTTATTCAATCCCCCCCGAGGCCTTGGAGAAGAACAAGCAGTGGCTGGAATATGACCAGCAGAGAGAGGCCTATGTGAGGGAAATGCTGGCCAGAATGTTATGGCTGGAGAAGCAGCTGAACGAAGCCAATCAGGCCCGCTCACACCAGCACAATGAGGGCCATTCAGATGGTGAGCCAGAGGGACAGTGGGCAGTGGGCACTCACCACTGGGGCAACAAGGGGCGACAGACTGTCACAACAAGGTTTTTAAGATTTCAAGATTGCCCTTGAGTAGCCCACTGTTACAGAATCTGCAGTTTGCGATTATTGAAAAAAGCATATTTTTCATTACAACATAGGATATCTCAAAGGTTCTATCTGACATCTTTTGTATGTGTGTACTTTTCTCCTCTCATTACAGAGAACTGGAAAATAATCCAGATGCAGGAGCACTATGAAAGACTCTTAACGAAGGCCAATCACAAATCGGAGGTGCTGATTGAGCAACTCAACATGGCCCGCCAGAACCTGGCAATAACCGAAAACCAGTATGTCTGCCTCTAGAAAAATAAAGAATACGGGGATGCTTGCAGTTGATAGTCAGCTACATGACAGATTTCTTGATGTGCAGGAGCAAGGAAAGGGAAAATGAGGTAGAAGAACTCAAGCAGCAGCTGCAGAAAGCAAATATGAGCAGAAAAAGTGCACTTGAAGATCATCAATGTTCTCAGGATGAAGAGCAATGGCTGACTGCTGACAGTGAAGACCTCCAGTGCAGACTGGATGATGAGAAACGCAGGTCGGCAAATGTTGAGCTGCAGGTATGTCATTCATTCATTCATTTATTGAAGTATGCATTTCAGTTAGATAAGACATCATATCTTCATCATATAAGCAAGGGAAGCCACAAAATAAGTGTTTTCTCTCTTAGTCAACTCTCTATCAAAGGTTTTTGTTAAATCAACACCGTGAAGACCAGGACAAGATTGCAGACCTGGAGCGACTGGTAAGAATCTATCAGCAATCTCAGTTTTGGCTCTCCATCCCCCTTACTTGAATACATCCAGAGGTTATTTTTAATTCATCCACTATCGGTTATGAAGGATTAATTACACTTTGAGGAGGATATTAACTCTGTGTCAGTCTGTTCTTTGGGTTTTCAGTCATCACTTCAGTGGGCATGGCACTCTTTATTCCCTCCTTTCTTTGCTTATAAATCAAAAATATCTTTCCTCATATATGCAAAGTACATAATTAAAAATGAATAAATACATAGAAAAATATTTTCCCATTAGTACACTATGTTGTATTCTATCTTTTAATGCAAACGTTTTGGATTTTAGGTCAAGATTTCGGCACAGGACCTTGAGGATGAGAAGCAGGATTTATCATATTTAAAGAAGCAAATGTTCAGAGTTTTGAAGTTGCTGAAAAAACAAAAAGACCGTGTGATACAGCAGTCAAAGGTTTGTATGAATAACACAAAATCAGTGACCTTAAAGCTGGAATATTTGATTTTGCATCGGTAAATGGAGAAATTGTAACAACCAAATAAAGGTTGGTGGAAGGTAAACAAACCTCAAGGCTATATAGAGCTCAGAGAAATTGCAGTTAGGTTTCACAATTAATGACTTTTGACATTATGCATTCTCATTCCATATTAATTGGTTCAGCTTTAAGAAATTTTCTTTAAAAAATTTTTTACTGATCGATGACTCCATTTGTGTTAGAGAGACCAGCAGGATGGCGCCTCATGTGAAGCATCGCCCCCACCCTCCCTGTGCTCCAGAGATAGCCAAACAAGTGCCCATCACAGCAGCTTGCTGAATGAAAGCTTCCTGGAGTGTCCCAAATGCAGAGCCGAGTATCCCACCAGCAACTACAAAGAACTGATGAACCACCTAGAAATCTGTTGCGACTGAGCCATAAACTTCTTTAATTCTGTACCTTTTGTAATATGAATTGTTTGGTACCACTTCTGTGTAGCCAGAGGTACAGTTTTCCTAATAAAGAACAGTTCAGTTTTGAGGCCCTTCTTCTGAGTATTTTAAATAAGCTCGATAACCACTTTTTTACTCCATCAGAAGATTAAAGCAGTCTAGCCACACCAGCGGCCCAGCAGATCTTCAACACTTGAGGATGGATTGATTATCCTTTGACTTCTCTTCTGGCAGCACCAGAAGGTGTTATTATAAGTATTTAAAAGAAATATCTAATTCTACAAAGGAATAATTTGTGGGTTACTTAATTTAATGATATTACTGTAGGTGTTTGGTTCCCTCCCACGTCTCACACTTTCAAACCAGATGAATAGCTCAAAACAGCTTGAGTTGCTTAATCCCTTTCCTGTGCTATTTAAGGACGTGGATTAGTATTGCTAGCCAACAATATGGGGAGTCAGAGGTCTTTGCAGTGGCTGTGGGCTTTGAAAGGGAACGTGACACCAAGGGTTAACCGCCTGTACACTAACAGCTTTAGAAAAAGAAGCTAATATGGTTTAGACTTCTTCTATCCTGCTGCGCCTTTCAGGAACTTTTCATATAGAAACGTCTTCGTGGAAAGTTAAATATGAGCTAAGCCTGTCTGAGAGGCAGACATATAGCTGAGAGGGTGTTGCTCCTGCAGCCTTGAAGATTATTGACACCAGACACTACCAAAATACTTTCAGAGAAGAAGATGTATGTTAGCTGGATTGTATAATCATATATTTTTCTTAGGTAAATATCTTGTCTCCCTAAACTTTTTTTTTTTTTTTTTAAACAAATACACTGACCAATAGAGTATGACTAGTTTCACAGAGGCTCCCCAGCTCTGTGTCACTACTTAGGAAACAAACCTGGTAATCTAATTCACAGCACAAATAAAAGTGGTGTCTAACTAACTAGATCCCTTTACAGCTACTGTTCAACAGCTCCCTTAATGCAGATTGGATTAATACCCAGGGAAGACCTTTCAGTCCCAGTTAACAACAAACTATAGTGCAGGGCAGAATGTGGTTTTGCCATTGTCAGGACTTTGATACTGATTTGTAGGCAATATTTTTACCTCTCCTTTTTTTCTACATTATCAATAAAAATAATCTTAAACTGCACAATTCTTACATTTATTTTTTTCAGATTGTCATCTGGCATATTTGTACCTCTTTCATAAGATAAAAAATAGGGTTTATCTTGTTAAATTCTTAAATGTAAAGTTTTTCCTAAAGAGAGCATTTGATGGAATACGTAATGTAAATAATTTGCAACATAGACAGGTTTGCAAAAGAAATATGACTTTGAAGGGGCATCCTATGGCTCACACTGGTAGTGCGAATACCACTAAGGCTGAGTCCTTGCTGTGGCGGACCCAGACCCCCAAATTCTAATCTAAGGTCACCTTTTGGAAAATTGAAAAAAAAAAAAAAAGAGAGAGAAAAAAGCATTGAAGCAGCACAGAATTAAAATGACATTGCATACACAGCACAAAGAACATCTTGTAATATTTGACTTTAGGTCGCAGCTAGAGCAAACAGCATCATAGAGCTGAGTCACCACCCTCGCTCCCTCCTCCTTCCCTTCTCTGGTATCACTTATGCCTTATCAGCTCCTTTTCGCCCATTCACCACTCTGATACTCTCCAGGTGTGAAATCTGTAAGCAACTCAGACTACAGCCTCTATGGATATTAGCCCTCACAGTCACTTTCTCCACTTTAGAAACTTCTCTTATTTCTCCTTCTTCTCTGAGGTGCACCACTCAGATCATGTTGCTGCCACTATTGTGGAGACCCTGGCTATCACCGCTGTCTTTCTGGTATCCGTGGCAGCAAATACAGGAGCTGCAGCCCTGGTAACGTGGGAACGCAGGCTGCTGGCCAACATGACCATCCTGACCCTCAACTTGTTTGTGGCTGATCTGTTGTTCGTCAGCATGATCCCACTGATCGTGGCAGTGCGCTGGACTGTGTCCTGGAAACTGGGCTATACAGCCTGCCACACTGTGCTTTATGTCATCTGTATGAGCGGCTGCGTCACCATCACCACCCTGGCCTCCATAAGTGTGGAGAGGGTCCAGGCCATCCTTCGGCTGCAGGTTGTGCCCATTTTAAACCGCAGGATAGTGGCTGCAACCCTCTTCTTCATCTGGGCCTTTTCTGCACTCACCTGTATCCCCCTCAGCCTGTTCTTCACCGTGATGGAAGTGGATTACCCTGAGCAGGTATGGGTGGACTGAAAGATGAAGAGTTAAGTATGTGCTCCCACCATGAATTTGCTCTTGTTAATTTTTGTTATTTTTGCAGGAACCTGTACACATTTGTACTCTGAAGTGGCCCGACACAACTGCAGAGATTGTGTGGAACGTAGCATTCACTGCTCTGTGCTTCCTCCTCCCAGGATTCATTATTGTGGTCAGTTACAGCAAAATATTACAGGTGGGTTTTCTGTGCTCTTTAACGTTCTAAGATGATCTAAAATGATCCTAGAATTTAGAATTAAGGGATCCCGAATTGCACATAATTCCACATTCATTTTTATTTTTATTGTTTTATATTTTATTGTGTGTAATGTTTTGTTTATGTCTCTTAAGTATGATTAAGTACTGTTAACAATCTATACTTAACACGGACACATTTTCAAGTACATATCTGTATTTATAGTGTCTTCGAGAAGATATGTACATGATTTAATGGGCAAAAAAGACATTTCCATGGAGGATGTAAATATTTTCAAAATGGCACAAAAAATGTTTTCTTTTTTTACTGTTTAAAATAAAGAGCCTAAAATATTTAAGGACAGAAAATTTTACTCAGAGTAATTACTCATCGTCTTACTTAAGTATTTGCTCAACTCTTTTTCATGAAGATGTTTTTTTTTTTCCAACAAGCATTTCCCCTTGAATTGTTATATTCTGTGAAGAATCCCATATTATTCATTCAACAATTCACACCAACCAATGCCCATTGATTTGTGGGGGTATTGACTTTGCGCTATCTGTGATTATAATTCATTTCTTTCATTGTGGGAACAGAGATGGGTGTGCTTTATTGATTACTGAAGCAGAAAATAATGCTTATGTGTGTGCAGGTTTGCACTATCAGCTGTCAATATTACATTGGGCAACCAGTTCTTCCACTGTGGGCACTGAAGCGATACAGACCATAGACAATGTCTCTGAAAAGCCACAAATTGATTACAGCTCATTGAGACACATCAGAGACAAACATAAAGGTCATCATGCTTCATGTGTTAATCCATATGTAGACCAATCAGAGATGCACTACATAAATGTATTCACTGTATTTATTTTGTCCACATTATGTAATATCATAAAGTACAGAAAGCCAGTATTATGTAATACTATTTCAATATTATTTAATTTTTTTATTTTGAATTACAGATTGCAAAAAGATGCAGGCGAAGGCTCCGGCCCCACAACAGCCTTCCCTCAGCTGGAGACTCTCCTGAGTACAATGTCTCCCGCCAGGACATGAAGCTCTTCCGCACTCTATTGGTCCTTGTTTTCTCTTTCTTAATCATGTGGAGCCCCATTTTCATCATCACCTTCCTCATCCTGGCCAGGAACTTCTTGGGTACCCTAAACGTGTCCTCTACCATGTTCTTTTGGGTGGTAACTTTCACACTTGCCAATTCAGCCCTCAATCCCATCCTGTACTCAGTCTTCCAATTCAAGAACATCTGGCGCAGGTTGTGCTGTGGCTCTGTGGTAGCACCACTTCGGAAAAGACTCCATAGAAGTGGTCCAGCACAATCCATGCATCCATGATTGTGGCATTCAGGTGCATACCACTACAATTAGAATTTTTGTTTCTTTAAATAAGGGATTCAAAGTATACAGCATGTTGTCCACACCTTTAGTGACATTTGTTACAACTCCTTTGTAATACAAGATAAAAGTGCATTACTCCCTAAACCTACAAAGTAACTCCATACTGTCTTGTGTTTTCATACAGGTAAAGAGGTCACCTGGTTTAATGAACTTGTGTATCCACCACAACCTCTTCTGTATATGGACGTTGTTGCTCTTTGTACATTACTAGGCTTTTTTTGTTTGTTCATGTCATGATTACAATGGGCAAAAAAGGTCCAGCCTCAATAAATGTATATGTATATATGCAAACCTATGCTATGCAGTAATTTTTTAGGGAGGGGTGCAGTCTCCAAACAAAAAAAAATATATTCTTAAATGAAATATCAACTATTGTTTTTATTTTTAAACTGAGTCCATATCAACCAATCCGCCAACAACAATTAAATGACAAAAGAATGAGCAGAGTATCTTTTAAATGCCATTAACTTTTTGTGATTTGGTGTGAGAGTTTGCAACCTGTAACCAGAAACAATAACAGACAGGCAGTTTGCCTGCCAACATCAGTAATTAAGCTCAAATCAGCAACTTAAACCCCACCTAATCCTGGTAGTTGTTAAATGTAGCTGCTATCTACTGTAACAGAAGTGGATGGGAAAGCCAGGCTCATGAGATAAACACTCCTATGTCTGGAGGAGTGCCTCTAGATATATATATTATAGGTTATTTTACCAAACGTCAACACGTGTACAGCAGAGATGATCTCAGCAGTTACCAGGTGGACTGAGGAAACCCTCTGGAATGACTGCAGTCTTGACGTCTTGCTCCTTGCCCTCTTCTAAAGTTCAGGTCATCCTGCAGGTACCATAACTAACATAACCTGTGATGGGATTTGCCCCACTAAAATGACCAGTGGCTGGATTTACAAGCTAAGAAAGCTCAGGAGCTTTATGACTCTTGCGTCACAGTCATTAGTGCCCACTGGGATCCCCTTACTCAGTAAGCCACTGCCTTCTGTTACTGAGGAGAAGGTGGGAGCTGAGTCCACAGGGGAGCTTTAGAAATGTCTCAGTAAGGTTTTCACTGCACCATCATCTGGAGGCCACCTTCACTGTTCTACTATTACCTTTAGAGAGGAGGATTTTTTTTTGCAGCTGCAGCAGGAATTGTTCATCCAAACTTGGACAACATGGCAGACAAAGACAATGCAGAGAAGTTCCTTGACAACAACCCACAGTTTGCTCATGAGTACTTCGACAAGAAAATGAAGGCAGATGTGATCACTGCTGCCTTCAACAACCAGGTCCAAGTCAAAGATCCTGCCTCTTACAAGGATGTCACCGCCATCCAGGAGGCCGAGTTCATGTTTGAGCTCATAAAGGAGATACAGGGCAAAAACCCGATGGAGAAAATCCTGCATAAAGTTCTCCAAAGGATTGCTCTGCTGGTCCAGGCTGATCGCTGCAGCTACTTCAGCTACCGGGCTCGTAACGGAACACCTGAGTTGACCACCGTCCTCTTCGATGTCACACACAATTCTGCATATGACAAAAATATAGTGAATCCCAATGTAGAGATTGTTTTTCCCACCGATATGGGCATTGTTGGATACACGGCGCACTCCAAGAAGCCTCAGAATGTTGCTGATGTTAAGAAGGTGAGACAAACTCAATTTAGAAACAAATTGAGAAATGCAAAAATAACAAGACTGCAACCAAGGACTTTTTTCAATATTGATTATATTGACAACTAATCATTTGGTCTATAAAATGTAAATTAAAAAAAGAGAGGCCACTTTAAAAATAGTGAAAAATGTCAACCTAATTCAGAAGATGTCTTTGAATGTCTTGTATTGTTCAAACCACAGGCCAAAGATTTTGAGTTTAAAATTATATAAAACAAAGAAAACAGGAAACTATCAGATTTAAGACACAATTTCTTCATGCAAAAAAGACTAGATTATTAAATAGATTGCAGATTACTTTGTTGTGGATCGACCTACTGATAAATGGATTGGCTGTTGCAGCTCTAAAAACAGTTTGGTAAAATATGAATGAGAGAGTCGAGAAAATAGATAAATCCAGTAATTATGTTTTATCAATCCCCAAAGACGGAAATCTCTCTGAATGATTTGCAGGAACTTTAAATTGTGCAACTACATTATAAACTATCATTAAACAGCATGGAGGAAAATTTGCATTGAGTACAATCAGCTTTACTGATTATTATCATTATTATTATTGCATGCATTAGTGTTTTTCTGCAATGGGCATGTTCTTTATCATGTGTGTTTGGTCAGGATATTAGCAAAAACCTTTAACCATTCTCCTATTTTTTTTTTCCAGGACTCTCATTTCAGTGACTTTGTGGATAAACAGACCAAATACACCACAAAATGCATGATGACCGCTCCACTCATGTATGAAAAGGAGCCCATTGGTGTCATCATGGCGCTCAACAAACAAGGGGCTGAGGAATTTTCAAAGAGTGATCATGAGGTGAGTTGACAAGTGGGGCAGAAAAACTGAAAGTGTGTCGTCGGGTTTTACCACATGTAGTAAACAGACAAATCCGGTTTGAGGGTCCCATTAATTGGCCAGTTTTAGCCCCCTAGCTTCCTGTCTCTGACCTGGATATTAAGAGGCTTGAGTGTACTTTGGGTCATCGTTATGACAGTTCAACTTATAATCCATTTAAGGAGGGGAAGCTTAGACATTTTTCTGGTCTTGTCTCATGGCCTCTTTGTGACTCTAGAGGTCATCCAAGTGGATATCTGTCACAGGAAGTGACTGTCACTGTATTAAAATCCAATGAAACGTGAATGTGATTCATTAAGTAATATGCGTCCTTTCTCTTTCTTTAAAGCTCTTCCTTAAATATGTGAACTTTGCTGCTGTGGTTGCTCTGCAAGCGCACACTGCTTGCATGTGGGATGTAGAGTCCAGGAGAAGCCAGGTAATGAAAGTATTTGACTGCTTTCCTTCTGAAAGTTTTTTCCAAGAGATATTTATTTTCTAGCTGCAATAAAAACATTAAATGAAATGACATATGAATTGAGGCTGCTGTAAAAAAAATAATTACATAAATTATAAGCAGCTACTTTTTTCCTATAGGTGTTGCTGTGGTCAGCCAGCAAGGTGTTTGAAGAGTTGACAGATATTGAGAGGCAGTTTCACAAAGCCTTGTACACAGTGAGGACATATATCAAGTGTGAGAGATACTCCGTGGGACTCCTGGACATGACCAAAGAAAAGGTGCGTAGAAGAAAGTATGCATAGTTAGACAGATATTATATTCTAATATGGACAAAAATAACTTAAAAGCAGTCCTTAAAATAATTTTTTTTTAAAGTACCGTCATTTATGAATAATGCAACTTTTACAAAGATGATTCTGGCCTTTTCTACACCAGGAATTCTTCGATGAGTGGCCAATCAAACTGGGAGAACAGGAGCCATACAAAGGCCCCAAGACACCTGATGGCAGAGTAAGTCCAGCATCAAGTTTTTTAGTGTCTCCTTATTTTTGTCCTCTATTTTTCTTTTTATATATATATATATACACATATATATATATATATATATATATATACACACTCATAAACATTCTTATGTTTACACCACTCAGGAAATCAACTTCTACAAGATTATTGACTACTTGCTGGAAGACAAAGAGGAGATTAAAGTTATCCCGTAAGTATGATGATGCACTGTAGCAGCAGTGTTTTACAGCTTTATCAATTGATGTTGAGTGTAATCTAATAAGGAAATATGCTGTCATCTCACAGTGGTCCTCCTGCAGACCACTGGGCTCTGGTCAGCGGACTCCCATCATATGTGGCTGAGAATGGATTTGTAAGTTCAACTTTTCTACCATTTGTAATGCAAATGTATAATAATGGGTGCATACAATCTGCTGATCTCAAAGCACATTTGTTTATTTCATATTTTGTTTTTACTTCTAGATCTGTAACATGATGAATGCTGCAGGAGATGACTACTTCAATTTTCAGGTGAGAAAATTTTTTTAATGACAACCACTTTTAAATTTATTCCACTCTGAGTTTTATATATGTTTAATCTCAATAAATCTGGAATTTTCTTTGATTCATTTGACAGAAAGAAGCAGTGGATGAGAGTGGATGGAAGATCAAGAACGTCCTCTCCCTCCCCATTGTCAACAAAAAAGAAGAAATTGTTGGTGTTGCTACTTTCTTCAACAGATTTGACGGCAAACCATTTGATGAGAATGATGAACAAATCACTGAAGTACGTGAAAGTTCTTTTTTTGTCAGGATTATGGTTTAAGCATTCCAAAATTACTATACTAATTCTTCCTTTTTGATATGTTTATTGGCTAACCTGCGGTAAAACACAGCTTGTATGGGAGATATTGGAATGACAGAATCAAAGTGATTGTTTTGTATTCGGCCGTGTCACTAGGCGCTGACGCAGTTCCTTGGCTGGTCCACTCTGAATAGCGACACATACGACAAACTGAACAGGACAGAGTGGAGGAAAGAAATTGCCCAGGAAATGCTCATGTACCAAACAACGGCCACGCCAAATGACGTGCAGAGCATTCTGGTATGCTACGCTCCACATGACCAACATTACTTCAGCAAGACTAAAATCACATATGTAGATAAGGTATAAGCTCCCTTTCACCTCCATTCTCCCCACAGAACACTCAAGAGAAGTTCGGCTCTGCACCAGAGGACTGTGACCAGAAGGAAATGTACAAACTGTTGGTAAGCAGAGTAACAAATAAGCACAATGCTCATACGCTTGTTTGTGATGGCACACTGACTGTTTGCAATGTTTCCAACAAACAGAGAGCCAACATCCCTGATCCCAAGAAGGTGGAGCTGCATGAGTTCCGCTTCAGTGACTTCCCCTTGTCCGAAGTGGAGCTCATCCAGTGTGGCATCCGCTGCTTCTTTGAGCTCGGGGTGGTAGAGAAGTTCAAAGTCCAGGCTGAGGTAAAGTATCTAGTGCCTCTAAAGCACTAATGTTGTGCATTTTGAGTCCACAGAGATTTTCTGTCTCTTTGTATAGTTTTGAAAAGCTGACTCTAGCTGATATGAGATTCTCTTTAACCCAAAAAGACATTATTGTTTTCTAAACACTTGTTGAACCAAAATGCAAATCCAAAGGTTCATGGCAGCTTGTTTTTGCAGACCCTGACACGATGGATGTACACCGTGCGCAAAGGATACCGTGACATCACCTACCACAACTGGAGGCACGGCTTCAACGTCGGACAAACCATGTTCACTCTGCTGCTAGTGCGTCTGGTTTCACATACTAGTATTTAGTTTTGTAAATAATAATAATTATTATCGTTCTACTATTTATCATAACACAAAGTTGCCCTCTTTCCTGTCTAACAGACAGGTAAACTGAAGAAGTATTACTCCGATCTCGAGGCCTTTGCCATGGTTGCTGCTGGATTCTGCCACGATATTGACCACAGAGGAACCAATAATCTCTACCAGACAAAGTACGTTTTGTTGGGTTATCTTCAGCTGACATTATTGACAAATTCATGGTGGTAAACATGATAAAACTGTCGAAACATTTGACTCACATGTTCAGTTTCTGGTCGATTCTTGTAGGAGTTTATCCCCTCTGGCCAAACTGCACAGCTCCTCCATCATGGAGAGGCATCATCTTGAGTACAGCAAGACGCTGATGGAGAATGAGGTGGGTCTCTATAATCAAGCAGAATTACAAGATTTCTTTGAAAATGCTTTTCTTGCTGTACTGTACCCAGCTAGATTTAGAGACTCTTGCCTGCTGTCTAACCAGGTCTTTCACTTTCATTCACAGAACCTGAATATCTTCCAAAACCTGCAGAAGCGTCAGTTTGAGACGGTGCAGCATCTCTTTGAAGTTTGCATTATTGCCACTGATCTCGCTCTCTATTTCAAGTAAGTAATGTCAGCAGTTTTGTATACTGCAACACTTTTAATGCCTGCTAGGGCCTTTGAGAAAGTCTGACAGCTTTCTTGTCTTTCAGGAAGAGAACAATGTTCCAAAAAATTGTGGAAAATGTGGAGGGGATTCCAGACGAGAAGGACAAAATCAACCACATCTCCAACAATCCAACCAGGAAGGAAATTATCATGTAAATGCAGAGTTTATCATGTGTGAAAGCGACTTTTGACAATTTCTCTAAGTGGTCTTGTGTTGATTCTTCGGTTTGGTTGGATGTTTCGCAGGGCAATGATGATGACAGCCTGTGACCTGTCAGCCATTACAAAGCCATGGGAGGTTCAGAGCAAGGTGTGTGTCCTTCTCTAGTCTTAGTACTGATTTAAACATCATTCACCCCTTGGTCTAATTTTCTACTGGTTTTTACGGCCCTAGGTCGCTCTAATGGTGGCAGCAGAATTTTGGGAGCAGGGAGACCTTGAGAGGACAGTCCTGGACCAGCAGCCAATTGTAAGATTTAAAAAAACAACAACAAAACAATGTTTTTTGGTATGTTGCCTCTATATGGTTTCATGATAGTTTACATAATCTCACTTCTTCATTAGCCAATGATGGACAGAAATCATGCTGATGAGCTGCCTAAGATGCAGTGTGGTTTCATCGACTTTGTCTGCTCCTTTGTCTACAAGGTACAGCGATACAAATTAACACTGTTCTTTGTGAATAAACACTTCCACAATCTTTAAAAATATATTTTTACAATCACAAAGATGCAATCTTTCATCTTTGTTTGTATCTGCAACCCTGCAGGAGTTTGCTCGCTTCCACACAGAGATCAGCCCCATGTTCGAAGGGATGACCAAGAACAGGGCCGAGTGGCGAGCTCTTGCAGATGTCCACGAGGCTAAGCTGAAAGCTATCGAAGACGAGAAGAAAAAGCTGGAGGGTGGAGATGGTTAGTGCCCCATCCTTCCTGCTCATTCTGCATTCCCATTGTCATCCGTCTTCTCACGGCCTTTTGCATTTGTTCCTTTCACAGAACCAGAGGGCGGGAAGTCCAAGACGTGCAACATATGCTAGACCTCCAGGACCGCTGGGACATTTCTGATTGTTTGTCCGGATGTGTATTTGTACAGTGTGTGTATGTGCATGGGCATGTGTTCACAGGGGAAGGAATTGTAATGTGCAAAAATCTATAAATTATTATTTTTATATCCAAGGTAATGTTTAGTCCTGAGCACATATGGTTTAATGTTAACCATAAAAAACATTAATTATTCTTGTATATACTAAAATATTTAAACTTTGGATCATCAAAACTATTTATAATGAATAAAATCAAAGCATATTTAGCAAACTACCTCTAACTTTGGACATGTATGAATAGAAATACTAGCCTACAAATATGATGCAGTTTGAGGAGTGATAATTGAATATTTGTGGGTTCTAAATATTACAATAAAAAGCTCTTATTTTGTAGAGGAAGCGCTTACAAAACAAAAATTACTTGTTGCTTTTTCTTTTCTTTTTTAAACTGCAGGTAGTTTTATGCTTTTAAAATTTCAAGCATATGTCTGTGAGTGATGTAAGAAGATTTGACCGAATTGGATTTGGTCATAAGCCACCTCGAGCCCAGAGGCTTTCCATTTTAAGTCCCCTGCTTACATAAAGTAAAAATACTGCTGTCCTGCTCATAAGTCAGTGTGAACAGAGTACATGTGGCTCTTACAGGACAGGAAGAGTTCATGAGGAAACACTGTGCAGTACACTGAGTTAAACAGGGGAATGGTGTCGTC
>JAOWBC010000318.1:10508577-10520061 GCA_028566105.1 Hypoplectrus providencianus
TGGCTCTTACAGGACAGGAAGAGTTCATGAGGAAACACTGTGCAGTACACTGAGTTAAACAGGGGAATGGTGTCGTCTGAGTGTGAAACAAAACGTCAGTTACGACTGAAATGTTTTGATTTAAAAATTTCTCAAAACAAGCTTGTGACAATTTCAGGTTCAATTTCTGATGCAAGTGTTCGGAAATATAACATCTCAGTGAATGCGACTTTTGCAACTTAAATTTGACCCATGATTGTATAGCATAAAATACATAATTATGTGTGCAATAGCATCATGTATAAGATGTGAAAAATGTGAATAAAATATATTTTCAAATCATACATGTTTGGTCAGTTTAAGTTGCTATTATCCCAATGTGATTACACAAATGCAGCAGTACGAAAATAGTCTATTTTATGCTTCATTCCAGCTGCAATGTAGATGTTACTCAGGCTATATTATTGGATTATTGAGGAGTTCCCGGATAGGGGCTGGGCCAGCATGCCTGGCTGCAGACTCCCTCCACTAGTGAGACCCGGCTAAAGAGGGGTTTAGGACAGCAGGATTGACCAAACGTCACCTCTTAATTAACTGCTAACGAGCTTACAAGAGGCCCGTATCACTGATGCAGAACCGGTTTCTTCTAATATTCACACATCAAATGAAAATTTATCTCCTATAAGAAATATGCACGTACAGTACTGGAATGGTGTGCATCCCTGCACTAATTTTAATGTTTAAAGAGCAGGAAAATCCAGCATGGTAATCTTTGTAGGGTGCAGTTTGCTACAGTGATATAAAGTTTAATTGTTGTTTTAGGTATGCATGCTGGTTGACCTTTGACCTCTGACTGTTTGGCATGTTTGACCTCAGTCAGGATGGCTAGCAGATGTTGTTGTACGTCATGAGAATATCCCTGGTAGATCCCCACAAGCAAACGGCATCAGTGCTCCCTGTTGCTTCTCACATAATATTTGAATATTTTCATTACTTCCCATGTTTTGTTGTTCAGATTTCAAAATATCATCTTGCGGGAATGGTAAATCACTGTGTCAGACAGTAATTATATACCTGTGTATATTTAAGAAGTTTGTTTTTTTCCCCCTCACTGCTATATGAAGTAATCCCCTTGACCTGAAACTGACAGGTGGCGTGCACACTTCATAGTTCATACCAGAGAGCATCTCAGTTACAAAAGCCCTGCAGTCACGTCATAGGAGGTAAGCCAGCTTTATGGACTCACAGGACACCTTAAGACAGCATGTGGGTTCAGAGGTCAAACCGTAAAACAAGACTTTGTTCCCTTAATGTTCTGCTTTCTCTGGCTGAGGAAGAATGACTAAGGATGATTCCTTCTTTTATCTTACACCATAATATGATTGTTGTGTCAAATTGCATGAAAATTTGAAATTTGCCTTCTATGATGATGACAAAATCGTAATTAAGAGAAATAATCATGAAGATAAAGATGCAGATGAAACTTTTTTGGAAATCTCATATCGAGAAAAAGAATACCTTTAAAGAGCTTGACACTCATAGATCAATCCACCGCTTACAGGGCTCCATCTTGGCTCTACATTTCCCTCTAGTGGAGAGGGCCCACCATCAGCGAAGACAGCCAGGCTGTTATTGTACCTGGATAAAAAAAAACAAGGATGAATGTTTGATTTGGAAATACATCTGTTTTGATGCTGTGCTCTTTTTTCTTAGCTTTAGAGAATTATGAGTGAAGTCATGCACATGCATAACGTCACATATCCGGAAACCAATAACTCAGATCCCAAAAGTCTATGAGGAGTCAGAAACCCCAGGCTCAGGCGTATCAATAGCTGCGGACATCACTGTGGTCAAATACTTGCTGGACAGTGTGTGTTCTATTCTGGCAATGAATGACGGCATTTATGAAGCACAGAGACTACAAATCATCTTGCAGCACAACAATAATATCCACTGTTCTCATTTTAGTTCTAAAGCTGCTCATGAAAAAAGACATTTGTTACTTTCTGTCCCTTCCTGCCCCTTCATGTTCACATTTTCACTCTGAATATTTCTTCTCAGAAGTCACACACTCTCGCTTACTGGTGTTTC
The DNA here is from genome assembly GCA_028566105.1 of Hypoplectrus providencianus. NCBI lineage: Eukaryota > Metazoa > Chordata > Actinopteri > Perciformes > Serranidae > Hypoplectrus > Hypoplectrus providencianus. Next base: position 10,510,648 of record JAOWBC010000318.1, read on the forward strand.
TTCCACACTTCCCTCTAAAACAATAAGGCACCATGAAACAGCTCCTAGATCGTGACCCCGCTTCTTTAAATGCCCTGCATTCAATTTTTACAGGCTGAATTGTGTCATATCATGTATCACCGCTGCAAACAGACACTGCATATCAAATAGTGTAATTGCATCAGAGAGGCCGGAGGTCCAGATCACCATATATTTAATCAGAGACGTTTTCAAACTTCCTGCACATGTTTCTTCCCAGAAGGGTCTGACGCATGCAGCCCTACCAGGCACTGTGAATAAACACATTAATCTTACAACACTGCAGGGATCTGAGAAATTAGAAGGTGAATAAGGAGACCTTACGGGGCTCACATGTCTGCAATAAAACTGTGAAGGCATTTTTTTTTTTTACTAGCAATAAAAAAAAGGTGAAAAAAATAAGTGGGCTGCATTGTGTGGCTCTGGGAAAATGAAATGCAGACAAGCAGGATGTGAGCAGAGACCTGTTCTTTGTCTTTGAGGGGACATGAGGGGGATGGGGTCCATTTGACAGAGCAGATGTCAGGGTGACAGGAGGGCTTCCCCGCACCCCTCCATCACACACACATTTTGCATCCACCAGTCGCCATGGAAACCGCATGCAAACCAGGAAATAATCCCAAAATCTGCGAAAAAATAAGAGCAAATTTGGAGCAGAAAATACGCCTAAAACGAAAAAATAATAACAAGCTATGTGATAGCATGGATCTTTGCAGCGTAGTGGGGCACACTGAGCCAATATCTCAGCTATATTTCCATGATGACAATTAATTTTCATCGGGTTTCCCACCCGCTTCCCCGCATAGGAAGCCCGTGTGCGTCTGCGCCACACAAGCAGCAATCCGCTGGCTCATGTCAAGGCTTTTTTTTATTATTATTATTTTCTCCAGCTGATTCACGATAATTTACACCATTCCTCTGCGTATTATTGGGCGGAATCCTCCCCGGAGGTCGACACGGAGAGTGTGTCGTTTGCTGAAATCATAAAGGCGTGGTTTTGGATGGAGATGCTCCGTCTGCTCCCGCTGGGATCCCCACCTGCCCTCACACCGCGTTTGTCACCGCGCCAGCTGCTTATTTTTAAAAAGGCTTGAGCCACTACGGGGCGAATTTCATTAGATTGTTATTTTCGTCACAGGGGGATATTGATTTTTTGTTTTCCGCGTGGGGGGGTGTAGTGTAATTACTGCACTGTGGACGTACAGTTTAATCACATCCAGAGCGAGAGGCGGCGGCGCACGGACGGAGATAAACAGGAGCGGACGGACAGCGCGTCGCTTGGCCTCCCGGCAGCAGCAGCAGCGGCGGCAGCGGCGGTGGGAGAGGAACCACAGCGGAGACCCTGGTTCATGTGTAGGGCTGTTCGACGCGCAGGTTGTGCCCGCAGCGGTTCGCAGGAATGGAAAAAACACGCAAGATGCCCAAAAGCTCGCCCTGGCTTTGCGTCCTCATAGTGGCGTCTGCTTTACTTGTAGTGGACAGCAAGAGAGCCAGGCAGCCTCGCTGTCCCTCATCATGTACATGTACCAAAGATAACGCGCTGTGCGAGAGCGCAGGACTGATCCCTCGCAGCTTTCCGCCCGATGTCATATCACTGTAAGTCAGATTTATCATGCTTTTTTAGAAGCAGGGTTTTCCATGGCTCTCTCTGCTGCTGCACAGCACTGTGATAACTGTTCTTGTGCTTTAACAGTGTGTCTGTCTGCCGTGTGTCCTCCTCCCCCTTTTCTCTCCCTCCACAGATCATTCGTCAAGTCTGAATTCACAGAAATCCCGAAAGAGAGCTTCATCCACACGCCTGCCCTGCATCTCCTGTGAGAAATCTCGCTTTTTTGTTCCTCAGTCTTTGTTGCACGCTGTCATTCCCCACTGAGGTGTTCAACGCCATGTTAAATGCTTAAGACATTCTCCCACTAATGCCACACATTGTAATACAATGGGTAAAACCTACTGATTGTTATTGGGAGCTAAATCAGTAAGCACTTTCTAAATGATTCCCCCTGCATGCCTTTTTACAGCAAACTCTTGCTGGGTTTTCATCCAAGCCCTGCCTGAACATGCAGCAGTGCATTTTGTGCTGCACACCTTGTTTCAGAAGCACATTCATTGATGGGGAATCCCTCCTTTTGAAGAGGGAATCCCCCCCCACCACCACCACCACTCTTGTCTCATGTGGTCGAGTATTGACTCAGTCAGTCTTATCCTTTAAATCAAATATGTAAGGCTGCAGGAATCCCAATAAAACATTGATCCTTGTCTTTGATGTATTTGGGTTACTGTTTAAAAAAAAGAGGGGGTCCATTTATTTTCCGAGCAGCTGCTAATGTGGGACAACAGCTTGTTGTTATTTGTGAGCAGAGATAGTGAAATGTTATGGATTTCTCCGCACAGCCTCTTCACAGCCAACAACCTGGAATCTATAAACGAGGATGCATTCCTCGGTCTTCCTCATATGGAGTACCTGTGAGTACATCATTCTAATTTATAGACTTTTTATAAAAGTTAACATTGTCTCAGATATCATGCATTTCATCAACGCCTTTTTCAGGTTCATCGAAAACAACCAAATCAAGTCAATTTCACCAAATGCTTTCCGAGGACTGAAAACCCTGGTACATCTGTGAGTATAACCTGCATAATTATTCTTCAGGATGCAAAACAGAACTAGGAAGAACTCGAAAACCAAACCATCCTCTGCACACTGAGCCATAGTTTCTGGGTTCTACAAGGAAACACAAGATGTGGCACCATTATCGGAAGTTGGCTATATGGGGACAAATCTAATGAATCTAACATGACAGGGCATCGACACATCACCTTAACATGTGCTGCTATGTTTATCATTAATGTTTGAATTGAAAATATTAATTTTGCAATCAAGAAAAAAACAAAACACAAAACCCCCAGCAGTAAATGGTTTGGATATACCTTCTCATTCAATGGTTTTTCTTTATTTTAATCATATTTTTTACATTGTAGAATAATATCAAAGACATCAAAAATGTGATTGAACACATATGGAATTATGCAGGAAACAGAGGTGTTAACACTCATAGTTTAATACTTTTACTCCATAAAAGTAAAAATATAAACCATTGACTGAGGAGGTGTGTAAATCTTTGACTGGTTCAGTATGTGTGTTGATTAATGAGTAGTATTTTTGATTTTGAATGAATATCTATTGATTCCTCTTATCAAATCTTTAGACAGAAGAAAATGTTTTTCCTTCAGAGAGCAAAATGCAGAGAAAAAAAAAAAGGAAATTAGAGGTTTTACTTCTCCCTGACGTGAAAACCAAACCAAAACTTTAACCCAGAGATGATGATGCAATATTTTGTTGGATATATAATTTAAATATAAAAACGTTATCCCTGCTGGGATTTTGTAAGAGATAACGTAAAAAAGCTTTCTGTTTCTGTTTTTGTCAGGAGAAAGTGTTGTAATCTGTCTGCAGGTGCAGGCAAGAACAGTTCCACTGAAATGCTGACAGAGATTGTTACACAATATTTATTGCAACACATTCATTTCTGTGACACTGTGCAGCTGCTGACATGCATATGAAGCCAATCCTGTCATCTTCAATATCCAATCTAATAAAACGCAGAAGCCTCAGGCTCATTACAGACACACTCTGTTAGAGGTTTACTCAAGTAAGCAACATATCTTCATTGCTATCACAAAGAGACCCACACTAACACTAAGATGTGTCGAGCATGAACAAAAGACGGTGTCAGGATAGTTGAGACAAAGCTTCTAGGAAACGAATAAAATACAACAACCTCTGAAACAGAGAGTTGACTTTTTTCCCTCTTTTTTGTTGCAGAGAGATCCATAAAATGGCTGAGGAGGCAGCTCTAAAAATAGCTTAATGTTTCCTCAAACTCACAATAAGCAATGTTCCTGGCTTCAGTCTCCAGGGTGGCAATATGTGCCTGAGCTCCTTAACAGATATCTTTATATTGCACTGCAAGGAAACGCTGCATAACCACGTCCACATTTTTTACTTCATGAGGCACTGGAAGCGCTTGCAAACAGCAGAACGTTACAGAAATACTAATTCCCATTCGATAGTTTGGAGATGAAAAGATGGGGGGTGGCCCACTGAATAGATGATGAACAAGAATATCTGATCAGTTTTTCTTCTTTTACAGGAGTCTGGCTTACAACAATCTGGAGACTCTGCCCAAAGATTTGTTCAAGGGTCTCGAGGCCTTGACAAAAGTGTAAGCTTGATCTTCAACTGGTTATTATCTGGAAATAAAGACATGAACTGCATAATGTTACATAACTAAAAGACTAATGTATGCTATCATGGACAATGGACTCTTCTATATATAGACCTCTGTATCATTATTCCACTTCAGCAAAGGCTTGAAAAATGTGTGGGTGGTGCTTTCAACACCATTAAAATTACATGCGGCAGCGAAGAAGAGAGATAGTTTAGTAATCTATCACCCGCTGAAGATGTTCAGTGCTCCTTTATAGTCCATCTTGATATTAATGAGAGCGCAGAGTGAAGCTGTGAGGGCCAGAGAGCAGAGACAGCATTCCTACTTAGTGACTGCAGACACCAGAGGTGCATGACAAGTTGTCTGAAACTATATGTTTAAATATGGAAATTAGCTATTATATACAGCTAGTTTTGGTGAATTTGGGAGATATCTAAAGATGCAAACAGAAGGTCTATTAAGGGAACACTCAAATTATCATTCTGGACGCCTTGTTTTTCTACATGTTTTTGAGTCAAAAGAGCCCAAAAATTTTAAAGATTTGCCTTTGCTGTTTTGTCTGAACTATTTAAATCCATTCAAAAAGTTGAGACTATTCCTGTCTGAAGTTGTTTTTGTGGTTTTCTCACATCAGAGACCTGCGAGGGAACCAGTTCATCTGTGACTGTAAGCTGAAGTGGCTGGTGGAGTGGATATACAGCACTAACGCTACAGTGGATCAGATTTACTGCAAAGGCCCGGCCACACAGCTGGACAACAAGATCAACGACCTGGTGCCAAAGTCCTTCGACTGCATCACCACAGGTGCAGTTCAGAAAAAAAACTTTGAGTTTAACTTTAATTATCTCACAATCACCACAGCTTTTTTTTAAGTGTTTTTTTTTTTTTGTTTCGATCACAGAATTTGCTTCCTACCAGTCCCTGAAGTTTGAATCCATATCTGTGGAGGCGTTCTCCTTTGGGAACGACCAGTATGTGGTGTTTGCTCAGCCCTTCATAGGGAAATGCAGCTTTCTAGAGTGGGATCACGTGGAGATGGTCTTCAGAAACTATGACGACATTGACAGTAAGTGAAAGTCTTTTCAAATATGTTAATGGATGGATTTCTGAAAGAGCCTACTGGGAACAAGCCAACGCGAGCCCCCTGCCATTCAACAAATAAAGGTCACTCGAACAACAGCATGCTGACCAGGAAGAGATGAAAAATGACCACAAAGAAACATTACACTATACAAAGAGGCAAAGCAATTACAAAGAGACACAAAATAACTACGAATCCACCAAAATGACCGCAGACACATAGAAAAAAGGCCTTAAAGAGACAAAACAGCTATTAAGCTTGTATTTCTTTGTGTTTATAATTAATTATTATACAAAAGCCTCTATTGAAGCTGAATCAAATAATATATTATGAAAAAAAAACTGAAGTGAAAAACATATAAGTTAGCAGCTTAGTAAAACCAATATTGTGGGAAAAATAAGTATAAATGTCTTAAACTCCACAAAACAAAACTAGCATATCCTCTTAGCTACTTTACATTGCCCAGCATATAAGATGCAATATTCAAAAAAGGGATATCCCAAACCTTAAAAAACGGATTAGGGATGTAGTAGATTGCATTTTCTATTCAAATAAACAGAAAACGCATGAAAAATGACAAAGGGTATGGCAACACTTTGAAAATGCTAAAACGGTTTAACCTATGATGCACAGGACTAGCTTCCTAGCATAGCCTATAATAATAAATAGAGGACTACAAAGTTCAGAGGTACAGGTCAGGAATTGAAAGTTTCCTCCACTTCGAAAGGTTTTAATATCATGTATCATGTATCAAACACAGCCAGTGACTCATTATACAGCACAAAACTAAAATATCAAGAAAGACAACAGTCCTTAAAGCAGCCAGCAGACCTGCACGGACTCATTCAGCTCGCATAGATCAACAGGTGACTCAACAACCACCACATGAGTCAGAGTTCTGCAGACTCTGTCCCTGTTCACTTTCTGTAACATGAGCAGCTTAAGTGTCCAGGCACATCCAGTACTAACATCTGCCGCTGCACAGCAACGAGTCAAACACAGGTGAGCGTCACCGTGAGAAATCATGATCAGAAGCAGCAGTCAGGGCCGATATCGTGCCGCGTGATGACGCTGTTTAACGATAAAAAAAAATACACACACACATATATATATAAATATAAATATATATATATAAAGTAAAACGTGATAATAAATCACAGAAGCCTCACCATTGCCTAAGTGTCTGTGTGCGGCGTCCTGGGTTAGCAAACGGAGGCTACGTCACATGATGACCTTTCACCTGCCGCACTCTTCTTGTGACGTTATTAGCAGGTCATTTCATGTTTAAAATGTTCTAAATGATGGTATTACATTAATGTAGACTGTGCTTTAACAATAAGAAAACTTGTCAAACATCTGATGTTATAATAATATATTTCGTAAATTTAAATCATAGATTGATAATTTGGCGTATTTTCTTCTTTTTTTTTTCTCTCTCTCTCTGTATGTGTTTTAGTCATTAATTTCCACCTTGATATCATTTTGGAACTAAGTTGTGTGACTTTATACTTTTATTTAATGAATAAATAAATATATTTATAACGAAATAATTATTAAATGTTTTATGTTCTTGATAAGGGCAAATGGAGGTACTAAAAAAAAAATATTTCAAATTAAAATAAATCAATTCAATAAGAAGGCACTTTTGCGCATCTACTTCAATTTGACACAGAATGACTGTTACAAGACACAGACACATATAGGCACGAAAACACCCCAAACATACACAAAATCACTACAAAGAGACACATTATCACAAACAACAACAACAACAACAACAACAACAAAAAGTCTGTGTCTTGCCTCTATCCAGTAAAAATGGTGGGGCCTTTTGCATGTGTGTGCCCAGGAGCTCACAAAATCTGCCCATGAATAAATATGCTGTCGTGGATGTGAACTAGCTGTGTGAGTCAAACAGGATGGGGTGAGGTTTGAAGAACAGCCACTAGATGGCGACATGCACCTCACAGAAACTGTTTTTTATCCTCTCCAGGCACATCCACAGTGATTTGCAAACCTCTGGTCATTGACAACCAGCTGTTTGTCATTGTGGCTCAGCTGTTCGGAGGCTCACACATATACAAGCGGGACACTTCTGCCAACAAATTCATCAAGCTCCAAGGCATCGACATCCTCAAAATCCGCAAACCAAACGATGTAGAGACATTCCGCATCGATGGAGAGTCCTTCTTCGTCATAGCAGACAGCTCCAAGGCCGGCTCCACCACCATCTACAAGTGGAACGGCAATGGCTTCTACTCTCATCAGTCGCTCCATCCATGGTACCGGGATACAGATGTGGAGTACATGGAGATCTCCTCCAAACCTCACCTGATCCTGTCCAGCAGCTCCCAGAGGCCGGTCATCTACCAATGGAACAAAGGCACCAAGCTGTTCGACAGACGCACTGACATCCCAGAGATGGAGGACGTCTACGCCGTGAAGCACTTCCAGGTCAAAACCGACCTCTTCATCTGTCTGACGCGCTTCATCGGCGACTCCAAAGTGATGCGCTGGGACGGGGCCCTCTTTAGAGAATTGCAGACCATGCCCTCCCGAGGCTCCATGGTGTTCCAGCCCTTCTCTGTGGGCAGCTGGCAGTATGCAATCCTGGGGAGTGATTACTCTTTCACCCAGGTGTACCGCTGGGATGACAAGAAGGGCGAATTTGTCCACTTCCAGGAGGTGAACATCCAGGCGCCGAGGGCCTTCTCACCGGTCTCCATAGACAACCGGCAGTTCCTGCTGGCCTCCAGTTTCAAAGGGAAAACTCAGATTTATGAGCACCTGGTCATCGATCTGAGCAACTGAGTGATTGTTTTGTTGACTGGCTGGTATTTTGAATGGTTTCTGTGTTTAGGGATGGCTGTTACAGCAGATCCACACAACACTGCAAGAAGGCATTCCTAACTTGAGCAAAGCAGGCATTACTCTTCTTTTTTCTAAAACAATGTCATTGAAATCCATGCATGATACATGTAGAGATAGATGCATGCATCTCAGCCAAATGTATCTGGCTGAGATGCATGTTCAGAGATCAATGCACGCACCTCAAGTTAGGATCAGAGCCGATATGTTGTCAAGACATTAGTGCATGACCAGGGCCTCAAACAGGCCGTCCCATCCTGACAAATGCAACATCCATGCTCATTAATCCATGAAATCTTGCCAGTAGGTTCTTTTTTTGTGTTCAGCTTTTCATGTGACTCGGCAATGTTTATACATTTGTAATCTCATATATTTATCTACAGAAAGTAATAATGAAATGGTACTTTTTAACCTATTAACATGTTTAACTGAAGAAATCTGCCAAAACAAAATGTTTACATTTTTCCACTTGTACGCTCAAAGATTTGTAAATGAAGCTTTTGTAAGTTTAAGAGGGACCACACCAGTTACGATACATATTTGTTAGGGAGAACGCTTTAAAATAATTATGTTTATAATTTGGAAAATGTCCTCATTAATGTGTGATAATCTACTTGTAAATCCTTGCAACTTACATTTTTATTGTTAATGGTTTGTATAATGTTTAAAGTATTGAAAATGAGTTTTTCATAGGAAGTATGGGAAACATTTTAGGCACACATGGGAACTATTTTCACACACCTTAAGGAACTGAAATGAGGATATTGTTCATAATGCTTTACCTTTGACTAACATGTATGCAAAATACATTAATTGTGTCATGATTAGGATTAAGTTATTGACTAATATCATGCTACTTAGAGTCAATAAAGGTTTACATTATTAACTGTTACATCTGAGCTCCCTGCTGGCACTGTGTAGCATGACATCGCTTCAGTGTGAAACGCTGACACCCAGTCAGCAAAGCAGAACAACACACACTTACACTTCACTGCTTGAGGGAAACTGTCGTCTTGAAGTTAGTTGTGTATCTATGGATTCAGATCTGAGAAATAAAATAAAATAAATACAAACAAATAAAATCCTTTTTATTTTCTCCAACAAAGTGCACGCCTCAATTCTACAAAGCAGCACATTACAATGTAATGGAATAAATACAATAAAATCCGCTGAATTGAAAAAAAAAAAAAAAAAAAAAAAAAAAAAAGAAAGAAAAAA
>JAOWBC010000318.1:10549169-10570652 GCA_028566105.1 Hypoplectrus providencianus
TTATGTCTTCAGGGAGGCAGGCAGTATAAAAAATAACACACACCTGCGCAGACGCACATACATAAAAATAAGAAAGTCAGGAGAGAGCTTCTTCTATTTTGCTGCACTTAAAGCCACTCGTCTCTCTGAGTAATAAGCTGTTATGCAATGCAGTTCAGCTGCTAGTGGGCCCTGGGGCTGCATGATGGAGTCGAACAGAGGCAGGCTAGGCTGGCTGGCTACTGCCAGTGCTGCTGAGGCTGTGCTTTAATAGCCATCTATGTCTATGAGACCTGGAGCAGCATTAGACTGTTGGACAGTTACATTAGCACTGATGCATTTGTGAATACTGGCAGGGAGAGCTAATATCATTATGGTTTAAGTAATATAGCTTTTGAAATCCATTTTCCAATTTAAATTTTATCACTTGAAGACAAATAATCCTGATACATGTAGAGCCAGAATAAAAGCCCTCTTTTAAATGAGAGAATAACCTTTAAGAGGCTGCTTCCAGCTGTTTCCACTGCTTGTAACACAATATAATACAAGCAGGCTTGAGTCTGTGCCTCATCTTGTTTCCAGGAAAAAAAAAAAATCAGACGAACCTAGATATGTCAGAGCCTGTCAGCATACATACACACAGCAGTCCTCATTTGGACTGATCTCAAAAGATTTGTATTATTATGCTGGGCTTTGAGAGCGCGTGAGAGCTACAGTGAGCGCGCGCGAGGCAGAGATGAGGGCCGTTCATAAACATTCCTTCACACTATGAATGAGAAATCTCCAGCCTTTTCTTTAGTCTGTTAATAAATGCATGTCTGTATCAGTGTCGTGGCAGCAGAATGGTGAATAATAACACGCTCCCTCCTCCTCCACCTCCTCCTCCTCCTCCTCAGCTCTGAGCGTGCAGTTACAACAGGGCCCAATAGGTGATGGATGTCACATTGCGATGCTACCAAGCGTTGCCATTGAAAAGTAGGGCAACATCCTCCCCCACCCTCCCTAAATATTGACGTTGTGGACTAGAAAATACCCCCAGATGCACGAGTGGAGCAACACCATTTTCTCACAGGCCACACAGGCGGCGTTTTCATTCTCAAAATTAACATTCAAGCTTCGCATGTATCATTAAAAGCCAGCACACTGACGCAGTGCGTTGTTGAGGCTAGCCGTATTGTGTACAAAAACTGGGGCAGACACAACCAAACTGCACCTTTCCATTTTAGGTTATTCTCGGCTTTAATTCCCGTCGGAGGGGAAAGAAGAAAAAGCCGGAGACTGCTTATCGGTGGAGTCGCTCTGCAACACTAGCCCCCCAAAAAGCCATAAACGTGCACCGAGCAGTGCGCCAAATAGCCACATAGCTAAAGTCGTTTTTATGCCGTCCCCACGTCCGGTATCACCCCGGTGTCCCCCCCGGCACTTACATTCTCGGTGTCACGCTCGTTCACCGTGGGCAATGGCGTTCTGGTCGACATCTTGTGTGCTTCGCAGGCCGCTCAGCGATGCAGCGGGCTGGGCAGAGCAGCAGAGCAGACACGGCGCGGTCCGTCGGGGAGAGCGGTGCCTCTGTCCCTCTCTACATCCCCTGTAAACACCGCACAACAGCGGCCTTTTTACCGCAGCATAGCGCGCGCAGGGCCCAGCCGACACGCCAGATTTTCTTATTGGCTTTGTGCACTTCCCCTCAGGTAGGCTAGTGGCAGACAGAAAAGGAGGAAAGAGAGGCTGAGAGAGAGGAAGAGGGAGAGAAAGAGAGAGAGAGAGAGAGAGGGGCAGGCCAGGAAGATGCGTCGGTAGCGGACGGGTCTGCGCAGCGCATCTCAAACCTCCCACCAGGAAGGATGGAGGGAGATCTCTCTCTCTCTCTCTCTCTCTCTCTCTCTCTCTCTCTCTCTCTCTCTCTCCTCTTCTCATACACACACTCTCCCTTTGTCTCCTCTTTATAGCTCATTATTCAAGAAGTCACCAGAAAACAGTTAAGCACACAGTAAGACCAGTGTCTGTCAGATTTAGGGCCAACTATAGGGCGTGTACAGCCTGCACAAATCTATAGAAATATTTAATCATGCAGCATAATACAGGCATATGAATCTGTTTCTTGATTCTTCCTGAATAAATGGCTATGTCACTGCTGAAAAATATGTATAAAATTATTTTGCCGGTTGTTTCTCCTCAGCTTAATTTAATGGGTGTTACAACTACTTCATGTGGTGTTTGAAATGACAATGTGGTAAACACTGTCCACAGAGAGGCCTAGTTCAAGGGTGAGGCCTGTGTCACAGTTTTAACTAGGCAGACTTTGCCATCTGTTGGGCAATTACAGCATTACACCCCTCATTGTTCTTCAGTCATCTTTGCAAATGTAAGCTTTTTTTCTAATTCAGCAGGGAGCAAAATGTGAGCATCTGTCTGCTGCTAAGAGGCGCATTTTTTGTTTCCCATCCTGGAAATCATTACCTGGATTTTCTGGGTGTGGTGATGATCATATGTTGTGTGCATGCAGGTGTGCATGCACAGGTCACCCACTAGATGTCAGGCTGCACCTGCAGTATTGTTGCACATCTGCAGAGTTTGGCATGAGGGGGCCCAGGCAAATAATACCATCACTCATCTTTTTTTGCTTGAATTACCTTCATCTTTTATTCTCTGTGTCATAATTCATGCATCTACTGACAGGGCACATTGTTATAAGGAAAAAGCACTGCAACAGAACTTAATGTCCATTACTGAGTCTCTTGTATGAGATGTCACGTCTTCTTTTTCCCTGCAGTCTTATTGTGGAGTTCAGGCGGACGGTTTCACCTTCCTGGGTGTTACATGAGTGATGGATTGTCTCACACAGCAGAGAGGCCACAACCATAACAATGGACACAGCATGACATAACATATCACAATAACTGATGGATACAGGACCTGAAAGCCTCTAAGAACATTAGGTCTGTTTTTGTGGTTTTGAGGAATCTGTAGTTTATTTTTCCCCAACTGCCCACTCTGTTCCGTAACGCCGCCACCCTGTTTCCCGTCAGGTTAGAGAGCTCATTGAAAAATGTTTTGCCTTCATAATGGTTTTAAGGAGAGAGAACAATATGCAAAGAGATAAGATGGGTTCAGCAAAACAAAAGGGGTCCAACACTGAATCTTGGCATGTAGATGGGCATTTTTGGAATTCTGTATCTGATCCCAGAGTGGATCAGGTCCCAACATAGCAGATCTTATCCTCTCTGAGCCCTAACAACTGGTACCAGCTAAATTATTCCAGCAAGACACATCCTCTTAAAACTGATAGTGAGATATGGTAATGTTTTTTTTTGTTTGTTTGTTTTTTAGCAAGGTCCATATAATAAAGAGTACTTAACAGCAGTGGTGTAGTTGTAGTTAATTATGTGAGTGAATGATTAGGTAGATGAGCTGGTTACTGACAAGGAAGTTAGTGTACTTCCTTTGTATTACAGTTTGTTTGTTTGTTTTTTTTGCTGACATGTGGGTATACTGTAAACTGACTACAAAACTACTACAAACTACCCAGCAGGCAAAAATATACACAAAAAATGTCAAAATAATAATTTTTATGATATTATTATTCACAGAACTTTTTTGTTGTGGGTTCACTTTTTATAAACACTCTAATGTTTTTAAATTTAGCAAGGGAAAAGCTGACGTGTCCATGCAGTAAAGAGATATTATTCTAAAATCCCCCATTTGAATATTTCTGCTCATTGGGATCCCTAAGCAGTCATGGAATTGCATTATTTTGTATGAAAGGGAATGCCTTAAAAGCTGAGCTTGTGATTTAATGAGAAATTGTATTTATTATTTATTTATTTGTGATTATCTTAGTCCTCAGCCATGACATTGTATTGAGACCATTTCTTAAAACTTGACCTCACATTATAAAATGAGCTGTTGTGACCTCTAGGATAATCACAGCCTCATGATGCTTTACCGACACAAACTACAGACCTAAAGAATTTGGAAGATATGTAACTTTCCTCTGTAAATTAAAAACGTACCCGGTTTTTCTCCACTTCATTACAAAATGCAGTCCTACTGCTGACCTGCTCTCTCCCCTAAAGAATTTAAATGTATTTTTTGTTCACCAGACGTCATGTGTTACTCACTTTTCAAAAGGTAAATGTAGTTTAACAACAATAAATGCAATGTTTGTTTTTCTTGTGGCACAGTATTGAGCTGAAGCCCTCAGTGCTCTCGTCCTCGAGCGTTTACAGAGCTCTGTGTTCGTGCCTGGGATTTGCATTCTGTACCTGAGTTGCACTGCTGTGGAATGTAATGGGCACTGACACTGGTTTAATGAGTGCATGTACACCCAGGGCCAAATGCAATTACATGCTCTCACAGGCAACCATCAAAAAAGAGGCAGCTGTTAACCGCCATTCATCACGGATGGTCATGCAGTTAACTGTATTTGCAGGACAGGGGGTGAGAGGAAAGAGTAGAAAGACACACAGGGAGAGAGGGGGGGCTAAACTCATTATGAGACAGATAGTGGAGTAGCATCTGTCAGCATTGGCACTTTACCATAGCTCTTTTTGCCTGACTCAGTTTCACCAGTGAAAGTCAAGCCACGCTTTCCAGTCAGTAACAATGTTTGCACACATCCTGCAGAAGTGTGGGAAATACCATGAACAGCCTCAGGAAGGAAGATGTTTTGTACAGTTTTGCATTCTCACATTCAGCCCCTGTTTGTGCCTCTCGTGTATCACCCTTAAATTTGAGAACAGACCCAAACACCTAAAAAAGTAAATACCCTATTTACTCTATACCTGTTCTGAAGGTATTTTCTAAAAATCCTCAGAGTCTTCAAACTACCGGAATGAAATAATATTCTGTCCATTGCATGATAATGAAAGAAGTTGTTGGAGCATTTCCTATCCAGATGTGCTGGAGGAAGTATTAATAAGTAAGTACTGATGCCGCAATGTGAAAATACTCCACTACAAGTAAAAGTTGTGCAAAATCAGCTAAATGTACAGTTTTTATCGTGCAGTGAAATGTTCCCTGGCTGTGTTTTACTACTACGTATGATGCTTTGAATGAATATTGTTGATGCATTCATGTGTTTATTGAATCAAACTGCTGCTAATGTTGAAGATTGTACTTATTTTAACTCCTTTATACACTTCTGGGTATATTAATCTACAGTGATCCAGCATCTTAAAATAATTTACATGTTTGTAGTGGTATTGTCCTGTGAGAACCACATATCATATAATGATGATGCATTTTCCATCTGATCCAAGAGGAGTTTTACAGAGTTTATTTAGCTGAAGAAGTAGGGGAATATTAAAAAGAACACTTCATCCTGTATCCAACAGAATTTTTGCTTGTTTGTTGTCACTGGACAGGAACGGTAAGAAAGAAATTTAATCTTAAATGTAACCAAAGCTGTCAGACAAATGTTGCAACAACAAGTACTTCAGACAAATGTAACCAATAATTCATTCTAAATGAGAAGAGCACTACATCTTTTTTAGCATTCAGCATTCAGACTCACCATGTACAAAATATAAAAAAAAAAATGCTGCAGCAGGACCAGAAATGTCATCTTTTTTATTATATGCATACCATGGGAAACAGGTTTAAAAATATTTTTTATTGTGCAGCAGGCAGAATATTTTTATCCAGATGGTTTGAAGAATCTTTGAAGTTTCTGGGAATATCTTTACAACAGCCATAAGTTATGTTAAATGACATTTGGGGTATTTGTTTTTATGAAAAGTGATAGCTTTGCTCTGTGAGCGAAATATAATGGCAAAACATGAGAGACACAAACTGGGGCTACTTCAAATTACATTCATGGTAAATTTACTTTTGAAAGAGCGTGTTCCAACATGATAGGGTCCATTTGGATAAATAGACTGAATTACTGCTGTCCTAACACGTGTTTAGCTTTAATCACCACTCATCAATGCGAGCTAGAAACACAAAGAGGTATAACAAATTAAAAGTCATCAGCAGACATTCCTGCTTCAGAAACCTGTTAACTGCACACCTTACAAGGCAGAGCTTGCACTCCGCTGTCTGCTCTGACAAGTCAATAAAACCCACTGGTATGCTGAACATTTTTGGAAGGCAAGATAGATATGAGGCTGTGGTGGAATTTGATCAGGCAGAGAGCCAGCCTCCTGTTCATTACAGAGCTTTCCAGCAGTAACACACCCTCCCGGTGTGCACACCTCAACCTGAGGAAAAGTATTACTGACTGGCATGTCAACAGCCCACCGCCCACCCTTGGCCTCCCCTCACCTGCCTGTCTTCATCGCTGTCACACATGCATGTGCTCACACACACAGCACAAGCACACACATCATGCACTCTCTCGATTTCTCGGAAGTTGTATTAGGAGTGATGGCAGGGAAGTGGAAACTATGAAAAGGCTTGAAAATCCAGGGCAGATGTGAGCTGACAGGGCCGGAGAGATGGAAGTGGACTGGGTGTAAGTGAGAGGCTCAAGATTTAGCTGCAAAACTGTGTCCTTTCTGCATGTTTGTTAGGATCGTTTAATGCCACTGTTGGGGAATGAAGCATTGGTTTCCATGTTTAAAAAAACAGGATTTGTCTAACTCAGACTGCTGAGTCTTTACAGTAGCCTCTGATAACTTTTTATACATTTATATACATAACAAAGAATTTAGCTTTTACTACACATTGAAACCCAGTATGAACAAGAGGAATGACCAAACAAAACCATGTCAGAATCCATACAGGCACCTGACTGTTACCTGTAAAATGTAGACCCTGTCCTTTAAAGGAGACTAGTTATGATCATTTACATTTTCACATTCTGTTTTTCAGCCAGAACATATTTAAGTGCTTCAGTGTTCATAAATCGTATTATTTTTTCCATACTCACTCAAATATGCCTGCATTCTTTGTTAGCTCTATTTGGCACCCTTATATCTGTACATCCCCCTCTCAAAAAAGCTCAACCTGCTCTGATTGGTCAGTAGCTATGTTTCCTTGACAGTGACTAAAAAACAAAGAAAATGCATATTAGGTACATTATCAATTAGTTTAGAATGAATAATCAAAGCTGCATAAACATATTTTGGTCAGAAGATGGCAATGCAGTGTATTGTTGTAGGCTAATCTTTAGTAGAGATTGTAAAAAAAAATAGAGATGGGGTAATCTGCCATCCATGAGAGAAAATAGAGAGAAGTCTTCAGGAATTGGATTCATTTGGGCAGCTTATATTTTTTCTTTAATACTACCTCCATTCTGAGTATCTCCACCCAAAACTTCAGAGCAAACTTTGCAAGGGTGCACCATCATTTTTGTGCAATCCAATCAGGGCAGACTCAGCTTTTTTGTGAAGCGGAAAGCACTTAAAGGGACAGGTGCTAAAATAAAACGTTTCTGTTTTTTGTTTTTTTGTTTTTTTGTTTTTTAGCATCAAAGCGTATAAAGATGTCTTTATTAGATACTAAAAATAATTTTGTCTGATTTTAGAGGGAAACAGACCCAGTGACTGGCATTAACAATAACTATATAGCAGTTAGATAATCTTCTCACAGATTTGCTTTTGTAAGTCATATAAATGCAATTAGGACTGTTCCATAACCAATAAAAAAACTCCTTGAAGTTGCTTTAATGTTTGGTAATTAGTCACTTTCTGCATGCATGGCCTGTATTTCCTTTTTTTAACCAAGCAGCTAATGATAAACCCTGTTCAGTGCCCTCAAAGGAGAATATAAACTTTTTCCTTGATATGAACTTGTATCATAAAAGGCAATGCCACTTACTGTCACAGCACTTTGGGGATAATTATGATCCTTGTATATCATGTTTTCCCTTGTAATTATGTCATAATTCAAAGGCTTCCCCCGGCGAGCTAAAAACGTTCAGGTACGTCATCATGTAACAAACTCTTCTCTGAGGAACGGGCCTATTAATTGTCAGGATATAATTACATTCACAACACCCTGAGGGCCCGTCTCGTTAAGTCATCTCAGAGTTACAGCTCCAAACTATAATTAGAGAATGTAATCACACAGGTATGGACCTCCAGGATTTATTTTTTCAGCCTGACTGAAGGCTGATTGAAATGACATCTGTGGTTGGGCACCAGGCAGGGAGTGTTTACGACCTGGCACGGGTTCAACAGCCACATGCAGTGGCACCGGGCAGCATACCATACCAGCACAGTTCACAATTTACATACACAAACATGCACACATGGACGGCTGGTCCTGCTAATTTGTTTGACGTGTGTATATTCTTGGTGCCTTGAGAGCGATTTCTTGAGTGGCGTGCGTGTATGCGTGAGCGTGTCCCACTGTGAATGCCCTTGTGAGGTTATGCCACCCTCGTGTGGCACTTTCTGCCAGTGGTAACAAGTGACCTCATTCCATTATGTCTTTCCGATCTCAAATGCCATCCAATAAACTACTCATTTCTCACCTCTTCATGCACTCTCCCTCCCATTAAAACACCTCTTACCTCTCTCCCTGACACCCACTCTGAGGGAGCTCAAGACAGCAGCACATAAAGCAACGGCACGCTATGAAGTGATTGTGAGTGATTTCCCAGAGAAGTGATTAATCACTTCAGTCTCAACAACATATTTTGATGTAGGCCCTGAGGTTAGACCTGGATAATTCTCAGGCCAGTGAATGTCAAAATTAATGTAGTTCTGCTGCAGTGTAAAGACTGTTTCCATGTACCATTTGTGGGTTTTTATGTTTTTATAATTTGCAAGTTTTTGTCACACTAGTTGCCTGGCTTTAGGGATGGCAATGTGTCAGTCCAGGTCTTGGTTGAATTATCTCAACAACTATTTGGTTCAATAACCTTTTTCTTCCAAAGAGGAGAAATCAGAGTGAATGTGGTGCCTCTAGCATGTCAAAGCCTCTACTTAACCGGTTTATCTGTAATGCCACTGAATTTTGGACAGATAGTCATGATTTTATCCAACATTTTCTAAGCACAGTCTGAATTTTACTTTTTTTAAAAGATATATTTAACATTGAAATTTGACCAAAACTTTTATGATAAAACTTTTGAAAGTGTGCGTAGAATGTTTTTATGCTTTCTTAAGGGTGTGAGGGTTGTTCCACAGTAGGAATGAGAATCCATTGAAAAATACCTCATCTTGAAGCCATGTTGCATTGTACTCAATGTCAAAAGCCATTTCACTGTAAGCCTGTCAGTCTGATGATGATTTATCCTCTGGGAGCACTGGCCAATCTTCTGGGATTTCAGTGTAACCACCTTTATCCCCATAGGCTATTCTGATCAGGGAAAAGACCTTTCCTGAGCCTGGCTTTGTTTACGGTCTGATAAGCAAATTTTAAAAGGGTTGATTACAAGACAATTGTAGATACATAAAATTAAGTTCAAAGAACAGAATAAAGAAGTTAAAAGACATCTGATTGGGTACAAAATGTAGCAGAATTAAGAAAAAGATTGTAAATGTTACATAAAAGCAAGTCTATAAAAGTGGTTTTTATGGCTCTGATGGGAAAAGCCTTTGGATTTTAGTTTTGACTTTGGAATGACTTTAATGTGACCTGCTTTTACATACCGTATATCTTTTCAGGTGTACTGTATGTCTACCTAAGATGGTAAAAAAGATGATGCCCTTTGGATATACTGAATTTGTTGATTTGAAAATCTTTTTGGAAAATGTGACTGTTTTAATACACTACTGTTAAACATGACCAGCTGATCCCCAACATGTTCGGAGTACAAAAAACAAGAGGACAGTTATTGCATCACTGGGATACTGTGTTGAGGAGAGGACAGAGGGTAACAAACATTCCACTTGCTGAACTTTTATGATTTTCTTTCCCTCTCTGTGATCCTCATCCAATGACGTTGGCTTTGATCTATTTAATAAATCTAGTTATATGCAGGGAGATTAGGTTCATTATTGTAACCATTACCCTGAGTGGAATATTAATTATGACCAAGAATCTGAAAATGTTGCTCTTATAAAGAAGTTCAGTGCATGGTTGAGTCACAGAAGAAGTGGGTGAGCAATGTTTTCTCCTCGGGGGTTGAATCATGCACGGACAGCAAAAACACAGAGCTCCAATGAGCGGCGAGCTGAAGATGGGGTTAGGGGAACGATGACACATCGTGTATCATCTTACATGTCCCAACGCTGCTCTGACTATAGCTCTAGACAGCAGAATGATTGAGTAACAACTTACCATAAAACCCCTCCCAACCAATTTCACATCTGAATATGTTGTGTGTGTGTCTGTGTGTGTGTGCACATTTGTCCCTCAGCACACATTGACTCAACATACTATATTTCAGATCCCCCTCTGGATCTCTTTAAATAAGATAGATATGATGGCTAGGGCATCATGTTCACTGCATTTATCATTGTTATATTCAGATGAAATCATCCTCACGTTTTCCCAAAAGCATTGAAAGAGCAGCGGAGCATTTCACACAGCCGCTGCATTTTCCATTAAGCAGTACTGTATATGAAGTCATTTTGTTGCAGACGCAGTCAGAGCAGTAGGTTGTTGTTTTTACGTGTTTATTGTTGCTTTCTTTTGCACAAGTTATTACCTTTTCACAGGTGGAAGCCTGGAGGAGATCGTGGCTTCATTTGTTTGTGCATATAATTCAGTCAGTTTGGCCAATTCATTCAATTCAATTCATATTCATCCTTAGATTTCTTTTTAGTGGCTGCAAGTGATCAGCTACAACTTTTGCTGCCTTAGTTATAAAACAAAGGGATATCTGGCATGAAATAAGACCAAAACAGGCCATACCTAGTCTGTGTGAGGCCATATTCTTGGCCTATACCTGCGTATATATACTTAAGCTTTTAATTCCAGCACCACGCAAGTTTGACCACAGGATTACAGTTGTATTTATTCATATTGCGTGTGCAAGATGCACCAGCGTCAAGACTGTCATCCATGTAGATTAATGAATTTCATTGCCGTCAACAGGAAATACATTTGGATGACCGCTAGGATGTGGCTTCTACAGTGGTATATACCCAAAATAAACCAGTTTTGCTTTTCCTTACTTTCACTAAATGGATCAAAAGTAGGCTGACAAAACTACAACATGATGCTGATAAGTGAAAAGTCTGAATTCATGTTTTTCACATCTGTATGCAAACCAACAAGAAAACAACTTTTAAAGTGCTTTTTTTTTAAATTGAGTTTGGGGTTATCAGGGCTATACTATAACTGAAACAAACAAATGAAAAAATAAGTACCTCTGATACCAACATGTACACAGTATGAAGTGATGCTTTGTGAAGTATGCCTGCAAAACAAATGCTTGTTTGGTGAATGGAGTTCAGGTGGTTAATTTGGGGTTTTCAGGAGATATGGTATTCAGGAGATTCTCAGTTGGATTAAAAAAACAACAACCCCAGAACAATCTAGTCCCATTTATCCATCATATTTTATTCAACAATATAACTTTTGCTCTTCAGAGTACAATCAATATAAGATACATATGACAAAATATATTTTAAATAGAAGAGAAAAACATTAAGGCATTTCAATGGAGGAAGTCTTGACAGCATGAATGATAAGATTACATTTCTGTGTTTATACCTCTAAGGCACTACGGCATGATCGCTGCTGAAACCACATGAAAGATGGATGACTTTCTGCACTTGAAGTGGTGACAACATGTTGGTTTTCAATGTGGTTTTCAGTGCTGTGTGTCTACAGTAGTGTACAGTGTTTCAGCAATAAGCCAGAGCAGACACGCGGCGTCACGAAAAAGGCAAAGCAGGAGTGAAAGATGTCTCAATCTGCCAAAAGTGTGGTGGCATTGTATTAACACTTTAATAATCCCCTGTGTCACACATGAACCAGCTACACGGCAAAGCACTGTAATTATGTTTATCACGCAAGCCAGCCTGGTGCCAGTGTGACTTCTTGACTGGGACCGACATTAGAAAGCCCAGCTGTTCCTCTGGAGGATCGCCGTGGCACCAGCGAGGAGTCGATTGGCCGAGGTGTGCTTTGAAAGCCGTCATTTCCTGTACGTGTTCTCGGGTTTATAAAAAATTTTCTGTTATTGCCTCTGTGACCGAGGGCTGCGGGGATAGCATCACAGAAACACATAAACAGCTCAACCACATCCAGCGAACCTGGGGGCAGAGAACAAGCTCTTTCTCACTCTTTCCCTTTCTCTCCCTCTGTGTTTCACACTTTCACTTGCTTGCATGCATAAACAAAGCCAGGTACACACACACACACACACACACTCACAATCACACAAACACATCCACACACACAGATTTTTTTACCTCGGTATGTACATGACTAAACTCCTGTGAGAAAAGTCTACGAGCATCAAGCCTGTTGTCATGCAAAGTTTAGTGCTCTCTTAACTAACAGGCAAATTCCCTCCCTTTACACTTCTGAACTGTTCTGGACTCTGGAAATTATTACTCATGAGTAAAACTATACAGAAACAGCATGGCGCAGCAGCACTAACCCCTACAACATTTATCAGAAGCTGTGATTTACAAGGTCTGTCAGTTATTTTTGTATTAAAAGCTGCTCATATTGGATATTTATCATGTACAATTATATAGAAAATATGATTTTTTCCCCACTCTCTTTCTTACAGATAGCTTCACTGATGCACGCAGAATATTGTAAGCAGTTTTGGTCTGAAAAGAGGTGATAAATGTAGATGCAGCTGCATCAAATATTCATCACAGTCAGGATGTGTGTCCACTAGGCATCTTCTCCTGAGTGCTCGGTGTCCCATTGTTTTAGTATGGAAGCAGTGAAGTGAAAATGTTAACATCCGGCATCTTTCTTACCTTTATTAGACTTTAGGGACTTTAGGTTTAAAATGTTTCATTGTTTAAAAGACATTCAAAGACATTTTTATTGCTTTATGTATAATATGAAACATGTTTAGAAATGATAATATAAATGACCTTTCCTTCTTTTCCTTTTTTTTTTAGGTGATGACTGTTTTATTTGTCAGCTATTTGGCTGTCTACCAGAAGCAGTCATTATTAACCTTTTTAACCAGTTTTAAGCCATTTTTTAAAGATACACTGATTAGATTTTGGTTGCTTGTTTAACAATATATTTTAACCAGATTAAGGATTTTAACCATTGAGCTAGTTTGGATCCGGTTCAGGATGTCCTGTGTTCGCCTACTGCCATAAAAAAAACATAATTTTCTTAAAACCATGAACCTGCTTTACTCAATGTTTTTACCAATTTTAATCACCGGGTCTGTTTGTTTTGGAGAGTACGCAACTTCTGCAGATAATTCGGCTCCCCATAAAAACCTCCTGAACGTCTGGATCTTAAGTTGTCAGAGAAACATAGGCTCGCAGCCCCCTCAGGATATTCCCTGTCTGCCAAACAGTGTCCGAGAAACACTGATTTACAACATAAAACTACTTTATCCAGAGTTTTTAATGTTTTTACACACTTCGTCTGCTTGCTTTGGAGAGGAAGGGGCCTCTGCGGATAATTTGCCCTGCGGTATAAAGCTGCTGAACAATGAACACTGAAGGAATCCTAACCAAGCTGACTGCTGACGTTGGACTGTACAGAAACTACGTCTTTTGTTATTGTTTTGATTGAGAGACCCCTAATGGCTAAAAATTACATAGCGTGCATTTAAGTGCTGTTGTTGAAACATAGTGCTTGATACCTCTGAACATTTAAACCCTTTATCACAACGCTTCCCAGCACTATGAGAGAAAAAGATGCCCAGTGCTCTGTCATGAGCAAGCCTACTGGAACTGCTGTGCTGCTGTATGAGTCTGGGACAGCCTACGCTATATGTTGTATTGTATGAAAATGTACAGTATGCTGTGTTACACTGCTATGTTTGCTGAACCAGGCTTATGTTTGGTGCTGGGGTTTGCGCTGCTCAGAAGGCGTACGGCCCGACTATGATTGTGAGCCGCAGCAGAGAGCTGGAGCGGTAGTTCATGGTCAGATGGTGAGTGACCATCTCCAGGTCCACGATGTACTCCCTGGGGCCGGACAGGGGCTTGGTTAGCACCAGCATGGCACTCACATTGCTGGAACGCTGCAACAAAACATCATCAGTATGTAAGCATGTGAATACAGATTTACCATATCCTTTGTTATGATACAGTGGCAGGATCCTAAAGGCATTCCCTCCACTTTGTGTGCAAATGTTAGCATGCAAACATGCTAAAGTTTAGCATGTAGGAGCTAAAGTAAGATGATGAGCAGGGCAATCATGTCAGTATAACATCAATAGTTTATAGGAACCTTGTCATTGTAAGCATGTTTGCAAAGTCAATATAAAGATGCAAATAAATGCTAATTCATGACACAAATATGGTCACAATCTTCCCTTCTGTTGCTTGGTCAGGATGTTGAATATAGCAATGTGTTTTTGATGAAATTTCACAGAAAAGATGACTTTTGACCTTTTATAAAAAATAACATCACTTAATCACTTTTCTCTACCCATGCAAATTTTAGTTAATATTAGCGTATGAATTGAATAACAGCCAAAAATGTATTTCATTACGAGACACTGGCCCTGACCTCTAGAAAACAAAACAGTTTTCCTTGTGTCCAAGTGGACATATTTGCTGTAATTCCCTTAAAGCGTTTCTGAGATACTTTATTTGCATGGAAGTAGATTCTTACTCAAGTTTGCTTTGAGTGCCAAATATTATTTTGACACAGAATTACTGTAAATGCCTTTGTTACAGGCACCACAATGTTGATAAAATATCAGATTGACTAGTTGTATGAGTCAGGAGGATGATAACAGGGTGCATGTGTGAGTCATTTAATGGATTTAGCTTGAAAGAGCAGATGTTGACACTGTTACAGCTCGCCATTATCACCTGATACAGCCTTCCCAAGCTTTTCATGCAACACACAAAAAATAACTCCCGTCGACTTACCCGGAGGAAAAACTCTCCTGCTTCATTCCCAGCTTTGATCCTGAAAGTGTTGTGTGTGTTGGCATACATGTTGGTGGCCTGAATCTGGAAGATGTCCGCTGGCACAGTCCGGTCCGCTTGGATGCTCATGTATTTGTAGACAATTGACGGCGGGAGACCCTGGCACTCGGCCTGAGATCGGCAGATACATCGACTGCAAACACACAAGAGTTCTGTGAAACTGTCTGCAGAGATGATAGAGAAACAAAACAACAGGATGATGTTTACTGACTTCTCAGAGGTTTTGGCGTAAGGCGTCTCGCAGGGGTTTCTGGGATAGCAGCGGAAGCCTCCGTAATAGTTCCAGCACATTTCATCGTCTTGGCAGTTATGGGTCCCCGTCTCACACTCATTTATGTCTTGTGATTGGCAGGAGGACAGAGAGAGAATGGTCAAAAATAGCTGGATGACAATGCTACCATCCCGCACTTCCAAAACACACACAAACTCTACACGCTTCATGAAACAGAGCTGTGAAAACACAGTCAAGGTCAGGTCTCGTACAGTTGGGGAAGAGAGTTTTGGGGGATATAGCTGCGTTTCCAGCAGCTGTGGAGGTGAAAAGAAACAGGAGAGGGAAGCCTGCAGATGTGAAGCCGAGGGAAGCCCCCGATGCAACCCCTCACAGGAACCAACTGCAGCTCTTTCCCTGCAGCACCATGAAAATAACCCCATCAAACATGCCCCAAACCACAGGGCTATTTCTGGCACAGAAACCTGGATTCATCACCACTGACACAACCGGCCGGATTCATGGCTCCCCCTATAAAGCCTGCACCTGACCGAGGGGGAGAGGAAAAAATAACAGCTCTCCCTTTGAGCGAGTGCCGGAGCTTCAAATAAATCCACTTCAAGAAACCAACATCATGCATATAAATTCACAGAGGTGGCTAAGCAGGGGCAACACAAAGTTGCTGTGTTTGTGTTGCCTAACCTCTGCATTCTTTCCATGACAGTACTGGACGAGAGTGGCTTTCATTCCCCGCTTGAGAGGTAGAACAGTGCAGGAAAAATGATCGAGTTCCTCTTATCGTCTAACATCAAAGAGCTGAAGGAAGAGGAGGAAGGGAGGGAGAGAAGAGGAACTTTGTTGTGTGTGAAAACGGAGAGGAGGGTAATATAGATAAATAAACAAATGAAGAAGAGATTAAGGTTGATGGAAGTAAAAAGGAGGGCTGCAGTACCTTGACACAGCCTGTTTCCCTGGAGCTGATACCCTTCAGGACACTCGCAGGAGTAACTTCCTGGACTGTTAATACACTGGTACTGACACATGTAGCTGGAGAAGCTGCATTCATCAATGTCTGTTCAGGAAATATGCAAACACAAACACAGCATACAGCTAGTCATGTGATGGTTGTTTACAAACGTGCATTTATAAGCAGTTTTTTATGACCATGATACAAATATATCACAAACTGCATATAAAGATGATAACAGATCCCCTAAGGTGGAGCCAAAACATCCAGTTTGCCATAAACCCTGACATGAGCCAAAATATGAAATAATATCAAATACATTTATCCTCAAGATGACTTCTGTCATTTAAGTTTTGTTCTTATAATGCAGATGATGTTCAAGTAATAATCTGGTGAAATAAGTTTTAATTTGTTAATTGATGGTATAAATAGAAGGTGTAACATCCTATTTGGTTGGAACCTCAGTATCATGGCTACACTGCCTGATCACTTCTGTGCAGACACCAGTTGTCTTCTCATCAACAAATCTCAATGCACACTTTGAAAAAATGTAAAGAAAAGTTTAAAAGACACATTAAATAAAACTTCAAAAATGTTGCTGAGTGTGTGTCCGTCCACCTTGGCAAGAGACCGTGTCTGTAGCCAGCTCGTAGCCCTGGTCACACTGGCAGAGGAAGGAGCCAATCAGGTTGTAGCAGTGATGCTGACATGGATTCTCCACATCACATTCATTCACATCTGGAACAAAAGCAGATGTTTTGCACATAAGGATGTAAAAGGGATAAATCTACAAGTTGCTATTGTAGTTTTGGCCATTAATAAAGTTTTAATGGCACTAGACTGCATGTTATTGACTAGAGTAAGCAAGAGTCAGCAATTAGAAATTATAACTCTAACTTTACCTGTAAAACAGGGGTGGGCATTGAGGGCCGCCGTGGCTGCAGGCTTTCCTTCCTATCAAGCAGGAGCACACCAAGCACAAATCATCATAACAACGGATCTCAGAGTTCAAACAGCTGATTGGTCAAGTCAAGTGTGCTCTTCATTTCTTGCACCTTCTTGCAGCGGCTCATCAGCTCTTGACCAATCAGCTGTTTGAACCCTGAGATCCTTTGATTTGATGATTTGTGCCTGTTGTGCTCCTGCTTGGTAGGAAGGAAAACCTGCCGCCACAGTGGCCCTTAATGGAATAGTTTGCCAACCCCTGCTGCAAAACAACAAACAAAAAACTGTAATTATATGTTAACCAGAAACATAAACTAAGATGTTTCATATAGCTGGGAGCCAGTCATGAGTTTTGATGGATCTCTAATGGTGTTTCAGAGACAAACACTTCTCTATCAGCAAAACATTTTCAATAACTGTCTTTGATTTCCGCTGGAGGTTTGCTGTGTGGGTTCAGGTTGCAAAGTCTCATGATAGCTCTGAGCTTTCAGGCATAAAAAACAACAGCTCGTGCACCATTTGTTTTGTTAAAGCTATTCCTGACCTGAAAATATCTGCATCCTGTGAAAACTGTGAGAAACAGTATGAGCATTAACTCTTAACTTTACTGAGCTGAACATGAGCCGACATCCTGTGTTCTGTATTACACTACAGCTGTACCATTTTGATAATGATATATACTGATTACCTTATAGACAAAAATCTATATTGCACATTCACATTTATATAAACTGATATCTGCTATATGTTGGACTATCTTTGCATCAAAACTAGACTGATGCTGGTCAAGGACGAGGATTCAGTTAGATAACGTTGGTAATGGTATTCTTGGCCTTTATTCATTAATCGTACTGCAGTTTGTGGTGTTTTTTCAGGGGGCGGAACAAGTTGGTTGTGATAATTTGCGGTGCAGATACAAATCTCATGTACCCAAGCTTCCTAATTGTGAAGCCAAAATCTTGTTCTCCCCCTGGTGGCTGGCTGTTCTTTCAGGAAGCTAAATATATAACATATAAATATGTAAATATTCAATTAACAGATATTTACAGCAGTTTTTTTTTTAATTTACCAGATTATAAATTATTCTTTAGTTTTATTAATTGTACTTGATGCACTTGCTGTTTTCTTTACTGTTTTATCATGTATACATTTAATATTATTTTTCCCAGTTCTGTGTTATACTTTGTTCTCACTAAAGCAGTAATTTATATATTATTTATAACTTTGCATTGAGCATGCAAGCATTAACAGGTGTACATATGTATTTAAAGTCGAGATGCCAATACGAGATGCCTGACAAGCTGCCGCTGAGTAACAAAGCACTTAAACAAAATGTTTTTACTTTTCGATGGCTTTTCAGTGACTTACCAACACAGCTGTGGTTGTTGCTGGCCAACTTGTGACCTGCGTTGCACTCACAGTAGTATGAGCCCTGTGTGTTCACACATCTGTGCATGCAGTAGTGGGTCATGGCGCACTCGTCTCTGTCTGCAGAAGGTAGAAACACACCCAGGAGAATCGTGAACATATGAGCATTGCAGAAAGCAATTATGTCAATCAGTGATATGACTCACCTATACAGTGGTCTCCGTTCTTCTGGTAGCCCGGAGGACACTGGCAGGTGTAGGAGCCTCTGGTGTTGTAGCACGTTTGTTCAGAACCACAAGTGTGTCTGCCTGTCGCACATTCATCTATGTCTGCAATTAACACACAAACACAGGACGTGAGAGGAAGCTGCAGCAGGCTAATGCCTACTGTACGCAGAAACATGTGGCAGACAAAGCAAAGCAACGTGTCTGGACTGTATGTACTCTGTGATCTGTGATGTGTGAACTGCTTTCCACAGACAGTAAAACTGTGTGATCGCTGACACCATCACATCACACACATGGGCATAAACACACATGTTCACACAGAGAGCAGGCGATCAAATAAAGAGGGCTTTTTATTCAGCAGCTCCGGGTGAAGGGGAAAACACAGATCATATCTTCTGCTAACAGGACAGCTCTTTGAAGGGGGAAGTTTGTGTGTGTGCATGTGTGTGTGAAAGAGAGCGAGAGCTCAACTGATAAGTCATGTGCTTTCGACCATATCGCCTCGCTCTCTCATCAGAAATCCATCAGACCAAAGCACACAGATCCACTTTCTGTCCCTCATTATCCCTTCATTAACAAGTTATATAACAGTTTAAGAAGAAGTTTGATTTGGGTAAAAAGAAGATTAAAGATGCTGCCAAAAAGATAGAAAGCTATGGTTCCCAAATGAAGTCAAGCCATTTCATCTGTAGTATAAAATAACCCAGGGATTTCAAATAAATGGTACTGTGCATGCAAGTAGTTGTTTTAAAAGTCAAGTTGCACACAAAAAATATATTTATTTGCAAGATATCCATGATAGACCTTAATCAGGAAAATTATTTCTGTCAGTAAGAAGCCGTCCTAAATAGGGAATGGCTGTGTAAACCTCCAAAACGTACTTTTTTCCCTTCAGTTGTTCAAGCAGTTTTCCAGTGTTAGATAAAATACATGCTGCAGCAGTGGAAAAAATTCTCCTTTTTATCTTGATCCTGCAAACACGTTCTCAATTTTGGTGTGTCAAAGGCTTTTCTCACCATAACTCCCCCCCACCCACCCTATTTTCTGAACACCCATCTTCCAACTCCCCCCCCCCACCCACACACACATGCACTGCAAATACGCCCATACTGTACACTCTCATCCCTGTGGGCCCACCAGCAGTCCTCTTGGGTGGTCTGACACAACCCATCATATGCAGACAGCCAGTGGGCATCAGTTTAACAGCTTGACAGACAGTTATCCTCAATGCCACACACGGGAGAGGAAAGGAGGGGGGTGTTGTAGCTGTATTGGGATTTGGCACATGTGTAGCCTAACAATAGTCAGAAGAACCTGACTGGAAAAGCTGAACTTTGTGCTGCTTTGACAGACACAATTGTATGTTCCATCCCAAAGGGTTTCGATGCACCTGAGATAAAGATAATGAATGCAATCTGATTCAAGTTTCAAGTAAATGGCTGCAACTACTTTGTTAGGTTTAGGCACTCAAACTACTTGTCAAAGGTTAGAAAAAAAAGAGACACTGTTTAGTTTTTGTGACTACTTTTAAAAACATAACCCCGCTACCTATATTCTGTTGCTCCCCATCCCACCTGGAAAGGCTCATGCCCTTCCCTGGGTACTTTAAATGCCTGATGGTCCAGTCCCACAGCCTTCACCATCCAGTGGGACTGGTGCCGGTGAGAAACTGGCTTGATTTGCAGCGCCAGAGCTTGTGAAACAAAGAGTAAGACAGAAGGTAAGTTGTCTTCACTCTCTACAGTCAGGAAAGGGAAGAGGGCTAAAATTTGCACAATTCTATGGGGGAACAGTGATAAGATGGACTCAGTACATTAGGGACAAAAGCAGGGCTTATCTAAAAGGTGCACCTGAGAGACAACAGGTGCGAATTGCATTCAGGGAGGAATGCGCAGACAAGGCTTGTTGCTCACTGACCCGCTGAGTAAAGGACAAAGATAAAAGCGGTGTTGTTCTGGAAACTCTAACGCTCCGATGTGGCTCGAAATGCATCTGGGAAAGTGCATCTGCAACCAGGACCGAGTGCTGGTGAGAAACCGAACGCTTGGATACCAGCGGTATCACACAATGAGATACTGCTGACCCACTTGTAACAGCCCAAAGGCTTCATGACACGGCTGTTAAAAAGCTCTGGTGTGTTTTGGCGGTAGACCTGTGGCGTCCAAATTCAGCCTCTTAGGCCAAAAGAACTACCAGGTACCCAGAGCATCCACAATAACAGTTTTTGTTTTTTTATATGAGACTTGAAAGAGTTCATCAGGTTGCACCAGTCCGTGTGACAATACAAACCCTTTCTATTGCAACCCATTCAGATAATAATACAATAAATTCTTGTAAATATTGGCTGACACTGTCATAGTCAACATAATGAGGTGTAACAACTCCCATAAAACAACTCTTATCCATGCTGAAAATGTGACATTAGAAAACAACAATACAGAAGCCACATCATTCGCTACCTGTCAAACTAGCAAGTTAAGCTAACCCCTTAAAGATTAACTGGGTGATGTACTGGAAGTGGAATCCTGTATATATACACTACGAATGAAAAATTTGAATGAATGTCAACAAATAGTTGAAGCCTGGATGAAGTCCCTGTGAATCACAACCACGCCTACTTACTGGAGGTATTTGGTGATTCATTTAGACTGGAAATGCCTTGCCTTCTGGCAATAGATTCAGACAACACAAGTCTGAGAGTCCTGGTAGCTGATAAAAAGTGTGCTGATGCTGCCACGGTGCCTTACAGGCAACCAAAGTTTGATGCCAGTTAAATGTTGTTGTGTCAGTGACAGAAAGCAGCTTTGCAAATACTTCAGACATGTCACCACAACGATAAATTAC
>JAOWBC010000318.1:10570752-10590515 GCA_028566105.1 Hypoplectrus providencianus
CAGTTAAATGTTGTTGTGTCAGTGACAGAAAGCAGCTTTGCAAATACTTCAGACATGTCACCACAACGATAAATTACTAAGACCTAAAGGAGGATACAGATTTTAAAAGGCATCTGTTAGCAGAGATGTAATGCAATATCTAGAATTATGTTTTTATGAGTGTATAATCACCTCAAAGTATGATTGTTGTTTTTTTTGTAAGCTTAGAATAAGCTTTTCATATCTATAACTTGAACTTCAAATAGTGGCCAGACATTGTAACTGCAACTTCTGGGTAAATCACATGATATGTTGTATCTTGGGGCCCAAAAAGATTTTTTCCCAAAGACAAGGTACATTTTTGTTAAGGTACATACACATCCCCATGCAAACACTCCAACGGGTCTAAATTAAATAATTACATCCAAAAAGTTCAATACTGGCCATAAAGACTCAAATTCCTTCTGTTCATGTGAATGTGACTGCGACCAAGTGGTTCAGAGGCAGATTTAAATAAATGTAACTGCTATTGCTCTGTGGGGTTACAGATGGTGGTGGAATAAAAACACTTTAGATTAGTTGTCAGTGTTCAGTGTTCAAGCGTTCATATTTGACGACTGGATAATACAAATCAACAGTCAACTATCTTTTTCCAGAATCACATATTGCACCTTGAACAGGTAAAGTTGTCTTGAGTTTGTCTGGCTTTTGGCTTGTTTTTATTTCTGTGCTGCTGGGACTGGTTGAACAGTGAGCAATCTGTGGTGTAAGCAATTATTTTCTTGGAAAGGGTTTGTGCCAAATCAGATATGCAGCAAAGTTTTACCAATTGCAGTTGGCACACATGACTTTGTTCAGACTGAGTTCAGGACTAAATCTGAGCCAGAGCTGGTCCACATATGGCTTCAAGACCTTGACTAGGAATCAGCTCCTACAGCAGCAATTGCTCTATTTTCGAGCCATTGCTGGCAACCAGAATGACATCAGGTGCACCTGGAATGATTTTGCTGTAAATTATGTGGCAGAAGTCCGAAAACATTAATGCCACTGTGTACCTGGGGGACTGTTCATCAGCCAAGGTGTCGCTGGGGGGTGGGGGTGGGGGGGTGGCGCAGCTGCAGCTGGAGCATGTCAGCGTGAAGAAGCCAACTGTTGGTTTGAAGTACATGCAAACTTTAAATTGTTTAAATGTGAACAATACAGTGATGCTTCCTTAGAAGTTCTGTGTACGGAAAAGTCATCCTCACTGCCTTTGAAAAAGCCTGGAGAGCTCTAAATAAAAGCATATGTGCTGAATGCAATCCAAAGGTTCATTCACGGGAATATCTTGCGGTAACTCCTACTTTGTCACTAAACCTTTAAGACGCTGCCAACATAAAGTTCCACAGAAGTTTGTGTGTGCGTGCGGACAACTGTGTGTGTGTAGGTGGGGGTGGGAGGGCATCCCACACTGGCTGGCTCTCAGGTCCAATAAAGCCTCCACAGCTTACCACATGCAGTACAGTCCATATAGTTTACACAGGAAAACAGATTTTACCATCAAATGTGATGATGTGTTGCGTGTGGGGAGAAGTGACTCTGTTCTCTGAGGTCAGTTTTTTTTTTTTTTTTTTTTTCAGAATTTATTTAACACAGCTTACACGTTTCCTCTAAGAGCAAGCATGCTGTAACATCACAGGGAAAGATAAGGCTGTCCAGCAGAAGAGTGGAAGATGTGGAAGGAAAGAATGA
The DNA here is from genome assembly GCA_028566105.1 of Hypoplectrus providencianus. Classification (NCBI taxonomy): domain Eukaryota; kingdom Metazoa; phylum Chordata; class Actinopteri; order Perciformes; family Serranidae; genus Hypoplectrus; species Hypoplectrus providencianus. The sequence goes on from JAOWBC010000318.1 coordinate 10,572,463, forward strand.
GGAGAAAGGGTGGAGGCTTTTTTTTTTTTAAACAAAAAAGGGCTTTTTAAGATTTGAAGTTAGATTTACGGCCGTGTGTGCATATGTGATGTCAGAGTTAAAAACTCCTTGCTTTTCAGGGAGATTAATTCTAAATGCCTTGTGGGAGTTGGGGGAGTAACGGGAATGGCGGCAGCTCAAAGAATGTGAGTGTGTGTATAATGGACGAGTGGGTGTGTGTGCGCATCAGAGGTACTGTTTGAGGTGCTTGAACATTAAATAGCCTTTTAAAATGTTTTACAAACTGGGTTGATACACTATGAAAAGATGCAAAGTGTTCGTGCGTGCACAGGGGTGAGGAGGAAACAGCACATGTGTCCAAAACGGGGACAAAAAATGGTTTGGCCAGAATTCAAAACAATGTGTTATTTGCTCCAGATTTAAACTGACATGATAGGGCTTGTTGTAATTATCACTTGAGAGCATTTAGTCTTGTTTTCACTGAACCACTGCAATGGAAAGCAGGAGCTGTTCCAAAGAACAGTTGGAGCCGTCCTGCTGTTGGACAGCATCTCTGTTTCCCTCTGATTATTGGATAATTCAATCTTTGGGAAAGCAGGGGGCAAGATGTGCGACGTTAATAGCCCATAAAATTTCACAATGTCAAATTTATTAGCATGTCATACACCAGGCCCTGAGCGTTTGGTTTTGCTTAGCCTCGAACACCTTAACATCACCCCTCTTGGCAAACACTGCACTGCACGTTGTTTCATTTGTGTATAATTCTCTCTGCAATGCAGTGTGAAATGCAGCTATCACTGGCTCGCAAACGACCTCAGGACAAATGGGAGTGGTAGTGTTTCCTTTTCAAAGCAAGTCCAAACACAAAGCAGATAAGAAATCAAAGAATTCAAGACACCCTAGCTTTATATTCTGTGTATTTCCATCCGTATTAGGGCATGAAATATTTCCATGCTCTTGCTATTCGCACCACTCCCAAGATTCCCCCTCTCATCGCTCTCATTGTTCAGGAGGAACAGGAGTTTTAGTCATGCTGACACTTACTAACTGGTTTGTGAGTTTGTTCCACACTCTTCTAAAGGTTGGGCAGAGACTTGACATTCTTGAAAATCCGTCCAGTGTGCCAGCTACATTCCTGACTGATAATAATCCTTCCTGTTACTCTGAAAATTTCCAGAAAAAAAGAAGTGCTGAGCAACTCTCCTGTTCTTCAGTCTGAAGGAGATCAATCACTCAGCCCACCTGCCATGTCAGTAATCACACTGTGGCCATTTATGACCTTTAACCCCCAAAACCCACAGCGGTAAATCCAAGGAATCCATTAGTATCAACCACGTTATGATAACATGTCTGGACAGTGGTTAAATAATGCAAAAACTGTCATGGTCATGTTCACCGGTTCCCTTGAACCCAAGATATCTAACACACGCCCCCACACCCTTTGAAAAAGACAAAAATGGACCCATACAGGTCTCGAAAGGGTTAAAGTATATTTGTGGAGTGAATGGAAGGAATAATACATGAAAACATGGTTGAAATAAAACTGTGATCACATGTATCAAAGGAGAAATAGTGTGAGAACCCTGCGATCGCCTGCGAGTGTCACCCAGCTGAGCGAAATAGTGATTTATAGCAGCCCTGTGTCCCTTTCCATCATGAGGTAAACGGAAAGAGCAACACATGTAAGCACATCAGAGGAGGAAGCAGCTGGCTGTTGGACAGGCACCGACCTCAGGGAGAATAATAACAACAACATTAAGCACTTATGCCGAGGAGGCACTGCAAAGCTGCTTCCCCCCCTCGCTGCTCTCTGCCATCGTTGATGTGATGGCAGAGAGGAGCCAGCAGCAAAACCACAAGCAATAACAGCATACTGTACGGCAGCACTGCGCAGGCCAAAAGAGGGGCTGCCTGCAGGACGGGTGAAAGATCCTCTGGGCTTCCCTGCCAGCGTGAGGAAGCTGATGAAATGCTGTCACCATGTTCTCCCACTGAAACGCAGGAGGGCTGGAGGTCGTTCTCCGACTTTTATTCTAAGATTCCTTCCTTAAGAGTTCAAGGTTGTAAGCACTGAAGTTGTTCAATTGCAGCTGTTTTACCCTTGATTTCACAGTTTTCTAAGATTTGAAAATTAAAGATTGTTAGTTGCCATGGAGACACTGATGTCAAAATACATACAGTAATTAAAAGAGCATTAAAGAATTGGAAACTTCTTTATCGGCAACTGAGGGGTTGCAACATCGGCAGGTTTTTTGGCATGGCTTCTTAATGGAAAGTGAGTTTTGAGAGCCAGGAATCTGACTTTAAAACATGATGATTGCTGGATGTTTAAAGGGACAGTTCACCAAAAAAATCTCTCTCTCTCTCTCTCTCTCTCGCTCTCTCTCTCTCTCTCTCTCTCTCTCTCTCTCTCTCTATATATATATATATATGCATTTACCATTCAACGGTTCGAAGACACAACACCAGTTGTTACAGCTGAGCTGCAGCAAAGAGTTGGACATTAAAATTATACCATGGGACACTGGGACAGTCATGTAGTGCAGAAGCACTGATGCAGGACAGTGCAAATCATCGCTCTGAGAGCAGGTGGAAGACAAGAGCTTATCTGGTAATAGGAGGGTTCAACAGGTACAAAGGTGTGCCTCAGGTGTAACCCTAAACAAAGTGGGTCCGCTGGTGTTTGATCCCACTTCCTCAACAAAAATGTGGTTGTATGTTTTAATTCAACATCCTGTACCACATTCATCTCAGTTTTCAAGTCTTCCTTCTTTATACAACAACTTTTTCCAAATCTGTGTTGCTTATCTTTGATGGATGTTTGGGTGAAACAAACACTGACAGGATAGCATCTGAAGGAATTTCCTGACAAACTAAAATTGCTCTGTGTGTATACTCATATCTTTTTACATTGAATGTGGATGAGCAAAGACCGACTTCCAGTGCAAATGTCAGGACGAGACAACAAGTGGAGTCTTAAAGTATAAACTGTAAAGGTCAAATTGTGCAGCAGCGTCACGTTGTGCTCTCTCTGCTTGTTCTGCTCCCTGCATTCCTGCTCCTCGCAGATCGATCCGATGCTTATCTGTCAAAGGTGATGAGTAATTCCTACCATCACAAAAGATGGGAGCAAACGGAAAAAACAACCACCACTGACATTCCAGAGATATTCCTCCCAAGTGCATTGCATCTGTGTGGAAAAATGTTATTGCATGCACTTGGCCTTGTTCGGAAAAGTACACAAATTCTCTGTCACACAGGGATTAACGGCCTTAATAGAACATAGTTAGGAAAGATTTCCAGCCACTGCAGGTGAAGAGCGTCCAGACGTAGCTTAAAAATCAGTCAGGCATGTAGGTGGTAATGTGGCCTGCATGACCTCAGGAAACCAGACAGGTAAACAGGGGGGGCATGTCCTTTCATGTCCCGTTCTGCAGCGCATGAGTATCTAATTTAGACACGAAAAATAAAACTCAGGATGTGTGAGGAGAATATTAGAAAGTGTTAAACATGATATGTATCCCTTTCTTGGCCAAAATTAAATGCCTTATGCCACTGAAACTACAGTTAAACAGAATATGCAACTGACAACTCAAGATCCAGATGTTAAATAGATTTTTACTGGTAGCAGAATTATCCAAAGAAGTCTCATTGTCTCCAAAACAAACAACTAGATCATTAAAACTGCTAAAAAACACAGAATAAAGCAGTTTCCCGTTAAAAATGAGTGTTTCTCGGATGCTGTTTGGCACATCAGCAGAGGGACTGGAGCTGACCTAACGTTTGCTCAGCTTGTTTCTCTGATTACTTAAGATCCAGATGTCCGATAACTAAAACTCTTCATCCAGCTAAAGTACATAATTAAGAACTACCAAAATCTAAAATGTGTGTCAATAAAAAGTCAATTACTAACAGCTTCTGGCTGAAAACCACATTACTGACACGGGTGCGAAGTGCAATGACGAACACCTTGAATAAACATACATATGGGGACACAACTCAACAAAGTATAACTATTATCGTTGTTTTAAGTCATTAGGTTTCAGAAATGTTAATTAAAATTTTAATTAGGTATAAGTCTTCTCAAATAATGTTAATCTTTAAATGGCTTTAAAGGCTTATAAAATAGTGGCTCTCTGCTTTTCATGAGATTTAATGACCAATTTGAATGCTTTTGATTGATTTCTAGGAGGAGGTGACCTCACCTCTGCTGAAAATAAGAGTTAATATGCATACATAAGACTACAGCAAGCCACTTGTAGGCATCTCCCGGCAGTAAACACAGTAAGTATGTGTGTGTATGTTTGGAGGGAGGGGGGAGGTCATGGAAATGTGAGGCATCATTAAGCTGTCACACATACTGTAAAGGATCATAGTGTCTCTGTGTGGCCTGGGCCGGAGCAGGGCCAACTTCCCCTATGTGTCACTGCAACAACACACACTTTAGGCTCGGGTTCACACTATGAAGCCCAATGGCTTTAGTGACCAAATGCAAAATGGGAACAAACATGGTAGCTGTTTAAAAAAGGAAAATCAATGTGAAGTGTGTTATATAATTTGTGGTTTGTTTTGTTTTTAATCAGCACAAAGTGCAAATAAGAGCTATTTTGTTTCAGAAACACTTTTATTTTTTAACAATTTTGCTTTGGAAAATTGGCTTCATTTTTTTTCCAGGTCTCAATACTATTCGCCACACAACTCAGCAGCAGCACTACCCATGACGTTGGTGCAACCTGGCTTGGTCAGTGCTTCGGCACTTCTGTGGTTATTCAGTCAGTGTCAGCCTTTCATCTTCCCCTTTGCCCTACCTGACTCTGCACTCTAGGTTTCCCCCGCAGAGTGGTGAGTTAGCAGGGAAGGAGCCTGATGTAAGCGCTATTTGATACATTGAGGTTTCCCCCCGTTCAAAGTTAATGGGAATTCCTTCGCTAGCAAGATACGTAGCTGTGCAAAACCAGCCACTGTGGAACCAAAAAAAAAAAGAGAGAAAAGACAATTCTGTGTCCAAGAACAATTGGCTCATTGTAGCGAATTAAAGGTAATGACAGAGAAACCGGAGACTGATGTAAACAAAGATTATATCACTCCACCAGCTGAAATATAAGCCCAGGAGACGGCACGAGACGCCTTCCAGTTAAAACTACAGTCATTTCAAAGCAATAACGCTGACAGCAACAGCCTATCTTTGTTTAGCCCATGCACTGAAACAGCACACCAGTGAATGAATAAGTATTATACCCATGCCAGCTCGCTTATGTGGTTACTTTAGCTGATATGCTGCCATGTTTTACACTCCAATAAAACCTAATTGGGTTCCAATTCAGAGAAACACATAAAGCACCTCACACATATCTTTGCCCCAGGTGTAAAATCAAATTTGTTACTTTCACTGGAGCTCTGTGACCACAAGCCTCACCACACAGCCACTCACCACACGCCTCTACCTATTGGCAAGCTCCTAACCACTGCACACATATAATTTACGATAATGCACTTTGCCTTACATTACATTTATACAGCTAACTTTACATAAACACACCCTCCGATCGCTCACAGACCAGGACAGATGGCAGAAGTAAGAAGAAGTAAGAGCAATAAGAGGTTACAAGTGAGATCAGGGATTCTCTCTTTCTCTCAGGTGCAGCTATGAACATCTGGCCCAAAGCAACTAGGGGCACTGGGGTGTGTGCATGTGTGTGTGTGTGTGTGTGTGTTAGCGAGACAAAGAATGAATCTTTAAACCACTCCCCATTTGTCAAGATCAAAGCGTCTCAGCCAAATGCAGGATCACACCCACACAATCTTGCGCAGCTACCAAAACCTCAAACTGGTCACAGTCCAGGGAATATCTCTTGTAGGTGTAGAGGCTTTATGTATAGTTTCACATAATATTTGTATAAATCCTCTTGATTTTCCCCTGAAGCAGAAGACCTAAAAACCCAAAACAAGAACAATTTCTTATATCTTAAGAGGAGGCTGAACTCGAGCCAAAAACATCATGCTGCGAGCGACCAAAGACTCAGAAAACATGACGTCACAGTGAGAAAAAGCGAGAAGCTTGCAACACATCTGGCAGCCACGCATGGCTTAGCTGTTGATGACTGTCAGACAGATGGATGAACAGTTCACCTTTGGAGCTCTGCTTATTGAGGCTCCGAGGTCGTTAGCGAGTAATTATCAAATACCTACATAGCACTGCGAGAGACACATTCAGACACATTCTTCCATGCAGCAGCACTGCATCCGTCCAAGTGCAACACAAGCTCACTGCTGATATTCAGGAGATAAAAACACTTCACTGGATCTATCAGCACGCCGCAGTAAAAAGCACAGTGGGATTTTTATCTGCACCCACATTTTAAGGGTGTAATCTGTAACTTTTTATGGAGAGAGTGTGGCAGGCATCCCTTTTGCACGTTTATACCATATTTTGTGGTTTCACCTCCTCTCCTGCTGACAGAGTCCAATTTCTCTCCTGGGGAGCTTGTCAACACCACTTGCTGAGATAAGAGGACCCGTCTCCATGTGTTAGTGTAAAAAAAAATATATGAAAGGCTAGTTTTTCCAAGTTACTTTGATGGTCCTCTGTATTATCTTATGGCTGAACAGAGAGGGGGAGGACTGCCTGGGGTGGCTGATCTTACCTCTGCAGAGGTTCTGGTCATCTGCAGTGTATCCGGGTGCACAGCGGATGGTCCGGGTGGACTGAGAGACCCCCGGGTTGCTTGGGGAGCGTGGGATAGGTTGGTTTGGTGGGACAGCGGGGACAGCGGGGACAGCAGGGACAGGTTCCGGCACCTGCTCTCCCTCCTTACTGATGTAGATGACGGCGCTCTTGGGGAGGCAGAGGTATCCACCAAAGTGGTTGATACATTGCATTCCTCCTTTGCAGGCGTCGTCTAACAAGGCACACTCGTCGATGTCTGACAGGGAAAACAGAATGAGGACGAGAAAAACTTTAGATATGACATTTCCTATTCTGGAACAATTTGTTGGATAAAACTAAGGATATAGAGGTATAGAGGCATGCTAAATATATAAGGTTTAGCAGAAAATGTTTATAATAAACGCAAAATTGAATGAATTCAGTATAAAAAGCTGCACAAATATCATTTCTCACCTCTACACTGCTCCCTGGCTCTGTCATACTCATACCCTTCTGTGCACTGTGAAGAACAGAAGGTGATTACAATGAAATGATGCATATTTTAGTGTGACTTTTATGAAACATGATATAGTAAATGAAAGCATGAACCTTGCGTTATCCATCAGCAAATCAAAAGTAAACAGCATGCCAGAAAAGCACCGAAGATGTCTCACTTACTGTGTAGAAGACAGGCTCCTCAGCCTCCTGGGAGAGGACATGTGTGAAAACCGCACAAAGACACACGCAGATCCCCAGCATGTCGACCAAACGTCGGAGCAGCACTGTAACGAGATGCAGAGCGACCAAATGGATAGAGCGTGCAAGATCATTTTTCGCTTGACAAGCCTACAAGTTTTAATACCAGTTATTACATCATTGATGGCATTGCTTAACGAGTCCCAACATCTCCCGCTGCTGGCGTGATGTTTATGTTGGCAGCGCTCCAGCTAAATCTGCGACTTCAACTTAAGTGAAGTGTTTTTCTGCTGTTTTCTCCAAAAGGATTAGTGCGTAATACGCGTAAAGATCGTGCGTAAACATGCCCTCCTGTGTCAGTCAGTGTCAGGAAAATGAACGAGTTAATCAGCCATGCAGAGCCCGTGTTGATTAAAACTCTGTATTTGCACAAAACAGGTCCACACGTCAAATTTGAGTCTGCATTGTTTCAAGATACAGGCACTTGTTACCGGACAATTCTCTGGGGGGAAAAAAGCGAACAACATAAGAATCAAGTGCGACTGCAGATTTTCTCACTTGTTTCAACAATCACACTCCTCTAACAGCTCTCATTGTTCATCTGATCTGTTCGTGTGTATGCAGTAGCCTCATCCTGTAGCGCCCTGGCGACGTACCTGCAATTACCTGCGGATCTCCAACTGTCCTGGCGTGCAGAAGAAATCGTCCCGGGTTCTTGTTTTTCTTGCAAATCCGAGTGTGTGCGCGCAGCAGGCCTGCCTTTATTCTGCAGTCGGTGCAGTCTGTGGATGTTAGATGTTTGCCGGAGTGCAGGCAGCACTTGTGATGAACATGCGGCTCGTATAGTGTGACATGCTGGGGGCGGTGTACCGGGCAGGTTGAGCTCCGGGTTTCTCTCTCACCGGGGAGCAGTAAACGATCAGTAGGCTGCAGTGGCTCCCTCTATAGACTGATTACCAGTGATAAAAGTGAATCATACGAAGAGGCTATGAATGGAAAAAGAAGCTCAGAAAGTATCTAGAATTACAATTCCCTCATTATATTGCTGCAAAGAAAAATATTCCCATTAGAAACCTAAAAGAAAAACTGAGTAAATGTTATCACTGAATCTCTGCTTTGGCTCCCATGCAATAAACATTGAGGCTATAATTTATTGCTCTAATAACACACATTATAGATTATTCCATTAAGCTTTAATAAAGTCGTTGTGGTGTTATTGTGTTGCAGTGTTCTTTAACACCACTGCTGGGAGCAGGAAGTGATATCATATCCTTATTTTTGTAGGATTTCAAATAGTTTTCCTATATAAGCCTACATAATTTAAGCACAAATGTATCTGATCGCTCTGAGAGACACACGCCAAGCAAGAAGAGATGCTAAAAGGCTACAAAAAATACATATAAAACACACACAGTTGCCACAAACAAATACAAAGCAATGAAAATATGGCTTACTGCAAAACAACAAAGAGGTAAAACAACCTCATAGTCTAGCATTTGCTCCTATGTAGAAGAGATGAGGGTCTTTTACATGTCTGTGTCCTGGGGCGCTCTGTCTCTTAGTCTGCCTGTGCATTTCTGTATGTCATTTAAGAAATGAGCCTCCAAAACTGTTGGGGTTGTAACATACAGACCCTGTCAGGCTGTTAGGGACTTCAGTGCTTGGGTGTATTGTATGATGTACATTATATGTGTGCAGCAGGTGTTAAAATCAAATCAAGTGTTGAAGACCCCTGTCAGCAACCACTACATTAGCCTCTAATACATTTCATGGTGTTTACAAGATGCCTGTGCTTCAGGAACATCTGCTGGAATTGGCATGGCTTCCTGGATTTCCCATGGGTGAAGAGACAGCAAGAGATTGTGTGTGCGTATGCATGTGTGTGTGCCAACAGCTTGCTGATATGAGTGGATAGAAATGGACTTGGCACCACCTCCTTTCATGCTGACCTCCTGACCTTTCTTCACAGGGTGTGGATGACAGGAGGATTGCAGATAGATTCTGCATGGTGCGATATCCTGTAGGTGCAAAATCAAACTCAAGACTTTTGCTGGCAAGAATCGAATGGTACTCTTCCAAGACTCAAATCCAGAGTTTAATCTTAAATGTGAGTATTTAGCTTGTAATCAGTGAGAGTTTACCAGGTTAAACACATTAAAACGGGGAATATTCAGATCTGCTCACATGACTAAAGGCATCGAAATAAAGCATTAAAATAAATGCAAATAAATACCTTGTACAAACAAGGATGACCCGAGAAATAACTGTGCAAAGACTCAACTCTTCAGTAATCGTTTATTTTACTTGGCAAGCTTTTCAACAGATGCATGAAAAAGGCAGAGCCATTGAGATAAAGTACTTGATTAATCAAAGCCGTTTTGAAACAGTTTATAGAGATTAATAGAAGATTTTATCAAAGACTGATGAAAGTGAGGATGAGAGAACATTCCCCTTGGTCCTATTCCTCACTGGAACCAAATGAGACAGTTGTGCAAATCACAGAGGCAAGGCCGTGGTGGGTGTGTCCCCCCCTGGGTGCCCCTCTAGGTGTGAGAAAGTCTCTACAGAAATGTTACTGAAGTCAAAGCAGATGATCCTTTCCACTTTAATGTTACAAAGGTCCTGGTTGAACTGATACAGTACATTTAAACATTTTACAGTGGAAAAACGTATTTATATGCATAATAAAAGTATATGGACAGGGAAGGCAGCCTGCAAGAGAAACATCCAAACATGGGACCTCAAAAAGCCCCACAAGAGAACAGAGAGCACCAGATCACACATTTAAATGTAATAGTGATAGATTGGACCATAGCTTAACATAAATACTGCTTTGAGTTTCATAACATCACTGTGATCATTATTACCTAATCCCCCAGCCCTAAAGTGGTGACTAACATTCTCTCTCTCTCTCTCACACACACACACACACGGTAAGTGTGTCGAGTTTATTGCCGAGAGTCTGTTCATTATCACAGTGTTACAGTACTAGAGGAAAAAATGCAAATTCCAAACTCATATACAAAAGGCTAATTCACTTGGGAAGAACATTTTTCTGAGCATTAAAGGAGCCAGTACTCTGTGACGTTTCTTTCGATGCTGAAGGCAATGCATCAGGTACTGTTGGCTATTGAGCATCAGCCAATCAGTTCCTGATGCAGTATCATCCACATCAGAAAGCTCTTCCTTCACCCCAACATCAGAGCGGGCTGATCCTTTTGCAATATCTCTTAATGGTGAGATGAGCAGCACAAAAATAACCCAAACTCATAAAAACAAGCCATTATTATTCTTTTCATGCTGCGGACATTCAATAGCCAATACTGTACAGTACACATCATTGTAAGTCAAGATGGCAGCAGAAGCATCTGGAAAGTGAATTCATGCAAATTCAAAATGGGCATGCATTATGAAAGAGCTGCAAGAGATGAGGCTGCACTTCAAAAGACTGTCGAAAAGAAATTTTTTAAAAAGTGGGTAGGGGGATGTGAGAGGAGGAAGAGTAGACATGGAGGGTGTCTGTGAAACGCGTTTGTGTAATTGCAGTGACATCTTCATTGAGAGCCCTCCATCTCTTTCCTGTGTGCTCCAAAGGGCGTCGCTGACGCCGGTCGATGGGGAGAGCAGCCGAGGCGCTGTGTTTAGCATAATCCCAGAGGCCATTGTGAGAGCAGCTAGTGAACGACTCACAGTTGCCAGCTGAGATTTCACCAAAACACAGCAGAACACAAGGAGAAGGGGATGAGACAGGAAAAGCAGAGGTGGAGGAGGGGTAAGAGTGGGGAAAAGACTCGGGCCAACGACAGGAGGACTGGGAGTAGCAATGAAGAAAAAAAAATGCAGATGTGACAAATATTACAATACATGGAATTTGAAGAGTAATATTTTGTATTCCTAGCTATAGGGATGTGTTGCAGGGAGCTCGTGGTTATCTGTGGTGAGCTGCCTGCACAGCCTCAAAGAGGCAAACTATAAAGTGGCAAACACATTTTCTTCCAGGTGGACTGCACCTGTTGGCCCTCATTCAGGAGTGTAATTCAATAAAAGCCCCCCTTTTCTTCTTCTCACTGTTTTGACTTGTAACAGCGAGGCCTAAAAAGATTAAGCAAAAGTGTCACATGGCAACATCTCTCCTATTGTGCAATGATCATTACCTTAAGCTAGAGCATGAAATCCTCTTTGATCACTGTTTCCCGTAGGCAGACAGTTTTTAGCCAACCTTTGGTAAACAATTTGGTTTCCTATCATGTTGCAGAAAACACACTGAAAATTTTAATTAATTGCTCAGGCAGTGGATTTCTGTCTGTGGTTTGTGATGCAGAGAATGGAGATGAAATAAAGGTACTTACAGGGTTCATGTTGCTGACTTTTTTTTTTTTAAAGACATATGAGACAAACTGCAGAATCTCTCCAGGTGATTGTGAGAATTAAAAGCACCATCACAGTTGCCTGCAGAGATTACCCAGTCAGCCCTTCAGTCAGACTCTTCACTTGAACCCCAACTCACACACACACACACACACAAACGCGCGCACACACGCTCTTCTGTGATGGTTACGTATTATATCCATAAGAGTAAATTGGCAGCAGACGGTTAACACTGATCAGGATAGAGACTGAGCTTTGACCCCACCCCCCTACCGTTCCTAAAGGTCCTGCGTTACCATGGTGACAAGGCCACGGCACGTGCCTCCCATTGTTGAGCCGTATCCTCCAGGGTCAGCCGCACACCCAGTTAGAGGTCAGATGTCACCCAGGCCTCTCGCTCAGGTCACCACTCACCAGCCCTCAGCCTTTGACCTCAACAAACACTGAAACAAATTGAGAGATGGGGGAGAGAGGAGAGAGAGAGAGAAAACGACACTCAATAATTCTGCAACGTCATGTGACACGGCGGCATATTCAGGCAAATGTTTGTGTTTGTTGTGCTAAAGGCATGTTCAGTGCAGATTAGCAGTGTAGTCCAGTGTTGGTGAGGTACAGTATGGTCCACAGTAAGTCATCCAGTAACAGTATGTCTCCCTCTTGTGGTGAAGTTTGATGCTTTGAAAATGTCAGTTTGTGTGCACTTGATTCACAATGTGGCACAAAATTAGAGAATATGGGTCATCTTTGTGGCCTTGCGGTTAAGACCAACATACAACCACAACAACCCTGTAGGTTTGTTCCATTTCATCCTGCTTTCCCTCCCAGTGCTTCTCATCTTTTTAATGAGGAGAAAACTGAAAAAAAGCATTTTCTGTCATAAAAACAATATGAAATACTCATAATCACTGACCTTTTGTCTTAGACTTGGAGGCAGATTGTAAGAGAAATTTACATGTCCACATATTCATTATTATAAACACAAGTTGCTTAAAAAGCCTCTTGACCCAATCATATTGTGTTTGATTAACAAAATTCTAGCAGTTATTGCAGTTTAAGTGACTAAATCAGACATATGTCCACAAATTTGTAAAGTCTTTGGCCAGAGGTGCCATCTTTTCCATTGAGCCTCGATGCATGTTGGGATATTCAGGTCATCGAGTTGCAAAGTGTTGCTCAGGCGTTGACAAAAGAAAAATCTTAAGTTTATTAAACGGAACAGGCTGACAGTCCACACTTTGTTAGGCAGTGAATGAACAGAGTGGTTTTGACAGGCCTAACCTCTTAAGCTTCGGGTCCCACTGAGCTCGGCACAGCTAGAGCTAAATGCCATCTGTCCCAACATCATGAGGCCCCCCCAACCTGTCCCCCAACAGTTTAGCATAAAAATCATGCAATGCTGCTATTAAGGAGGAATATAAGATTATTCATCTGATCATCATCACCTTCTGTAAAGGTTCACCTTGCAGTCAAACTTTTTTTAGGCTGCCCAAAGTTGAATGCCTTGCAAACAATAATAGTCCTTTTAATCCACATTATCTTTAATAAGAAATAAGAAAGAAAGAAAATTTCTTTCTTTGAAGATTTTATTAAAGTTTCTGTGAATCATATTCTAATATAATCAAACAAGTTTAATGACCTAAAAAAACAACGACTAAATGATCTTATGTCGTATCTCTCTTTCTGCCAACACCTGTCCTAGGTGTAGGTCTACTGGCCCTGCTGATAAACTTGGAAAATAAACAGCAGAACAGCCAGAGCACTGGAGGGCAGGGTGAAAAGACAGACTATGAAATGGTCACACCAAGAAGGAACTGGTGAATAAAAAAAAAATCATTGCCTTTGCTTTATATTGACTACAAATGACTAGTCCTGAACAAAATAAAAAAATATAATTTTCACATTTTTGAGTTTGCAAACAATGCTATTGTGGCCTAAGGTAAGAAGAGAGCTTGGGAAGGTCAGGATCCTGCAGCACAGTACTGGTCTGACACTGATATCCTATTCAAAGCACCACTCATTGTTTTCTTCAGTTAGTCCCTCACTGTGACTCTCCAACGGCGTTTTCAAAATTCAGTTTTGAACAAATTAGTTTTACGCTTTACTGACTTCCACATACAGCACCGAACAATAAAATAATGATATCAGCATATGAACTTTAGTCTTCATTCTTTCACAGTGTTGTCTGCTCCGTTAGCTGTCATCTAATGTTAGAGCAAAAAAACGACCTTTGTGCCCGATAGCCTCAGCACTTCATTAAGGCCCTGGACCTTCTCTGTACAGGCAATTGTCTTCCTCTAACAAAAAGACTGACGCATTGTATCAGTTGGAGGTAAATTCATCAAAGGAGGCTGATACAATAGACAGAGCTGCCCAAATTATGAAACAGGTCTGTAAGGGGCCTCCTGGTGAGCCATATTGTACTGTTTGTTGATGGTCCAGCTAGGACTGAATGACATGTGGTGGGATTTTAGATAGAAAACACTGTGTGAGCCAAAAAAAAAAAATGCAGATGTACATGTACAATGTAAAAGTCTGTAGATATGAGAGCATGTGCAGCATGGTGGGCAGGGGTTGTGTGAAATGATGTGGGGTTGCGCATACGAGGCCATGCTGAGAAACAACAGGCAGCCCATAGACCTCTCAGAGGTGCACACTGGCTAAAAACAATTGGGATCTCCATGAACTAATGTGACATGTGTATTTGTTCCAGCCTTTCCGTTAGAGGAGCCCTAATGCAGAGGTGAAAGAAAAAAAACTGCCCTAAGAAAGGAAGGGAAAGAGGGACAGCAAGATAAGGAGGGGGCACAAGGACGAGTAAAAGGCTTTAAACTGCAACAGATAAAGCCATTTATGCCATGTCAGATATAAGGACATTAAGATGCACAGAGTTCTTGCATTAAATTTCCCTCAATTGTTTTTTGTTCATGGCCATTCACACTTTTACACCAGGACTACTTATCTTAAGAGCTGTAATAACTAGTTGATTGTTTGATTAGTTGGCTGTCTGAAAAAAAACAATAATTAAATTATCATTTAAGTCACTTTTTAGGCAAAAACACCAAACATTCATTGGTTTCAGCCTCTCTAATGTGAGGATTTTCTGCTTTACTCTTTCATATCACTAAGCCTTGAAGACATAATCTCTTCCATCATCTTTCAATGTTTTTGTTTTTTTTGTTTTTGTTTTTTTTATTAAATATTTTAACATACATCATTTATTTTTATTTTTACATAGCAGGCGATCAGTTGAAAAAAATAATCAGCAGATTAATTAAAAATAAATAGATCGTAGTCACACCCAACTAATCTATACCTACACAAAAACCATCTGCTGCCAGCCAAACACTCCATTTAGACTCGATACTTAATTTAATATAAACGGCTCCTCTGTAGTACTGTGGAGACCGGTTTGATTTGCCTTTCCCTCTGTGTGGGACCAGCTGCCATTTAGCCCCTGCACTGCAGTCTCAGATGAAATGGGCCGATAGCACATCAGACTACTGACTGTCCTGACCATATTTACATCCCATCTCAGTTATTGGACACATAATTCCTCCACACATCTCTTCAATCTTATATTTCCCCCACACACACACAAACAAGCGGCTGACTACAATTATAATTTCATATGCCCCAGTGTATCAGCCACCCGAGCAATTTTCTGCCATTTAAATGTGAATTTATGTCTCATGTAAATGAGTAGGGAGTCGATCTAGGCCCAGTGGAGGACTGGCCTTTTCCCAGGGAGCATTCTGTTATAGGTCTCTGGTCATTTCAAGGTCCCCGTTCATCACCTTGATTTAACAGACAGCACGGCACTGAATGAGGCCTCGCTATCTTATCAACTTCTCTCCTTGCCTAAATACAATATCGCCAAATCCTATATAAAGTAGCAAGTCAATTTAACAAATCTGAATAGGGAAAAAAATAGAATGGCCCCAAAGGAATATCAGCTCTATGCTCTTAAACGTGGGCCACATCTATAAAACAGTTCACTGCATTAAACTTAATGTAATCAGTTCTGTGGTAGTAATTTGGAAATTAAAAATACACAGATACAAAAAGCAATAATGACATTTCACACTAGCTACCTTTACAATCATCTAGCCTTGTAAACTTGAACACTTGATGATGTAACGGTTATTGTTTTTTTGTGTGTTTTTTTTGAGTCATGTTAACAAACAGACCAATTAAACAATGGTTTCTCTGAGTTGAAGGAGAAAATCTAATTTTTAATAGCGATTAACTGCATCACTTTGTGGGTTAAATACTGTGTGTACTTTAAGTTAATTACAATGATAGCACATGGCTCACCTCTGACTACACCGATATAAACATTTAAACATGTAGAGCCCCACACAAGCAGAAGGAATGTCTCCCATATCTAAACTTAAGTTTTCTTTTTTTGTAACTTACTACTCAAACATGTATAATGACTTAAGTGTGCAGCTTCACAGCGTCATGAACAAGGCCGACGGCTATTTTTATATTTCTCTAAATGGCATGTTTTCAATTGTGAGGATGAAACCCTTGACAAAACAATCTAATTAGTGCATGTTTCACGGGGTCAGTTATTGGCTGTTTTATTGGCCGCATCACAACATCTCGAGCAGTAATGTGTGACCTTTGCAAAGAGCAACAACAAGGGCGCCACATCTCTTCAGTGTGACCCCATTACAGGGCAGGTTTTCTTCCACATTCATCCATGAAATAAAAATCTGTAGGTGTATCAACAGACACTTCTGCCGCTGTCACACTACAGCAGAACAGAGTACCAAACTTTTCTTGATGTGTTTTCTACTACGCTACACTTTTTAAATTGAATTAAAGATTGTTTTAGCTCTTAACAGACTAGGAATATATTAAACTTGAAGAAATAGTTTTAGAAAGGCAAATTTAATCATATGGTGAGCCTTTAACACACATAGTAAGTTAGCTGCAGTTCAGGGATAAAAATGGAGTGAACCTTTCAGCTGATCAAACTGTCGGAAAGACAAGTCCTTGACCGTATGATCGATCACCTGCTCTTATCACAGCAATAACCAGTCCACCTGCTGATTATCACACGCCCTCTCCCAAAATGTTGCCAGTATTGCGAAATGTGCAGAGCCCTCGGCATACTCACCCTCCTCTCTTATCCAAAGCCCAAGGTCTTTACGCTCATCTGTCTATCGTGCAGCTGGCTTTCGGCTATACCATACAGCTAATAGTTAATTTGATGCAGCCCGCACTTATTTTATGAAATGTGCCATTAAATTTTAAGGTTCGTATAAAATTTAAAACAGCAAATGTGGGAGTTTTGTGAGACAAAACAATGGAAAACCAATCAAATATAAGTGGTAAAAGGGAAAAAGCAAGGAATAGGAAAGGAAAATGCATGGATTGACAATATTGGTCAAACATAAGGACATAAGACTCAGATGGTTCATATTGAGGTGAGGCACAAGTAGAGCTCTTGAACAAGTGACATCAGGCACATGCAGGGAAACAAGATGTCAAGCAGGCGTGGAGGTGAATTGTTGTGAGGCTAATAAAGGCATACAGCCGTTGCAGCAATGGAAAATCCTTCAGAAACATAGCCTGCACTTACAGCGTCATTTAAAGACAGCGTGGAAGCCACGGACAGTGCAGACTTCTTACTGTGCACATTTTACTGCAACTATGGCGTCAAAACCTGATAGAAACAGTGTATATGGGGCTGATTTATATGTTTCACCATAAAATTTCACCTCTCGTCATAGTTTAAAAAGACGTGGCGGCGCACAAATGTGTTGCTTGAGTTACGGTGCAGGGTTAAGACATAGTCCAGAAAAATGCAGTGTTGCAGGTAAAGTGCTGTGTAATTCCAGCCCTGAGAAAGGACTTGAGGGACCAGGAAAAGAGCAATGCGGCTCACTATGCATTTGTGATTGATGGTCTCTGTCTGTGCAATAGCTGACTGAGCAACATGTACATCTCTCTTATTCACACACTTAATGGCATGCACACATCCTAGAGTGTGCTCAGGCTAACATATATGCATCACAACCCATATATGTAATGTGTACGTGAAGCCTCCTTTAAAGAAATACACATCAGGACGGTCTTGGTGGCTGATTTTGTGGAAGGAACATACCATGTAACTCCGAGTCCGACCTGGGATATTTCTCGCATGTCTTGTTTTATTCCCGGCTCCCTTCCGTCGTTTCCTTCTCATTTTACGACACACTGTTGAATCAAAGAGAAGGAGTAAGGGGAAAATGTTGAATATTTAAAATCCACCAGGAGTGTGCATAATATTCATATCATTGTATGTTGCTGGTGATATAGATCAACAACACTGCATACTGTACGAGCACCCCCC
>JAOWBC010000318.1:10598822-10614052 GCA_028566105.1 Hypoplectrus providencianus
GAACCGGCAGTCCTCAAAACATTTTCAGTCAGAACGACAAGTGCACTTGTGTGGCAGGCCACCACCTCTGCAAAAGGGGCTTTAAACTCATCATACTAAATGCAATATTTTGTGTAAGGTGCATAATGCGCAAAGACAGAAGCACACAATCCTCAACATGAAGCCTGGTGAGAGCATCACCATGCTGTTAAGATGGTTTTCTGCAAAAGGCCCTAAAGGCATGTAAAGGTAGAGCAACAAACGAATGCAGTAAAATACTGAAATATCCTTTAGGAAGTCATGCATATGTAAAACAGACATTTTCAAACAATTGTGCCAAATATAAAGCCAAATGAGAGTCCAGTCGATAATCTGTTTGAAAATTTGCGGCATGCCTGAAAATAGTTTTGACTATGTAACTTGACAGAGCCTGAGTATGAGAAAAAACATAAAACTTTTCTATGCAATCAGGCCTGCAACTGCTGCCGGTAGCACCTCCAGTATTAAAGTCTTTCATGTCAAATATTCAGATTCAGAATCAGGTTAAGTTATACAAATCTGAATATTTGAAATTAAGAACTTTTCCTTGAGCAGAAAATAAAGGAAGAGATGAATTCCACTGAATTAAAGGTGTTGAAATCAAATTTGCCAAAATCCGTGGATGGTGATTACATTTTAGGGCGGTGATTTTTTTTGAAGTCTTTATTTTCTTGCAACATAGAATAATGTGTTTACAACCTGAAGGAGCAGTCAATTTTTTCTCTTCCAATAGGACAAATCCCTCAATAGTTAAGAATAAATGTAAAAATGTAATTATCACTCATTCCAGATTGGCATCTACGCATATTCACAACTAGGATTTACTTCTCGTCTAGTGTTAGAAACTGATTACAAATTTATGAGTGGTTGCAGGTTTAGTAAATTTAGGGATTTAGGATTGACAAATATTGCATGAATGATCAAGAAAAATGTTTTTATCCTTTATTGCTTAGGGTTAAAATCTCAGATATTTTATCTTTGCAAATTATGATATTATATACTATCGGTTGTGTCTTTGTTGCTGACAAATAAAAATGTCTTGAGCTTGAGTTTGCAAAGTCACGGTGATGGGAGCCAGGCAGCAATGACGGACAAAACAGGAGGAGCATGGTGCCGCTGGACGACCAATGGGTCCTAGAAGACGTGGGGGAAAACGAGTATTAATCAAAACAAAGTAAATGCACTGTTTGTCCTTTGGATTTTTTTTTTTATACATAAAACAAGACATTATTTTGTTATACTTGAAGCTATTGGTTATCAAGAGTCCTGAGACACTGTGTAGCGTGGGGGGGAGGCAGCATATCGAAGGTGGGTGTAGGGTTTTGTTTTGTGCACGATGAAGGAACCTTTTCACAGCCAGTTTGGTCACAAGGAATAATTACAGTATGGCTAAAAAGTAATTATTATATTCATGTTGATTAGTCTCGCAATTAATTTCTCAATTCAACAAATAATAGCTTTAACAATTAGCTAAAATAATAAACATTTTCACTTTAGCCCAGAGCCCAAAGTGGCACTTTACAATTGCTAAGCTGCAGATAAAGACTCTTTCAGTGTATGAGTGGGCAAAGAAATACTGCAAGTGTGTCGGCTTGAATTATCCAACCTCAGCTTTTAATAAACTTCTTATATGCTACAGAAATTAAAAACACATTGTGCAGTTTAGCCTAAGCTTATGTGGATCTGTAGAAAGTTCAGTTTCCAGATCGACCAAATATGTAACAGGGAAAGGTAAACTGACACACACCACAGTACTGTAAACAAAGTTAACCATCAGCGTTTTATGTTAAGGTGCACATCTGTGAAAATACAGTATTTTGCTATTTTACCAACTATTATTATCATTATTATTACAATAGAGCATATTGAATGTGATATTTGTAAACAAATATCAGAAATATTTGTTAGGACTAAACATTTCATAAAAGCCGTCGTGGATAAACAATTTTCACATATAAAAGTATGAATATAAACACGACAGATTCATGCTTACTAGTAAAAGTACTGTCAATAAAAGGTAAGGCTACTAAAAGCACTGGAGTCCTGTCTGTAATACTATTGGATCATTACTTTTGTTGCAGCTGTTGAGAAGCACGTATGTTTTGGGAGGTTTGGTACATGAAAATACACTTGACAAACTGGTTAAACTAGATTTCGTATACATTTTATTCATGCATTTTACCTTAAAACACTTCAAGATTTCTCTGAAATGTAGTTAGAGTAATTTTAACGTCTGTAATAAATAGAGGTAATATAACATCTAATTTATAAGTAACGTCAGCAATAGTAGCTAGAAGTCATTGAAAGATTTTTCAGTACTTGGGCAAAGGTATGATTAACGGGACAATATACTGCAGAACTTAAGTGAAACAAATAAAAAATGTTACCTCTTAATATACGATTCTTCTGCAGCTAACGTTAACCGTTAACGTACCGGTGTTTTCTTAACGACTTTCTATAACTTAGAAGGTTGGTTGCATGCCGAACACTTCAAGGTAAAAATACTACCTACTGACCATTTATATTAAGTCTACACTAAAGAATTAATTCGCTGCCAAAATATTTTACAATACCGAAATTAAGGACACGCTAGCGGTAGCAGCTATCAACAAACGTCGCTCTTCTTCCTTGCGCATCTTTACTGTATTTTACGGCAGTTGGTTCATGGTGAGTGTCGCGTCATCGCCCCCTAGAGGCCTGGAGTCTGACTTTATCTTACTGCCTCTGCTTCCAAAGTCTCTCCCTTGTTTAATATTTGAATATGCCTTCATGATATATTACATTAAATGTGTAGTAATGATTAGAGACACAATTTGTATGGGGAATATGAATAATTATAATTAATGGCTGTAATGACATTAAACGTGTTTGAAATATTTGTTGCACTTAAATTTAAAAAAGAAGCTTGCTATTCTTTTATTCTAGGAAAATGGATTTTAATTAAAGTTATGTCTTAATATTTAATCTTCTCGTTTTATACCCATAAATGCAAATAGTCTGAGACAACGCAATATTCACCAATTCAAGTATGAAATTAAAATGTACTTTTAATCATTGACAGGACTATCAAATCAGAAAGCCAGTGGGATGAAACTACTTTGTAATTTCAAATATGCCTGTTTCTTCTTCTCCAACTTTTTTTTTCTTTCTGGCTACTAATTATATTTCTCATGTTTTTGTATCCCGGGATTACCTGGATGAAGCGGTTCAGAAAATGAATGAATTAATGTTTTTGTATCATTCTGTGATTATTGGATAAAAATATTTTTTTGGCGGAACAGAAATTCACTGATTATTAAATAAACAGAATTGGATTCAGAAATGCAACAAAGCTACAACTTACCAAATTTATTGAGATGTGTTTAAAAAATGCTGTTGAAAGTATTACAGCATCACTGGGAGAAAATTAAGACATGGCATATTTGTTCATTGCATACATACAAGTATTAAAGGATTTAAGACATAGGGAAAAGGTATACGCAAATTGTGGCTATAATAGATTTACTTTACAGTTTTAAATTTTATTTAATACTGTATTTAATACTTGGGGTGGACAGCTCTGAAAATTTGAAACTATAGTGGAAAACATTTTATTAGGAACAGATGTTTTATAAATGTCAATAAAAACATAAAGCATTGTGCCAATGTGATTAAAAAAAAAAAAAAAAAAAAAAGTTAGTAGTTGCGCTGGACTACCAGAGGTACAGGATGCTGATTTTAATCCAGGGAGAGGAGATGGATAGGGTGGGGGTGATGAATGTACCTTTGGGGGCAAATAAATGAATAAAAACTGTACTAGATAACATTGAAGCAATTCCCCGGGAAGGAACAGAGCTGAATCTTCTTCCAGAGGAGACTCAGATCATTCAGTGTGTGCAGGAGGCTGTTTCACATCTCAGCTCAAAGCTCGGAGCTCAGCAGTGTCAAGGAGCTGTTAAGGAAGGCAAGCTCCAGCCATCAGAGAACGAAAACAAGAAAAAAATAATGACACTAGACTTTAAAAAGCAAATTTTCTTATTTTTTACATATCATTTTAGTGTTGAACAAGCATTCTTTTAATGACCACAGCCATCACAAAGACAGGAGAATCAAATCATTGTTAATTCAAGCTTCATAAATGTTCTTTTTCCTGGGCAGCTATGATGTATTTTCAGTAAAACATTATCTGAAATGCAGACCAGTCTATATGCATTTAAAGGTGGGCTCTATCCAAGCCAAATAACTTCCATTCATTTTGGTCTGAATCTACACAACACAAAAACAGTGTGAGGGCTCCATAAGAGCAAAAATACATCCATCAATTTATGTTTAAAAACAATCCCTTTAACAGAAGGAATGTAGTGCTGGTTCAACTATTTTTTATGGCTGGCAAAACCAGGACAAACACATAAAAATAACACATAAAAAACAGGATATCACCATGAACAGCTAGAAAACAACAGGACTTGGATTAAGCTACACATTAGTTGTCAAGACCACCCTTAAATAATCTTATAAAAATGTTACATCTTGTTAGGTTTTCTTCTCATACATAACTGGTATGTCGAACAATTTGTTTTGTGAGTGTTTTGGCACAAAATGTGGATGCATCATTAGTTTGATGAGAGCTGTGCATGACATAGCCGACTAAATTTATACTTGGGCTGTGTTGATATGATAAACTGGCAAACCGTCATTGCCTAAACCATCTACTGTGATATCTACAAACTAGAAAAACTGTTATTCATATTTATATCTGCAAATAAACACAATCCAGTTTTTTTTTCTCTTAGGGTTTGTTTCCATAAAGCATCTTCACCCCATGTTAGGGAACATCACACCTGAGGTACCTTTAGCACATCCTTCAGAAACAGTTCAAGTTCATCCAACCAGAGGAAAATATGGCAGATAAAGAAATATGTGACAGGATTAGTCCTAAATTTTTCTTCTTGTCCCAGAATATAACAGCCTCGACAGCAGCAGTGTGTACACACAACATATCTGCCAACACTAAGCTCAAATTAGATTTTACTGTTTTTTTTTTTGTTTGAAAAAAAGGTTAAAAAACTGTAGGCTGTGCTGATTTTGTTTTTTGGATATCATTATCTGATAGACCACAGCTGGAATCCTAAATTTGATTCCCTAGTCTCATAAATCTGGCATGCTTAGTGTGCATGAAGCCGAACAATAGTATAATATTGTAAAAAATAAAAAATAGCCTAAACAGAAATGCCAGAATACAGAATTGTCCTGTTTTGCAATAGTTTTGTGACTCAATAAAGCTTCTGCTCCACAGCAAATATTAATGTTTCGTTTGCCATTTTCAGATCATCTCTTGACATAATCTGACACAGAAACAGAACATTTTTTAATCTGAAATATTTTCTACAAATTTCCAGAGCTCTTATACCGCCTTTATTGGTATGAGCAAGACAACTGAAGGAAAGGTGTGCAAAGGGATTTTAAAAAGGGCTCTACGGTGCCATACTTGCCTGCACAAACGACCGATGGAAAGTTATTACTTCTGAGTGGTGCTGTGGCACAATGAAAGTTGAAATAAAATAATATGACCCATTGAGTGTTGACAGTTATGTTAGGTAGAGCCACACTGCCCCAGCTGGAGAATGGTGAGGGAAACCCTGGTAGTACACATTACTCCGTCTTCAGTCAGTACGAAGTCCATTAGAACCACTATGTGCTCCTACAGGGTATCATTCTCCTGGGAAAAGAGAGCTTCCAGGCCCAATGCTTCAGTGTTCATTATATCCTTCTCTTGCTTCGGCTTTTTAAAGAGCGATGGAAGATTCCGGATATGAACCTCCTTCCTGAACTGCTGGCACAGAGCTTTCTGTTGGCGTGGGACAGAGAGAGGAGAGGTTAAACTGAGCTAACCCAGATCTCCCAGAAAGAATTTCATTACATTGTACAGCCCTGTTGAGCTGCTGCACATTGTTTTTTGCTGCCGAGCGCAGAAGATTTACAGCCAGAATCACACTGCTGAGTAATGACTTGCACTGTAAGGCCAGTGCCTCTGATGAGCTGCTACAGCTGGATATAAACAGAAACACACTGCCATCTAGTGGTCCAAAAGCAGAATTACCCCAACTGTTCCTGCAATGAGCTTCTTGAACTGGTCTTTCCTCTTCTTGTCTCCAACCTTCTGGGCGTTGGGTTCAATGAGCCTGTGGTCATACTGCTGCAGAGCCTCCACACTGATGTTTGGGATCTGGGTCATCACTGCTCTCAGCTCAATGTAGCGAGGACGCTAAAATAGATGGACCGGCAGGCAAGAGAGCAAAGAGATGCATTCTCAAAACTTGGCTGAAAATTCTAAAACACAGTTCTCTCAAGCTGAAAATCATTCAGTTAATACAAATTATTGAGGTATTTTTTGAATTCGTAGCAGAAATTAATCAAGAATTAGGTAAAAAAATAAGCAGCGTCTTCAACTCCCAGATGAAACAGTAAGCAAAGAAATAGAAGAAAGAAAAAGCAGGTATGACAGTGCTTTGCCTTTAGCTTACCAGGTTTTCATAGATGAGCATGGCCAGCTGAGAGAGGGTCGAGTTGCAGACCTCATGCTGCCCGTGCACCTGAAGGCCCCTAAGAACGCTGGTATAAAACCATGTGACTGCCTCAGGAAGAAGATTACCTGCTACAACCTGGGGAGACAAATAGTGGATGAAGGTAGAAAACTTAAGTATTTGGTACCATACATTCTACCTTTCAAATCAAATAATACATTGGAGGAATTAAGAAAAGTTGACCTGGAAAAGGAAAAATGAGGGATACATATTTATTAGTGTTCAGAGGGTGCCAAAGGTCAAGCCTTTAGTGCAGCAATTCGGGGCAATTTTCAGTTGGTTTTGCTAGTCTGGCAGAATGAGCCTTAACATGTTGGATTTTATTTGAATCAGCATCATACCCTTTTTTATAGTGCCATGTTGCTAAATCCTACATGTATTGCATTTATAATAAAAAAAAATAGGACATATGACGAGTGGGAGAGTAAGTGTCAAAGAAACCTAAAACTGTGCAAGTATATTAGAGGGTTTTGAGAGCTGGATGAGCTCTCTGTTTGGTTCTGTTTTTTTTTTTTCATGGGATTTAAAGAAATGGTCAGCCTTGTGTGACATGAAAAAAAAACCCAGGCTTGTAATGAATAATCCATGACTCTGCTACCTGTCGCAGAAGTGTCCAGCAGACCATGGAAGCCGTGCGGTGACAGTTAGTGGTGTCCTTCCATGACAGAGAGGTGAAGGACAGGGTCAGCAGGGTCATGTAGATGTTCTGGACCAAGGGGAAAAAAAAAGAGAATTTTCTAGTTTATTTACAGTCTTCACAGAGGGACAATGCTGTGCTCCCAGTATTATATGTCTGAGGCTGACCTCATGTTGCAACAGGCACTTCCCCAGCTCAGTCAGCTCCTCTGTGGGCTGGGCAGGAGACGCCGCATGCACTGAATCCATCATCATGTCTTCCTCTGTGAGAGTGCACATTTCAAGCAAAGTGATGGGACGCTTGTCAGTATGAAAACAAAGTCTTCCTCTGTTATTTGCTTTGTCAGTAGCATTGTCAGTCTTTTGAAAGGGTGTATTATATAACTTGAGAAAAAATGAAAAGACGACAAAAGCTATTGATTCCAATGTTTTATATATGACTCTTACCATCTATTTCCTCCTTATTTGCTGCTGGTTCAGGCACTTTTTTGGAAATACAGCTTACAGCTAAAAGGGAGAAGAGGAAGTGTTACGGCCCCACAATAAGTCAACCCAGTTTACATCGAAAAAGCCTGATCATACGTTTTTGTTTCTTCTCAAAACGTGACATTAAACATTTACCCACATAACCCAATTGGTATTTTTTGACAAATCATTCTGAAAGGACCACAGTCCTTCCTATTAAAAACATGCAACGTCTCCGCTTTAGCCAGGATTAAAGACAAATATTTTCACATTCCTGATGTATGCTGGAACTGTTGTGCAGCTGGCACAAACACAACCTGACCACATGACCACAGTGCATTAGTGGTATTGAAGAATCAGCCCTTAGCTTCACTTCACGCTTTGCTTGACAGCAGGTTTAGACAGGAACATTATATTACCACCATAAAATGAGAGCAACATCATTGTTATACAGATTACTCCCTTTTGCAATGAATATTTTATTTTCAATCAAAACGTATGCCAACAAATGCAGAGTGGCTGGTATATACCGTAGTCCTCATTGCAATGCTATTTATTACACTTAATTCACTGGTAATTTACCCGCATGTAGAAACATTATAATTTTCAGGTTATAAATAGTCAGTAACTTAAGTGTATAATTTGTGTTAATCGCACCAGATGACAAAAAAAAATACTGGTACAGTCCTACCTAGTTTAATTTAATTTCCTTGTAATGCAACAACTGTTTTCTGTACTTGTATGTAAATCAAGTTACAGCAAACTTACTGAGAAGATCCAGCACCTCCCTGGTGAGCAGGCGTACCAGCTGCTCCTCCAACATCTCCTGCGTCACCTGGCTCTCCTGGCACACCACCTCCTCCTCCTCCTCGTCATCACTGGAAAACAACAAACAGGTCACCAGGAAGTCCACATGACACACACAGAGAGTCAAAGAATTAAAAATCATGGTAGATTCAATAGAGGCTTAAGGGTGATCAGAAAATAGCTCTTAACTGATTCAAAAAACATTTTCCTTTAAATATAAATGAATCAAAACCTCTAGCTACACTGAATGCTGGAGTGTTCATTGTGATTCATATTATAAATAATTCGGTTTAACTTCCCATTAATAGGGTCAATTAAGCTACCAGTGTGACTCAATCAAAACTGCCCCAGTTGAGGACCGAAGGAAATTATCTTTTGTTTCTAAGTGCTAAATTTCCAGGTTCTTGATATACACACTAGAGATACAAACATTATCCTGCAACTTACTTGACGGATGTCCTCTGGTTGATGACCTGCCACTTGACGTTGAGTCTCTGTAGCATAAAACAGCAGGAAGAGCATCAGTAATAAAAAGTACCCAATGATGAAAATTATAATGTGTTACAGAACAGGAAGTGTGGAGCTCTGACCTGCAGCATGTAGGCGAACAGAGGTCCCAGCAGGGGGCAGAGCAGGCTGTTGTAGTACTCCTGAGGACAGGATAGCACCAACTGCCTCAGAAACACCCGTACACTTGTTAAGGAAACTCCATGTTATGAAATATCTTTGTTCATCTAGAATAGTTTCTTTTCTTTTTTTTTTTTTAAATAAAGACCTTTTATACCCAAACACTGACAAAATCATGACAAAAATGGGCTACTGAAATGGAGCGAAAGCATATAAGGATATGAATCATAGGGCGAAGTCTGTGGTCAGGCACATGGTCGAGGGTGACAAAAGCAGAGCCCACTATTTCCTCAGCCAGTCGGTCAATGGTGTAGAATTCCTGCTGCAGGGACAGACCTGCATTCCCCAGGACATGGAAGCTGCAGATGTAAAGAGAGTAGAAGAGGAGGGAGAATTTAACTGCACATGTTAAGTATAAACAATGCCAACAACAAGAATGGTTTGGGGAATTTTCTCACCAGTTGTCATACAGTGTGGTGAAAAACCCCTGCATTCTCTCCAGGTTGGTTCTATATACAGGAGAGTCATAAATATCCAGGAGATGCTGAGAGAGACCTGGAGGAGAGACATAGTGAGAAGTTAACCGCAGGCGTATCAGATGATGATTCATGACAGAACAGAGAGCGCCTCTTACCAAGAACCACATTTTTCTCTGCATCCATCACCTCGTGGGCTCTGGAGAAGGTCTCACTCAGACGGGCCATGTTCGCTGGCATGAACAGACTGTTGTGAGTCCTGCAGTGAGAAGCACACAAAAGAGCTACCGGTCAGTAGGCAGTATGGGAAACATGGCTGAACACAAGTCTGTAGTATAAAAAGGAGTAAGACAGAGTCCAGTGTAAACAAACAGACGTACCTGATAAGAGCCAACAGGTTGGGAAGCAGCAGCAGAAACTGGGCAGTGCAGGGGTTTCTGTAGATGGGAGCTCCTGCAGGGGTGAAGCCCATCACAAAGCCACCAGCCTTGGCTTCCTCCAGGTCTGCAGGCCAGCGTGCCCTCTTCACCACACCCAACATGGCGTACAGGCAGAAACTCAACTAAGGAAAGGTAAAAAAAAAAAAAAATTAAATTAAAGTAGAGAAACAGTGGGATGATAAGATACATTTCTATTTCAGAGTTTTATAGCTGACCATAAGCAATCATGCTAAATCATGGCTCTAGGGAGGACAGTGGTGCTTTGCTGGTCTGTACACTTTGGGCCACATTAAAATCTCAACTATTGACATGCATCTGCATATTGCTGTCCTAAAAAATAAAGCAAAACTTTTTTCTTCCAACTCAACTGTCTACAGCCCCTTTAAAAAGACAAAAATACGGCAGTCACATGACACACACTTACCCGCCCCCTGTTGAGGCCTGCGATGTCTGTGTCTTTATTTTGCTCTGTGATCACCTGATCAGCTCCAACAAAGGACAGGAACACAGCAGGGTCAGACAACACACTGAAAAACAAAGAGACATAACAGTTATAATCTGAAATGACATTAAAACACACCATGTACAATTTATGGGGGACAGAGAGAAATTAAACGTACTGTCTTATCTCCTCCGACGTCCATTCTGCAACCACGGAGGCCATCAGTTCATCCAGAAAAGCCTTCTGCTTTGCAAAGTCTTTGAACTGGTTACTGATGAGCACCAGTGCTTCCATCAGTGAACATTTCTCCATGTGAGTGAGCGTAGCCTCGCTCGAGAACAGCTTCTTCACGTGATTATAAAACATGTCGAAACAAGGCTGGAGAGAGAAAACAAATAAGGTCAAAGTCACAAACACACATTCATCAGCGCGATGCATTTCAGGTCAACATTTTATACATAAAACCTGTCAACTTTAATCAGGAATATTCAATGTTAAGGTGTTTTACATTAACTGGGACACATGGATATTTACCAAGATGAACTGAGGGTAATCTCGACATATCTTGATGATGGAAGAACAGGCGTGTCTCCTCACATTCTTTACAGCTCGTGTCCGAGGTGCCTAAAAATGTCAGTTGGAGAATATGTTTAATGGTCATTGAAGTAAAAATGAGAAAAGGTGCCGATATTTTGTTCTGTGAAGGCAACTCACCTTATTTTCCTGGCCAACCTCAAAAGTGATGGCTTTAAACAGCTATGGGGACAGAAAAATCACACTCTATTAGGTCAAGGTTAATGATTCATGCATTTGTTGCTGCAACCTGCAGGCATTTAACACATGCAAAACATTGTGTGACCTTATGGGACATTTGATAATTACAAAATACAAACTGCATGTGCTAAGAGAAGTCATACTTCACACTTGTTTCCTTCTGATTTTACTAAACTATTGCCACCATCAGACACAGAAATAATAAAATTAAGTGACATTTTATCCATTCCAAATTTAAATACCTCCCTCAAGTCCACAACTACCTAATCTGCACACATTGCCATCATAAAACCACTTAATATTTATATAAAACAATTCCGATATGCCTTTAGATATATACAACAACATTATAGAGTATGTATTGCAGATGCATGTAAATAACATGTAGAGACCATTTAAAACTCAGCCAACCTTGTAAAGGACCTGTGGCAGGAAGTGCGGTCTTTGTATGATGAAAGGGAAGAGGGCAGAGACGTTGGTGAGCACACAGGACAGGATGAGCGGGTCTTTGGTGTCGTAGTTCAGCACGGCCTGCAGCAGCTCCATGCTCTGATCTATGGGCAACTTCTACACATCGAGAAGCAAAGGGAGGAGAGGGCAACCTTCATGATAATCAACAAGATTTTTCTCAAGCAGTTTTTGGTCTGTAACTTGTAAATTATTGCGGTTACCTCCTCGGGCACATTTTTGAAGACCTGTGCGACCACACACTCCATGAAGACGGTCATTGCATCCCACTGGACCACTGATGGAGACAGCAGGGAGCACAGGCCCTCGGCAGTCTTAGCTAAGGAGGTGCAGAGAGAGAAGTCAAGTTATTTTGCTACTTCCAAGAATCCATGCCAATCAACATGTTTAATTTTAAAATAATTCAAAAAAAAAATCTAATCAAATTAAACTCTTTCCAGGGCTAAATTTTGCTCCATTCCTGCACAAGTTCTGTGTTAAATTAATTAAACTAACACAAATGCACATAATAATCCTCCCCAGCATGGTGCAAGACTGAAAACCAACACTTACATGTGGTTTCCCCAGTATCAATGGGACTGGCGATCTGATACTGTAACCATTCTGCTGCTATCTGGAAAGCCTCCAGAGGGACGATACGACACGCACTCCTCACCACCTCTCCCTGCTGCGCTCGGAAAGCTATTAAACATCAACAAACACTGTGAAAAAGGTCAAGGGATTAAAAAATATCACTGATCTTAAGTGAAGTAATCCATAATACTTACAATTAAAGAATGAATTGAAGTCTTCATCACTGTCAAAGTCCACACGAGAGTACTCGCAACTTGGGTTATCGTTTCTAGATGGAAATCCAGTCTGTGGAGGGAAGAAGACAAAACCTTTAAAGTAGTTTGTCTTTTTTAACCTAAAGAGTTGCAGCATAGACAGCAGTGTGTCTCACCTTTACTAGGTTGGTCATAGATGCTCTGAGGTATTTAATGGCCATTTCCACAACAACTGCGTCCTTTGACAGAGTCTCGTGTCTGAACAAAGATCCCCAGGTAGCCAGAGTGGACGACTTCAAAAACTGCAGAATAAAAACAAGATCAAATGCTGAAAAGGACTTCCTATAACTCTACCAATTCAAACACAGTATTCAACCTCTTGAACTCCAAGCAGTTTAAGGGCACCAGTCACATTTTTCTCGATTTAGCCTAACTTTCCCTGCAATAAGAAGCCCTAGACCTCTATGGAAACAGCATTATCATGACTAGATAGATAGCTATCGTTTATTTAAATGGGCAAAAGTCTCATTAAAATCCCTTTTCCAAGTGGGACCTGGCTAGGAAGGCAGCATTAATGCTGTTACAACATTAAACACAGAAAACTACTTACATGCAACACAAAACACAGATGATGATTAAAAAAATTCAGGCAAGCAATTTGGGTGAAATCTCACTATCTTAAGGTTTGATTTAGAGACTTTTCCTGATGGAAGTGGTCGTAATGATGAACACATATGTTCAAGTACTGTGGGACATTTGAAATTTAATGACAATTTCAGTTCTCTCGAAATACAGTCTCTGCCTGTGATAATTTTTGTTATTTAGGTAATTTCTTAAACAATGCCTTTCACATCAACTTGCAGGTTACTGTTTACGAACGGATTTCGGGGTGAAAGCTTAAAGGTAAGCCACCAAAAAATAATGTTACCTCACCTGACTGGAATGTGTAGTGAAGGCTAAAAGGGCTTCTGTGTACTTGCTGATGTTTGCAGGTACCTCGACCTCTACATCTGAACCCTGTGGAGAGAATATCATATTTAGACAAACTGCTATAACATGTCTTTCTGTAAATTTACATGAATTTTGAGAGGGCACTGATCAAGGCTAGATAAAACAGAATGTGAACGTAGGAATTACAACCCAGGTGTGGCCAAATTAGTACTAACTCACCACTAATGAGTAGAGCTGGCCTCCCAGAGCACACAGCACCTGACATAGCCTCTTCAGGAAGATGTAACGCCGCTCCACCACCTCCATTGCTCTAAAGACACACACAGGACTGTAAGTACTGATTTAGCTTTCTTCTATGTTTCTTTTTAATTGCATCTCTTTGTGCTGCACAGGGGGCAGATGTGTCACATGACTTACTGCGATTCTGAGGATTTTTTACATATTGCCAGTCCATCTGCTGACCTGGAACCAGATAGACACAACCCAATTAATAACAGTGACAATGTTAGGCTGAAGCTTCTTATGGTGATGGTGGTGTAAAGGAGCAGTTGGACTCACTGGGCTGCAGAAAGGATGTAATGGATGGCCACATCATCAAACAGCAGCATGAAGGGTTTCCTGTCCTCTAGCTTCCCCTGTCACCAAAGGACACAGTTGTTTACACATGGTGGAAAAGTGTTTATTTAATGTAAACTTTTCAGGTAGAGATCAGAAATATTTCATGACTCCTAGACTCCTAAATGTTATTTTATAAATAGCCACATGATGGCGCTATTGCTCTGAATCTGCCTCAGTTTTTCTTAGCGAAAAAAAGGTCTCAACAAATCCCTTGAAATCAGGCAAGATATTTTTAAAATATAATTCAGTATAAACTATCTGACATCTGTAAGTTTAGGATTGATAAAACTAAATAAGTATGTTAGACATTACAGCCACATGGTAGCGTTATTGCTCTGAATCTGCATGACTACTTTCAATGATAAAGGTCTCAACTTTCCAAACAAATATATTTCTAAGATAATAAAACAGCACCTATCTGACAAATAAAGAGAGAAGAAAAGGCACTAAAGGAATTATCTCTTTCCACCTATCAAGCATGCATTATGGCTAAACAATGACTTTTTAAATCAGGTTTTCCCTGTGACGCACCTTTCGACTAATGGCGATGAGCAGACACTCTGCTGCCTCCAGCTGCAGCTCCGGCTCACCCAGCAGCAAACACAACATCTCCAGAAGATGACAGTTTCCGGAGGTAATGTGCACCAGGGACACCCAGTCAATGTAGCCTGCGAGTGTATTCAGCGTAGCCACAGCGACTCGGCAGTGAGCTCTGGCCTGTGTGTGCAAGACAAAGGAGGTAAAGGAAGGAAGTGAGAATGGCGTGGCACACATGTTGTCAACGTTTTCAAGCTGTAAGAGGTTAATTTCAGAGGAGAGATGCAATGATGTTTTCTCACCTGTAGTTCATGTCCAGGAGACCCTTTCTGGATTAAAAAAAAGATAAAACCAATCATTTCCCTGTCAAAGTTTTCCACTGAGCAAAATAAATAATAAATCATTAAATAAGACTAAGAGATTAGGACCCCGCTTACCAGTTTACGGTAGTCCTCCACATTAACATGCAGAATGGCCATCATAAAGCTGAAGATGCTCTCCATGTTCTGGGTGAGTGTCTGCTGGATGTCTCTGCGTCGCTGGGTGGGCAGCGTCTGGAAGGTGATCACATCCTCTGCCAGCCTCAACAGGATCAACATCACCAGCTCCGTCTGTGCCTCCTGCAGAAAGGCACAAGAGAA
>JAOWBC010000318.1:10620942-10631858 GCA_028566105.1 Hypoplectrus providencianus
GGCCATTTCCTGTATCTGTCAGATAAGCACAAGTTGGAATGTTCTTATCACGCAGAAAAGGAGTGGAAGACTATTGCAAGAGAGAGTACAGACCATTAAGTGATAGGCTAGGTACTGCAGTGCAGACAGAGAGAAGTGGTCCTGATCGAAGAGTCACAGCTCGCTGCAGTGTCAGTGTGTTGTAAAAATTGCTCTTTTTCTAGAGGTTGCAGCTGAATAAGGCTCCTGCGCGTTCTGATTCCGCCTTCTCCTGTTTGTTACCCCTGACCTTTCTCTCTCGCCCCCTCATCCCAATAATGCAGCATAAAGAAAGTGAGAGAGGTTGAAAGAGACATGAAGAGGAATAATGCATAAAGCCATTAGGGACTTTTCTGCTGCCTCGCCTTTTTGAAGGACCGATTTGCTGGAACTGTGTCAACTCTTAAAGCTGTGGCAGGGAGACGAAGACGATGCTGCAGTGTCTTACAAACCTGCTGTAATCACATTCAGAGGTGACTCCCTCAACAAAACCTAGTTGAGTCATTCGCTTACAACAGCAATACCTGTAATTGAAAGTGCGTGTGGACAGAAGGTCCAGCAGCTTTAGAGTGAAACCACCCTCAGGCATGGTCAATGATGAAGTCCATGTTTTCTTCTGCTGCTGTGTCCTGCCTTACACTTTCCATTACAGCTGTTGTGCTTGTTCCCTCAGCTGCTAGACATCAGATCTGATGTTCTGAATGTGTCTGTGGTAGCCAATCCCAGAGTATTATATCAAGGCTGTCTGACACTTTGCTTCATATGATCAGACTACAGCCATGCCGCTCCAAGGCAGGGATTTAGTCAGAACTTACTTTGCTATTGGTATTATTTTTACGATCTATGGTATTACAACTTGACCAATATAATTGGAGTTTTTCATACAGTGTTTATTAACACACTCCTTTATCTTTGGAGGATAAAGCAGGTTTATCAAATTGGTGGCAACATGAAATGAATGTGACTCTAACACTACAATGTTTCAGCGTGTTTATAGTATACTACACTGTGGCATTTACCTAAGAAAAGTTCAAGCTAGTAAGAAATTTGCATAATTGATTCCAATCAATGTTTTATCAGCGGGAGGTTGTAATCATGTCTACCTGAAACCATAGTAACAAAATTCAATATGCATGGGCTTACAGGTCTCTGTTTCTGAGATTAGTAGAGATTTATGCAACACTGAAATATATGTCATGCTACCTGCTACAGAGAAGAAAAAGAAGAAAAGAAGCCTTTGTTTGCAACAGCTTACAGTAATTGAAATGGAGCTGGGAAAGTTGCTCAGTCAATAGTAGGGCATAAGCCTGCCATTGGCCACATATTTCCTGCCTCATTGTCTTTACCTTGCACAATCTTTTCTATTCTATTTTGCAGGGGCACCATAAATGCTTCCTTCTTAGTGCTGCCCAAGACAATTGTAAATGTTTCAAAAAATACAATTAAGCTGCAAAGTTATTTTCTTCAGAGCAGAATGATAATGGGTCAGGCCAGACAACCTTCCAGTGCTGAATAGTGCTTTGAAGATAGGTCTGGCTTTGCAAGATTATTTAATCATTGGTTTGCCAGAAAATTAATAATTCTGACAAATCGAATTAGACTGAGTCGATTTATTTCACAATTAACAACATCAAACATTAAGTGGTTCTGACTTTTTCCTTATTTTTTTCTTAATTATTTCCAATCTTATTTAGATTAAATATTTATAGGGGGGGCCTACAATTTAAGATGGGGATTTTTTATTTATAACAAATATATCCATATCTGAACAATAAGTCAATTATTAACATACATAATCCAACTATAATCGGTCATGAAAACAATCTTGTTGCAGATCCAGTTTGAACTATAGTGTGTCTAAACAGACAAAGAACTGTCAGTGTTGAAAGAGGGAAATATCATTGACCAAAAAGAAGGTTCTATTGTTGTAAGAACTGAGTGGAAAATTGAGTCACTTCCTGATCTTATGAACATCAGTGAGGATATGCAATTACCTCCACCGAGTACAATGTTTTCTGTTAGTTTGTCCGTTTGTCAGCAGGATTATGGAGGCACTACTGCCCTGATTTGTATGAAACATTTTGGAACAGATTTGTATCACAGGGTGGATGCACACATTATTTTCCACTTTCAGTAACATTGTGAGATAATGCAAAGCCAAGGTTAATGTCTGAGTGCTCTGAGCTTCCTTCTCATTTTAATAACTACTTTTTTAAAATGAATTGAAAGACTAAGACATCAAAATATCTCTTTTGTTGTTGATGGTGTTTCACCTGGATTGATCTGAATTGTCGGTGACAGGATGGACTTCATTTACTAGTTATCCTGACATTGCAAAGTAATTCCATTATAGTATCATCCCATGTGGTTTGTCTATTCTTGGAAATAGGAAACTGCAGTGGCAGACAGTTTTGATCACTCTTAACTCAATATGGGACCACTTGCATCTGGACAATGATCTTGAGAATGAAATTGACCTTCATGAGTAAAGAATGGAGTGTCAAGGTAGGACACATGGATATGCCAGCCCCGTTTTGGAGTGACAGCATGACAATATCATTCTAACTTGTTTTTATTTTTACTCGATATGTCCAGTTCATTTGCATCAAGACTTCTTTGCCTTTCTTTTGCTGCAGTGCGCATGTTTGTTATCTGAACAATCAGTGGGAGTGCCACACAAACACACACCAGCACAGCATTCCTTCCTGTAATTGGCTGCGGGTACAATGTTGATCTTTAAACTCAACTCATCTCGGAGTCCTGTCTAAATATCTAGAGAGGCTTGAAAAGCCTGTTCCCCTTAGGCCTGCGATCAATGGCATCTGCTTCATGGCCCCTGGCTTTAATAGGAGAAGGAGCCAAATTACACAGTAAAGGGCCAAATCAGCATCTTATCAGCTGTAGGCTTTGCAGCTGATGTCTTTATTTTACTGGTCAGTCCTGCATCTACATACAGGGTCTGCTATTTATTTAACTGTATACAGTATAAAATCATTATGTTATTTAAGACCAGACTATTCTTGGGACTCCTTGAGAGGACACATTTCACTATGTAAAAAGTTGGAAAATGACTTAATGATGAATGATTAAGAAGCCTGCCTCCATGCAATAACCCAGAACAAGGGTTACAGTATGTCTTTGTCTTTTATGTCTCTCTCTTTCTCAACCTTCCAGCCTTTTTTCAATAGGGCAGGTCAAGTACATGCTGCCAGCTCCAGCTACTCTCCCCCTCTGAGATGTGTTCTTACTACAGTACCTTTTGTCTGACGGTTTTAATGTTGCAGCCTTTCATCTCTGAGAGACACACACACTCTTTCTGTTTGAGTCTGTCTAGAACAGATGTTCTGAAGCATGTGACATTGACCGTCAGCACTGAACATTTTTTGTATTCAAGTCACTACAGTACAGATGCAGGCACTGAACTGAGAGATCTGGGTATGAGAATGAGCACCTGCACACTCTTGGGCCTTGGTTTCCCAGAATGATATTTCACTTTAAACTTAAGGCATAGAGGCTTTAGTCTAGCTGCAGGCCATTGAATTTAAGCTTACTATTGTAATACTGTGCCAGTGGTCTGTTTAAAGGCTATATTTTTATATAGCGGATTAACTTAATCCCTGAGATATAGCCCCAATGACCTAGCCTTATAGCTGCTCAGCTTTGAGACTATCTACAGTGCAGGCAGCAGTGTTAACAGCCACATTTCTTTGCACTGCTATAATTGTCAGTTTGCAATTCTGGGCTGTCACACTCGTCCCAAGCCCTGAGAGACAGCTTTGACTTAGCATACACTGTGATGGAATTAGAAATCTAATAATCTAATATAATAGTGAACCGCAGCAGCAGAGGTAACTCGTCCCCTTCTCCTTCCCCAGGGCGATCTCTGTGGCCTGTCTCAGGTTGGCACAAAGTGCAATTCAGCACTTGCTTCTGTTGCTTCTGTCATCTACTCTGATCGACAGAAGGCAAGTGTAGCAATTTTTTGTCAAACGTTGTGATGTACAATCCAAATTGGTACCGCTCGGCTCCCAGGTTGTCTCAGGCCACGTAAGACGGTGCTTTCTGGCGAGTTGTGGTGCTACAGTTTGTCTGTTTGTGAAATGTCAGGTTGTTATTGAGCTGTTTAATTTTACTCACTGTTGTATCTATGAATATTTAATGAACTGAGTTGTTTGGCTGAATCAGAAATGGGAGTCAAGGTGCTCTTTACACCTGTCTGTCCAACAAAGGCTCTGCAGTGGTGCTGGCATATGGAGACTTTTTCTTAAATTGATAGACTGTTATATATGTGTTTTTGCACGAAAAAATACTTTTTGAAGCTATGTTGGTTATACACACCATTCTGCTAATTAAACTTCAAGTGTACCCTCTGCTGTGTTAGAGATATTCCTCTAAACCTCTACAATAAAATTAGATATTAAACAAATAAATAAATAAATATTGGGTTTACTTGCAGTTTGTGGCAACAGTGGTGTATTTTGTGTTGTGTTTAAACCCCCAAAAGATTTTTTACGACTAAACAACATTATTACCTAAATGAAGTTTTGCATAATTTAAGGTCCCCTTAGCAATATGAATATTCAAGGATGTGTGAAAATTGGCCTGATTGGTTTAAATAATCATGTATATGTTGCACATATGTGTGATAAGCTGTCAGTGCATGCATTAGGTGGATGAAGGTCAGCAGCAAAGTGCTAGCTCATCTAGATCGAGGCTTGGACCTGGTAGTGGTGGCCCTGGATCATTAACTTTAGTGCTGAAGAGAATTGGCTTTCAGTGTAGGGTTTGCCACCCCCAAGACTCTATTCCCCTCCCGTCCATGTGTCCTGCCTCCTCCTCCTCTCTCTCTTTCAGTCCCGCTCTCTCCCACCCTCCACCCCCTTCACTCTGTTGTCTCTCTTTCACTCTCCAAATATTAACAGGGTCATTTGAATGTCCTACATTGCTGGGAAGTTGTGATGATGTCAGCTGCTCTGCACGATCTCTGAATGGCATTTTTTTAAACTAAAGGCAGACTACATGAAATTGATGCCAGTGGAGGTTTTATTTTAATTACAGTCCTCACAGTGTAATTTATCACATTAAATGATTCCAATTTAAAACCCCTATCACTAAAACTATTCTGATAAGCAGGCAAGAAAGGAAAGTCTTGGTTTTAGCTTTGATCTTCAGGGTGGTCTTCTGCCGCAGAGCTATTAGGACTTCTATGGCCACTGAGGAACACAGTGTCTGTTTACAGATTTCTGTCCTGTAGATTACTGACGAGGGTGACTCACTGCTGATTCGTTGTATTGATGGGATGTTTCATTTACATCCCTATGGAACAAACCAGTTGAGTCAGGTCCTCTGAGTCAGACCGCTACCCCTTGTTTTCATCATCAACTCATCACCGTGAACAAACAACCCTTCTCCTGTTGTGTACGTTGCTAAGGAGACTTTCAGGGGAAACGTGTCACCTGCCCACTCACCCAGCTAGCTTCATTTAAAGAAGAATAAGAGACTAAAGCTACTTATCTTAAGGCTGTTGTGCTTTTTTTTCTCAGCGCACCCCATAGTTCAAAAGCAACTCAAATACTTTTGTTTCTGCACCGTGGCTGCAGCTGCTCTGCATGCTCTCGCCCCCCAAGCCCTTTGTGCTCGTGACCCTGCTGACCTGATGTTCCCACCATGGCCCCTGTAGGCATGGCCGTTCACGGCAGTGTGCTGAGAATAGAAAAACCTGACAGTCCAACCTGGAGGTTTAGGGCACCAACAATACAATTTTAACAATTATACAGTTTCCAGCTTATTCTTGGGCTGCTGCTTTTCTGTTCCAGCAGAGTGTAAGTCACTGTAAAGACATTACATTGTGCCAAAAGCTGGGGCTTACAGAGAAAGGTTGAGTAAGTTCAAGTAATGCCATGTCCTCGGACACCTGTGTCTTGTTGTTTTATTGTTTTTATTACAGCCTTATCAAAGCTCTCACTCTCCTTTCGTGTGATCAGATAACAGATGGGAGCATATTCCAGCATGGACCTAAAAGCCTCTTAAGCATACATCAACTGTGTAACTACACAGAGACACTATTTTGTGCTTTCATTTTTGACTGCCAGTGTTTGTATAGGTTTTTATGGGAGTATCTGGGGTTGTCACATGACTGTAATTTCAATACACAACCTTGGAACAACACCCAACACCCTTTTCATCACCACAATACCATTTCCAAAACGGGTTTGTTTGAAATAATTTGCAAGTGGTAGAGAGCGCAAGTGGTAGAGAGCGCAACTTTGTTTCGGGTGCAGGGGAAACCACCTGCAGGTAAAATGTCGCAATATTGGTGTTACATGTTTGTTTTGTTATTTGCCGGAGGTTGGAAACAAAAGTTCCACACTGGACATCGTACAATAATTCAAACATTTTTACATTTCTGAAAACAACATTCTTTTAGTACACATGTTCATAAGCCTGTGATCATGTCATACATACAAAAGTCAGTTGTCACAATAGCTCAAGTCTGCTGTGTGTGAGCTGCACATGGAAATAGTTAAGCTTCAGGGCTTTTTGTCAGGAAGTTTTCTGGCAGACAGGTTTTTCTATTGAGACTCTTCCACAAAATTAAGAAAGCCCTGAAGGAACTGCACCTGTGCAGATATGAGCCAAATGCAGTAGTGACTGAAGTTGCTGCAGTAAGCGTGACCTTTTTGTGTGTCCACCATATTGAAGATTTTTGTGGAAAAGTTAGAAGACATTTTAAAGTTGCAGCACACAACAAATGTAGTTGTCTGAACTGAGGCTATGGCCCACAAGTTATTAAAACAAAATGGACAAAGGTTAGCAGTAACAAAACCTGCAAAATATTACTTTCAAACAGACCCAATGAGAAAAGGGACAAGAATCCAGAACTGTGAGTTAGCAAGAGGAGGCGGGGCTATATGGGCAATGCAGCATTGTGTTCTTATGTCAACTTCTGTGTGCGTGAGAGAGCAGAAAGCGCAGTTGCTGCCCAGATATTGATCCTTTAGAAAATGAGCACTGAAACAGTTTCAGATATTTAGCATGGAGATGTAACAAGAAAATCAATAATTCTGTTAACAGGTGGAATAATATTTTATATAGATGTATATGCTTAAATTGGCTGTCAAGGAATCAAATTTACATAGACCTTCTTTCTGATATTAAATTGGAAGTCCAGTGCCTATTATAACTATGAAGACAAACTATATCTTGTGTAAGTATTGATTTTAACTTTTTATGTTTGTGAGCACTGAAGAAACTTTTATAGTTATAAAATGGAATGTGGTTGGATTTCTTGCTTAAAGGATACTTGCTGTTTGACAGCTCAATTTTCTGCTCAGTGTCAGTGTGTGAGCTGAATGCTTTCACAACCACATTCCACTCAAGTGACAACTTCATTGAGATAGTCCATTTCTTTTAGATAGTCCTAAACCAGTCGCAGGCTTCTGTCAGTCACACACTGACATACAAATCCAGCATCCATCCAGCGTCTCCAGTGGTCTGCCCCCTTGAAAAGTGTTTGGCAGGGGTGTTTAGTGTGTGTGCGTGTGAGTGTGTGTGTGCTGGGATAGAGGGATCTCTCACAGTGGTGACAGCATTAGTTAGCAGTTGGATGGCGTGGGGTGAAATGGAATTCTGGGAGCTGGCCTCAGATTTCTCTGTTGACACACAGGAATGAGGGCTGGGAAACAGATACTGTTATATGCAGCCCCTTCAGGACTTGCAGAGACATTAAATGCATGTCTTGTACCACCTTCACCTCAATCATCAAAACAATTTTATTTAACCAATAAACACTGCAAATAAGCCAAGTTTAAGGAAACTATTTTCCCCTCGTAGTACAACTGGACCAAAAGGCTAAAACAACTTGTATAACCATTTAAATGATCTGGCTGTATAGTCTGTCTATATATTTCAAGCTTTTATTTTTGCCGGCTGCACTGATGAATAACTAAATGTTCATTAAAACACCTCATCCAGCAGGGGAGCTAATAGGAATTAATTGAGAGTTGCAATAAAACAGACAGTAAAATTCACTTTCTAATAACATTATTAAACTGATGTTAAAATGTATCGGTAGTTTCACTGTTAGTAGAGTTGGCAAGCATCCCTGGGGCTCACAATGGTCATTAAGGCTTCAGCAGCCATTTAATTGTAGATGTGTTGCTGTAGATGTCTTATATGGAATCTTAATATAAAGTCGCCTATGTCTGAATGACAAAATTACAGATGGACCCAGTGTTATACCTTGTTTGCAGACTTGTCACACTTACAACACTCCTCTGTCTTGTATTGTTATTTAACCTCTCTATCTAATCTGCCTCTCCCCCTCCCTCTGTCCCCAGATGTTCCTGACAGTATACCTCAGTAACAATGACCAGCATTTTACTGAGGTTCCCGTT
Organism: Hypoplectrus providencianus; assembly: GCA_028566105.1. Classification (NCBI taxonomy): domain Eukaryota; kingdom Metazoa; phylum Chordata; class Actinopteri; order Perciformes; family Serranidae; genus Hypoplectrus; species Hypoplectrus providencianus. Next base: position 10,629,357 of record JAOWBC010000318.1, read on the forward strand.
ACCCCTGAGACGCTCTGCCGGGACGTGGTGGAGCTGTGCAAGGAGCCAGGGGAGACAGACTGCCACCTGTCTGAGATGTGGCGTGGATCTGGTGAGCTGTTATCATTGTCTATCCACACACAATTAGATACAGATTTTCAGGCGTGTGCTAATTTGTTGGAGGAATATGGATGTATCCCATCTAGGGGACTGGAGCCAGTGTGCAGGCACTTGTTTTTCTTCCTCCTTTTAATTAGAGGGAAATTGCTTTTCTGAAGTCGACCATATATGGAGATTAACTGTGTGGTCAACTGCTCGGCAGTTGCTTTTTGAAGGGCTTATCTCTTTCGGGTATGCAGTGCGAATGAAGCAGAGCCCATAATCCCTGCAACAAACACAAGTGCCCAGACATCCTCCAGATCTCTCAGGTGGGAGGAGGAGGGGTTCAGATTTTGTGTCTTCCCCCTTTTCCTCATCTCTAAGAGTCAGGAGGTATTCAAAATCAAAACTCAAGGAGCCAGGCTACGTAGCTGTTTCCATGGTGATGCTGCTATAAGAGCGAAGAAAGTGCCAATTATTGTGTTTGAGTACTTCCACAAGTAGTCTGAAAAGATTGTCTCATTTTGCAGCCATTTCTCTCTTTAGACTGCTGTCGAATCTCCTTGAAAACACAGCAGTGACATTTTGCATCAAATTTAGATGTAATGCTTTTAGAAACCGGAATGTTACAGTCGTTACTGATTTGTTTTGCAGCCATGTCATTATAATAGATCACTTTCATTGACCTCTGCTTGACTGTAATGTGTCAGTCCATTTGTGTAATGGAATGGTCTTAAGCAGGTTGAAGAAAATGTCTGAGGAATGGATGATGAGCCCTTTGGCTCAGTACCAGCCAGAATAATTGACAACACATCACAGTTGTTTTCCCTGAGGTCGTTACTCAGAAAGATCAACTAGATGCAGATGGCGCTGCTGAAATGAATCTCCTTTCAGTGAAGGCCAGCAGTGTCAGGCTCATGCTTCACCTGAATTTTACAAAGCAAAGCTCACATGCTCTCCTGACCTACATTGGTATTTACACGTGTCTTAAGCTTGCTCAATTAAATACAGTTTTAAAAAATTACATTTACCTAATGGGTGTGTTGTTTTCTCGAACATGAGCGCTCACATATTTATGTATTCTTCCTGCAGAGCGAGCTGTAGGTGACGGGGAGAGGATGCTGGATGTGCTCCAACGATGGGGACAACACAGGGCAGAGGTGCGCTTCTTCCTGCGTCACAACCGAGCACCGAGCAGGGAGTCGGGTAGGTGTCCATCTTCAAAACATGTGCCAACTACACATGAAACGGGTAATGAAGCAGGAAGCTAGAGTTTTTCTAGTCACTCTCCTCACACGAGAGTCATTGCTTGAACAAGGGCGATCCCCAGAGAAAAGATATTTGACACCACTGTAGTAAACTCCAGAGATGCATGCAGCCTCCAAACGTACACAAATTCACTCTGGCATCAAGGAAATGTCCACTTATGGCCTGTTTGAGACTGAAAATGAACCAGACCACTTCTCCTCTTACTCTACAGACAGGGTTTGTAGAAAGTGTTGAAAATACTTGATAATAATTTTAACCATTACGAATATACTTGAACTTGAATGTACGACTTGGAAAATTCTTATATCTACCCAATCACTCATCTAACCAAAAATCTAGTAATGTTTGAAATTAAAAAATGACCTGTTTGTTTGTTTACTGGCATCTCACATCAGATGTGCCAAACCCTAACCCTGAATGAGAATTTAAAAGAACAGGATGAGTTGCCATATACTGCTCTAATGTAAATATTCATGTGGGATAATCAGAGCATTTGTAATCCTTTTTGATTATATTGCTATAATTGTTGTATGTAACATTATGTATAGGTATACACAAAATATGAGAAGTTGAAACATGGTGGTTTTTGAACATCATTTACGATGTAAGAAAATTTAGATGTGATCATTGAGATAATGAGTTTTTTTTTTTTTAAATTTAGACTTAAGTGGCTTGATATAGGTTAAATAGTGCTAAAATTTGTTTTAAAAAGTCTGTGCAAATCTTAACAGCCCTGTTTAGAGGTGGCACTCTAAAGACTGTCTTCATCCAGGAAGGGGTTTTATATTTGCAGGCCACAAATCCTTAAACGAGCCTTATTTAGCCGTACTGTTAGAGGCCAGGGTGTCCCAGTCACGTCGTCATAAGCCTGTTACTTTTCAGTTTTCTTCAGAACACAGAAAACTCTAGTATTTTGGTCGTTCACTATCCTCTCAGCCCTCAGTTGCATAACTAAGCCCCTTTACCCCTCACAGCTTGAGTCTGGCCTAGGGATTAGACGGCTGTTTTCCCTTCCTGTTATCTTAGCCGGCTCTTGTTTTCCCACACTGTTAGCTTAGCTGTGCTCAGTGTTTGCAACACAGTGCTGCATTACCTTTTTCTCTGACCGCAAGTTGTATTGAGAAGTATATTTGGTGTGTCTCCTGTTTCTGTGCT
>JAOWBC010000318.1:10631982-10643943 GCA_028566105.1 Hypoplectrus providencianus
ATTACAGAGTTAGTTCAGTGATGACGCCTCCTGATGCAGGCATGTTTTTTCACACCGGGTCAGAGGACATGTATTATCTCACACCCGGTGTAACTTAGCATGGAGCGCTCAACCAGTGCATGTATTTAACATGCATACTGTATGTCAAGGGTCATTTAAAACCATTATGCAAGCTAAAGGGCTTTGCTCTTGGGCCAAAGCTTTAAAGGTGGGCTCTGGATTGCCAGAATCCCCCCACACCCACCCACCATCCCAACCACCCACAAACAACCCACCCTCCCCGTCTGAGCTGTCAAATGCCAATAGCATAGTTGGACATAAGTGCATTCATGTACACAGACAAGCACACACACACACACACACACACACACACACACAGTTATGAGACCCACCGCCAGACGGTTATGTATTAGGTTAAATCCTGAGATTACTGCAAGTCACAAAGAGCACTGATCCCAGTTGTTTCCCAGAGGAGGTAAGATCATTCAGCACTAGCCGGTCGGTTTTGCCGAGCCGTATACTGATCTACACCCTCCTCTGCAGCTCGTCCAGAGAAAGCCGTACAGACTGTACCCTTGTTTGTCGGAGACAGGGACAGGCAAAAAGGCAAGGGGAAGTTCCAGTCATTTTTCACAGTTGTCTGCAAAGGCCAGTCGTTTTCTCGGTTTGCTGTTTCTTGGTTGGGACCAAACTGAGGATTGGATGAACAGCTACAGTACATTGTGATGTCTGATGGAGTCTTTTATCATGTTGGTTACACAGGTGGGCCCCGAGGCTCGGAGCCAAAAAGGAATGGAGTGAAGGGTCCCCCAGACAGAAGAATGGAGAATGGGGTGAGTTTGTGTGGCTTCTTTTTGGACAATTTGAAATATTTTCTGCAGGATTCTTATACAAATAAAAGAAAATGTATCCTTATGAAATATTTTACCCTAGCAATTTAAGCGCCTATACACCCTATACATACTTTTGAAAACTGAGGCAGACTCTAATTAATAATAGTTTATTGTTTCCCTTTTATATACAATTAAAAATAATCTAACAATGAGTTGAGTTGCCTCACTGGATTACAAAGCAGCCTGTTTCATGGCTGCCAGCTTCACACTCAATTCTCAATTTATATAAAAACATTTGTTGACCCCATTTGTCACTTCGCCCCTTTACATTCCACCCCCTTTTGTAGAGAACTGGGAGTGGGAACAGGGGATAATTAGGGATAGATAATAGATCAACAGTAGATGCCACATATAGATAGTGTGCCCCATCTGAAAGATGGGAACCCAAGCATTAATTTGAGATTCACCTTAGCAGTGTTCTCAGGTTCTAGTCATTAATCTGTAATAGTTGTTAAAATGATTAAAGTGTATAAGGACTTAAAACACAATGACATGAGTATATGATGGCTATTTCCACGCTCAATTATGTTTCATAAGTTGTCGCAGCAGTTTTGTGGTTGATACCATTTGTAACACAGATTCATTCCTGTCATGTGGGGCAGATTTTGTTATTAGCATAAATTCTGTGACCTCATTTGTTGTGTCTTTATAATGAACAACAAGCCAACTTCACGATTTGCTATGGGGTCATAATTAATTAAATCCAAAACACCCTGCAGTGTGTAAATGCAAATGAATGATTAATCAGTGCATCGTAACATGAACATGTCTGTTTATATAATTATTATGTTGTGAGAATGTCACTTGGAAAAACATCTTGTGCTACAAATCCTGAAACACCAAAAAAGACAAAGGGCTCGGTTGACTCATCTCCCCTCATGTTTGTCTGCTGCTGCTTGTACTTGTCTAACTTCAGGTCTACACTTGTTTCCTTGTATTAGACCTTCAATTAATTTCAGTTAAGCATGTTTTATAACACAGGGTTGACTGTGTATTCTTTTGTCCTTTGTCCCTTTATTTATCTCTGCCCAGGTGGCGACACCTCGGATGGACATGACACTGGCTGAACTACAAGAGATGGCCGCCAGACAGCAGCAACAGATTGAAGCTCAACAACAGCTCCTTGCTTCCAAGGTGCATAAAGATGGAGTGCAAGATGAAAGGGGAGAGAGGGACTGGAAGAGAGATGGGTGGATACAGGGCATGAAGAGGTTTAAGTGGCAGAGATGAAAGTAAAAGCCAGAGGAGGAGAGACAAAATAATGGTGCAAGATGAGAAAGTAGGTCGACATTACACGAAACAAAGTTAGTCAAACAAATTTAGTGCACTTGTGGAAATAAAGATGGTAAGATTGACTCAATTCGGTGGTTGTGATAGACAGGTTAGATGAGTTATGGAGGGTTGGGAGTGTAGTGTTTATAATTTGAGAAGCTTGAGTCAGCTGCCTGCTTTGGATTCTCACTGTGTGAGACTCAACCCTTCTTTCTTTCACTTCTTTGTTTCTAATTTTAAGTATGTTTTATTGGTTATGGCGTAGAAAGATTTCCTAGAAGACAGTCATGATATTGAATACAAAGTAGTGCCTAATCAATGGCATTCTGGGTAAGCATGTAGACTTCTATAAATGGATGCTTGCTTGGAATATTTTACAACTGGAGGCGCCTTAAAATGTTTCCATTCTACTGAAAATATAACCTGTCGCTCTCTCTTTTTCATATTAAATGAAGTTTAAAATTGACCCGCAGGGTGTCACTCCCTGTCTTTGACCCACTTTCACATTCTGTTTAGACAACTGTTGCCTGAAGATGATATAGCATGCCAAGGAATGTAGCTTCAGGCAGTCACAAACTTACAAGCCCGCATACAAGTCAAGTTAACACGATATGATCAGCACACATCACCTGTTACAGTTCCGGTAGAGACTTAGTTGTGGTACATGTTTGGGAGATTGTGGTCGTGTGCATAGCAGGATGAATCATAGTTTGAGACTGTGGTGTAATTTTGAAAGTTAAACACATTTCTTAAACCTTAATTGTGTATACATGTAAATCAGTTATCTGAGGATTCTAGGAAAGGAGCTGTTGAGTTAAGCATGCTCACCTGTGAGGATGAATCATACATGAAATTTAAACCTTTCGTGTTTCTTTCCTTTGCTCCCTTTCCTCTTCCCTCCATCTCTCCAGGAACAGAGGCTGCGCTACTTGAAGCAGCAGGAGCAGCGTCAGCAGCAGCAGGCCTCTGAGCAGGAGAAGCTGCAGCGCCTGCGAGAGAACATTGAGAACCAGGAAACTCGACTCAAGAAGGTCCGGGCCCTCAAGGGCCAGGTGGAGCAGAAGCGCCTCAGCAATGGCAAACTGGGTAAGCTTGTAGACTTTTTTAAAGCGATGCGAGAAGATTTTGATAGATTCAGGTGGACATATTTTTAAATACTTATTTATCAGTGTTTGTGCACATATATTTAGTTGTGTGCACATTTGCAAGAGTACTTAAAGAGATAGGAGCTGAAATGGAGCATTTTAGTGGATACATATAGAAACTCTAAGTGAAAAATAATGTCTTTGAATATTGAAACAGGTAACATGTAGAAACCCCAAATAAAAGTATGAATATAAAACAATATTTCACCTTTAAAGCAGAATGTCTCTCTTTTTGTTGATTCTGACTTATATGATATATTCTTTGTCTTTTACCTGTCTGCCTCCATCATCACACACCCTCTCCCTACCTGTTGTTCCCTCTCCCCACCTCCCTCTCCTCTACTACCCCCTTCTCTCCAGTGGAGGAAATAGAGCAGATGAACAACCTGTTCCAGCAGAAGCAAAGGGAGCTCGTTATGGCTGCGTCCAAGGTGGAGGAGCTCAGCCGACAGCTGGAGTTGCTTAAAAATGGCAAAGTGGACAACTTCCATGACAACCAGAGCTCTGTGGCTGAACTTGACCGGCTTTACAAGGAGCTGCAGGTGTGCAGGAATAACACTGACTTTACTGAATCCATTGTCAAAATAAAATGTAGTTCCAAAGACTATTTGTTTACAATGAGCACAAATTGAACTAACTCCTCTTTGTCCTCATGTCTTGTCTTTCTTGGCGGTCAGCTGAGGAACAAGCTCAACCAGGATCAAAACTCTAAGCTGCAGCAGCAGAGAGAGGGCCTGAACAAGCGCAACCTAGAGGTGGCTGCCATGGACAAACGGATAAGTGAGCTCCGAGACCGTCTGTGGAAAAAGAAGGCAGCACTGCAGCAGAAAGAAAACTTGCCTGTAAGTATTATTACACCACCACAATGTAAAGAACACTCAGATAAGCATATACATAACCCCAGCGGGTGTTATCTATTATTCTGTCTGAAAACTGTTCACGTAGCTTTAATTATTATTTGGACTTTCTCATATTTTGTCAAGACACTGATGTTTATATCGAAGTGTTGGAGATGGTTTTGAACAGAACTCCCCCTAGTGGCCACATAATAAAGGCTGTTTGTATCTCTCTTCACCTCCGGAAGCCTCAGATTTCCTGGCAATCAGAGGTCCCCCATGCCAACGTAAGGCTCTCTAACGTCGATGTCTTCTGTGTGGGAAAACCTAGTGACACCCTCACTTGAAGGAGTCCACTCCTATCCGCCTTTTTTTCTATTCTTTGATCTCTCTGTCTGAGATAGCTGGTGGGGATTGATCATCGTTTTGATCCTGTCACAGAGCTGCATTTGAGTTTGCACTCCCACTTCTTCACTCAGAAGGAGTTTCAGACCCATTTGGCAGAAACAACTCCTGAAGATGAGAGAGGACTAACGAGTGCAGGCTGACATCTCAGTCGGGCAGGAATGTCAGGGGAGATGCTATCTTCCAGGCTGCACACAAACAGGAAAAGGCAAATAATCAGATTATGAAAGCCAAACACATTTTGTCCAAAAATACACAACAGGATTCAATCCATACTAGAAATGAGCAGGCTGAATAATCTAGTTTTTGTACAAGCTCTAATGGGTGTTAAAGTTTCAGCTCTGAGCTTGCTGCCTGGTGTCTCCCCGCTCTTCTACTCCTCTTTCCAGGAGCTGTTTTGAACACAGGTTGCCATGGGACTGTAAATAAGAGTCACCTGAGACTTCGAGGAAGAAATATTAACGTGCTTGAAGTTAAATGCTTGTGTAAGGATAGCAAAGATGTAAGGGGGGCGAAAAAAAAAACATAAGCATTCTGATTGGATGGAGGATGATTTTATGTTTTTACCCCCTTCGATAACGAGTCCTTTTTTCTGTCCCTAATGCATTACTTTCTTTTAATTATGTTTTCCTAATCAGGCGACTTCCTCTCAGACATAATTAAGGTGTTTCATTAACTTTCTTTCTTTCAACCAAATTAACATTCAACCAATTAACCTCAAAGATTGCTTTTCATTATGATTCATAATGTTGTAATACAAATCACAAACCTGTTTGGAATCAGTGCATTCAGATTCTTTTTTTTCTGTGTTGTAGATACCAAAAAGCCTCCTAAGTTAGCAGCATGCAATGTTTACATACTGCAAATTCAGCATACAAGATCTAAAGTGACCTATAAATTAAAACATAAATAATTTATTTATAATGGAAATTTTACATATCCTTCTGAAGCTCTGTGGGAAGGGTTATACAGAAAGTAGCAACTTGCACCCTGATCCAACTCTAGAAAAGCCCATCTTCTCTTTGGATGTCCCCTTGACATGTATAATAAAGTAGGAGCAGAACAGAGAAAGGTGTGTCTTTGTATTTGCATGTGTGCACATGCATGTGTGTGTGTGTTTTAGCGATGAAGGCCTGAATAGGCCTTAGTGAGGAGGTGATTTACCCACACCCTGCTCGGAATCATAATGAGTGGGCCTTTTTCATACCAGCACAAAGACACACTCCATCCAAGCTGCTCTCTCCTCAAACCGAACAGCAAGTGTCCGGCTGACATCACCCAGCAAGCACGTATAACCATACTGACTGGCGAGAGGTGCCAGCCTAGAGTCATCCTGCATCATCTAAGTAACACAAGCCAGGAAACGCTTAGGACAGGTTTATATTAGATTTGAAAAAGGGGATAATTTGGTATTTTGAACTGCTGTTGCATGTTTGTGCTTTTGTTTTTTCAAGAATGGCTATCCTGGTAAAGAGAGGGCTTCAAAAGACACCCATCTTCAGGTAACTAAACTAGTATTGGAGCTAAACATATGTGTCTCTTTTCTTTCTGATTTAATCTCTTAAGCGTTTGAGCCATGTTCATCTTGTTTTAGACGGACAGCTTGTTATAATGATATCAGTCTGAGGATATGCTTTAGTCCAGGGGTTGAGCTTTTTTTGGAGAGGTGGTTTAAGTAAATTAATCAAGTATGAAGTGAAAGTTAAACAGTGTGTTTGTTGCTGTTTGAAAGCATACATGTGTTTAATGTATTCTATAAATTGCTGTTCCTGTGGATTAGGTACTTAGTCTTTTAACTTCATCACTTATCTAATTAGGGCATCAGTTTATGCTACGGGACTTAAGAGGTTGTTCTGTCAGTATGGATTTTACATTCACTGTCCTATCTGCTTTAAAATCACTGCATGATGTTCCTCTGCAACATGTTACATAAAAGCACCATGGTAATGAAATGAGAAGGTATGAAAAATTAATGAATCTGGGTTAGCTAAATCTATATAAATCAGCAGCTGTAATGCATGTGTTTTCTTGAAGCATTAGTGACTGAACAGAGTGGTTGCTAAGTAACCTAAATAGTGGTTTATGGCAGGGCTCAGAGGATGGCAATGTTGGTCTGTCATCCCAAGTAAAAAATCCTAATTACTGTTTTGTGATTGCCTGTTTGTTGCATTTATAGACAATATTGGTTCTCAGAAAATGAATCGTTCTTACTTTAAACCCTGAGCAGTCATCAAACTCTACCAGCAGGTGTAAAAACATAAAAACAAGAGTCTCAATGTAATTTGTAACACAACTCACATCTGTAAACCCTTCTTCATTTTGATTTGATTTGAGTAACAACATAGCCTGCTCTGGTGCCACCCACAGGCCAAAGTTTATGTTTGAGACTTTCTAGTGGGAAGAATGTAAATAAATCTTTTTGTTTTTTATCCCTCTTACATTTTAGTTTCTTGTGAGAGTGCTGCGATAGACTTGTTAAGTGCCTCAGTATTCATTATTTCAGCATGCTTTCTGTAATACTCATCTCAACTGCTTTTCTGTATCAATAATAAAATACATCAGATACCATTTTGGTTACCATTTTGTCATCTATATATTTATGTTTTTTAAATAGTCTCCTGTTTTTTTCAAACTACAAGATATTTTAAATTACTCCCCTTTACCTTTGCTGCTCTAACAGCCTCTTTTTCTTCTCTCGACCCTTTCTCTGTGCAGGTGCCCTCTGATGGCCAAGCTGGACAGCAGACGGGTCCGTCTCGGGTGGCGGCAGTTGGCCCATACATCCAGTCTTCCACCATGCCCAGGGGCCCAGTGAGGCACGACCTGCTTGTGAAACCAGCCTACCCGGACGGCACTGCCACCCTTCCAGCCCACGACCCACAGAGCAAGGCCGGCACAGGTGAGCAGCCGTTTGCAGCCTTTCACCTCTTGACTCACTGAAGTTCACTCTCTGAGATCGTAGATGAGACAATGTGAAGGGTGGACTCAGTCTTTTACATTTAATTTAATATTTGGCTAAATGTGGCCATTGCTGTGTCTGCAACAGCTCGCTCAGTGTTAGAGATGTCAAATGAAGTTGGAAGAGTCGTATAACATTGTAAAGAAAATAATAGTAAATTGGCCTGAACTACCATTTCCTGTGCTCCTTATGATCTAGTGCAGTGCCTGTTTGGAATGGGCCCATTGCTTGTCCTCTAGTAATGCTTTTTATATTTTGTTTGAGGAGAACTTATCCAAAAATGTTTGCAGTGGACACTGTCCTTCCTTGATTCCTAAGCGGTACATCTGTATCATAGTTATATCCCCTTACAGTGCTAGAGTTTGTGAGGCATTGGCAACGTCTAGCTATTTTGGACCACGCTGTTCCCTGGCATACATTCTAAAGGGTTATAATTCTTATGCTTAAAACATGTAGGTATATGTTTTATACATACATATTGAATTGTGATTGGGGTGTCCTGCTTCCAGCAGGAGCAGAGGAGTCTGGGACACCTGCTGGTTGCGATGTCACTCTGAGCTCAGAAGGTAGCTAGTTGCCCCCTGGATGGTGTGTTGTGACTGAGTTTTGCTGAGCTTGAACCTAGAACTCTTTCTTTCAATCTCCTTACATTTTCCGAAGAACTTTGATCATGTTTTGCAGTGAGTGATGCAGTTTTTGAACCAGTGTCTTTTTTGCCACGTTGTGTGTGTTGTGCTACTCTTCTTTCTTCTCCTCTAAAATAAAGATTGAGAGAGAGTACGCAGCAAGCTGCTGTTAGACCAGCACCCTCTCCCTATGGACTGCAGCAGCATGTGTGCTGTGTAATGGAGGGGAACAAAGTCTGGCTGAAACAATGATGAACCAGAGCAACATATCCCATTTAAAGAGGTTCTTTGTGCCATCCTCCTTCTCAGTAATTCTTTCTCACACACTCTCTAGACTCGCTCTCCTAGCCCTAAATCAGTCCCTCAGTGGATAGTGGGCCAGCAGTGCGCTTTATGTGATTAAAAATGAATGCTCCAACACCAAAATTAGTCATTACAAAACAACAGCAGGAGGAAACTCCCTCCCTCATTCCCTGCCTCACCCCCTCATGAGCACATGTTTTCCTATATAAAGCTAGTCCACATACAGTAAGTAAAAGTAACAGGTTTTTCCCAGTCTGTCATGATGTTGCACTCAATTATTTCTGCATGCTGAGTTGATTTGCAGTATGGAGAGAGATAGGGATAGGCGGGGACGCAGAGGAATCTGCTCTTAGTATACACCCTTTCCCAGTTCTTCTCTAGCAGGGGCACTGTGCATAGTATTACACAGGCTCCTGGAGTCTATGCCGGTCTCTGCTTGGCCCCTCAGGGGGGCCCCTGCCTGGGCCCAGCCAACAGCATGTCTAGAGCAAAGGGAGATCTGGAGCTCTAAGGCCACTTTGTTTTTCTTGTCTTTCGAATGCATCTTCCTCAGAAGCCATGTTCTTGCTTAAGCCTCTGAAAGAGCTGCGGGCTAAGAGAAAAGGTACACACTTATGTTTGTGTGTGTGCGTGCGAGCTTCTCACCAGCTTTGTTTCATTGTGTTTATTTTTTATGCGAGTGTTTCTCCCTGAAAAGATGAGATATTTTTTTGATTTCCTTGCTGGATATTTGGTCATTTTTGCTTGTTTTGCTGCTGTTTGTTAAGGCGTGTTTGTTGAGCTTTCTCCTCATTTCTTTTTACTGCAGCTCTAAATGGGTCAGTTGGAACAAACACATAACCTTTAGTTGAACTGACATTCTGTGTGGATTCTGACCAACCCAATCAGTTCGCGTTGCAAAATGTGTGTGTGTGTGTGTTTGTTTGTATATTTGTATGACACCTCTTGAGAGGGAGACTTTAATTGCAGTCTGCAGGGTCCTCGATGGAAATCATCATGTTTTTACCATCTTTGATGCAAATGTTAATCTTGCTAGTTGCAAGAAGCCCATGCTTTTCTGTCTCATCTGACTGTGGATGTCTGCGGACATGCATGGCCACTGGCTGGATCTTAGTCAGTCAACCAGAACAACAAATGATGAGTAACGAGGCAGGCAAAACGCTACAAAATCTCTTGTTCTTCTAAAAACAATGATTGTTTGCTCTGTGTGACTCTGCATAAAACACAGCCCTGTTAGCTTTGTGTTTATCTTGATAAATAACGGCTGAAGCTTGTTTCAACTCTGTACTGTCGTTGGTATATGCTGACATTTGAAAAAACTGTCTTTCGCTTTCTTCTCTCTCTCCTGTCCTGCGGGTCCCACAGGCCCTCAACCATCCAAGCTGGCAGACTGGGGCTCTTCAGGTCCAGAATCCAACACAAATGGTTATGGTCCCTCCTCAACACTGCCACGCATGAGCTCGCACTCCAGCTCTAACACAGAACAAGGTATGGGCACATGCAATCAGCACATACACATACAGCCTCTCCTCAGAAACTGTGCTGCCATCACTTCCTGGAAATGTGAAAACCATAATGTGGCAGAAAAACATCTTTCAAAGGGCCTTTTGTTCCATTTTTCTATAGAATCACACTGTCTGAACATGAGACAAAACTATTATTAAGATTATTGTGTGTGGTTTGTGTATAGATGAAACAGAACTGAAGAGGGACAGAAAGGTGCGTCCGTTTTCCATGTTTGAGCCGACTGAGGTTCCTGCCACCTCTCTTCGCAAAAACCAGAGCAGTGATGACCTGGTCAGGGACGCTCAGGTGAGAGGGAACAGAAACAATGTTTTACATCCTTACAGTAATAACACCATGAATGTCTGATTTTAGCAAGAATATGATCTGATGTCTAATTTGCTGCTTCTCTCTCCACTAATCTCTTCAGTCTGCTCCCAAAGCTCCGATCAAGGTGCCTCCTCCTGTTCCCACTAAACCAAAAGGCCCTGGTGTTGTGCCCTACGGCAAACCAGGTCTCAACACAGGCACCTTCCCCAAAGCCAAGCCCCACAGCCAGCAGCCTCAGGCTGCCCAGGGCCGCAGCCCTCTCCCACCCTCACAGAGCCAGACACTCCCCCTACCCTCCAAGCAAGACACTCCACCTGCAGCCACGGTACGGCCGTTCACGCCAGAGCTGCCATCCTCCAAAGACGCCAGCCTGAGTAAACCCCAGACCTTAGCAGCCAGCTCCATCTACTCCATGTACACGCAGCAGTCCGGCTCAGGGAAACCCTTCCTCCAGCCTGGTATTCAAGGTGCTCTCAACAGGTCTCAGAACCGCACCAATGGATTTGTCAGTGGTAAGAATATCCAGTTTTCTTCCGAAACTGTTTTATAGGTGACACAAAACAGATGAATTTGATTTGTGGATCGAACACATGTTTGTTTAAATATCAATCTCCTAAATTAGTATTCCTTCGAGTAATTAATTCTCTAGACTGTAATGCTTAAGTACAAAAATAAGGTATGAAAATATCAAATCTAAATATAGAAATCCTGATGGAAACAATGGTAAAGAAAAGTAGTAATTTGTGCTGCTTGAGATAGATTCCCTGTCAGGTAAATCTGCCCTGCAGCCATTCTTGTCAGTACACTCAAGAACAATATTTTCACACGTCACTGACTAAAGGAGCAGCAAGAGAGGCGCAGCCATCTGTTACATCTCTCCTATACAGACGTATTTACAGGCACTGTACCTGCTGCTTCTGAATGGATAAATTGGAACCGATTTTTCTCAAGCCCTGAGTCTGATGTTAATGTAATCCATGCAAGCTGTTAACATAGAAAACATCTTATCACTGTCGACATGTTTTAACACTTATATTTCCTGTCTTTGTTTATAGTGTACGGTAAACCAGTGATCCCCAGTGGAGGCTCCTTGCATCCAGAAAACCCTTACATGGACCGCCGTTCCCCTGCCCTAGAATCTGAGGTTGACCACAATGGGGCCAACAATGTGGGTCCCAGTCCATCTGAGGGCCCCCAACCAGAAACAGAGCGCATCCCTCGGCCCCTCAGCCCCACCAAGCTGCTTCCCTTCATTTCCAACCCCTACAGGCATCAGAGTGATGGTGATCTGGAAGCCCTGAGAAAGAAGCTCTACAATGCCCCAAGGCCCCTGAAGAAACGCAGCTCCATCACTGAACCAGAGGGCCCTGCAGGGCCCAACATTCAAAAACTCCTCTACCAGAAGACCACACTGGCAGCTATGGAGACTGTGACCACACCAACCACTCCATCCTACGCTGGGGAAGCAGAGAAGGTGGCAGAGGGATCTGTGGGGCCACATGTTCCCAGCTCTCTGAGTGGTGTAGAGAACCACCCGTCAGAGACTGGACAGACTGTGGAGGCAGGACAACTCCCATCTCACATCCCAGGTGCTAATGTCCCCATTCCAACCCCTGCTGAACAGACCAAACCGCCGTCAGCCATCCAAGAGAGAGAGGACATTGTACCCCCACCTCCCCCCTCCCACCC
>JAOWBC010000318.1:10644058-10681973 GCA_028566105.1 Hypoplectrus providencianus
TACCCGCCACCCCCATACCCCAGTGGAGCAGAGCAGGACAGCCTGGGAGAGGACACCTTTAACATGAAGGCACCTGAGGTCACAGGACAGGTCACTCTGCCACCGGTATGCATCTGGATCTATTATGCTTTTCCTTATTTTCTGACATGTATATAATGAAACAGTGTTGGAAGTACATATTAAGCAGGGCCAAAGTCTCAAATCATGCAGGAAAGGTATGTAAGAGTAGTTAATACACAACACAGGGTTCTGACTGTCCTGAACCGTTCTTTTCTTCACTAGAGCTAAGCTGAATAGGACTGCCTTACAGCATTGTTTACATTTCATACACTACTACATGCATTTGTCAGAGAAACCTGTAATCTTGGCTGTGTTTAATTTTCCCCTGATTTCTGTTCACATTGCTGTTAGAATATGCACAACTTGTAGTGTTTTTTTTATTAGAGGCCTCTATTTGGGATTTTTCATGGGTCATCAAGTGCTTGGACAGTGCTGTTACAATGACAGTAAGACCTCCAAACACTGATCAATCAGAGCAGACTGGGATTAAAGATACAGGTGCAACAACTGAGAGCGTCAGTGAAAAGGTGAACTGAGGTTCAGCAGACATTAGCTTTTTCTTAAGCATGTAAAGGTGCTAGTAGAAACCCAAAAGTATGAATGAGTAAAAGCTCCCAATGTAGACTGTTGAATCACAATATTTATGCTTAGTTGTTTCCATCTCTTCCTGAGTCTACGGTATAGATTACCCTTCAGTACTTTGGTGCTACGTGTGTTTTTAAATCTCCTCACATGTTTGTTTGTTATTACCACAGCAAGTCTTGAGTTATTTATTCTACTCTGTAATGACCTGCTGGTTAACAGCAGTGACCTGGTCCAATGTTATATAATTAAATAATCCCCATCAAGTACTGCTATTGTTTCTGAATAAAATGGACCTTATTCTGCTTACACTAATCGGATATGCACCCCACTTTCCCGCATTCTGTGTTGAAAATAAACACTAGTTTACATGTTCTTGTTGTTAAGCTCTCGATAAAACTCCTTAAGTGGATTTTATGGTGAGGTGGCAGGCTTTACCCAGAAAGGGCAAACCAATGAGAAATCAGCATTATGACCCATTTTCCCTCCTTAATTTAAGACTAATTTTGTTGCATAACGGTGAGTTTAGAGAAATTAGTTTGTTTCTGGATAAACGGGATTAGCAATGTGCATGGAGCTGGAAAACAAGCCCCTCCTCTGCTCACAGTCCAGACTGAACGCAACAGAGTGGACTCCTGCACCTCACCAGGGCGGACTTGATGGAGACTCTGCAGTCCTAGATTTTACATTTCTCTTCTCTGCTTTGATGGCTGACAATGATCATTTGTGTGATACGCAGTTATGATTACTGTCTTTAGGGAAAAAGGACCAATTTGCGTAAGATCGGCTCTGAACGCATCGATCACAACATGAGAGTGAAGTTTAACCCACTGGCTCTGCTGCTGGACTCTTCTCTGGAGGGAGAGTTTGACCTGGTCCAGAGAATCATCTATGAAGTAAGACCTTTTCTCCTTTTGCAATGTATTTAAACATGATTGTTGTGTTGAATGTTAAAACCAACATTGTTAAAGAAGCTTTGACCATTGTATCATAATATCTAAAGGTAGCATTTATATTTTACTGTTTGCATATGCTAAAATGAAACTACCTCCATTCATGTTTGGTAATTTCTTGACCTCAGGTGGAGGATCCCAGTCAGCCCAACGATGAAGGCATCACTGCTCTACACAACGCTGTCTGTGCTGGACATACAGAGATTGTCAAGTTTCTGGTTCAGTTTGGCGTCAACGTCAATGCTGCTGACAGTGACGGCTGGTGAGTTCAAGCTCACTGCCTCATACAAATCTCTACTGTTATAATTAGTCTACATGTTTTCTTTTTTGGAACTAATCTGAACGTAATCAAGCAGCCCTAATAGTGGTCAGTGTTTCTAACCTTCTTAATTCTTTCCACACTCTTCCCAAAACAGGACACCTCTTCACTGTGCAGCATCCTGCAACAATGTGCAAGTGTGCAAATTTCTGGTGGAGTCTGGCGCGGCTGTGTTTGCTATGACATACAGCGACATGCAAACTGCAGCGGATAAATGTGAAGAGATGGAGGAGGGTTACACCCAGTGCTCTCAGTTCCTCTACGGTGAGTTAGAGCTATGTTATTTCTATTCTCTGCCATATGTAGTGCATGCATGCATTTTTTTGCTTTCATTCCTTTTAATTTTATTTTGTTACATTCTATGTTGTTCCTATCAAAAACTCACTGCAGATGAATTCTTATTATTTTCCCCGTGTTTTCTTTTAATCCACCTCTCCTCAGGCGTGCAAGAGAAGATGGGCATCATGAACAGAGGGGTGGTCTACGGTCTGTGGGACTACGCTGGCGAAAACCCAGATGAACTGTCATTCCGTGAGGGAGACTGCATGACCATCATCCGCAGAGAAGACGAGGACGAGATCGAATGGTGGTGGGCGCGCATGGCTGACACAGAGGGGTACATTCCCCGAAACCTCCTAGGGGTGAGTCACAAATCACTAAAACTGTAATGATAAGTGTGTTTGTTTTCTGTACAAATATGCAGTGCTGACATATCTTCTTGTTGCTTCCAACAGCTCTACCCCAGAATAAAGCCAAGACAGAGAACCTTGGCTTGAAACACAAAGATCCCTGCACATCCCTGCACATTCCAGTCTGCCAGACCTCTCCAAAACACACACACACACACACACACACACACACACACACACACACACACACACACACACACACACACACACACACAGGCTTTAACAGACTGGGGAAGAGAAGGACACTGCTGAAATGAAGAGACAAGGACAGACCAAACAATATGAAGGATCAACTATGAACTCTTTCTGGCACTTTTTTCTGTATCAACAACAGAGGGATTCTTCTCCCTCACTTATTTTTCCAGGCCACACTGTGCACTGTGTACTTAAGACACTATCGGCATTGTTTTCCTTTGCTCTACTGTTTTTCTTGTTTTTGTAATTAGTGTCTGGAACTATTTCTAAACTGACAGAAACTCAAACGTTGGGATGTAAATGGAACACGCAGTATTTTTATTGCTAGACAGTAATTTTTACACTTTTGAATAGTCTTTTAAAAACTTGATTTCTGGGCTACTGGTTATTTTCTAACACACTTGCATGAAGTGAATGAGTGGATGATGATGCTTATGAAATGCTCTGATACCATGACAATCTTTGGGGGGGCTTGTTTCTCATCATCTGTGCTGAGTGACTGAGCCTCTGTATAACTGCACTGGGGGTGTAAAGTTTCAGTCGTGGCCACCACTGTTCTGGATAAACAAACAGAAAATAAGATGGTAGCAAAAAAAACGGTGATGAAGCTTTTTGATTGATCTATTGCTGTTCATTCTGTGGTCGATGATACCCACAAAGCCAGTCTGCATTTTGCACTGGCACATGGTTGAGATGCCATAGATACTATGTATACATGTATTTCTGTCATCAACACTAGTGAAAAGTTACTGTAGAAATTATATTATACTGAAAATGGACTTTCAAACTCTTAAGAAGCCCTTTGACCTGGAAGGAGATGTCATGCAGTATGCATTTCATATTTTATTACATGACAATATGAGAAGGCAAGTGTAATAACAGAACCCTTGACTTTTTTTTTAATAATCAGTAAACGATTGTGTTGTTACGTCAGACAATTTCTCAAGTCAAATAAACAATAATAATAATAAAAAAAAAGAAACAATATGAGTTCCCAAAACTCAACTCATCACATATCTCTGTCAATGCAGATGTATTTATTTTTGTTACTTTTTTCTTTAGCCCTTTTGTCAGAACTATAACCACCAATGTACTGTAGTATTTCAAACATTTACAATAAAATACTTTGTACTAAGTTTATGTCGTCCCTTTGTTGGAGCAGAAATGCAAACTGATATGATTTGGCAGCTTTTTTGTGATAAATGTGAAAAGAAACGTGATCTCTGACTGTTTTGTTTTGTTTTGTTTTTTATATACAATCTCTGCTGCCCTCTGCTGGAGAAAGGGTGACACGTTCACCTTAGAGTATGAATTCAAATATGGAAAATATCTATAGAAAAAATGTGGACTTCAAAAGATTTATTACACACTAAAACGTTCTGAAATTGTGAAGAACATTTTTTTAAAACTATTTTTATTGTGTATTCATTCAGTATGAACTAAATCACAGTGAGCCACTCTTGGTATTCCTCTACAAGTAGTTTTCTGTGTGTCATTTGTTGTGTTCAGTATTTAGAGAAACAAGAAACACGTCTTTAATTTCACAGATGTTCCTTATTACATTAATTACCCTGCTGTCGAAGCCAGTATAAGCTAACACTAATAACGCCGGATAATGCTTGCTTTTCTTGTTGGGGGCGAAAAGGGCAAGATATTTTTCTTCCTTCACCGTCTCAGTACTAAATAATTACAGAGCGTTGCTGAATAATAACCCAATTCCCTTTTAATCACCTCGCTTGGAATGAGAACGACCGGCATGGTCCCAGCAGATTGGCAGGAAAATTAATAATTAAATAAATAAACAGCAGTAACAGTAATAATATGTGAAAGACGACAATTTCAGAAGTAAATAACAGTAACAAGCAATTAATGTTTCTATTTACCCGTCATGATCACAGGTGCTGCACCTTGTGATGTTACTAGTGTATTCGTTACGTACTGTATGTCCTCATGTGAATGGACCACTCCTTCAGGTACCCCTGTTGCCATGGTAACCCACAACTAGTGACGCTCCTTCCTCCACGAGCTCCGTTGAACTTCCTCTGCTGCGTCCCTTTGTGAGTTTTGTGGGGTTAATATGCGACTGAATGTTTAAGACGCTGCACAAATCCCCCACTGAATTACAATAACGAGTTGAGATAAAAGGCTGAATTCAGCATCAACACTGCCCGCTGAACACGACTAACTGCATTTATAATTGATACACACATTCATAATGGATTAAAAGTGCTATATAAATGAGAAAAGAGAGTCATACGTGGAATGACAGTTAGCTGCTGTGTCTTTCTTCACAATCGGAGCTCTCATTGATCTCCGCAGCACATGAGCCCTTTGTGTTTCTATGAGCAGTGTGAGGACCTGCAGGGTGTAAGCACACTGATAAATATCTGATCTGTGCTGTTGCTGTTGCCTCATGCGATATAACAACTGAGGTCATGCATATATCTCCTGTGGGCATGTTATTTCATTGGGTTTGTTTCTCTGGGGGAGAGTGATGGAGCTGGCTTTCCTCACAGGCGCCCTCATTAAATGTTGAGTTCTGTGTACATAGCATCCACATTTACTGGGAAATTAGATCTGCTGCCCCATGCATCTCACCTAATGTACAGATGCAAAATATGACACTTTAGCCCAGGGGTCTGGGGGACAGGAAAAGGGGAGGTGAGAAAACAGATTAAGGGTGCAGGTGGAATTATGTCTGCATGCCTGAATGTGAGTAATGTGATTCTAAAACATTAGTATTAGAAACGACCTGAACCAAGAGCTGCAGTGAATGTTTCCATGTTTCAAACACCAAGCATATATCAGAGGAAATGACCTTAGAACCTGGAATAACTTTAAAAATAATTAAGCCTTTTAAGGTGTGACAAAATCCTAAACACAACTACAACCTGACTGTCTATATTGGCCCATGATTATGCACTAAAATGTGTTGAAAACCAGACTTTATTTCAGGAAACTAACTACCAACCTGTTCAAAACACCCACTGACTCACTTATATTCAACGTTGAGAAACAATGTGAGAGACCTAGAGAACTTTACATTGTGGATGTAAAATTCTGTGGAATTCACAAATAGACAGTCAACTAAACTTGAAGTTTTGTGATCATTCATTTATTTTATAGCAATAGTTCCTACTTGGCTTAAAGCTTGATTTAATTATTCTTCCATACCACCAACTTCGTAATCCTTATGTTTACTGGCCTCCATCAACCACATGATTAGTTGTTCTTCCTTATTACTTATATTATTATCATATTATTTTTATTTGTGGTTTTATTTATTTATTTTGATTCACATATTTATAACAAGCTAACACCACAAATTAATTTGATGGTGCGATAATAGTAATTCCAATTACAATTTTCCAGTTGTTGTTTTTTTTTTTTTCTTTTTCCAATTAGTTGAGGGATAACTAATTATGCATGTTGCAGGATTCAATTCTGATGACATTTTAAGTTTCCAGGGGATATAATGCAAAAGTTATTGATTGAACTAGCAAAACATTTAATTTAATCTTTTTTTTCCTTATGTCAGGAGATATCAAAGCTACATAGGCTTATATCATCCATTATTGAAATTTATAAATAAATACAAAAATAAAATTTACTCACATGAAAAATAAAGCCTTAAATTCATAGCTGTCTATGCCTCTACATCGCTTTAAAAAGAAAAGAAAAGAAAAGAAAAGAAAAGAAAAGAAAAGAAAAGAAAAGAAAAGAAAAGAAAAGAAAAGAAATTAAATGCGTAAAAATGCATAAATCATTTTCTATCAGCGGCGCACCTGGTTGTGTGTAGTTCCCTCTGTGCCCGCTTGGTGCCAGTGTTGGGCCGCCCTGCAGCTCTGAGTGGACAGGTTGCATCTTTGCACCTTTTCCACTTTGCTTCATAACTGTGAATGCCCTCGCGCTGGCTCGAGCTCGTGATCCCCTCCCTAAAAAGTCCCACAACGAGGCCGCCACCGTCATATTATCAAATAACAGCGAGCTGGTGGAAAATGAAGACCGTATTACCTGAATCAGAGGTTGCTGTTTGAGAGGGAAAAAACGCGAAGAAGTGAGTGAGCGTCGTGGGAGGGCGGGCCACCTGTGACGGCACATGAGTGGAGAAGAGGCTCAGTGTTGGAGCTGTGCGTCTGTCAGTGGCTGTTTGTCTCTTTCAGAGTGTGTTTCGGCGTTCAAAGTCCACTTGGATTAACTGGAGCTCAAGGAAACGAACATATCTTTCTCTTCGAGGAATTGTACGTGATTCAGGTAAGACACACTGAAAATTATGCGACCTGGGCTCTGATACCCACAAAATTACATTTACTAGTATGAGACAGTGTTGTTTTTTTTTTAATTGTATTTCTACAATGTCCACAGCCTACAGTGATGTTATTTAGTTTATGGTGTGTTTCGGTTTTGTCGAGCTGTATTTTTAATTTTCTTAAATCTTTATGACAATAATGCCATGATCATATCCAGAAATCTGATATTTGTATATTATCGTCTTAAATGTTAGCTAATTGGCTACGTCTCAGTATGGAAAATTTACCTTTCACCAAGATGAACCAATTCAGATAGGTGTAAGACAGGGCTGCAATTGTTATTCTTTAAATCATGATCATGTACCGATTGTTTTCTCGATTAATCGTTTGGATTATAAATTCAAGCAAATACATAAAATACATTAATTTAAAACGGAGAAAAACAGGAAATACTATTAGAGAAACTACAAACTGCATTTTCTCTAATGTCTGTATTTAAAAAAGGACTTTCTTCCCCTGCTGACTGAACAGTCAACTAGTTTAGTTATTGTGTTAGCTTCATTGTAAGACATCCCCAACTGAGACTACACTTGCCTTCATAACTGTAAAATTGGGTAATAATAGCTGTAGTTTTTAACACTCAGTGACCTCTTATGTGCCCTGTTGCTTCACTTCACTGTATTGCCACGTTATAACTCATCATGGGCTGCATTTGGTGCACTGACTCAGTTTGTAAGATAGCCTATCAATGGGGATATGAGCAAACTGATCATCATGCAATGTATAGCTGCAGCCTGTGATTCATATGTAAAACATGTAGCAAGAACAGCTCTGATTTGAGTCAATCAGCTGTAAACACACACACTGATGATGTTGAGGAAGCTTCAGAAGGGTGATTGATCATTTGAAAATCAGCCGTTTCCTGTCCAAGCTGATGGTCTTTGTAACTGTGATCTAATCATTAGTCCTTTAGAGAAACCCAGTGAACACCACGTATCTAACTGCTTAACAGAAATAAACACACAGCTGTATAATAAGTGAAAGGAAACACTTGTAAAATGAGCAGAAAATTGGTTGTTTAACACAAAGCATGTCATTTCTGTGTAGAAAGTGTCATATTGTCTATTTTATCCCACACATAAATGAACAGTTTTCAGCTCTTACCGTAAATTAAATTACGTTTGCCATTTATAATGCTGCCTTTATTATAACTTCATTTTTGCTCTGTTAGTCTTGATCTTGGTAACATTAAGACAAAAATCTAAATATGTTGTGAAACTAGTTATTTTAATTGTAAATTAGAAAACGGTCAGTCCTCTCATAGGCCTGAAGTTGTGTACCATTACCCTCATAACTATGAATTTGAAACTTTTTTGACCAATTTGGACTGCCTTTAGCCCAGAGAGAGAACCAGCTCAGAGTAGTCAAATAAATGATACAAATAAGCTGTGAGGCTTTATTACGTACAATTATATAGAATGTTAAAGAGCATTTCATTAATACACTGTTTTGGGCCCTTTGTCGTGTTGCCACAATAACTCCAGTGTGTGTTAAAGAGCCCAGTGTTGCACTCATATAGTGACTGTAGCACAAAGTATAAAGCTACAGTGCTGGGAACAAATAGAGTTCAGTTCAGTTGGTTTCCTTTTGTCTGTCTGTGAAACAAGAGAGTTTTAAAGCGGCCTGTCTATCAGATGACGCACAGCTCAATGGCTTTGACTGTAATCTTTTCTACTATTTGTTACACACACACGCACTCACACACACACACATACACAAACTAACAGACATATCTAACTCCCAAACAGAGTTTCAGCTCCTCTGGGACAACCGTTGTCTGTTGATGGAGCTGTCACCGCAGTGCTCCAATCTCTTCCATTCAGGCAGGTTTATAGACACTTTATAATTGCCTGATAAAATCCATCTCCGTGAATGAATGTCATGGGACTGGAAGCTGGCAGCGAGATCAGGATGAAGGCAGATTAGAAAGGTTAGGTCGTGAGTGGTAGAGTCACTGTGATTTCCTCTGGGTCAGCCCTCATTTCAGTTTCAAAATGTCTCTTTTTTTACATTATCTCAAAGTTTTGACTGGAGTACTTAGTGGCCAATTAACTATTTAATGCTTCTGCACTGAGGGGGGCCAGCGTACGCAGAGCAAGTCAGTAGTAATGGATTTTAGATGACAGAGAATTGAGAATGTGACAATTACTGGCTCTTTGCTCTGCGCTGCTGGACTTTCCAACAGCATTTTAGCTCCTTGCTCGCTTTCTTTCTCTTCCCATCATATTCTTGCAAAACATTTCCATCTGAATAGACTCCTCTTCTTCTAAGAAGACCACTTCAAGGCTGCTTTTCTTGACTGACAGACTGACTGAAAGGCTTTAGACCCTGACAGCACATTTGAGTGATTTGGCGTGCATGAGTCTGATAAATGACATCTAAAGAGCCCTTCAGTGCACCTCCTCTGCCACCTATTAAGGAGAGCTTGGACAAGGCTGGGAGGCAGGACGCACCTTTACAGTGTTTGACAGGCCTCAGGAGAGGCAGTGCATCCTCAAAGAGAACATACTACTGAAATAATTGGTGTCCCCAAAGTGTATTTGCCACAGCGGGAGCAAGATAGAGCTGTAAAAACCTATAAAATGTACTTGATACTGGTGGAAAAGTGGCATTTCCCGAATGGCCTTCCAGGAACCTCATTTCACTGTGTTTTGAGATCATCCTGAGGTTGAGAGGTCCGAGGAGTTGTACATTTTTATCCCCGACTGGAGAATACTTAACATTTCCAGAGCATAGAGATTTATTTCCAACTGTCTGCCCATTGGTTTAAATTCACTCCAGTACAGTAGATATCCCTTTGCAGAGACCTGAAATCAGTCACTTTGGAGATTTAGTAGACTTTACGTTTAGCTTAGACATCCATTCTGTCGAAAAAATTAACTTGCCGTCAGAGATGCTTTTCAAAATTCTTTCTCGACAGTGTATTCTAGGAAAGTCCAACATCTTAGAATTAAGAGTCTGCTGCTGGCAAGTCAATGCTTTAAATGCAAATAACTGTTCTTTATTTCCTGTTTGCCCCTATATTTAAATGTTAAAAACATTTTGCAGAAGTTATTTGTTCTACCAAATTCGGCCTAAAAACTGCTTCATGTCACGTCGATTCCGCAGTGTGCAAAAGTTTAACTTTTGGATATTTGAGCCTCTTTCGTGGCCTTGTTTTTTTTTTTTTTTTTTAAGTAACTCGTGACTATAAGAGGTCTTGGCTGCTAGCCAAACAAGTTCTTTTGCAAAGTAGTCCTTACTGCAGGTGCACCAGGGAGCAATTTATTATGAATAAAGAGGGGAATAAAAGTTCAGTGTGATAGAATAACTATATCATATTTATTATATCATGCATATTGGAATTGGAATCCTTTGTTTGTTTGATGTTTGTTTTTTAATATATATATATATATATATATATAACACTGGAGACACCATCATTTTCACTTAGTAATATTGTATATATTCATTATTATTCTTTGGTTTTTTTTATCCTAGAGATATATTATTTTAGCTCTATAATCCTGCAACACTTTATAGTACAAACTGTGCAGGAGCGTCTTGCAGTGCTGTTGTGCTGTGGGTGGAACAGTGGGTAGTAAAAGGTGATAATAGCTCATTGTATACAGTATTTACAGCATCTCTCTGATCCACACCTGCATGCTGCTCTGTTTGTCCATTACATTATGCAACACTCAAGCCGGCCGTTGTCATGGTGTCAGCCCTGAGGGACTTTCTGGAAGAGTGCAGTCACAGACACTTGGGCTAGTGGCTTCACATTACTACTACTTTTTGTTGCATTCATGAGTGTGTGGGTAGATTCAATTGTGTGAGTGTGTGTGCATGCATTTGTGTGTGAATACAGTTGTGCTACTGTGCACGCATCCATGTGCATGTTTGTGATACTGGGAGCAAGAGCAGCTCTGGACATTCAGCTCTTTAGTGTGCGAGAGGCTTTGTGGAAAAGAAAGCAGAAAAGGAGTGTGACTGTTTACATTTGGAACTGAAAAAGCATTTTAAAGACAGAGGAGTATTAGGATAGAGAGGGTGTGTGTGTGTGTGTGTGTGTGTGCTTGTGTTTGAGAGAGCAAAATAGAGATAGACAGAGAGAGAGAGATGTCACCATTCCTCCTAATAACATTGGATAAGGTTAGTGATGCTCAGTTGTATGGGGTGTATTCTCAGTGTTGGTGTGTGCAGTGGTGCATGTGATTGTGACACACACACACACACACACACACACACACACACCCACACACACACACACACACACACACACACACACACACGCATTAACTCCTCCCGCCCTCCTCTCTCCATCTCTCCATCTCTTCTTTTACTCCTCCAAAAAGAGGGTCTTGTCCTGCTTGGAACAACATTGGCATTCACATCAGCACAAAAACATCTTAGAGACTATAATATTTCACAATCTGTCCCCTTGTGGATTTGGCAGCTCTCAGGTACGTGTGCTGTTGAACTGGTTTCACACCTTATCGATCTGGATTGCTCCACATCGCCGTTTAATCCTCTAGTGTTTGCTCGTGATATCGGCACGTAGCTCAGTTTGACAGTCATTGTTTGGTTAATGATCGTTGCAGTCATGTGTTTAGATTATGCAGCTGCAGCTCACACAGAGCAAGGCTCTGCAACATGGAGAGCCGCCCCCCACCCCACCCCCTGGTCTCACACAGCGCCACTGATCTGCAAACTCCCTAATATTTTATTAAGTGAATGCACTTTGTGCCTCTTTCATATCTCTGTCGTCATCCTTGTGAAATTCTCCACATCAGCTTATTTAGTGTGTTTGAACTGTGCCGCTCAACTTCACCAGCTCTGCTTCTTTTCAACTTCTCCTCTGAGTTTTTGCAGCGACACTGTCAGCCCACATGCACAGCGTTTAGTACTCCTTCCAGTGTAGGCACAACTGTTAAACTGTTGGTTTTGTGTTTTACTCTTTCAGGTTCCTTCAGTCCTCCATACAGCACGGTGAAAGAGGCTGCCAGTACCAGGGAGTGGGCGTGTGTGAGTCGTAGGGTGAATATGTTTGTGTGAGTGTTGTATACACCCTGGTTGGAGAGCATGTTTCCCATGAGACTCTCGTTGGAGATGCAGCGAGCGCGATCCTCTGCGGTGCAGCTCCTGCTGCTGAGCTGCTGTGTGTGTGCAGCAGCCGGCTACCCGTTCAGGACGCCCCTGGACCTGGATGTGACTCCACGTGTCACTGTATTTAGCAGCGGTAAGAACAGACACAAGGACATGTTCAATCAACTGCTTGTTGGTTAATGCTCCATCACATTAAGTGCAATGGTCAAACCTTTAACAATCTTCTAATGAAATACCTTAAACAGGACCTATCATGCTTTCCTGTATTTTTTTCATACATATTATGTTACAATGTTAAACATAAAACATGGATAAGTATTCCCTGCAAGCAAGAACATCAGGTTCCAAACCATTCTGAATCCTCTATTTCCTTTAGTTTGTTTAATTGGTTGCATTCTGTAAATGAACATCTGCCCCAGACATGTTATTGCAGTTTACCTCACATACACTGCTATATAGAGCTACATGCTAATGCAAGGAAAACCTGTTTTCTGTGTGCTGAATTTGTTAATTACTCCCAAATTGTGTATCAGTATTCTGCGGGAACATGTTTGTTTATGTTTGTTTTCAATGCATAAGCTTTTTTTAGTGAAAGTGCTGCTTAACAGGAATGACTGATGCAGAGACATGAAGAGCAAGTGTATCCAACTCATCAGTAACTCCAAAAGTTGCTAAAAGTCAGCTTCTGCATCACATGCTCATTTGCACGTTGCTGGCGTCGTCTTGCATCAGCTAGCTTTGCAGCGGTAGAGTCAGCTGACAGCTCAGGAGGAAGAGACCTCGTGCTGTTAGCAGAAGAGTCATGAAACTTATGAGCAGCATGCATGACAATGCATTACAATACATGATTCTTGCTTGGTCTCTTATTATTTGATGAGTTGCTAAATTCATCAGTGGTGGCTTTGTAGAAATAAACTTGCTAAGAAAGTCTGAGAAATCACTAAATCTAGTGGGAAAGTCGCCAAGCTTGCAACACTGTGGAGAGCACAGATGCGGACCAGTTGTAGCAGACTGGGCTTTCAGAGGCAGGTGCCTCAATGGAACGTCTCAGTTTGCAGAGGATGAAAAGTTGCATGGGCTGTATGGAAATAAGGCGATTTTTGAACATCAAAGCATGTAAACATGTTCTAGTATAAAACCCAAGTACCAGAATGAACCAGAAAATGAGCATCATCGGCCCGGAGAGGACTCATAACTCATAATAGAAGTTCTACTCAAGACATTTAGTAACCGATTACCCCAAACTATAAGAAACCTGAAATTAACATTTTTTTTACATGTTCTCTGACATTTTTTTAGATCAAATGATTAGTCTGTAAATGAGAATATAACCAGTACATTCATTGATCACAAAAACAGCATTTAGACGACTACCAGTAATATGTTAATTTAAATGGAGAATATATATATATTTAAAGAGAAAGTCTTTGTATATTGAGCTTCTTTCTAAAACATTTCTCTTCATCCTGTTTTCTTTATTTTCTCTCCTGACAGCTCATTCCCCCTCTCTCCCTTCCCTCTCTTTTCTCTCTTCTTCAGTCTCATTTATGTGCACACCAACTTGCACATAAGCCTGCTTGCCTCCGGTAATTATCTGTTCTGTAAATCATCTTTTTTTTCCCCCACAAAAAGTGTGATTATTATTCATTTACCTGGTGTGAGTGATGGCATGTAGCCCGGGGTGTTACAGAGACAGAGGAAGATGAGTGAAGTGTAAACACTCGCATCCCCGCGGAGCACCCGGAGAGACTGACACCGCCGTAGCTAGTTCAGAAGCAGCGTAACCATGACAACTGTTGTAGTATGGCGCAAGACCGCCGTACACGGTATTCTTCTTTCGGGCATGTGTGAGCAAGTGTGTGTGCATATCTTCTTAAATCAGTGTCGTAATCTGATCTTGGACTTTATTTGTTGATGCACAGACGTGTGAAATAGATTTTCACACGTCTCCACTTTGACTTGCAGCCAATTTCCTTTTTATGACTTCTACTTGTAGAACAACAGCCGTCCTCCCCTCTCCTCTTTCACTTAACAGTTGTCTTACTCACAGTACATCACCTACTTGCACTTATTATCCATCTTTTTCCTCCCGGTACTCCTCTTGCTGTGAACCGTTTTTCTTGATACCTTTATCTCAGTTTCAGTAAATCATCAGTTAGCGCTCACGCTGCCCACAGGTCCTCCCACACGACTCCGCTCCTCGTCTGCTGCCCCGTCACTCTCTCATCCGCTCCCCCCCTCCTCTACAATCCATCTCCCTGTGCACCTTAGCGCTGACTCCTCTCCCCGGCGCTTTCTTCATTAGTTTGTACTTTTCACGGCCATTGAACTCCTTTACCTCAGCTTTACCTCCGGTCTTTGTTTCTGAGCTTCCGTCTTTGTGATGAGAATACTTCGATATGCAAACTTACATCTAATCCTTTTAATCTCTGTGTTTCTTAGCAACCTAAAAGCAAAGCCGACAAACCTGTGTGGGGTACTTAAATCACACACGCATGCGCACGAGCACGGCCAAACACACACTTCTTATTCCAGCGTCACCTTGAGGAAAAAATGTGAGGCAGCGATATCGTTATGGGTTATTAGTTTGACGAATTCCAGAGCACAGTTTGGAGGAGCTAAGGGGTGAAAAAGCTGGCAAAACACAGAGAAAGCATGTTGTTGAAGAGTAAAAATTGGTTTTCTTTTTTTTCTTTTTTTATGGCAAGACAAAACAGATAAAACAATAACAAACAGGACACAGAAAGCAACATAATGCAATAATGCAGGCCAGTTGAAAGAAATTTCCTCAGGTCATGTATGTGTGTGTGCGTGTGTTTAAAGCCAACACACTGAAGAGGGGAGAGAGATAGAGAGAGAAACAATATAATGGTAATGATAATTATTATCCATTATTATTAATGATAATAATAAAATAATAACAGAGTTTATTTCTATGTATTAAGTAAAAAAGGAAGTCAAATCAAAAATAGATACCCATGCTACCACTCATAATAATATTAATATTGATAATAATAATAGAGGTAATCTAGGTAGAAAACGAGTGACCGCTCTTGCTACTACTAATAACAGCTATAAAAATAAAACTGATAATAAAAGTTATAATAACACTAATAACAATTGACTCAGGGGGTGCAAGAAACAGTGTTTAAACCTTAATACTTTTATTACACACACTCATATCAGCCTGTCTCAGAGTATTTTGGGGGTTTCATCTGGTAGTTTTAACTGTGTTTGTTCAGTTGCCCCCCGTCAGTTCTCTGAACCGTAAACAGGCCTGACAATTTAGTGTGAGTTTATATGTTAGGCTGTCACACTCCGTCGCCTAGAGGTTCAGCGAGTGTGTGTGTGTGTGTGTCAGAACACTGTGTACTGTGCTGATCAGCTGAGGTCCCTCCAAGTGTTTGCTCAGTAAATAATATCATCTGGGCTTCACTCTCTGCCTCCCTTGCTCATTTGTTTTGCTTATAGAATGAATCACATGCGCCTTTTCTTGCACGATCCTGTAAGTGAAGGCTTAAATGTTCTTTCTCTATTGCGTCACCATTTCAGTGTGGTAGTTTTCAGTTACCTGGATCCAGCTGTCACACATTATTTGTCCTAACCCTCGGATTACACTGAGGAAACTTAGGCGTTGTCTCCACTTTAACGCATTGTCTCCACTCACAATGAGGCACTCGTATCATGTAGGACAAGCTATTGTTTCCAAAATCCCATACAGGCAATACTCTCCTTCCTCCTGCTGCGAGTGTGTGAGGAGAAGTAGACACCTGATCGCCCTGATCGGAGCAGCCTGCGCTGGGAACTGACTGCTGCTGCTGAAGTGAGCAGAGTGGATTGTGTTTTGCAGCAGCTGATAGGAATCTTAATGATGGCTTACTTGATAACCATGCAGTCTTCTGTGGAAGCCGGATGCTTTTCTGTGTGGCCGAGTTGAGCTACTGTACTCATAAAGGCAGGAAAATGGCACAGTTTTAAGTACTTAATTGCTGTCAACGCTCCTCCCCAGCTGATATCAAAACCTGCTCAGCATTAGTCCCGTCAGATATTTTAATGAGACATTAAAACAACTTTTCTGTAATTTTTTGTGAAGTGAAGACACTGTTTGCTCACGCTGCAGTTGTCTTGTAGAGATGTTGTTGTGGTTATAACATCGCTCGAGGTCCTCTGTGTCCGTGAAGTGTGTGTGTTGACAGTGGTGTCATGTTGACCCAAGCTAAGTAGAGTCCTGATGGATCGTATGTTTGGAAGTTACATAACCGTCTGGCTTCTCACGACTGCAGCAAGTGACTTCACGAAATGGCGTGTAAGCGTGTGTATATGCGCGTGTGTTTTTACAGCGTGTCTCTGTGCTGAGTGTTTGTTTGAGAGAAGCTCATTAGTATCTTGTCCTGTCAAAAAAGACGTATCCCAGTATAGCCTGGAAACTGGACAGGGCACATATACACAAAGCAAACTCACATAAAAAGTGGATCTCTAAAATCTGATGTTGTGCCGGGCCTCCTTTCATTATCTTCATCTTCCTCAGCAGAGCTGTGTAGGATAAGCATAATCCCAAGGCTTTTTATTGGCCCTGGTGGGGTTGTAGCTTCATCTCTGGTCAGGGCTATATGGAGCTATACACACAACTGAGGAAAGCAGAAAATCCTTACGTTTGTGATACTGAGGCTATTGAATTTGTGCCCTCTTTATCTATGCTAGCAGGAGGGCTCGTATGCAGTGGTGGGATGTATCTAAATACCTTTATTGTAAAATTTTATGATGTACACATTTCAGGGGCAAATATTATACTTTTTACTTCACTACATTTAGCTTACAGCTTTATTTACTTAAAAGTTTAATTTAAAATTATTAGGCATGTTTATAAATTAGCTTACAGTACATAGTGGTACTTAAAATGAGCCCTGTCTTTACACCAGTAATATGCTGCTTACATCATTTGTCATACATTATTATATTTGGAATATACAGTAAAACTGACCATCTGAGTGGGTCCATTCTCCATAAAGACTACTTTTACTTTTGATGCTGGTACTTTTTTACTCTTACCTTTTTTTGCTGTTTGCTTTTTTAATACTAATGTCTCCAAAGAAATTTCTCTCTTTTAATGAAACTACCTGTTTAAATAAAGTTCATAAACCTAGATGCTTCTCTCATGAAAACATTAGAACCCAGAACTGCCCTGAACTTCAATATGCTGTTCAATAATTTTGTCTATGGCCAAATACCTACATAACTAATAACCCTTCTATCAGTCTCAGCTGTACTTTGTGCTTGGTTCATGATAGCAAATGTTAGAATGCTAGCACACATGGACATTACACATGAAAGACCTGCATGTTAGCACTTTCATTAATCAAGAAAATAATCTGCTGATTAGTAAGTAAAGATAGTTGTTTGTTGTTGCCCTAAAACAAAATAACCAGAACATTATAACATTTGATAGGACAGGAACCTTCAGATTCTGGGGCATTTTTTCTTGATAAACATAATCATTTCTGTCTAACTAATTAATGGTTGACTAATCAGGAATGTTGGTAGATAAAATATGATGGCAGAAACGTCTATACTAAAAGTTTGCTGCTGTCGAAAAGCAGCTATTGATAATATATCTTGCTTTTCTCATTTTGTTTGCTATTGTGTATATTTTCTATTTCTGACTAAACACGGAGAACTGGGAAGCCACGTAAAGCGATTTTCTGTGCAGCTACAGTACAATGGAGTTTAATAGAATTATTTTTCCTATCAGTCTAAAATAAGAATCAGATTTTAAAGCGATTCCTCCTGAATCAGAGAGCGAGGCCTTCTTACCACTTGGCAGTGACGTTCTGCAATCATACGGCGAGAAATCCATCACAGAAGATGAATAGATTTCTATTTCTCCCTTTATTCTCATACTGTCAGCTTTGATTGAAAAAGCACTCACTCTTGTGTGCTCAATATGCCCCCACTGTGATGGCAAGAACTTTATGCACATTTGGGGGGTTTCTAAAGGCATTCAGGGAGGATGTGTTATTGTACGGATATCCAGCAGTGTGGAAGTTTTCTCTTTTTTTTTTTTTTTCCGGTCAAATGATCACGTAAACATCCAGATCCCAACATCATGTGTTTGCATAGAGGTGTGCATGATACAGTAATCAGTCCACTGGATATATAGAGAAAAAACACGTAAAATTGAAGTATTATTGTGTTGTTTTCTCTGAAATGTAAATTTTTCAACCCTCAGGATCAATAGCAGCAGTAGACAGTGTTTGTGCAGCGCTATGCCCAGGCGGTAATATGTGTAGCCACATGAATGAGAATCATGCTGTTAAAACCACTTCTGTTGTTCAAAAATCACACCAGGGATATACTGCTGATAATATCTGAAGAAGCACGACAACAAAAGAAGAACTGGGTTATTTACTTCAGTTGGTTTCTGCTTCCACTGATTTTAGCTGAGCATCAGTGATTAGTCCTCTAATCAATTAATTATTAATAAGAAAATAAGAATAAAACCAAAGTAATGCTTAAGTCAGGCTTAATGCAAACATGTTTTCTAACTTAGAAATATGGAGATTTCTTTCTTGTCTTATCAATCAAGACTTAAAAATATCACTTTAAACTATTAACTTGGATATTTATCAGATCAAATGATTTATAATCATTGGTTTAGGCAACAAGAAAAAATAATAAGCAAGAACTGATTCTGAGTGTGTCATGTCTTAAATTTCATCATTTATTCAGCCTGTGTTGTGCTGTTTAATAAATCCCCTCCTCTCCCCTCCTCTCCCCTCCTCTCCTCTCCTCTCCTCTCCTCTCCTCTCCTCTCCTCTCCTCTCCTCTCCTCTCCTCTCCTCTCCTCTCCTCCCCCTCCCACAGGTCTCCAGGGCTGCAGACGTTTCCAGTCCTCTGCAGTCAACTACAGCACCATGTTGCTGGAGGCTGACAGTGAGCGCCTGTACGTCGGGGCCCGGGGGGCCGTATTCGCTCTCAATGCCTCTGACATTTCAGCCAGCTCTGCTCTCACTGTGAGTTTGTTTGTTTCTGTGTTGCTGCATGTTGTGCACCTCAGCTGCCATATCTTTAACTCTGCCACAGCCTTATTTGCATTCTACAACACAGGAACTTTTTGAGGCATCAATATCTCGTTGTGAGGCAAAACTATTTATTCCCATGTCACCTTTTGTGTGTTTGTGAGGGTGTGTGTGCAGTTTTAACTAAAAAAAAACCTCACATTTCTACCAAAGGAGCATCCAGCTGCATTAACTTACATATTAATGAGGGAAAATAACTACTGTATCTTCTCACTGTAACTCTAAATAGATACACGACTCATGTTAATATCATCCACATATTGGAACAGAAATAGTTTCTAATTTATGCAGTAATTAGCATACTATCAATCCTAACCCAGTATTGCCAGTGTTAACTTGAAACCCCACAGACCCAACAACGAGGCTTATTCAGACTCTAATTAATATTTGGGTCTGTGATTACGAAAGGACATTTGGTTCCTTTCCATATTTAATGTTATAATCCATACAATTTCTTCACGTCAAACCCAATTTTTTATGCTATTTATGCCTAGAATTTACAATTTATTCTGATATTTCCATTGAAGTCATCCCCACACTAGTTGGGATGACTTCTATACTCTGTATAGTCTATTATTTCCACTCTGGTTTGAAATGGTGAAATGTTGCACGTCATTAACAGAATATTATCATCCATATGCATTAACATTTTCAGATGTATGCAAGATAATTTTGCCATCTGTCCGATACAATCAGTAATGCCAAGAGTGCCTTAATGTATGATAATTTGTACTTAGTTTAGGTCTTTGCTGTCTAATATAATTCATCTCCTAACGTGATCCTGTTAGGGACATATGGATCCTACATCTGTGTTTACACATCTCTACTCACATGACCTCTTTCCAGCCAATCATACTCTCTGTAGACTATGATGAATGTGACTCACAACTACTCGTCTTGCTTATAAAACCTGTTTGTTGTCATGACAGGGTATGACAGATTTCCTCAAAATGTCCAATCTGGCAACACTGTTGTCCATATATCAGATACTGACATAATCCAAAAGATCTGAAAAAGAACTTATTTTCTAAAGAGAAAACACATTTAGCCAGAGCGTATCTTGCAGTCTTGCAGAATGAAGATAGGGTGGCTGCAGACAACACGTTTAATGCCTCCACCGATCGATAAATGTGTAATTTCGATCAGGACTCTCAGCTGTCACCAAATCAACTTGAACTGAAATCTTTAGGATTATAACTTTTAAACAATTACGCTCATAACTTTGCCTGTGTATCATCAGCACTGAGCCTAGTTTTCAAACTATTGCATGTTTCAGGATAATGTCCTTCTCAGCAACCATAGAAGCTGAAGATTGTTTTTCACCTGACATGCTGTTATTTTTATCACCACTTAACATTAAGCTGATGTGCTAATTATGTTAATACAATGTTGGCATCTATTGTGAAGCATAGTTGCGAGTGTATGTGCGTAACCACCTCTCCTACAGCGCCTGCCCCAAACACACCTGTCACAACTTTCTGTGTTATATAAGAGTTTAAAAAATATGCTGCTGTCTCTTTAAATCCAGGTGTTGTAAGGTCAAATTCCTAATATGTGAATTATTAAAGTATAAATGAGTTAACATACTCTGCTTCTATCTTGTCAGATCCAGTAATATAAAACCATCCAACTTCATGTGTACTCTTTCTGTCTTTCTTACTGCACATTATGTGATGTGTGTTAGATTGAGTGGGAAGCCTCCCCCGAGCAAAAGCGTCAGTGTCTGCTCAAGGGAAAAGACAATAAGGTAGGCATTTAGTTCTTTCTCTCTCCGTCCTCCCTTTTCATCTTTTTGTATTTGTTTCTCTCCTATGTATTGAAATCCGTTATTTCACCGTTATATCTTTTCTGGCTTCCTCTTCCTCTTCCAGACGGAGTGCTTTAACCACATCCGCTTCCTCCAGAGGTTCAACTCCACTCATCTCTACATGTGTGGGACTCATGCCTTCAGCCCCCTCTGTGCATACATAGTACGCCAATGCAAAACACATTACAGCACTTCCACTGCTGTTGAATACATTTAATTTATAGTTTCTTACTATTTTAGCTATGGGACTCTCTTTGCATGCTGCATTTACTGCATTAATGTGTGTTTTTCCTGTGATTTATCATGTTTGTCCTGTACAGGATGAGGAGAGGTTTGTGATGTCATCCCTGCCTGAAGAGGGCAGAGACAAATGTCCCTATGGCCCGACGACGGGCTACACAGCCCTTATCATCGGTGAGTCCTTCAACAGTTGTCACTCACCTCCAGAGTTTTAGTTAAAAAATTTAGTTAAAAATCTAAAGAATCTGATCCATTGTTTTCCTCTCCAGACCAGCAGATGTACACAGCTTCCCAGTATGAATTTAGGAGCTTTCCAGATATCCGTCGCAACTCTCCATCCCCCACACTGAAGACAGAAGATGCTCCCACACGCTGGCTGAACGGTGAGTTAATCTCCTTTGGTATGTTTAGGTGACAGGGTGGTCGAAGTGGTCAGAGCTTCTGTCTGTAACAATATCTCAGCCTCCATACTGTAAAACATCTAATCTGCTGAAAAAGGCACAGTATTTTGGTAATATTTCCCTCCAGAAACCTGGGGTTGTGTTAAAGTTGAAGCAAAACATGCTGTTTTGCAGATAAGTGAAGCCTCTTAACATATTCTTCTTGAGATTTTTTGTTTTCACCATCTGTTCGAACTGTGTTTGTGCTCTGTGATTGTCATTCCTCTCCTGTTATGCTACAAGCATCCAACTGTTCAGTAAAACATGCTTATTTGCATATATTATATCTAACTTTTTTTACCCTGAATCCAAGAATTGGCTATCAGTCTGACAACAATTTATCCATGGGCAATATTTCTAGAGTTTATGCGTAGCCAGTGGATATCTGGATTACAGATGACAGAGATGCAGGCCAAGTCTTCCTCTTCCATGCACTGGTCATTATTTGTCATTGTCACTGTCTAATGTATGATGTTATAAATACGTCACTGCTGATTGGGTAGAACATCTGACACACCCTGCAAATTTACAGCTTAAAGCGTGTTGCACACCATTTCAAACTGAATCATGTTCTTCCATCCCAATAAGTGTAAAAAAAAATGGTGCACAAGGCTTTGAGATTGAACGTGCCCCTAAATTGCACACAACAAAGGAAAGTGATCTGTTTCATTCTGAAGAGTCAGCTTTTTCAAAACCAACATGGCTCAGTTCAAATTTTTGTTTCAAAACAAAACTTCTCATCTCTTCTCTGACATCAGATGATTTGCTATCACTACACTTAAGAGTGATGTTTGTTCAAACAGAGAGAGACTGAAGTCTCATCTGTCACTGGATTTAAATTAATGCCTCTGACTGCAGTAAATGCAGAAAAATCTAACATCTGTCATTAAAGGAATGTATAAAAAATAAGACGTGTCTTCTGATCAAAGTAAAAATCAGACTTTTATAGAGAAATTTGTCGCTGTGTGGAACTTAAAACACGATTGGTCAATACCACCCAAATGATAAACAAGAAGATGAATTCTTCTGAAATCAAAATATTGCTCTGTTGCCTCCGGTCTGTAAGTTCTTATGCAGAGTCTGTTTACAGAGACTAATGAGAGACTGTGTGTTTTGGTGAGACCCCTCAGGTGTAGAGGTAGGATATTGCATTAACTGTTTTGTTTTGGGAAACAAACGCCTCTTTCAGCTGCTCTGTTCGTTCACTTATCACGAAGGGAAAAGAACACAGTATGAGTGAGTGCGTGTTGTTCTCCTCCATGCAGAGGCGGACTTTGTGGGCTCGGCACTGGTGAGGGAGAGTTTGGGCAGCAGCACCGGCGATGATGATAAAATCTACTACTTCTTCACCGAGAGGAGCCAGGAGCAGACGACGACCTACAGCAACAGCCGGGTGGCACGAGTGGCCCGCGTCTGTAAGGTGGGTGCAGATTTTAAAAGATGCAGGGTATGATTTACAGCCTAAAGCAGAGCCTTGCATCAGACTCGCTAAAGTGGAGTCTTGGTTGATAATAGGAGAGGGAGCTATAATAGATGAGGGGCTGTATGGGGGATGCATTTGTAACAAGGCCCCAGTGTGATTAGAGGAGCAGTCTGTGTAGCTGATGAATGGGCTGCAGAGTCTGTGTGGCTGGGAGTGAGAGGGATGGATGAGTACTGGGGAGAGACAGACTGTTTAGCATCCTCTGCTGCCTAAAATGTGAATGATTTACATTTCCTGCCTCCCAGGAAGGAGTTAAGAATAGTGTGAGCCGACTGTACGGTGTAATGACCTTGTTGTTCTACTGTGGCACCTCAAAAACGAAGCCGGCTCACAAGTTCTCTCCTTGAAAATCTGCCAGCCTGTTTGTTTTTTTCAGCTTAATAGAAATGCCTCGAGGTGGCATGTATGCAATTTGCCAGAGGCTGAATGCATTTGAAAGTTAAAATCAAAAGGATGGCGTCAGCTGCTGGATTTCAAATAGAAGCGTGGCCTTGAGTCGAGCTTTCCAGTCGTGAACCTGTCAAGAATTTTTCAACCGTGTGCTTGCAGTCTGCTGAGTGACACAAACACACAAACCTGTAGACAGCGGGGCGCTTTACCTATGGGAATCTCATCTTATTGAAAGTATGGTTATTGCTTCCCTGTGCCATCTGTTGCGCTCTTTAGGAGGCTCACTTCCCTCCCGTGTGCCACCTTGAGCCGAGCGTTCAGCCTGTTTTTCATTTACCCAGGCCTTACCTCGTATGACCCTGTCCACTCCCTCCCTCTCTGTTTCTCCTTTCTCCTTCCCTCAGGGGGACCGGGGAGGCCGTTTAACTCTCCAGAAACGCTGGACGTCCTTCCTCAAGGCCCGGCTCACATGTTCCCTGCCAGAGTATGACTTCCACTTCAACATGCTGCGCAGCGTGTTCGTCATGCCCGGCCTCATGCCGCAGGACACGCTCTTCTACGGCATCTTCGGCCTGGAGTGGTGAGTGGGAGCTCGTGTATTATCAAGAACTCCATCTGACGGGGACTTTGAGGATGCAAATGTAAATGAGTGAGATAAAGATGAAAGGCGGAAATCGATACGTTGAGACAGTTGAGGGAGACAGGAAGGGACGAGATGAAAGAGTGGAGAACTGGAGAAGTTTGTTGGAGGAGTTTTACAGCACTTTGAGCTGTGAATATTAATTAAAAATGGAGATTATGAATAAGTTACAGAAGTTACAGTCATTAAGATTTCAGTCCTGGGGACACCTGTGCGAGAAATCCAACAGACGGGTTACTGGTGACTCTGTTTACAGCTCAACCAAACAAAGTCACATTGTTTAAACAAAAGTAAGTCAGAAATAATTGCAACTGTGACCTGATTTTTTTTTATGCTGCACATGGTTTATGTAGTTTCCTACATAACAGCAGGACACAGTTAAATTGAGACTATTGCAGCTCATTCTTGTGCAAAAATGTTAAATGCTTTACAGAAAAAAAAAGAATATCACAGAAGCCCTTAACTTCCATGGTGCAAACATTTACTTCAACTTTCTGTGCTAAAAAGTTAATTTTATTTGTTTTCTTGAGATCACAAGTTGTTCATGCCATTAGCTGAAAATTACAAATATTTTCTCAAGATAATAGGATAATTTTCTCCCAGTCTTGAGATAATGAAGCTGTTTTCTGAAGATAATAACTGTGTAAAGAGAGCAAACAACCAGTCGCATCTACTCTAAAGAATGGGCAAAGCAGAAAAATGGAAAAATTCAGGCTGTACCAATAACTGGGTCAGCTTTCAGGAACTTTGCAATTTCCAATGTGCTTAATTTACCGCATGGATGCATCGCCTGAATGCTGCGGTGTAGCAAAACATTTTGTTGTGTGAAAAGCATAAAAAATCGCAGATTATCTACAGCGTTTTTGTTCTTGGGATGCTGCTGTCTCCTCTTCAGCTCCACCTCTTACCTCAACTCCTACTACACCTCTAAAACCATTTTGTAGTTCTCTCCTCCTTCCCTCCTACTCTCCTCAGAGATGTATGACTTCTAATCATCTTGGTACTATCTCTGACAGTGCTCTCCCCCTCCCCCTCCCCTCTCCCTTGCTTTCCTCCCACTTGGCCCTTTTATGTTTTAGGTGAGCCACTGATCTACTGTACTTCCACTGCTGTCCCTATGGCAACACTGGCTTTACTGCTGTTGTTGTTCGTGGCCTGTGCTCTGGTCTTTTTCACACCGTGTGTGTGTGTGTGTTTGTTGCTGTCCTCAGGAAAAACGTGAAGGCGTCTGCGGTGTGTCGGTTCTCTCTGTCTGAAGTCCAAGAGGCCTTTCAAGGACCTTACATGGAGAACCAGGACTCTGGCTCTAAGTGGAAGGAGTATACTGGAAAAATCCCTGACCCACGACCTGGAACGGTAAACACACACACACAGCCCAATCCTTAATCTTAAACAAAACATAAAAAACAGAAGAAATGTCTCCCTCTGAGGATCCAGACCAGAAAACCCCAACAGAGAGCAGATGAAACAGATCCAAAGTAAAGATGAAGGGAAAACGATAGAGAGGATGAGTGGCAGTCTCAAGGATGAGGCTCAAAACACAACCAGCTTATGTCACTGAAACCCATTTTCATGGCGATTAACTCCTGCCCGTAGCTTTGGCGACAATGGCTTACTGTGGCAGTCAGGGCCGTGGCGTCGTTAGCAGGAGCAGACATTATCCACTGTAGTGTCACTTCAACACTTTGTAGGACTTAATTTCTAATGTTGCTATTAAACGGAAAGGAGAAGCGGTCAAGGGCTTTAACTTAGGAGCGTGAAAGCTTCTTAGAGGAGTTGGCTAGAGGGAAGTTGTTCCCTTAGTCAGGTGCTGAGAGAGCTGAGTCGCCCGCATGTCAGCTCGAGCCAGCTGCTGAACTCATACGCTCTCATTGTTGTCCATGTGAAGAGTCCCCAGACAGTGTCTTCCATGGCTCGCATTTTCTTCTTGATCCTTTAATTTCCCCCGCAGACCATCCCGCTAAGCCTCGTGACATCCTCTCTGCCTTCCACAATCCCACTCTATTTACAGAGAACTTTATTACAAATGAGCCTAAAATGTCTCTTTTTTCCCCCTGCAGCCCAAATCGTGCCTTGCTTCTCGCTCATCATCCCTCCTCTCATTGCTGTCTTTGGCTTCTTTTCCTGCAGTGTATAACCGGCGCTCTGAGGGCCCGGGGCATCAACGTCTCCACCTCCCTGCCTGACGACGTGCTCAACTTTGTCAGGAGGCATCCTCTGATGTCCCAGCAGGTCCAGCCTTCAGACAGACGCCCCCTTTTGTTCAGGCGGACCACAGACTACACACACATGGCCGGACACATGATCCAAGGCTTGGATGGAAAAACTTACCATGTGCTGTACATGGGCACAGGTGTGTAGGAATTCATGTGTAAGGTATTAAAGGAATAGTTTGGCATTTTGGGTAATACTGTCAGAGAGAGAGCAATGATGATGTTCCCATGTCTGTATGCTTCAGATAAAGCCAGGACACAGTTAGCTTAGCTTAGCATCAAGACAGGAAACAGGAGGCTTGGCTAGACACTTTTTATCAAATTGAAACTGCAAAAAAAAATAAATCAAAAACATAGATGTATGTTATGAAAACCGGCCCATATTACATTCAGCTGGCAGGAGAGCCTGCAGCAGGTTGGTGTGGTTCTTAATACTAATGTTTCTGCTCTCTGAATGTGTCACTCAGATGAAGGCTGGTTACATAAAGCTGTAGAAATCGAGGGTCAGCTACACATTATCGAGGAGCTTCAACTCTTTGAGGAACCGCAACCCGTTACCAACCTGCAGCTTTCTGAAAAACAGGTAATGTGTTTGACTGTTTCACACACAAACATCTTTAAGACATTATTTCCATCCTACAGCATTTAAATCTCCTCTCTCCCCACCAGATGAGTGTTTATGTGGGCTCTCCGTCAGGCGTGGTGCAGCTTCCACTCTCCAACTGTCACAGATACACCTCCTGCTATGACTGTATCTTTGCCAGGGACCCTCACTGTGCCTGGAGCGGCGCCCAGTGTGTGGACGTAACGGCACAACCAGACAGGTGGGTGCTGAAAGTTGCACGTATGTGTACTAGGTGATCGGAGCAGATGATAAAAGGGCGGCTGGTGCTCTATGTGTGTTTGATCACAGGTATCACAGTGCCCTGTCACAGTGTCAGCTCCCAGAACTGTTGCGTAACCTTAATGCTGGCAGAAACACGATGCTGGCTGTGATAGTAAACATAATATGCAGCTGTGTCCTTAAAGTATACTGATGAACCTGGACACATTCGCTAAGTAAAAAGCTGTTGTGGAGGCAATAAATGATATCGGGCAGAATACAGCATGAAATAGACATCTCAGCATGTTAACCAACAAGACACTCCTGTTTCTTCTTTGCACTTATGTTTTCTCCCTCTTTGCAGATCCACTTTAATCCAGGACATCCAGCATGGCAGCAGAGGATGTGAAAACACTGAAGCTGGTATGCAGAAATCTCATCTGCAGCTAGGTGTTGCTGCTTTAAAAAAAAGAAAGTTTGCTTTAACGGAGTGAAAGATGAAAGGAAGATTAAAAATAGAGAATGTTAGGAAGGACTCGAAAGATGCATAGTTGTCATCAGATGGCATGAAGGCCTCTTTGAAAGTTGATTATGCGCACTGCGTTGGCAAAATCTTCCCTTCCCTTCTTTAATCACATTTTTGCCATCTCTGGAGAGAAATCTGTTTGATATTCAAGGCAGGCAAATGCCTTCTCTCACTTCATAATTTCAATCTGATAAAATGTAGCATTCGCTGGCCCTTCGTTGTTCTCTCTCTGTGCAAGGTGACATGATGGAAGGAATTAAAGTTTACGCCCCAATAATTTCAGACTGCCTTTGAAAAATTTAGTAGGTGTTAAGTAATTAAAATGTAAACGAGTCAGAGGCTAAATTGTGCATTTTTAGACTCACTGTTTTAATCCATGTGTTGCAGACGTAGTCGTGCGGAGCCGCTCGGTGCGTGTGGGTGATGATGTGCTGCTGCAATGTGAGCTCAGCTCCAACCTCGCCACGCCCCTCTGGACCCTGGATGGCAGTGAGTTGCAGGGCTACGGCCTAAACTCTGGCTTCAGGACCGGCACAGACGGCCTGCTGATCATTGAGGCCCGGCAGGACCAGAGTGGCCTGTATACCTGCTACGCCGTTGAGAACAACATCAAGGTGGCCATCGTGTCCTACAACGTCACCATCCGCTTGGACCTCCCCCCTCCACCACCCGTTGACCCAACTGATGACCCTTACAGTTTGTTCGGCACCCTTGCACCACCCACTGAGCGTCCCACCTCTGAGAGGCCCCTGCCGCCTCCCCCTGCCCCTCTTCTCCCCCGCTCAGACTTCTTCTCCCCCAGGAACATGGAGGCCATGTATTTGTCTCTCATCACCGTCCTCGGAGGCCTGTGTGTGGTCCTCACCGTGGTCCTGGTCTATGTGGGCTTCTGTCTGCGAGTTGGCAACAGAGGGAAGTACTCGTTACGAGCCGCAGCTTCTGCCTACCCAAACAGTAAGAGGCACAGCAAGAGCAGGAAGCAGCACAGAAACTCGGCCCACATGGAGCTGAAGACCATCTCCAGCCACTGTAACGGTAACGGCGTTTGTAACGGAGGTTCAAAGCACCACAACGGCAACATCCAGGACGGAGGCTTCCTCCAGATCGTCCCCGGTGAGGGTCACACATCACCCAATAAGGAGATTCCTCCCCCGGCACCTCCTCTCCCACCAACTCCTCAGCATCCCTCCCCAGAGTGTGACTTCCCCAACGGGCTGTCGGCCACGCTCCCCAGCGTCCTGAGGAGGATGAACGGCAACAGCTACGTGCTGCTGAGGCAGAGCGAGTCTGAGAGCATGTCGCCGTCCTGCTACTCCTTTGCTGAGGAGCTCAACAGGATCTTGGAGAAGAGGAAACACACTCAGCTGCTGCCCAGGCCGGACGAGAGCTCCGTGTAGAGAGATGTAGCTCCCCCTGTGGTGGGAGGCTGTTGTGATCGTACCTGGTGCTGAAGTGCCTGTCATATGACTCATTATTGTTAAGGACTAACACAATACGAGTCTCTACTTTTCTTGTTTATTTGAGTCATTCCTTCTGTTTTCGCTGCTTGTTAACCTTAATACCCAAACTTCCCAACACATAGCAAGTGAGAATGAGAAAAGCCAGTGAAGGACAGAGCATGAAATGGAAAGAAAGTGCAATCTACCTCACCTCAATACTGCCCAGGAGGACTTCTGCAGTCAGCCTGTAGTCTGACCCGAGTATCAGGCTGAGATCTCATACACAGAAGGATCTCTGATCCGCTAAGCACAAACCGGGACACACAGACTCCACCGAGGAGCGCAGCCCCATGGGAATATAAATACATGTGAAGACTTCTGCTGTGCGGTGGCCATATTTGGCTCGATTCAAACTGGAGGGCAGCTAGCCAAAGTTTGTTTGCACTGACAAGTGCACAGATGGCCTATGCATTTTTAAACATGACATTCACACATTATCTAAATATTGAGGGAGATGGACGCGGTGAGCAAAGGGAATTTGGTTTGCTTTGTTTTCATTTTTAATACTGACTTAGCTGATTGCAATAACCAACACAAAATGATATACACTAACTCAAGATAGCACATCAAACTGTACACCAGCCGTTAAAATATCTGTGAACTAATCATTATTTAATGTTACAAGTAATAATAATTTGGAGTTAAGTAAATAATCAAATCCAAGGTTTGCTATTTGAATTAATTATTAATAACATGAAAAACACAATTTAATTATTAATAAATTACTAACAAGGATTTTTCACATATACAGTTAACTATTTATTGGTAATTATGTAAATATGAAGGTAGCCTTTTAATTATTGTCAGAATTCTTTGCAACCACAAAATATGCATAAGTATAGTTTACATCTACAGCCAGGGCTCACAGTCCATCATAAATGGTCTGGAATGCCTGCAAACAGGTAACATTAAGTCCACATTAAGCATACATTGACAAACACATTATATGGGTTCATATTCTAAATACTATTTATAGGATATTAAAAGATAAACAA
This sequence comes from Hypoplectrus providencianus, assembly GCA_028566105.1. Lineage (NCBI taxonomy): Eukaryota > Metazoa > Chordata > Actinopteri > Perciformes > Serranidae > Hypoplectrus > Hypoplectrus providencianus. The sequence continues at coordinate 10,674,384 of JAOWBC010000318.1, forward strand.
GGAAATAATGTTATTTAACTTTTATAAAACTGAAGAAATATTAAATAGTGATTATTTCACCAAGTGTTGATATGAAGGAAACTTGACAGTATTATTGATTTTAATGCACTTTAATGCCAGTTTTAAAGCGCTCTGGGAAAGGTAATTGACACTATCATGGAATATGACTTTGCAACCTGTCAGGAACCAGCAGGACACAGAAGCCTTTTGATTGGCTGTCTGTCAGCATGAAGAGCTGCAGCAGCAACGGCCACAGCTTTGAGTGCTGGACTCGTTTGACTCGAGTGGATTAGAAGAGAAACACTGACTGTGTCTCAGCTCCACCGCTGAGTGACACCCCGCATGAGACTGTAACGCAGGGTGACAGACTGTGGGACGCAGCATTCGACAAGAGCATGCAAGGTAAATCATCTTTACATCTACCAACACATCTCCTACACAGGCACTTTGCCAAACATGCACTTAAAGAAATAGATCATGGAGTTAGAGTGCACCAGAGACTGGATACAGTGTTATCTCACACTGTACTGGATTTAAATCCATCTGTATGCGAACAGCTTGTTGATCACACTGCCAGGTTGTTTATAATTTGTGGGAAAGTTTAGGTTCAGAGATGCACAAATGAAACCATCTGCTCGCAGTCTGATTCACACATACACTGTATCACTTCCAGCAGCATATTTCATCTATGAGAGGAGCCCAACCATGTGAGACATTTAAAAAAAACTCCACGGCTTAAACGTCTTGTTATCAGAGCATCAGAGGAGCTTCATGCTCCGCTAAGGGTTGCAAGATTGTGGGAATATGCAAGGTGTAAATTTTCCGTGGGAATTAGTGCAAATTCATGGGACTTCATGGGAAAGAAGACATGTATGGGTTATCTGTCCAGGTCGCATTTACCATGTTATATGCTGCTAAAAACAAACCTTTCACCATGTCATAAGCAGACAGAATCTGTTCATTTGCCAGATAAATCCAGTAAAGGAATACTTCACCCTTAAAATATCCACATGCCTATCACTTACTCACCCTGTGTTACCTTGAATTCTTGAAGAAAATTTTGTTTTTCTTGCATACCTCCAGAGTGAACAAAGATTGTGAAAATGGAGTGAATCCTCGATGAATTTAAATAAAAATAGCAACCATCAGAATAATTGTCAGAAAAATGCATTTACAAACTCTCGTACGCCTTGTAGAGGTGCATTATAACCCAAGTCTGATTTTTCCCAAACACATTCATTATCTTATGTAACACCTCAGCATAAACTACCTCACAAAATGCTTGCACAGGCATATTGTATCTCAATGGAAGTAATTTACCTACTGTTACCGACTGTGGCTCAGTTGGTGGAAAGGTCATTCGATCCCTGACCATGGCAGCCTACATGTCGAGGTATTCTTGGCAATGTTACATTCAAAGATGTATCAATGGATTCCTGCTGATGGCAGGTGTAAAGTGCTTTAAGTGGTCGCAAAGTCTAGAAAAGCGCAATATAAGTGTGGTCCATTTACAATTTACTTCAATTTGTTCAATGAAGTTTACTTCAAGAATTCAGTGCCACAGGTGGTTCATTACTGATAAACAAATGCTTTTTTTTCAGGGTGAAGTTATCCTTTTACTTGTCAGAAAATTCTACAATGTAAAATATGGCTTGCTTCAGTAAGCAAACAAGAAACTAAGCAAATGGTGGTGGTAATAGTGCTTTTTTATTTCATTTCAGCTGACAATGTTGTCTTTACTCAAGTACAAACTTTGGGTTTAAAATGAACAACCAAACTAAAGAATTGGAGAAAAAATGGAAATTTTCCGACCCTTTGCAACCTGACTGTCAAGCTGTAATCTTTGTTTTTGATGGTTCTTTGGAAGTTTTTGTCTTTAATGAAAGGAAACTCAGATATTTTATACTTTTCACTAGTACCAAAGGTTTATCTTTAGTTTACTCATTATCATTCAGTATCACACTGCTTATTTTCCTTATCAGTGTCCTTTTGCTGCATGGGGCTGCTGTTCTTCTGTCAGAGGGCAGCATTAATTAAACACTCTTCTGACCTTATTGCAGAAGGAGGGAGAGAAGAGACAGAGTGAGTTAGATATCCTCCCCGGGGATTTACTGTATGAAACACCCTCAAGCTCCCAATTGTTATTCTCACACCCTCTGCTCAGGCTGTGGTATTGTCAAACTAGAAATGCAAAGGCATGCAGATATGCAATAAATTGAAATAATCTAATAGGAATTTATCCACAATCCTGAGGCACAGTTGCATTACTGCACATTTGATTGAATCTAACAAGCCTGTGATGTCGGGGTGTGAGCCACTGTACGTGCTGCTGTGGTTCTCAATAAGCTTTGCAGTCAGTGGCCCTGATCAAAGACATGAAAGGAGGAGGACATAGCTGCACACTTCGCACATTCATTAAAGCCCTTTGACCTCATTTCAAAGCATGAGACAAGATGAACACAACGGCACAGGTTTTCCTTTTACATACTCCTGCAAAAACACCTAAAATCAGTGTTGTTAGTATGTAAATCCCTTGATCCCGGGTCACTTTAAATCAGATCTGATGCCGTAATTGCTTTGAAAGTAACATGCAATGGAGACACATAACTGCCACCTATTGTATGTCTGAATGTTTTTCCCTCTTTTTGTTGCAGATCTGATGTGCACGGGTCAGTTTGAGGTTCTCTTAATTTCATTCCCGGGGATACGTCTCTCCACCAGCGTCAGAAGGCAGGACCTGCTGCAAAAATGTTCTTTTAATGAGCAGTGAAATGAAAATCCAGCATCATTAGTGGACAGCGGAGCCAGAGGAAGGAGAAAGAAGCTGGATAAGGGCTACAACATGAGAGTCTCTGCACCTACAGCTCTGCTTTTCCGCAACTGGAATGAAAATTGCCGGCTGCAGTTTCTTCAGAGCAGCTCTTTGTGTGCAGAGAGCGTCCTCGCCTCTGTTCGATGCAAACTTGTTAGACCAAACACGACGTATGATGACCTTTTTCTCACACTTGCTGCATGAATTATGTTTCGACACTGCTGTTATTTTTTCTCTAAGTCAAGGAAACAACAAGGACTCATCTTAATATTATTGAAAAGTGCCAAGGTTGATGTGAAAAAAGAGCTTTGTGAGCCTATTTTATCGCAAACCCAGAAGACAAAGACTTTGAAAAAAGAGGCTATTTATTTTGTAATTTTTGTACATTGTGTTTTGGAAGTTTTTGTCGATGTTGCTGTTTAGGTGACTAGTGAGACAGACGTGTCACGAGTCACCTGTGTTGCACAAAATGTGATAAATAGATGCACGGTAGCCAAAAAGCATGCAACGGCTGCGCCAGCACCACAGAATTTAATATTTATGACGTACTAATGGACGGAAAAATACACCAATTCACTTTTTCACTAACTTAACCTTATAATTGGGGATCATTTAGCTTTCGTCACATTGTTCTGTCTACATATTAGTTTTGATCTTTGTTTGCATGTTACACCATGCTTGTGCACACAGCAGTTCTTTTACTTAACTAACACAAAGAATAACAGGGCAGTGGGTTCCTTCACATTTCAATGAGTTCAAATAAAACTTTGTACTTCACCCTCCTCTTCTTCTCCTTACTGTGTGTATATTTACAGTTTGCCTCTAACATGTCACAGTGATAGGTAGATAAAACTGGTGTTTTATAACCAGAATAAGGCTGAGTGAATTGTATGAGCAGGTAAATGTTAGACACTCAGTAAAATGAGCTGTCTGCGGCACAGCCTGGGGCTGTAAACAACATGGCAGAGTGGTGTGGAAAATGTTGGGAGGTTAATGTCTCAGGACTGGTTCAAATCCAACAGGAGTGTCTCAGGACGGTGTTGTTGACAAAACCCAAACATCCTGTGTCCTATGAAGGCATTATGAGAGAAAATGTTACCTCAGCTTTCACAAAGGAGCATCTCAGCCTTTTATACTAACCTTTAGAAACGCCACAGTTAATGTGACACAGATTTGAGAGGGCGACACCCAGTTCTCAGACAATAACTCAGCTGTTGTGATATATTAGCGGCAGCACGACGAAACGCCCATAAATAGGACAGCCGTGTCATGCACATGCAGTCGAGCTCAGCCAAAGGGCGATCTGTAAAAGTGCCAGGTACCTGCAGTGCGTACAGCGTGACATGTGATTAACAAACCGTCATGGTTGGTGTGTTGTTTACGAAACGCTGCCTCGGTTTTAATCAGGGTCAACATGGAGAGCCTGTTCTGCCTCTCGTGTGGCAGAGTGGAATATTCATTTCATTCACTGCAAATATCTAGATGGAACGAAATGCTGCTGCTTTGTTGAGATGCTTGCTAATCACCCATGACACATTATCTTATTTGCATGATAACTGGTTTCCGTGAAAGTTTCTGGTAGTGTAGGTGTTGTAATCTAAATGTGACAGTGTGCACAGAACAGGTGAATCTTTTCCTCTTTATCTTTGCCTCCAGGCTTCCTATGGGTTTAATTCGACACATGTGGAGGTCTTTTAAAGGGTTTATGTCCACAGCAATGCTTTTTTCTAGGTCAAATGTTTAATCTATGGGTCAAAATGTCAGAATCACCCACCTATAGCTTTAGTGACATTATGTTATTGGAAACCTATGCCCACAAATTTCCCAAGTTTTTTTATACTTTAGATATTAATATATTCACAGTGGCTGAATGGATTTTTTTCAAGTACTGTTCTTAAGTACAATTATGAGGTACTTGTGCTTTACTTTATTATTTCCTTTTATGTAGCTTTATACTTTTTCTCCACCTAATTTAGCTGCCAGCTTTGGTTACTTTTCAGGTCAAGATTCCATATTAAAATAGTGTTATGATTTTATAATTAAACTTTTTTTTTTCATAAATGAAACATATCCAATAGTTAAAATTAGCCCTAACCTGTCAACAGTAAAATGCTGCTGTCATAACTACATCAGTGAAATTAATCTGGGAAAATATTTGGATCAAATACCTGAATGAAGTCCTTCTGCATAAAGAATAATTTCACTTTTGACTCTTTAGGTACATTTTGATGCTGTTTTTGCACTTAAGTGAGTTTTGAATGTAGGACTGTAACTTGTAGTGGAGTAATTCAACACATTTTTACTTAAGTAAATGATCTGAATAAATCCTCCACTACTGCCCACAAGCAGTCACAAGATAAATAGCATCTGACTACTATCTGAACATCTAGTTAATTCATTTGCATATAATTTTGTGCAGATATTCATGATTGCCAGATAATTAATCATGTTTTTTGTAATGCAGCTTTTTCTTCTGGCACCATCATTTATGACTGCATACTTGGAAAAAGTATGATGTTCCCATAACTGTAATGCTAATTCAACACATTTTAGCATATTTAAATGCAAAACTACTAATGATTACAGAATTTCAGCATTATCATTGCTTGTGAAAACAAACTGCTCTAGTACATTTTCTTTTGTTTAGGGGACACAGGCCAAAATACTTAAGAGCCACTGGTAAAGATTCATAAAACCTGCTCCCAACAAACTTTAGGTTTTAAGAAGAGTTTGGCTGAGGTAAGTTGAAGAAGGTGAGATAGAGGTGAAAAAAGAAAAGAAAAAAAAACTCCTTCAAACATGTTACATCCAGTTTATTTCAGTTAAGTCAAACTTTATTGTCACAACACTTTGATAAAAGTTTCATTGTTATTTCAAGCTACTGCAACTCAAAGTAATATGCTAGAACAAATAACAGTAAAAGTTATATGGAAAATAAGTGACACAGTGACAGTCTTTCCTCCAAGAGCCAAAGCCTTTTTACTACTGAACACTAAATTTAACTACTCCACATTTCAACTTTAATGACTAATCATTATTCAGCTTACTACTGCCTCTTATTAGTGAGAGTTTGGCTGTGTTGTAGCTCAGACACACTGTGATTCATGTGGCTGTAAAGCTCTGCATCTCAGAGACGCATCCTGTCAAGTAACTTAATCTGAGATTAAAACATCTTTTCTATTCCTGGACGAGATTTACATCTCAGAGAAAAATGATTTCAACAGATCTTTTTTTCTTGCTTGTGAATCCACGCTGAAGATAAATATCATCCCAGGAGAGAGCGATGAGAGGGCCGCCAGTGACAGATGATAGTGGGGAATAAGATTTTAGCTTGCACACAATCAATCACACATCAAGGTAACCTTCAGTGAGTAGGTTGAGGAGGTGAAGGAATCGTATTGGTGTGGTTGTAGTTCCCTCTCCTCTTGTTCTCCCCTTTTTGTTCCCGCTGGCTCTATCATCTCCGCTCCGCTTTGTCTTGTTTATTCGTGGATCTGAATTCTCATTTAGGCGTGAGCGACAGTGCTTCTGTGTTTGCTGGAGAAACAAAAAGAAGAAGGGGACACACCCAGCAAAGCGTGCGTCCTGATACACATAAGCCATGGTTACACAAGTGGAAAAGGTCACTGGAAAATAATCAGAAAGCAAAGTCAGTGTGACTCATTAAGACTGGCGGAAGGACAGATAGCTTTTCCATGACTATCTAGCCATCATTTCACAAAACTGCTGAATACACTCTTTGTGATGAGGACACAATGTAACAAAGAAATAAGAAATAATGAGCCAAATTCAATTCAAGGTCTGATGTCTGTTATCAGGCAATGAGCCTGTCTGTGTAGTATCAAAGTGTCTACTTTTAGTCATCATACAGCCCTTTCTATTTATTCTGTGGTTGTTTTGCATCTCTTTGTAGTCAATGTGCAATTCTGTGATTGTTTTGCATCTAGTTGTGCATCTTTTTATGAGGACTTTGCACCTGATTGTAGTTGTTTTACATCTATTTGTGATTGTTTTATGTCTCTTTGTTGGGTTGTTTTTAGTCAGTCAGTGTATGGTTTTGGTAATTTAAGTCCCACGTTCTTTTTCTTTGAGATGGTTGCGCAACTCTATTAGTAGTCACTTTGTTTCTCTGTAGTCATTTGTCTTTACAGTATTGCATCATTTTTAGTTGTGTTGGTGGTTTTGCATCAGTTTTTAGTGGTTTATATTTAAGTAATCTGGCATTTATAGTTGGTATGAGCACATTTATGATCATTTTGTTTCCCGTTAGACATTTGGCAATTCTGAGATTTTTGTATCTACTTTTTTATTCCGTTTGCATCCCTTTAAGTGGTTTTATGCTAATATGAGGTTGTTTTGTGTCATTTGCTATTTTTCTGGGATTGTTTTGCATGTATTTTTAGACGCAAAACAAATTATATGTATGAATAATACATGCATATAATGTATATACTATTATATGATTTTGCATCATTTCAAGTGGTTTAATATTTATTTGAGATTGCTGTGTGTCTCTTTCTGGTCATTTTGTAATTTTTAGATGATATGTGTTGGTTTTGGTGTTTTAAGTTTTCATATAACATCACTTTATAGTCATTTTGTGACCTTTAGTGTATGTTTGTGAGCTTCTAGTGTCTATCTGTTGTTTTCTTTTGTCAACATTTTGTAAATCACAACCCTTGACCCCATGGCTTGTGTCAGTTAGGCCTGTTAGTAATCCATGCATGGATGTTTGATGTCTAAAGGTCCATTTTTAACCTTTTTAAGCCATTTCTTTA
>JAOWBC010000318.1:10700285-10713719 GCA_028566105.1 Hypoplectrus providencianus
TTGTTGTAGATTCAACTGTTTTTCCTCATGGTGTGTGTGTGTGTGTGTGTGTGTGTGTGTGTGTGTGTGTGTGTGTGGAGAGGGGGAGAAACTAGAGAATAAGCATTGCTCTGTTATCTCCATCCAGCTGTTTCAGTGAATAGGGTTGCGGCTACCCCCTTGCAACTGGCACACAACTGCTCTTGAGTATCACTTTTCGTCTTCTCTCTCTTGAAATCTGCAGCTGTTTTTGCTCTTGTGATGAAGGCTGAGAGAAGCACCAAGGCTGAAGGGGAAAGTGATGAAAAGTAAAGGTCGCACAAAGAGAGCAGGACCTTAGCACCATTTGTTTTATGCTCTCAAGGCCCACTTTAATATATGGATTAGTTAGGAGTTGAACTGGAAACGCCCAGGGTCTTATTGGACCATAAATAATCCCCGCAGGAGCAGATATAAATGCTGAAGCATGACTGAGATACTCTTCATCTTCTTCTCATCTGTGGTGAACGCCCTCCCTGCACTTGATTGATGGGTTGGACGTCATGTTGTCATGGCTTAAAGATGCATGCAAACATTTAGGAAACCAGCATGTGGATGCAAGGATGCTGCAAACATGGATTCGTCTTGTTGCTCTGCACAAACATGCTGCATCCTTTCCTGCACAGATGTTAACTGAGTGTTCAGGCATCACGCCACCTCACTGGGAGACCCTATATCATCCTGCCCTGTCACCACAGCACAGCACAGACAGGAGGGGGTGTGTGCAGCAGGACACATACAGAGAGAGAAGGGGAGAGGGGGGATTTGGTGGCGGTGATGGTGGGAGGTGATCCCACGCTGCTGTCAGGCGATCAGGATTGGAGCAGCTGAAGAGGTGGACAGGGGGGCAGGTAGGGAGGAGGGTGTGAAGCTGAGGGATCATTTTTATCACATGGCTCGTTCACAGGATGAAAAGCCCAGAGGGGGCGACGTGTGAGGCAGTTGAGCAAAAACATGACCAAAGTCATGGTCCAATGTGTTTTTGATGGCATTTGAAGGGGATCTTTTCTCGTATTTTTCTACACCTGCAACGATTAATTGACTAATTGTGTCATCGATCAACACAAAAAAAGGTCACCAGTTATTTTGATAATTGTTTATTTTCATGCAAAAGTTGCAGAAAATGTTATTGTAAGCCTTTCAAAGATATGTATTTTCAGCTTTATTCACTTTTATATCATTAAAGTGAATATATTTTGGTTTGCACTGCCAAAACAAGAAACCTAAAGACGTGGACTAGGATCACCTTGACGGACATTTATCACCATCAGTATAATGACCGAAAATTAATCTTTCAATTGGAAAACAAATGATTTGTTGCAGCTCTAGCTCCTGCTCTCCAGTTTCAAGTTTTACATGACGATGAAATGTATTTTCTTCAGCTTCAGCTCTCTCAAATAAACCCCCTCCCAACATTCCCATCATCTCCATTTATGTCTACATTGAGTTAACAAATATGTGCGAGTGGAAAACTAGAACACAGCCAGAGGCACAATTGCGGCTGATGCACATCTGCACAGGCTCCTTGCTCTGAAGATGCTGAGACATTTAGGACACGCCTACTGCTCAAAATCTAGCTGCAGCTTTTGCAGCTTAATTTGCTCATTAGATAATCTCGGCTGAAAATAGCGTGTAAATGTGCACACAGGGGGCACATCTGTGCACTCAGGAGCACTCTTACATAACAAGCAAAAAGAAAATCCCACATTAAAGTGATATATGGAGAAAGAGCAATCTGATCCACACCTGTGAGACTCAATTAGCAAAATGCCTCTCCAGCCATCTGGAGCTGGAATGATGACGGACTTCCATTTCATTTGTGGTGCAGCGGTGATGATGATGCTGAGTGGTGGATGTGATTAAAAGCATGCAAGTTGCATGTTTAATTTATTGCCATCCATCATGATGTAACATAGACAGAAACTCCTCCTTGTTTGCTCTTAGTGAACACAACACTCGGTACATTTTGACAAACCAGGAAGTATATTTAATTTCCTGACATAATCAGAGCTTTAATGTGAAAGGTCTTGTGTGTAGAAGCACCACAGGAATCTCTTTTGAGGGAATTGTGCAGTCAGAGCAGCTCAACAGATGTGCTGTTCCTTTCGTTTTCCTCCACTTTATGTCTGAAGTTTCATGTCAGACAAGCAGGGCAGTTTGATGTTATGCTGCACTCTGGAGTCACCTGTGCAGTTTTTTTTTCTACATACAGTTTGTGGGAGTGAAGTTGGTTTTTAATATCTGGTTTTGCTTGTGATTCCCCTCAGCTGTGAAGTGTCTAACAGCGGGAGCGTCATTGAGATTTCCGTCAGAGTTTCTCGCTGTCAGCCCATTAAAACAGGACAAGAGCAGGAGCACAGCGTGAGAGAGACGGGCTGTCAGTCACACACACACACACACACAAAATACACACATTCACAAACACGCATAAGCGGCACACACAAAGTGACTCCCCTTGTATGTGAGACTGTAATTAGCTTCCTGGGTTTGCAGTGACCTTTCTTTTCCTTTCTTTCGTGTTCATGCAGTTTTCATTTTCAAAGTCATTGGCCGGATTATTATGCAACATATTAATTATCTTCATCTGCTACAATTAATCAGTATCAAATGAACAGCATTTTGAAGCTTTTTACACTTAGAGAACAGGAAGATTAATACGTTATCCGTGATGTAGAGTGAGGGCACGATGAGCTTTACTCACAGTAAAATGGGTGTAAATCTAAATGAGGCACACATATATTTGGCCCATTTAATCCATTTCATCAACTTGCATTCCAGAGATTTTTACTGTGGCCAGAAATAAACAGAGCAACATGGACATGGAGGAGGTTCTTCTTGTTCCTGCTATCGATTATTTCCAATAATGAATCATCTCTTGCATTTGAGATGTTTTTGGAGTTTAGATTTTCTTTGTGTGCAGTTGGTGTCCATGCTGTTTATGGAAAGATAAGCTGTTTTACTATAAGCATTCTTCAAAATTAGCATGATTTTGGGGTGTTGGAGTCATCCAGAGCAAGTTTTCATGTTTACATCTGACATGCAGCTTGGAATGAGGAGGGAGACACAAAAAACCAATCAAGTCATTCACAAGCTCATCTTTCTTATTTGTTTCAGCCCAATTGGAGTTTTTTTGGACTTGACTGAAACTTGATTAAAGACCCTGTAAAGTACCGTAAGTTTACTAGTTAATTTGGAGGCATTCATCTTATTTCTTTATACATTTTTGATACCAGGGAACAATTTTTTATCAAATGACGAGGTCATCAGATTTGAATATATGTCCTATTTATCAGTGGATTCAGTCAAAAATGTAAAATATTTGTTGGGCTTCATATATCTAGTCCTGCTGTCTGACTTTCCTTAATAAGATGAGCTACATTTTGTCTGAACAGTTAACTGCTCTCACAGTTAAATTATAGATTTTAAGAGCTTTTTTAAGACGCTCAACTGCTGCAATATCATTTAATTTCCTCTTTAATCTTTTAAGCACAGGGGGTTTCCAGAATTTTTTAAAAAACTATTTAGTTATTGATACATCCACTCCCTGTAAAATGTGCATATTCTTACAGCAGCAGTGGATGAAGATATGTTGAAATCAGGGGGCAAAACTCCCAACAAGTGGCATGTCATGATTTTTTCATCCAGTCTATTCTGCAAACCCTTTCTATAATCTATTTGAAATATCTATATTTGAATTATATGTTATCTCTAAAAGCCTTACAGATAAAAATGATGACTCTGTATGTCTGGGAGGAGCTATTTTGGTTTTGCTGCTACTCAGAAATCTCTCAAAATGAATGAAGTGTTTGCACTCTGACTTTTTAACTGTAGGTTATTCAGATTCGTCCAATTACCAACAGAGTGATTGCAGTAGACACATCACTTGTATAGTGATGATAACAACCAGGTTTGAGCAGGCAATCAAACTCAAATGCAGTAATTTCTCCCTTGAACAGAAAAAAGAAGGAAATATGCAGAGCAAGCACTTTTCAGAATTGTGTATGGAATTGAGTCAGAAATAGTGTTCATGATTATAAAACTCTCCTGAATGCAACACTTCAGTTGAGAGACATTTGCCACGTTAAGAATGTGTCGCAGGTGGCTCATCCATCAAGCTACAGGAGGCCGGGTCTGCAGGCAGAAAACGCTACTTCCCTCTGCATCGATTTTAAGTTTGAGAGTGAGGCTGTGCTAAGTGTTGTACTTAACTGGCTCACTGCATTGCGATCCACTGATTTGTTCAGGCTGAAGTGTTTTAAAATGTGTTTTCATATTCATATAGAGTTATGTTGCCAAGCAGATAAATCCTAATACCACTGATGATCCCTTGACTTGCTGGTTTTATGGATATTTGTGTTGTTGAGTAAAAATAAAAACTATTGAGTAAAAACTATTTACCCATTGAATTTGATGCAGACTAGGGCCAAGCAGCTGATTTGCTGACCATCATGAGCTTTTCAAATTTTTTTTTAAGTCCAATACTTTGCTATATCACAAATACCTGGAAAACTAAAGGCATTCCCAGCAGATGCTATTACTGAAATGTTAGTATGCTTAAAGGGCACTACAGGAATGATTTCTTAAACCCAGAATAAGGTTAGCGCCCTGCGGTCTAACATCTTAAGCTCAGTTAGGACTTTAAATGGGTTTTTGGTTAGATGCCTGAAATAACCTCTGTGGTTTACTCAAGCTAAAGGGATGTTCGCGTTTGGTTGTACCGACAAATATGTAAGGAAGTACCCCCACTGGAGAATTTTAGCTTTTTAAGTGGCCTTAAAAAAGCAGTTGCTAACATTTTGCAGAATGAGATTAACACGGTTTTCTGCCTTACCGCCTTGAATCTTGTTTTCTCGTAGATTGTAAATTATTTTAACAAATAATTAGGCCATTGCATATCTAGTCAAAACCATTGGTTAGCCGATTTAGTTCGCAATAGCATAACATTAGCGTTGACTTCTGTTGGCTGCTTTAATGTTTCAAACATCAGAAAAATTTATGAAAATTACCCTGCTAAATAAAATGTAAACATCAGACACATGTGTTTGCATCAAAGTTGATTTCCTGCAACGATCCATTCCAAATCCAATGCTAAAATCCCATAGGCCAATTCTTAACGGACCCTAAAGCGATACTAATTTCCAGGTTGGTCTACAAAAATATGTCATTTCCCTTGCTCTTTAAAGTTAACTAAGATGGTGAGCATGGTAAATGTTTTGGCTGCTCATCATGTCCATTGGCATCTAGAGCATGTTAGCATTCTGATGTTAGCATTTAGCCCAGAGCACTGCTGTGCCTCACAGAGCTGCTAGCTGGGTCACCTCACTCAGAAAGAGGAACATGAAGCTACAGGCGCCCCATACAGACATCTGCCTTCCTAGTCATCAACCCTGAGGTGTGGCTGTACAGACTCTGGTGGACCGCTCCTGTCATCGTCAAGCTGTCCTCAGTCTCAGCCTGTCATTACCCCCTTTAAAATTCTACAGACTTAAAAAACACACAAAGCAGCCATTAAATGCTCCATGAAACTGCACACTGCCTGTCTATTATCATGCTTGTGCAGAAGCCGTTTCAACATGAAAGGGGGCTCAAAATGTGTTTTTCTTGCGTAAGTAGATTGCTGGTCAATTAAATTGCTGTTGGAATCTGATAGCTGAGATGGCAGGCGGAGATGGGCTCTGAAAGCCTTTACAGTCTGTAAGAAGAGACAGAATCAATGCAGAGTGGAGTAAGTCTGTGTATAATGGACATTAGTGGGCAGAGCTCTGGCACAGATCACATTAGAACCAGGAGTGCTGAAGTCTGCCAACTGCTGCAAACATCCATTAGTAGACCAATCAAACTGTGTTTTCTCAACACTCATGTATTTGTTCACTTTGCCCCAAAGATACTGGAGAGAAACTTCTACTACATGCTGAAATTGCAGTTTTAAAACAACCACAAGGAGTTTTTAAGTCTTTATGAGATGGTCGATATCTTCACAGGACAAGGCAGGCTGTTCTCATGAAGGGTTTGTAAAGTTTGCATTGAAATGTTCAAGCTTTCCTGCAGAAATCTGTCCAGTGATGTAGTAGTAATGGATACATCAGACAAACCCAGGCTTGGACCATGACTCCATGAAAAATATAGACAATAGTATGTTTTTATAGCCCTAACCCTTTTTTCCTAACCGTAAACATGTTCTTTTGGTGTGTAAACCAAAATAGAAATGTAAACGAAACGCTGGTCATATGTCATATCATACCTTTAACTGTCCTTGAGGATATACTCATTGAAACAATACCACTCATGTCCACAGAGGCTGCAACACAAATGAGAGTTTCTTGTGCTTACTTTAAGTTCTCATTAATTATAATGCAACACAAATCAAAGAGTATATAAGTTAGTAATCAACATTATTTGTGTACAAATGCAGCAGCTGTCCTGTGTACAGAAAGAGTATCATCAGTGTACAAGGACTCAGTTTCCATTCATTTGAGCAGTGCCCTGCCTTCCTCCCTTTCTCCCTCTGTCTTTCTGAGGAGAAGGTAAAGTGGCCTCATATGTCACAAAGCGTCACTTCACTGCTGTCAGGAGGTTGATGTATGAGGACCGAAATGGCCAGTGCTGAAACAGCAGACCACACATACAAACACACAGATACACACAAACACAAGATTGATGGATGACACCAGTATTAGGTCCAGATTCGAGGCACTTTGCCCGGTAACAGATGAACGGTTTTAGGAGGTCGGGAGACGACCTGCAGCTGCAACAATCAGATGTTTTTATTGGTAGCAATCTTGTCTCAATGACAAAACTCATTGTGGAGTCTTTGCATTGCTGAGTCAAGAGGCAATTTTTCTTCTTCTAGCTTGAAATCAGAGAAGAAGCATTTGTCCGAGTTGAGCTCTTTAGGTGACTAACAATGCTTCCTTACCAGTGAGAATGCCATTGATTAAGCTGTTTGTTGATGTGCTTCTATAGGAAACCTGATTTGTGCCAGCAAGGGAAGCAAAACATGAAATATTGATCTGGTTTAGAGGCTCATTGGTCCCTGCTGCTGTGGTTTAGCCGTAATTTCCTCTGGATTTTTTAAAGGGGCCTCTCAAATATGATTTTGTCTCTCCAAACGCTTCACATTTTCTCATAAGCCCTGTCTAGAACAACTACCTCAGCGGAATCAAATCACTGAGTTTTTCAGCATGTTGCGCTGGGGCACCTCTGAGCTAATAACATAAGCAAAGATCTGTTGACACCCAGTTGTTTGGACATGTGTCTGATTTATAGATTAGATTTCCTCCACCCTTTTGGCCAGCTTCTTCCCGTGTATGTGTGTGCTTTCCTCGCGGAGTGAAGCCAGCTCAGAGGATGCATCTGCCAGATGACCCCAAAGGCAGAATGCGTACCACACGGCGGCCCTCCCCCTTCCTGAGTCAGCTGACTAGCCTGGGTAAACTGTGGTCGGCTTGTCTCGTGGAAGCGTAGAGGAGACGGAGATGGGAGGGGGCTGGTGAGTTTTCACCATGAGGGAGTGTTTACATCATGACCCCTCTGCGTACTGTACTCTCAATGGGGAAACTATGTGATTGATCCCTCCTATTTAATTGCTGTCAGATGTCTCCCCCCTCATCGTCCATGCCTCCATCTCTTCCTTTCTCATACACACATGTTGGGCCCTGATGTTCCCAGAAATTCTTCCGGGAACCTCTGGGATGCCGTCCCAGCCCTGGTAACACAACTCCCACCACCCTCCCATCCGAGCCAGCCCTCATCCCTCAGCGGTCCTATCTCACGTGGATTGCCAGGACTCAGCTGGCCTGGAAGCCGTCCTCTCTTATGAAACGTTTGGCAGATTTTAAACACAGTTGCAGTTTTATGAAGTGATGTTGTCGCCGGCTGCAGCTCAGTTTCGGTGGGACTGGGTCTCACACGGACAGAGCTGAATCATGGAGGTGTTGTCGGCCTCTGTGTCGCGGTGTCTTTGTCTGCTCTGTATTATCCTGCAGGGAATTGGTTATGGAGGATTGTGTCCATCTGCTGAGTGAGATTTCTTGGAAACGAGAGACACAGTGCGGATAAAAAGATGAAGGACGGGGTTTTTCTTGTGGCTGATCAGCAGGAAAGTGAAATCAAGTCCTCAGCGTGATATATATATACTATGTGTGCGTGTAGCTGAATTTTTAAATGTACTAAACAATGAGTCCACTGTGATTCGTTTTACATGCATGCGTCCTCAAGCCTCCCTTGGCTTCCCTCTGCGATTTGACATTCAAAAGATCTATTGTCCAAATAAGCCTTTGATATTCATATTATTATCTTTAACAGGCCGGATCAGCATGAAGCTCGCTGTGTTTGGGGTCTTGGCGTTTTTCTCCCCCTCCCTCAGCCCAGACTGAGGGCAGACAGAAGTAGGTCAAAGTTTAGTGGAGCGTCCTGTCTGAGCAGGAGGACTGAAGAGGTGGAGGGGTGGGGGTTAATAATCAATTTCATAATGCCAGTGTAGTTTAAGTGTTTAGGGAGTATGACCATCTGCCTTCTAGGAACATTACAAGTCATGTGGAGGAATCACCATGTAGTTATGTAGGTGACTAATAAATTAATTGTAATGGTGGTTTATTTTTTTTGGCAACTTTAACTGATCAATGTTGTATCGGCATTAATAACCTGTTAAATAATAATTAATTGCAGTTCAGAAATGCCAATGAAATGTTTTCAGTAGCATAATAGGTTTGCACCCTGCTTAGTAAAATCTCAATAGCCCTTTAAAATCGTGTTTTGTCGACCTCCAGTGGTTCAACTTCTTACTTTCTTGGTTAGGATGAAACAAACTTTTAACCAGAGAGAGCAGCAAGAACTGCTTTCAGACCAATCTTGAAACCTTTTAAAACAACTTTTAAAATCATTGTTTTCTCAGTTTAAATTGATCACTGTAATGCTGCGCTGATATTATAGCTGCTTAACACAACAGGTAACAGACATGTAGTTCAACATTTCTCCAAACAATTTCTTATTTCACCTGACAATTTTCCTTGTCAGATGTTTGAGTCAATAGTAGGTGCTATAAACCTGATATGCGGCCTGAGGTTATGAGCCCACACATCGTTGACCCTTTTAAACCAAACGTACCTCCACAGATTATAATGTCTGGGTGACCGGGTGGAGGAAAGGTCAGACAGTCGGGTTAGAGTTGAGTGGAGGAGAGCTGGAGGGGTGAGGGTCATGTTGTGGGAGCTTTAGGCCTTAAAGCCAAAGTGTTGTCTCATTAACTTTAAAGACATGTCTTTGAGAACAAGAATATCTCGGATCTGATAATAGAAAAGATTTGTTATATTTATAGTTGTTGTCAGCTGAGTTTGTTGAACAGGAATGTTTCCCATTGCTGTCTGTTGGTCGGGCTTTTTAAAATCAGATGATGATAAAATAAAGTGTCAGCAGAGCAGGATTTGCTGCTGTGCGGAGTTTAAAACGTAGCTCTTGTCTGCCGTCAGAGATCAAACAGATGGATTTAAGGTGGAGTCGGAGCGGTTTGGAGGAGTAGCGGCGGTGGATGCAGCGATGAGGGGATGAAATGAGGCCAGTGTCATCCTGTCTCATTTGCTATGCAGGGTTGGGAGGGGATTAGCCTCGCTTACATAACTCTGTCTCCCCCCTTGTCTCCCCCCTTAACTAGCCCATCTCCCCCTTTTCGCATCCCACACATTCTCTCCCTCTTGCTTCTTAGATCACAAGATTGGTGTTGGCCTATTTGTTATTCCAGTATTTTGTTTTCAGCTCATCTTCTCTTCAGGATCCAAAATCCTTGGAGACAAAAGACGGAAAGAGACGCAAAATGGGGATTTTGGGAGATCACGAAGGGAGGGACAAGGGGGACGCAGGGAAGGAGCACGGAGTTGGTGGAGGAAATGGAAAGCAAAGTGCATGTGATAAAATGTCTGCAGATAAAGAAAAAAAAGAGGAAACAGGAGATAAAAAAGGTGGATGGGGCTGGGTGGGGGGGTAAATGAGAATCTATTTATAGTTTATCCCTGCTGTTGTGTTAGACCGCCTGGCCCAGTGCAGCACAGCTCAGCATCCATGTCAGTCCTCATGTCAGTCTCCATTAGCTCTATACACACACACACACACACACACACACAATGTATATACCCCGAGGCTTTCGCTAAAATGTGTGTAGGCTGACCTTTGTCACAGAGTAAAAGGAAATTACACACTGACAGATCTCACGCTGTCTGTGTGTGTGTGTGTGTGTGTGTGTGTGTAAGATGCTGAGGTGGTAGCGTTAACAGTCAAACAGTGTCTTCCATGAAACGTGGCTGAAATCGCGTGCTACTTAGCTCATAGCGTAAAAATGAACATCTTCTGAATCCAGCAGCGTGCTTCAGAGAGTGAATGGAAAATTGATTAAAACACACCAAAAATCATCCAACATCTATGATTTTAATACTTAATCATGGGAATAAATTAACAGTGCAGCCTCTACTGTGTCCTTCATGTTAATTTCTGTTCTTAGCTCACATTTGCATATCTGCGTTCTCTTTGTTGTTGTTTTTTTGTTGTTGTTGTTTTCACATACATACTTTTCGAGGGCACGTGCAGGTGAGCGTGCATGTGAGCGGGAAACGTGTTCCCTGCACTACATCGAACTGTGGGCTTCCCTTCTGGCTGACTTTGATGACATCAGTGCGCTTTGTTTATTGTACCTGCTGCAGGCAAACACAAACAAACTCACATCCACGTTATCTAATAGAGTCTGTGGCAGAAGAATCAGCTCCTGTTTTCATCTAAATTCAGGAGGTGTTTCTGCTAATAATAGAGGTATTTACTGTAGCAGTGCTGGCTCAGGGTCATTTTTTTGGTTCCATTTTCATGCTCGCTCAGTCCCAGATTTGGCTCTACTACACAAAAACAGCACAAAATGTCTTGCATTAAGTCAATAACACAGCTCTAACCACAGGCCATTTATATTTATTTGGGGGATATGGGTAAAACCAAGTATTTTTTATGTTTTTTAATCAGCCCACTATATGGGAAATGTGGCACAGGAAGTTATTAAGTGTGAGCTGAAGGCTGCGAGGACTGGCCAGCTACTGTACGAGTTCCTGGATGATTCATGGAACAGTCTCGGGGTTGCACAGGACCTCGTTTGTTTCTGCTGTTTCTGCCCCCGGCTCACCCTGCTCCAATAACACACTTGCTGAGGCCGTGGCAGAGGACACACATATACAGACACACATTCATGAGTTCACAAAGATGCAAGCATTCACAATATGCATGCGTGCACAGAGACACACTATATATACTGTAGGCTACTTTATCACTTCCACTTTGTAGTGGAGCACACAGCGCGCCCGGCTGCAGACCTTTGAATCTGCAAACTCTGCAGAGTTGAAGACAGAGTGTAAGAAGTTTACAATTCTGTCTGATATCAGGCAGCAGGAATTATCTGAGGGCTGGAGATACATTTTTGCATTTCTTATTCCTTATTCTCCTGTCTTGAACTTAAACTTGAGCTCGGTTTCTTCCCACTGTTGTTGGTTACTGATTCCAGTCATGCTAATTAGTTTTTTCTCTTGGAGTTACTTGTACTAGTTTTATGCAACTTTATGGTTCTACTCATCACATTTCACAAGGAAATATTACACTCTTACTGCACTATAATTAACTGGAAGCAGGAATGTCCCAAATACCATTGTTGGGTCAATGCAAGTTGATAGGGCTGCTGCTAACAATTATTGTCTTAGTTAATTGATCTGCTGATTATTTTCTTGTAAAATCAATTACTCAGTTGGTCTTTACTGAATACTTCTTGGCATCCTTTACATCTATAATGAACAATTTAATAATGTAATTTATAAAGATGTTGTGCAAAACAAGTGATTTTACTTCTACTGATTATACTTATTTACTTTTACTTAAGTGGGATTTTGAATAAAGGCCTTTAACTTGTAATGGAGCAGTTTTACATTTTTGAATTGGTACTTTTACTGGTAAAAACAATCTTCTACCAACACTGGTCTATGAACTACATCTGCACCCTCACAGGGGTTTTAATGTGTTCTTTTGTCAGCACAAACCACCCTGCAGTCGTCATGGATGGTGAAACATGATAGAGATGAAAATCTTTCTCTTTTCCGCAGCCGTTGTGAAGCGTGACAGCAGCAGCTCTCATGCTGTTTGTCTCATTTCAACTTTCTCTGCATTTAGGTTCAACGCACAGCTAAAGTGCAGCCAGATGCTGACAGGTGCTTCGGTGTGATATGTGAGATGTGCAGATCTCTCGTCCGACAGCCCTCCTGCCGTGTGACAACTTCCCCGTGCACACTGTGTTCCTGCTCCTTTGAGCTGAGAAACAGGGAATCTGTGCATATAAATGTATTTGACATAATAGAAGAAAAGCTATAGACAGGGAGACGGAGAAAATGTGAGGGGAGACAAAGTGTGTGACTGAAAAGAGATGATTCACATCCTCCAGACAGACAAACTGTTATAACAACAGTGTCAGGCTGATGGAGCCGGAGACAGACAAAAAGCCAAGACAAAGCTTTGGGCTCTGGCTGCGGTTGAAGTGCTGAAAAGGCGAATGAAAACTTTCCTAAAGTCTTTTTTTCTCCTCGTCTGTTAATTTTCTTCCTGCTCTCTTTATTTCCTCTCTGCAGTCAGCTCGTGCACACGTCTCACCGTTTCCCCACAGAGGACCCTCATTAGTCATCAGCTGTCTGTGAACATGCAGGAAGATTTCCTCAGCAGAGGTTGATGGTGGGCGGCTGTGGCCGAGCATCAGCTGCTGCTCCTCCGATCAGTTACAGAGATACATTTGACCCACCGCTGCTGCTGCTGCTGCTGCTGCAGTCCCCAGATCTCATGTCATTTCATCTAATCTACCACAGTGGAGGACGATTTTAGATCTGAAATCTTAGAACATTACGGGAGGGTCGAGAAAGGAGAGTTAGAGGAGGAGTGTATCGATCAGCCGTTCCACTCCACTGAGTACCCTACATGAAGCGATCATTCTCCTGCGGCAGCATGTGGTTCATTTTACTTTGAAAAAACACATGGTGGGTTTATAAAGTACACACTTTTAAACATGTTATGCTAATGATGTTATGCTATGATTTTGAACCTTTACCTTCCAGTTCACTGGTTCCCAAACTAGGGACCCGGGCCCCCACTAGAGGTCACCGAAGCCTCACTAAGGGGGTCACAAGACCTGTTTCCTTTTAAGGGGTAGACAACAACTTATACACAGTTAATAGAATAACTAGATTGATATTAAATAAAAGTTTGGATAATTATTATGATATAACCCTAACTAAAATAATGTCTTGGATGAAGGCACACTAAAGACCTGAGCAGGAGCCAACCTGTCCAGGGTTAGAAAGGTACGCAGTTAAAACAACTGAATAGCGCCTACAACAAGTATCAGAGAGAGGAAAACAC
>JAOWBC010000318.1:10730003-10740143 GCA_028566105.1 Hypoplectrus providencianus
CGGCTGACTTCATTCCAGTACCATTTTCTAACCCGTTTGAAGTTTTATTGTGGACTTTCAGCAAGTAGATGCGTGACAAATAAATAGGAAAGTAGATTAGGTGTGGAGTGATTGGCTCGCTGAGGTATTGTGTCAGTGTGTTGCTGCTTTGCCTGTACTTGTGGATTTTCTTTTGTTAGCAGCCGTCAAGGATTACTGTGTGACTCACCTAGCCTGTTGATTTCCTCTCTACCTCAGTTTCTTTTTCTGTCTGTCTTTCTCACCCTCTCCATACGCTGGGCCTTGAGATTAATCAAGCCCACCCAGGCTTTGGAATATTTCTGCTGCTCAAGTCACACCGCACTCTTTCAATCTCCTGCTTTATTTCAAGTGTTTGCGTACCACGGACTGCCGTGACCACCCATTTAAGAAAAAGAAACATTATACAAAGGCATTTTTTATGAATGGTTCTTATTATCGCTCCCATACTGATGCTTTTTTCGTCTTCCATAAAGTGCCTGCTCTGATCTGACAATTTTATACTTTCCACCTGTTGCCTCCGTCTCCACACTGGCTTTACCGTCAGTTAGTCACGCTGTGGTGTTGATGTTAAGGAAGGGGCAGATGAAAATCTAGCTGCGCAGACCAGTGAGCAGGGAGTCGCAGGAGAAGGGGGGGATGGAAAAGGAAAGAGTGACAGGAGAGTGGTGGAGCGATAATCCAGCACAGGAGGTAAGGAAGAGAGGAAAGGGATATGGGTAAAGAGTCAGGAACAGGAAAGTCAGTCATGAAAGTGGAGGAAGGAGGTGGAAGACCTTAAAAAAAACATCGGGGTTCACCAGGAGGATGTGACCATTACCAAAGCTGCACTAATCAGCGGCAAGTTTAAAATCTAGACACACCAAACAGACATATAAAAAACTAGTGGTGATGAAAGTCGATGGTTGCATCCTCATTTTCATATCTCTTTGCATGCATTGACAATTTAATCCGATTGGTTTCTCAAACCACCAGGCTCCTCCTCTTCTTTTGGTGTTGCTTTTTCTAGCGAGATATTGCACTTTACTTTTTGACTGTTAACTGACAGATCAGCCTACGACAATACATTACACTGCCACCGTCTGACCAAAGCAGCTTTGTGTATTTGCTCAAAACTACGGAAGTTGATGGAAGTCCCATTTGAGTGGAAAGATAATGTAATTTTACCACAGTACTTTAGCTCTGAAAGGAACAGGAAATATTCTATGTTGGTATCTCCATGTATTGAAACCAAACAAAGCTCATTGGCTACCACCACACTTTAATAGTATGCAGGTCATCAGTATTTTGTTGGGCCTCAACACAACCAACTGAAGATCTCATGACAAATATGCACAGAGCTTCTCAATTATTTTCAGGACTGAGGATGCTCCAGTTTGGTTTGTTTTCACAGAGATGATATCTCGCATCAGGTGAAACTAACCAAAAACCCACAGTGTAGATTTTAGCTGTCGTGTTTTTTCACCCTTTGTCTCTTATCGTTACAGTATCAGACATGTTGAAGGGAGATGATAAAAGAGAGCAACGTAAACTGACAAGTAACATGTTTGTTGCTCAGCAGTAGAGGAGATGGTTTAGATAGGAGACGATGTCTGCCTTCACATTTGATTTTCCTGTCAGGAGATCTGAAGGTGCTCAGACCTCAGTGACTGTGCGCTGGCCAAATAACATCCAAACAGGATTAAAGACGCCTGGCGTTCCCAAGAGCTCAGGCCTCTTTGGAGCCTCTCTTTGGGCTACCTGGCATTGGAATTCCCCTGAAACCCCCAACCTACACCCCCACCCAGCCAGCCTTTGTGTGCTCACCCCTAAACCCACTTCTTTTTCTTCCGCCTTATTCTCGCTTTTCTAACTCCGTCCTGAGCCCAGCAGAGTCTCCGGAACAGCTCGGAGGTTGCGTGTGATTGTAAGGGTGATCTGCTGCTGTGGAATAATGGGCTTCCTCTCCTTGGGTAATACTGGCGTTATGAACAGACTTATCATAACGGGATTATTTCCCCGTCACAGACCCGACTTCTGGATCTTGTTAGAGAGCTACCTGGGAACCTCTTTCTTCTGTCAGTCCTGCTCTTACTCATCCTGGGCCGGTTGGAGTATGTGACATGTGGGGGGATAAACTCTCACAAGCACTTGGTTTGTTTCCAGTTGCTGTCAGGAGCAGGAAGGATGCGTTCAAGCCATTCAGCATCATTTAATAGTTCCAGAGTGTTAGGAAATGGTGTAATGTGGCCCTGCGTTGACCCTGTAATAACAGGCTGCAACACTATTGGAGTTTATTTTTGTACGCCGAATCAAAACCTTCGCTGACAGAAACGCCTCATGAAAGACTATCAGAGTGATTTCAGGCACTTGAGACGTTTTCTATTTTTAGTGACGATGACTGGTTTTTCTCTGCCTGTCTTGTGCTGCTGACAGCAGAGGAGGATGCGTGTAATAAGGAAGGTGGAGGAAGTGGTGAGGGCGGATGGCGGGATGGTAAAAGTATTCTCACATTGTCAGAGGAATGCAGGCCAGAAGGGGCGGAGAGGAGGGCTTCAGAAACTTTAAGAAACAACCAGTGAGCAACATCAGACGGGGAAATTAGCTTTTGGGATTTGTTGCCCGAGTAGCCAGAACAAAACCAGACCCTTGGAGGTCACAGGGGTGGGAGGGCAGAATCAGAACAGCTCCCCTCCACTCATCAGGGGGTCACTGGGTTAGGGCTGAGGGGGTCACGGTTGACGGTCTCAGAGGGTTGTTAATTCTATTATCCCTGCCTGAGAGGTCCTTGTCGGGCTGGGAGTGAAGAAGAGGTGGGCACGGCTGGATAAAAGGTGAAAGGGGGTTTTGAGGCGTGATTATTTTGGCATGGGAAGAGATCACATACCACACATATCTTAATCTCCTTGACTCATGTGTACTCATGAAGTCTGTCTCCTCTTTTGCTCTCCCCCTCACGTCCTCACATGCTCACAGTTTAGTCAATATAAAGTCCACCTGCGGGAGTTAAACCACCCCGCTGACTGATCATTAGTGAATAATTACACCAGCCCTATTTTTATTTCCTCAGTTGCAATGCTGGATCAGGGGCTTTTTGGACTAACAGCAGCTTTGGAGTAAATTGACTGCTTCACGATGCCAGAATATCAGCTAAAGAGTCGACTGGAGCCACATTCACTTAATTTTCTGTGAATAATTTTAAGACTCCACGAAACATTCTTGACTGTTCAAACTGCAGTTGCTGAGGTAAACTGAATAATGAAACCATTTTGATCATAATTGTTAGTTAGCAAAGGCTGTGCCCCCTAAACTGCAAAGGCACGTTCGATCTAAAAACAATTTGCAGAGTTTTCTGTTTGAACAACTTGTTTCTTAAATAAATGGTGTGCAATGGGCTGTGACTTACTTTTATTCTCATTTGGTGGATGTTACTGAGGGGTTACCAAATCAGTAACAACAACTAAATAAACACCACCAAATAGCAGCAGTGAAATCGATGTACTGTTAAATAAACCTCAAAACTTTGGCACAGTTGTTACAGGAAACAAAATCCCAGCCGAAACAAATATTATAATATATATGATGATACATAAATTACTCTCTAAACAGGATTATGTATTATTCATACATTAAAAGTTATGTTTTCTTTTACTGGACAGTTTATTCACTCGAAAACAAATACATATCTTCTCTTCAGAGGTAAGATTGCTATTGCCCACTTAAATTTTTTCTCTTACCTAAGAGAAGAGCAAGACTAAGAAAACATTGGTGAATCCAAGAAAACAGTCGATTCTTTCGAAATAAAGACACAGAGTAGAAGAGAACAAGAAGTAAAAAGTTTATCACTTCCTGTTTTGCAATATTTTTCTGTGCTTAAATGCTTTTTTTTTTAGTTGTTTTTGATTGTGAAACTGTTTGCAACACTTATTTTCAGAGGATTCTGGCAACAATCTACAATCTGACCTAATAAACAAAACCAAAACTCCTCTTATTGTTTCTGAAACTTTATATTAGCAGACTATTATTACTATATATTTTCCATTCAGGACTTACATGAATGATGTTCAAACAGTTGCATGTGTGTGTGTTTGTGTGTGTGTGTCAGTCTGTATGATTGTGACGGTCCTGGCAGTCTGTGCACAGACATAGCTGGCATGGATTATTCCACTTGGCCAGACGGATTTGTGCTTGGCACGACAGACTGAGGATATGTGTCCCCTCTCTGTCCCCTCGGGAAACTAACACTGATAATACTATCTGCAAATGGAAGACTTAATCTGCTGCCACTTATTGTGTTAATAATGTGTATCCATGTTCCTCGTCCCAAAAATAGTGCAGTGACCGAGCGGGGCTATTATTCCTTTCTTCAAAGATGTTTTGAAAGGCGTATGAGCAGCTCTGTGATCACGAAACAGTGAAGCGAGTAGTTTTCAAACCCCTTTAGAAGTAACACACGGATGACTGCTCACCAGGTTCAGACAGGGACATTGAGGAAAATCACAGAGCAGCTGCAGATGGTGGTGACCGTGACTCATTCTCTCTGTCTGTCATCCTCAGTTTCTACTAAATCCATCCTCTTTTTCCTCCTCCTGCCTCATTAATGACATTGACAATCATCAGTGGCGTCACCAGAGACACAGAGTGTATTTAATGAGGGATGAGCCTGCACTGGGGGAGACTTGTTTCAAAATAAACAGCTGTTAACTGGCTATAGATAATGAATGTTACGAGTGGCAACAGGCCTAAAATCAACACTTAATTAAGTTTTAATGTGGCAATGAATATTGTTTTTAATTGTAATCATTTTGTATCAGAAATGACTGTGTTGCATTTTAATAGTATAAATATTAAAGATGATATATTTAATGATTTAATTTTACAATTTAGGAATAATAAATCCCAGACAGAAAAAGCTATTAGCACAAAATGATTTGCATATTTTTTCACGTGGATGGGATGCAAAGCATAATCATATTTGCTCTTGTCAAGAACCTGCAATGATTTGGTTATTATATTTCTTGTTCGTTAAAACATATACAGATATGCATATATGCATATATTTCCTGTAAAAAAAAAAAAAGCATAGGTGTATAATGTTGTTCATACTTATTCTATAAAAGGCAAATTTCATGCAGCTGCTTGAGTTCAGGGGTCCTGGTATTGTGTATTATATTATTCTATTAAATAAAATAAATAAATAAAAAGAAATGAGTAAAATATCATAACATGCTAATATTTTGTCCCAGTGTTTTTCATCAGAACATGAATGAAATTTGAAGTCATATCAAGGAAAAGCACAGGTGTTACAAAACATAACTGACTATTTCTCTATTCTATTCAAGTGTCCCAGTAAGCTGTGACAGTGAGCCAGCATGCAAAGTACAGCACCCTGAAACTGAAGAAGATAAATGGACTGCAGCCATCATTACTTTCATTATTTACACCTGTGTTTTTCCTACTGTGACACGCCAGAATGTCTTCTCTTTTGTGTAGCAGCAGACATTTTTGCACAGGTGTAACCGATAACATAAGCGATGGCCATTCAGGTGAAACAAAAGGCTCCTGAAACTGGAACACGTATGTGGAATCCAGCCACCATTAACATCTTTAGTTGCACCTCTGGTGGATGAGTCAAACTGTCCACTGCTTGCTCTATTGAAGTGACCTTTTTTCCCCCATTGTGCAACGTAGTAGGAAAATACAACTCCATTTCTAATCTTTCCTGAGTAAAACCAGCTGCTGGTTACTAATAGCTCTGCATTTAAACACTTTCTTTTTTTTCTTTGAGTGGATCAACTACAACACTGACAGTTCAGTCAAGGCATTGCTGCTTCACTCTGGTGAAATCTTTTAAAGATTCTTTGCTTGTAGGTGTCAGTTTTCATCGTATCATCTCTTTATCTTCATGAGTGGCTGTGCAGCTACGATCCAGTCGTCTGTACTGGAGTCTGTTTTCTCAAGTTTTTACAGGGTCCTAGTGCCTGTCCAGTTGGTGTATGTTGATGTGAATCCTGAGTCAAAACTGTACATTACAAATCAGTCAGAAAAGGGAAAATAAATTATTTGTGTGACAAATGGGCCATGAACTTCGTCCTGACAAGCTGCAGTAATTATATGCTATAAATACTGAATCAAAGACTTTTATACATGGATAAAACTCTGTTTCATAGTTTTTATTTTCCCCCTCTTTCCCTCTCTGTCACACCAGAGTGTGAGGTGTGTCTGACGCTGTCAGGGTGCCATGGCTCTGGTTCAGGCACTACCCGTGACTGACCACCCCAATCCAGGCCTCGACGTCCAGCAGTGCCGGCCGCTGTCGTCCCACTCCCCCTCGGGCCCCTGCCCTGGCCCCTGTGGGCCCTGCAGCTCTGGGACAGCCATGGGTTCTGTCAGCAGCCTCATATCAGGCCGGACGTATCAGGAGAGACACTGTCGGGCCGCCAGCGAATTCACCACCAAGTCACGCCGCTCCACACCGGCCACCAGCTGCTTCCGGCTCCAGGACAACACCCTCCGCAGCGGGAGCTCCCTGGAGCAGCTGCTGGTTGTCAGCAACCAAACACTTCCCCAGGCCCAGGTTCTGCCTCCGCCGCTGCCCACCAAGAAGCAGCCCCGGCCCGGTAACTCTGCTGGGGCAGGCGGAAACTCTACCGGGGCAAACACTGGAGCGGCTGCTGGAGCAGTAGGTGGTGGCACTAATGGGAACTTTGGGCATGTGAGTGATGAAGCGGTGGCTGGAGACTGGAACGACAATGTGGTAGTGGCAGCTGCAAGTCCCTGCAGTGACTCGGAGGACCAAAGGGACAACAGGACTCTAAATGGCAACATTGGAGGGCCTCCTCCCAAACTCATCCCAGTGTCCGGACAGTTAGAGAAGGTGAGAGGAGCACTAATAATTTATCCAGGCAGATTGTTCAGTATTAAGAACCTGTAATACAAACATGTAAAACTAGAGCCGCTTAACCCCACTAAGTCTGGCCCCACTGGTCTTCAGTGGGAAAGGTACAACAACAACTTTCAGCTGAAGGAAAAATTACTCTGCTGTTGTCAGTGGTATGCTATGACTCTTTGTCATCTCAGCCAGAAATTCTGACCGTATCTGTCAGAGCTGTACTCAAACATTGTTACAATTTAGTCAGGTCAAATTTAAAAGTGGATAACGAAGACAAGATATATGTGTATAAGATGTGTATATGTGTATAATGTATATAAGACATATATTTGGTACAATAGTGTTGTATATAAAGTAGAAACACTATCCTACTGGAAGTATTAAAGCAGTTTTCAGTTTATGAGTTCTGTACAGATAAAAATGACCTCTGACCTAAAGATATTTATAGATAAATGTCTTCTGTAATCACAGCTCAAGATTTCACGCTCTGCCATTAAATATCAAAGCGAGGATTTTTCTTTCCGCTCTCCCTGAAACGCTCACTGTACTTGTGAAACACTTGAGCAGATGTGAGCGTTTTCTGCAGCACATGCTGACATGTTTTACAGCAGATTACCTCAGCTGTCTAATTGGCTATTTATTTCCATCGATCCAGAGGGGAAGCTTAATCACTGGCCTGACAGGCGCAGATGGATCATTTGACAGCTACTCACCTTGCAGACACTTCATGATCAATGTCAGAGCTCACTTATATTCACTGACGTATTTAGTGGACCCTGAGGAACATCGTTAAGAAAATGCTTACAGAACATGTGAGGAGCTTTCACCTCATTTCGCCTCTGCCTCCACTCTTCTCCCACCTCTGTTTCCCTGCCCTTTAATCAGATTTTCTCTGTCCTCTCCTTCTCTTGCCTGTCTCTCTATATCTTAGATGATAGAAAAATCATTAGGAAAATTGCTTAACGAAGCCCATGAATATCAATTAAACCAAATTAAACTAATCAGAGCCTGGAGGGGTGACCTGCCAGCATATCACTCACCCCTCTCTAATGAGTTTTATTCACCCGTTGCTAATTAGCAAAGCTTAGCTTTTATCAATCACTAATGCTGTTTTTTTTTTATAATTATGTACTTTTAGAACATGGAGAAAGTGCTGATACGTCCTACAGCGTTCAAACCCGTCGTTCCCAAGAATCGTCACTCTGTGCAGTACTTGTCGCCGCGGCCAGCGGGCAGCAGTCTGTCAGAGAGCCAGGCCAGCCTCAACCTCCTCCTGCCCCTCAGTGGATCGAACAGCGCCAACGGCTCCAATGGCGTCGGCGGGAGCAGCAGTTCCAGCTCTGATGGGAAGCGCAACTCGTACAGTGGCGGCCGCAATGCTCGTTGCAGCCAGTCCTGCTCCATGTCAGATTCAGGCAGGAACTCCCTCTCCAGCCTCCCTACTCACAGCAGCACAGGCTACAGTCTGGCCCCCAGTGAGGGCTCCAGCTCCGGGTCTGCCTCAGGGGGCCAGCTGGAGCCCGTGACAGGTCTGGGCCGAAACACTTCAGGTGGAAGTGGGAGCCACGGCCACACTAACTCAGACAGCGGACGCTCCTCATCCAGCAAGAGCACAGGCTCAGGGTCGCTAAGTGGGCGCGGGCAGCCCCTTTCAGACAGCGGTTCATGTGGTCACTCACCACCACCGGTGGAGGGCTACGAGGCGGTGGTGAGGGAGCTGGAGGAGAAGCTGAGGGAACGAGACCTGGAGCTTCAGCAGCTACGGGAAAATCTGGACGAAAATGAAGCAGCCATCTGCCAGGTGAGATGCGGTGACCACAATTTATAACTAAATATCACATCAGTACAGAGAAAACTCTGACCTCTCACCTCTGATCTCTCACCTCTTACCCAATGTGTTTTGCTCTGACAGGTGTATGAGGAGAAGCAGCGTCGCTGTGAAAGAGAGATGGAGGAGCTGAGACAGAGCTGTGCATCAAAGATGAAGCAGGCTTCTCAGAAGGCCCAGAGGGCGCAGCAGGTGCTGCAGTTACAGGTATGCTACCTGCACAAACATTTGCACTGAAAGAGATGTTCAAATTGTGTCTTTGCTCGTCCTGAGCTTTAGATGCAAATCTGGAGATCGTTTCCTTGACGGCATATTTCATTCGAGACTGACAGATTTGTTTTGCTTTTTAAGTGTTCTAAAATCTGAATATCTATGTGTTGTCAGGTATTTCAGCTCCAGCAAGAGAAAAAGAAGCTGCAGGAGGATTTCTCCTCTCTGCTGCAAGACAGAGAGACACTGGAGAGGAGGTGTGCCACCATCCAGAGGGAGCAGACCCAGCTGGGACCACGTCTGGAAGAGACAAAGTGGGAGGTGAGTGAGAGGAAGACGCTTGACTGGTGTTAAGTCAGGGCGATTAAAATGAATAAAAGGTTCACTATGAACTCCAAGTTCCTTCTTGCTTTGATTCTCAATGAACCTCATAAGCTTATAATTATTTCAGTGCTCCACTTCTCCCTAACTTGCTTTCTGTTGACCCTTCAGGTGTGTCAGAAGTCAGGAGAGATCTCCCTCCTGAAGCAGCAGCTGAAGGAGATCCAGTCGGAGCTCACCCAGAAGGCTGGAGACATCGTGGTGTTGAAAGCCCAGCTGAGGGAGGCCCGTTCTGAACTGCAAGCTTGCCAGGCTCGAACCCAGGAGGCAGGTACAGCCCTGAGGACGCGATCTCTGGAGCTGGAAGTCTGCGAGAACGAACTGCAGAGGCGCAAGAGCGAAGCTGAGCTGCTCCGGGAGAAAGTGGGCCGTTTGGAAGAGGAGTCAGTCCGCCTCCGGGACACTCTGTCCAATCACAGCGGACACTCTCTACCTGGAAACATGACCATGAAGGGGCAATGCATGAGCCTCTCACTCCCGCAGGGTAGAGGTATGGCAGGCAGAGGTGGTCCCAGTCCCTCTTTGTACCGGGATGCAGAGGAGACTCATCTGGTCTGGGGAGGGGAGAGTGATGAAGCCAAGGCTCAGAGGCAGAATGCAGAAGCAGTGCTGGGACTCAGACAACAGGTATGTTTTAACTGCAGCTTTTCCAGGCATAAATAATTTAAATGATTTCCTATCCCAAAGTTAAAAGGTACTGATTAAAGTCTTCATTTTTATACAAATACATTTTTATTTTACACATTTAGATAGATTAAAATAATCAGATCAAATACTTGCCTATCTCAGAGTGACAAGTTGTTATAATATCTGGACAAAATAAAGAAAAAAT
>JAOWBC010000318.1:10740243-10753978 GCA_028566105.1 Hypoplectrus providencianus
TACTTTCCTCCACCCAGGTAATCCGTTACCAGAAACAGCTGCAGCAGAACTACATCCAGATGTACCGACGAAACCGAGATCTTGAGCGTGTGATGAGGGAGTTGAGTCTGGAGTTGGAGAGCAGGGACATGGAGGACTATGATGTCCACAGTGGCAGCAACGACATCCACTTTGAGGAAATCACCGCCACCGAGATCTAAAAAATAACCACACACTTAAAGTAATACGTGCACAGAAACATGGAAACACAACTCACAAAATACTCTGAGGATCCAAACCAAACATTGAACTCCAGGCCAAATACTGCACTACCTTCAACATGGCTTTACCTGGACCACTGAGCGAGCACTCACCACTCGTCACTGTCAAAGGGAGATCTCCCAAAGGTGCATTCTTACTTCCTGTACTCCAATAAATCCTTATCAACTGTTCCCTCCGGCACTTTTGAGGGGTTTTATTCTACAACAAAGCCAGCACAAAGACTTCTTTCCTTCTTTGGAAGCAAGAGCAGTGAAGAAAGTGTCTCTTTCTCAGACCACGTTCTAATCAGGGTATCGAAAATCGTCGGGAACTTAAGCAAAAAATGTCACTACAGGCACAGCAGTCTGGTCAGAGTGCAGTCACACCTTTCCTCGGTAGCACACAAGGCTAAAGGCCCGGCCACCAGCATGCATGTAACGATGCATCACGTCAGCAGTCCCATCGACACCTCCACTGCTCGGCTGTTAATAATGATCCCATCACCCGTCCAAATAACAGCTGCACTAGTCCTCTGCTGAAGGGAAGAACACCAAATTTTACAACATGCTGTGTTTTATGGTGTTCTGAAGATCAGAAGTTTCATTTCAAGGGAAAAAAGGATACAAATATTTTTGTTCTTGAGCTCCATTTGAAAAAAGAATGTATTGTGACTGTTATCACTCCGGAGATATGTATTAGAAATGGTCATCACATGGAATGGAAGAATTTGTTCATTTATGAAAACATGATACCATTTTGCACAACTTCTCTGCGCCCTTTTCATTGGATACAACTCTTTTGGAGGAATCATCAAACTTCTCCAACCAGTTTCGTGGACATCCGACTTTTCCCAACCACAGAGGACACAGGGACTAAACCTTCACAGAAAGGACGCTGCTTGTGTTTTCTAGACCACCGACAGTCATGCTGTTGCACTCGACCATGGAACTCCTTCAGACAACGCAGCAAGCCGTGACATAAACATTTACATTTTAGTTATGTAGCACTACGAAGCAGACCATAGCATGGGAGATATCACCAGGATGCTGCTGATTCTCATCTTTCTCTTTCTATTTCTGTCTCTTTGTCTGCTCTCTCTTTCCATCTCTATCACTGCTTCTTACTCAACTATTTTTAACAGTCTGCAGTCAGTATCAGGAAACTAAAAATGGAGCATATTCTTTCAGTTAGCTCATGACGTCACTGAGAGATTTAAGGCATGCTAACTCAGAGTTTCCATTTATTCTCCTTCATTCCCATTAGTGCTCTTTATTTAGCTTTTGGCAGCCCAAAGCCAAATAACACTTTTTAAGTCTTCCTAGTCTCCCCTAGACTATAATATTCACTGACTGCTATACAGGTAGCAAGACTGGCATGTCTGCATGTATTTGTTATGTCAGATTTCAGAGGAAGCCGGTTCAGATAGCGGTGAGATGAGAATTTGCAGATGCAGTAGCTCGAGCGCTGGATGTCCATCAGGCAGGTCAGCCGTTGAAGCCCTCAATGAAAGGCGGTGCGTGCGTGTTAACATTTTGAGCTGCATATAAAGTGAAGTAGCGGGCTGAGAACTTTTATTTTACAAAGAGTCTATATCAAGGAATAATAGTAAAATGGAAATCTATATAATGGAGGAGATGTTGTATATTTTTTTATATATAGCACCTGAAGATATTTTGTTGTAGTACTGATATAAGTGTGCGTTTAATATACAAAGTATAAAGACTTCTATATATATATAAATATATCACATACCAATATCTCAAATGATGGATCTGTTATAAATGGAGGCGGCAGCATAGAAAGAGTGCACCTAATACTGTAATGCATGAAAATCTGTTTACATAATATAATCTGTGTGACACAAACAAACACTCTAATGACCAAACTTTGCAGCTGATAAACACAGTTGGGAGCTTTTATTATAGGCTCAGTTTTGATCTGTTGTCTCTCCATTTTTATTGATCTCTCATTTGATTGTCAGTATCATAATATCACACCAATTCATGTCTTCATTGTTGGATTTCGTGCACGTTGTTAGTTTATAAAAGCATGAGGTGGGTCCTGTTTAAGAGACTTTATGGTTAAACGGATAGTTTTTTTTTTTGCAGTGGGGTTGGATGATGTGCTTATCCATAGTCAGTATATTATCAAAAGGAGATGATGGTCAGCATGCCCCTAGTTTAGAGAAGCAAGGACAAGGCTTAGCAAAGTTCAGCTTGACAGGACCAGCAAAAATTATAAAAAATATTATCAGTTTTACACTATATTTCATGTTTGTTAAGGATTTACCTTGCTGTCAGAAAGCCCTTTTTAAGTTTACATGGGGGAAACTCAAGCCTTGCACCCATCAAGGCCACCAGACTCCATTGACAAAAACTGCAATTTTTACCCTAAGAAATGACAGGAGCTGCTGGTCTGCAGCTGCCTCTATCGGGTAGTTTGTTTGTGTTATTGCATGACTTTGGTACCCTGAACTAACCCTTTAAATGCCAAAGTCACGCACTAACAAAAAATATTTAGTCAGAGTAGACCCACAACTCCTGTGTGCTGCAAGTTAAAATTACAGTTTTTGTTAGTGGAGTCTGGTGGCTTTGGTGAGTGCTCTTATAACACCTTCAGCTCCCTGTAAAAAGGTAAGCGATAGTGATATATTCATAATATTTCTTAGTTTCCAGGATGGCACACCTGCATGCTTCTCCACTGGGGGTGAGCAGAATGCAAATGTACTGTAAGTAATACATAGACTATAGAAAAGAACCTCATTTATCCACATTAAGTCTGGACCATCCCTTTCGAGTGGAGATCAGAGCTATTGCAATCCAAGAAAGTGTTATTTTTCCTGTACTTGGAAATTTGAACAAATCCGATTAGGAAAAGGTTATCAGCATTTTAAATCAGTCTATATTTTGCATGACCTTACTGCATTTCTTGTGGTTTCAGAGGTTTTTTAGAATATTAAAAGTCTGCATAGATTTTTAATATAAAGCCACAGGAGGTGACTTTGAACAGAACAAGTTGGGTTCCTCTGACATTGAATCAGTTAAGCAGACCTAGACTGTTACTCACTCAGCACAGGTGCAGCACAGGTACAGATCAACAAACACACATGATGCAAACTGAAAAGTACTTCCATTTCCCCCCCTCAAATTTCCGTTCTCTTCATTGTTTCATGACCCTTTTCTGTGTAAATATGTAAAACACTAAATAGTATAACAGAGTGACATTGTCTTTTATTTAGACAAAATATCTATTTCAAATGTAGCCACTGTGACTAGACCAAAGCAAAGTAACACATTTTCTTTATTGTGGCATTTTTTCTCATCCTTTTGTGTGTTTTTTTTTATGTTTACTTACGCTGTGTCTTTAGTAATTCATTAAGTATGTAGTTGTTCATGTATATTTTTATGTGTACATTTCTTGTACAAATGACTGTGTTTTTAATTAAAGAACAAGTTGTCACACCTTAACTGTTGATATTGTATGTTTATTTTTACCTGAAACACGTCAAGTGTTAGAGTACACTGAATGAGCTGTTATTGCTGTAAATTCAAACAACTGAATAACTTAACTCATTGGCATAGAGATGTTTAATTCAATCTTCAAATTTAATTGCATTTCTGAATTGAAACATTTCACTGTAAGCTTTTCCTGTACGGAGGATAAATTAAAAAAAAAAAATACAGGACTTGATAATTTAATATGCCATTAAGTAGATCATACTGTATTATACACATTCATTTCT
This sequence comes from Hypoplectrus providencianus, assembly GCA_028566105.1. Lineage (NCBI taxonomy): Eukaryota > Metazoa > Chordata > Actinopteri > Perciformes > Serranidae > Hypoplectrus > Hypoplectrus providencianus. The sequence continues at coordinate 10,744,226 of JAOWBC010000318.1, forward strand.
TTCTTTATTGGCTATTTATTTATTTCTCTTTCTTTGAATGTATTTTTAGATCATTTTTTTTACTTTTTAAATGTATTTGTTTGTTTTCCTTTTTTCATTTTACCTTTTTTTATTTTTTCCAAACAAATTTATTTCTGTATTATTTTCTTGATAATTTCTTTGAGCTTGGTGGTGTGGGAGCAAGGCACTGATTTTTAATGATATTAACACCCTCTTAAAATAGTGGCCCAAGTCATTTTTTCAAATTTTTCAGAAAACACAAGAAATATCAAATATCCAAAAAGACATTAGGCTGTTATTTTAGGAAGGCAATTATCTTTTATTTTTGGTATATGTAGTTGTATATAAATGAACTTCTAAAGTTATTAATTTCTGAACTTCTGATTGTGGTTGCTTCTGTCCTCCATATTCCAGCAATCCTTCCTGAATCTGTTACCCATGTTATTCCCCACTGGCTGTCTGCAGAAGTAAGGCACTATGCACACTACATTCCAGTTACCTTGCTGTCCATATTTTCTTTATCCTACTTTGATTCAAACTGTGCCACTGGCCTTCATGTCCTGCATTTCTCACTGACATGTTGTTCCAACTCCTCCACATGTCTGCATAAGCTCAGTCCACAGCGGGGTGTAATTAAGCCTCTAAAGTGGCGGATTGGTCCAGAGACAAGCACTTCTGCCAGAAAAATACAGAACAAAAATACTGAGCAGCAATTTGTAATAATCCCCCCAGACATCCACTAAACCCGAACTATCAGTTTTGACATAATACAGGGGTTTAATCTGGGTATAAATCTATAAATCTCATAACGCAGGCTGGGGTAATCTCCCTCTGGCAGGCCTGCAGAGCTGCAGGGCCGAGATGCTCTAACTGAAAAGTGCAGACCAGTGGATCCACAATCAGTCAGTGCTCAGAGGTCACGGCAAGGTAGCCACGTGTCGAACCATGGCACAATTTCAACCAAGGTGGAGTTTGTGAATCACACAATCTTATCATAAAACCTTACTTACTGGTTAATGTGCAATGTATGCGTTTCATAAAATGTTTGCTAAAAACACTAAGAAAGTTATAAAAGTCATACAGTTGCAACATACTTAACTTCATTGTAGCAAAAGTTATTTAAAACAATATTTATCCTGATAAATAAGATACTACATCAGGCTGAAAAAAAATTCTCCAACATCTTCACCTTTCTCTTTTACATATTTACTGCCATAACTTTGCCTTTCACAGGACAAATGCTTCTGCGCATCCATTCCTCTCCAGTATGACCGGAGATGTACCTGTCCCATATCTCCTCTGCTGGAGTGAATCCTGTAGTTTATTCACTCCCACAGGAGCTGCAGGATTGGGTGTCCTTCATGCCTGAGCTGCAGTCCAACTGAGAGGCACACAAAGGTTAGTCTGCAGGTCTCCTGGGGCTGGTGGGGGCGGTGAGGACCTTGGGGACCTTGACCACAAAAACCATCGGGTCTTTGGCCTTGTTGCTGAATGCTCTGCGGATCACATCCACTGCATGCTGGTGAGTCACTCCCTGCAGACTCTCTCCGTCCACAGACAGCAGCTCATACCCTGCCTGCAAATTTAAATATAATTAAAACATGCAAAACTCTTTGTACACAAAGAATAATAATGATTATTATTCATATTTCATGACTGCATTTATCTTTGCATGTCCTCCCTCCTGTGTTACTCTTTTCTGTAGCAATCAGTTATGGACAGCTTCCATAAATCTGCAGAGATTGTTTCCCTAAGCAGGGAACCTGATTTATGCCAAAGAGAATTGGGGCTCTCCCGTTAGTTTAATATATTCACACTGAAGGCCGTCACTAGTGCACATATAAAGTTTCCCCTTCAGCACAAGGTTGTTGGAATAAAGAACATACACTGAGACAACCACACACACACAAACGCACACACAGTTAGGACCGTGTTTTTTTGTTTTCCTGCAGGATGCAAGCAGAGAGTGTCAAAACTTCGGAGGCCCGAGGAGAGGAACTTCCCCTGATGTCATCTGGGTTTGCCGAGGATGCACCTGCCTCATGTGCTCAGCCTCAGTGAAGGTTAGCAAAACACAACGCAGAGAAGCACAAGGCCGACAGCCATTGTTGTGTTTCACCCATCATGTCTTTTTCCCTTTCCCTTTTCCTTTCCAGTGATTAGACACAAAGAGATTCATTTTCCTTCAATCTGCACCTGCCCATTTGATCTATTACAGCTCAAACATATTTGTATAGGTGGAGGTTAGAGCTGAGCTGGCTAGTGTTTGTCTGGACAGGTTTTCTTACAGCTCATCAGACAGTCTGCTGTTCACCAATAACCTAAGAGCCTTCCGTGAGGACAGTATCAAAAGATTTAGATCCATTTAACCAAAGAGGAGATTAAAAAGTGCTTTTTTTTCCATTTTTGAAAAGTAATTTATTTGAATTAAATAGATCACAACCTAATCTGCCCCATCCTCTTTACGGCCATTTATGGAGTGAATTTATGAGGTTTCTTCTTTTCTAGCCAGTGGACGTCACGATCCAAAAATAACACGGCCTGTAAAAAATTACTACAGCTTGCATGGAAGGATCACTGAAACGTTCATAATGTGGTTTACCAGGCCATTACAAATATATATTGGACAGGATTATTTGGCTAAAGACAGGAAAGTACTGACCTTGTGTATTATTTATTATAAAACAAATCTATATGAAAGTAGATTTATTTCCAAATGCACAAGAAATAGCCCTGCAACTCATTAATGATAATTAATAATGCCAGCATTGTTAATAAACCTACCAAAATCCAGATACTCTTATTTACATCTTCCACACACAAGCCCTTACATTAAAAACACCTATTTATTCGGATGAGACATGTCTCAATACGCCCTCTTACACACACAGCTAAATGCAGACACATGACATACATTTCCGCTGATAAAAACAGGTGGCGGAGTCTAATGAACAGGAGAGCATACGCAAGCATGCAGCTGCACATATGCACGCAGAAAAACAACTCTTCAATTCTTCACTCATTGTATGTTGTCATGTGGGTCTAAGAACAGGATGCATGTTAACACTGAGTTGCCCCGATCTCACTTCCCTCTGCAGAGTATAGGGGGAGATGGCACTGAGCCTGGAGGCTGATATGGGTGAGGTGACGTGCCGAGCTGTGAGGTGTGAGGTGGGGACAACAGATAGCAGCGGGGTGCTGGCAGGTAGCCATTTATCTGTGTCTGAGGCTCCCAAGCAACAACTTTTCTGTTTTTGCCAGCAGCAGTATCACAGTCCAGAGAGGAATATCTTTAAAACTACTGAACTGATTTCTATAGGATTTGATACAGATATTCATGGAACCCAGTCGATATATCTTACTGGCTTTGGTGAGCTCTAACTTCTGTCCTGAAATCCCCAATATCTGGCTCCATCTTTGCTGTTCCTGACACTTTTATTGCCTTGTGTCCATGTATTGTGTGACTGTGAGTGCAGTGTTTGACTTTGGGGACAGAAAGGAGAGGTGCTCTTTGAATTTGCAAGCCTGAGCAGATACTGGATCTCCACCTGTTTGACGCACTAACCAGGCATTAGCCCTGGGTATTAACATCCAGCTGTTAGACCTCGACTTATTTTCAGGTATTTCACTGTGTTGTTTGACCGCTGTATCTTTGACTCCTGTCCAGAATTAGCCTGTGGTTAACTGGAGTTAATGAGTGTGTATCATGTGTGTTTAAGTGAACCTTGCCAAGATCCAGAAAGACTGTTCAGTTACTGTGCAAGCAATATATTACCGATACATTAGCAGCACAGCAGCGGTGTTCCTCATCAATAATGGAGGTGATGGGCTACTTGAGATGGCTCTGCACTCTCTTTGTCTCCACTCCTCGTTGCACACTTTGAACCTCTCCATCATAGACGTTCTTACTTATAGCTTCGACAACTCATAACCACAGGACAGAGATCTGTCAGGAGTATGTTTTAGGGTGGACAAAGTGGACATGTCCCCCTAAATATGTAGAACATGAGTGCTTAATATGAACATTAAACTAGCAGAGGATAAAGTGAGGCAAAAATGTCGCAAATTGGTGTATAAAGATTGAATGGACATGAAGAAAATGTAACACTCAAAACTTCCTAGAAAGTTGACCCCTTTGACCCCCACTTCATATATGAAAAGAAACCTATACCTGTGCAATCCACTACAACCAGGTTATAAATTAATGTGCTTGAAAAACCAGTGTGTTATAAGGGAACAAAAGTACATTTTCAATATTTATGGCTAAAAATATCTAATTATGTTTAAAATGACCACCATTTCTTGGGGCTAAGAGTTATAATCACAATATTTCATTTTTGTAGCCCTTTGCCATTTAATTGAGACCAATTTCTGTGATATATGGAGCCGTTTCTTGGTGTCTTTGCCATAACTGCTCACCTTTAGACCCTCATTCGTTGATGCGGCTCCTCCTGGGAAGATTTTCTCAATCTTTATCATGGGCTGGACTCTGGACTCCATACCTCCAGAGATACTAATACCTGTAAACACACAGGAAAAGAATAACCCCAATAACTGTGCCTGACAACGGCAGATTCATGTATTATAGTAGCTGAACAGTGTTTCATTAAAGCATTTAATGGTTCTTTCCAGTTTAGTAGTAAGTGGTATCCTGACCTCTACTGGTGATGTAATGGATGGGAGGAATACACTGGTCAGCTTTACAGTATTAATTTGGCAGTTTTTATTCTACTTGCATGCATACTGAACTAACATGTTCAAAGTAAGCATTAAAACACTTAAACCAATAAAATGAAGTTAAATCGGAAGCGCATGTTTCTGTACTGAACTCACCCAGTGACTGCTTGGCTTTAGAGATGGTCATAGTGTGGATTTCATACTCCTGAGGTGACAGAGTTGCTCTTCTTCTCACACCGTGACCATTTTGTGAGACTCCATTGAGTTGCTGGTGACTCTGTCTGCCTGTGGATGGACTTTTGTCTCTCTGTGGCTCAAAAACCTCAGCTAGAGGGGTTCTCCCTCGCCTCTGAGGAGGAACGCGTACGCTGACCTCTGTGTAGCCCTCCTGCCTGCTCCATCTGCCGTCCACGCTGTCAGGACTCGCCTCCCTCCTCACCCTCCCGTGGCCGTTCCTCACAGGTGACCTCCCTCGTTCAGGAGCCACGTCTCCTCGGTCAGACACAGACAACAAGGAGACGTCATCATATCGCGTCGCCCCGTTCTCTCTTCTGTTCGGAGAGTGATGGGGTTGCCGACCACGTTGGGTGCTGTGTGGTGATTCTGTAAGGAGAAAGCCGTGGGTGGGTGAGGGGCTCAGGGAGCGGGAGCGCGCAGTGGAAGAGGTGTAGCTGTCCACAGGTACGTCCAGCAGAGGGGTGAAGGCACGGGATGGAGGCACATGGCCTGACTGGTGGCTGGAAAAGCGCAATCTGTCCAACTCCTCTATCAGTTGACGCTCCCGCATTGTGTCCTGGACCGGCTGGAGCTGGAACCCTCCCCTGTAGTCTGGACAAACATAAAGACACAGTTAAGCTTTCACGCTACACGTTGTAGACAGCAAGAGTTGCTTTCAAATATGGAGCGTCTGCATGTAAACAAAGTGATGTGAAGATTATTCAGTCAAAGAAGCTAGTCGGCATGAGCAAAATGCAGAATATGTATGTTTCTGCTGCTAGGAGTCTTTCAATTAAAACAATAACAAGAGATGACATTTGTTGATGTTGTAAAGTGGAATAAGAATTGATGTCTTCACCACCATTGTAGTCAGTTTCTCCTGGTTAAGTTCCTTTAATGATCAAGTGATTTTACTGAGAAGTGAAATATCCACAGAGGTTGCTGCCTCTCCAAAACAAGGACCTGATTAAAACCAGGATAATCATGGAAAAAAAGCAGTTTTATGTTATAAAATTTTGGCTTCTCCAACACTGTTCAGAAGGCACAGGATGTCTCAGGGGAGCTGTGAGGTGAATTACTGCTTATTTTTGTTCAGCTTGTCTCTCTGATATCTAAAAATCCAGATACATGGCAAAAATCTTCAGAAGCAGCAATTAAGTCCAAGCAGAGACGAGCAGTAGACTACATTGGTAGGGTAAGCTCACTTATTTCTGGCTCCAAAATATCAGTTTGTCTGCAGCCTCGGCAGACGGTGAATCAAGTGACATCCCTTCAGCCACTTCAGCCCTTATTCAACTCCTTACACATGCAGCATTACTTTCTAAGACCTCTAAAGAGACAAGTAAATCACTGGAATTACCCTTTTAATCCAATAATATTGAATAGAAAACAACTTCAACGTTTGTATCTCTCAATGCTTAGAATATCTCTATAGAGCGATTTCAACATGTTACCTATAAGGCTTGCATTCTTGGAATACTGATGCTAAGAAAACACACCAGGACAAGCTTGTTTGTTCAAGGACCTCAAGGGTGTCCTTTGAATGGCAAACAGTGGGTGATGATTTCACACGACACTGCCTGAATGACAAAAAATGGAATGGACTTTATTTTAAAATGTGGACATAAAAGTGTTGGCATAAAAAATGATGACTGATGACAACGATAAGCCTACTTTCTGAGGGATAACAGTAGCTTAAAAAGACCAGAACTATATTTTTGTTTTGTAAAATAGGGATAAACTGTTGGGACAAATGGATACAATAAAGCACTGTTAAACAGCACTGTTACTTTAGATTTACAATTCCCTTGCAAACAATGTCTTTTCTGAGGCAGAACGTCGAGCTGAATATAATGTTGACCTTGTGACCCCTAAACTGTGATTTTAGAAAGTGAGATGACTGCAGTCAGTCTAAAGTAAGACTGTATTGATTGTGTCTCAATGACTCTTGAATGAGAAGAAGGATAAAAGCATCTCTGTATTGTTGAAGTGTCAGTGTGGCTGATAAGGCTCGTCTCAGTCCTTTCTGTTGGCCACAGAGATGTAACACAAGCCTCCGCTTCAGCGCAGCCACAGGAAACCTGAGATATTTTGTGCATGGCAATGTGTGTGTGTGTAGGTGTGTTTTATATGAGGTCGGGATGTGTGTTTGCATGTGTGTGTTAGGCCTTCAGTGTCTTACAGGGTTTACATGTAACCTTTATGTTTGGTTTTGAATACATAAGGGACAGTTTTGTGAACAGAACAGTACAGAATAATATAAAAACTTACTATAAGAAATTTCTGTTAGATGTCATGAGTCATCTATTGCTGCGATTAGGGAGACAAGGGAAGCTCTGTGGAGGTTTTTGTTAGCAACACTCTCTCACTTAGGAGTCAGTGAATAAATAATTATTTAGTTTTTAGAGATACAATTTGAAATTATTTGAAATATTGATATAACATTCTCTACATAATATATTACTATTGTAATTATGTGTACTTAATAACTGGAGCTGCTGCATATGTTACTTAAATCTTTTTTTCCTACATATATTCAGTTGAAAACTGTACATATCAGCCATTGTGAAAGTTATTGGCTGGTCTGTTATAAACTATGAGTTTAATCATACAAAATTAAATAGCTAGCAAGCTAGTATATCTACTAACATCGAACAGTGTTTTAACCCTACACTTCGCATTAACATGTCTTCACTTTTCACTTTACACTGTGAACATACTGTTCAACATGTGTGTTTTTTGATAATTTTTGATCATCACCCCAGTATCTTAGATTGCATTTAGAGACTTTAGCTAGTAACTAGGTAGTGCACCGCAAGGAATTTTGGGAACAAAGCCTGAATCTGGACACAACATATGCTAGTCGTCTTCACAAGAAAGCTAGCAGCGTCAGCAAGGACCCACCCACCAAGGTCACAGCCTGTTTGTCCCACTGCCATCAAGCAAAAGATACAGGACCCACAAAACATGCACAGAACAGCTTCTTCCCTGGGCTGTAGCCCCCCGTACCTGCAGGTGTTTCAGGTTAACACTGCAGATATGAGATGAGGCAGGAAAGAAGTAATGTGAGGGAGAAGAAAGGGAAGAGACAAAAGGTGAGAGGTTTAAGCCCCTTGCGTATCTCGGGTTGCTCTGGGATTAGAGAAAGGACATCAAGCTGACAGAAAGAGAGTCAGAAGAAAGTGCAGAGAAAGGGTGAGAGGAGGAGATACTGTGAATGTACCTGGGATTGGGGTGATAAGGTGACGTCGAGGGGTTCCACTGCGAGGGGAGCGCAGAGCTGGAGACCGAGCTAAGAAGAGATAAAACAAACTAAAGATATATCACTGCTTTTTTTTTTTTACTGTCTTTGTTTAGTTTAACCCTCTATACGTCTAATTCTTTGTTTCTTTCGTGCAAACAGGAAATTGTGTATCTCTGTTGAGCTGTCTGAAAAATAATAATAAGAAAAGGGATATTACCAGATCGACTCTTGAGAATATCGTACGCCTCCAGCTCAAAGGGCATTACCATGCTGTCAAACCGACCCAGCTCGGAAGTCGGTATCAGCATCCTGCAGGGGATACGATCAAAGTCCTTTACATACATATTAAAACATACTGACACAGTATGTACACATGTAGAAGCAGTATTATGCTGCACACATATTCTATGTAACTCACCTTATTTCTCTGAGAAGTAGTAGTTTCTCTGGCCTGTCCAAGATTGCCAAAAGGGGACGCACTAAATCCTCAATCACATTGTCGGACAAAAACTAAGGAAAGGACAAAGAAGACATTGGATGAAAAATTGAAAGCTCTGTTTATGTGTTAAAGGTTTTAGCTAGTTAGATATAAAGCACTCATGAAACTAAGCTAACTTGGCTCTAAATGTTCCACCCACTTAGGTCTGTAGACCAATATGAACTAGTCTAGAAGGATGATTATTTGAGCGCTTGAGATGTATAACCTATGACCTCAGGACATTTTCATGATTGGGAGATTCTTTATTATTATTATCTCTTGCTACACAATGCACATTAAACATTCACTTTTCCAAGAATACCTCCTCACTCTGCTTCTGCCTTTGGTGTTTAATTTCTGTATAACCAGGTGAGTCACATTGCATTTTAAGTCGGCTCAATATCTTGTGCAGTGGTGGCAAAGGAGCTGATCCCCTGAAATTGGCCGATGAGTGCGAGCTGGGGCTAAGGGAGACAAGGGGATCAAATGATGGCTGATATTTGATCCTAATCGTAAATGACAGGGCAAATCCGTCTTTTGTCACAGCTGCTGCCAGACACATCTCACACAAAAGGACACTCAGCGACACGAGGAACAATACAGCACACTTAAGCCTGCAAGTAGTCCAGCTGCTATTCATTCAGTGGGGGGAAAACACTGGAGAGTGCCACTGAGATGTTGGAGATGGTAATTTTAGATAAAAAAGCTCACCCGCCCACAGTGTCTCATCACAGCAGCCACCTCATCCTGGCTGAGCAGTTTCTTTGCCATGTCCTCCACATGCTGCAGGGTCTCTGGTCGGGGCAGTGGGCTGCTGTCTTTAACCCCAGCACGGGATTCCTTCGGGGAGGTCAAGAGCTGGAAGGGACGACCCCGCTCCTTATCTGGGGAATAAGAGAATTTAGAATACAACAAATAAACAAGATGCAAGCACAAACAACAACAAAAACAAAGGGATGCCCATGAAAAATTTCCCAGAAGTTCCAGTGAGGCTGTAGCTAGATCATCTATGTTTGTTATTCCCATCCAATCTAAGCACTGGTGGCCACAACTGATGAAAACGATTAGCTACGTTGATAGATTGGCACTGCCAGATGCTGTAAATCTAACGCTGTGACTATTTCCTGCTGTCCATATT
>JAOWBC010000318.1:10771746-10783500 GCA_028566105.1 Hypoplectrus providencianus
AAACTATAAAAGTTTACTGTCACTGAAAGTGGTTTCATGCATACTCAAACATGCCTTTTTCTGTAATGTAACCTTCATTCTTCTTCTTTTTCTTGTACAGCCATTCCCCCTGTTATAATGAACGCTCTGGAGAAGAGAGCTTTCATGAAGGTGAGCAGACTGCATGCATGAACATCATACCTTTTTATTTGTTTTAGTCACTGGTTTTACTGGTTGTGCTTGTGTTTTTTGAGGCTGAAAGGCATTCTGTCACATTCCACATAGATTGAATGCTTCTGTTCATGTGGACAAACAAGTCAATTTTTTCAGTTACTCTGCCTGATTCACTCCAGCTCTACCTTTCTTGTTTTGTCTCCCTGTAGCGGTTCCCAATTCTGAATGCTCCGGTGCAGGTTGGACTCGTCGGCCTGTGGTAAGTTAACTTCACGTAACATTTTTGTTTTACTTTTAAAAAATGACTACTTGTTAAAATAACAAAAAAAGATGAATTATTAATTAAAAATTAAACGATTTCCAACATCCCTTTCTGTCTCCTGTTTTCAGCCTGGTGTTTGCGACTCCTCTGTGCTGCGCCCTCTTCCCACAGAAAAGGTACAAACAGCAACATCAGTGTCCTTTGGAGGACAATCAGGTCATACCCGTACTTGCAGTGTTATCTCAGCATTTTAATCCTGTTCAACCATCTCTCTACAGCTCCATGAGTGTGAGCGGGCTGGAAGCAGATCTGCAGGAGAGGATACGACAGAGCAGTCCCAGCACCACCACCGTCTACTTCAACAAGGGCCTGTAGGACCAGCTGACGCATGCACACACAAGACATGCACACACATACACACAGTTGTTGTCCTGTGGGCACAAGCGGGAGGGAAAACAAAATGTATTTATGCTTTTTTGTTGTTGTGTCTACTGCTGCATTTGTTTTTTGAATTTTACTGCATCAAGCTGCTCCAAGTGTAACCGTGGAAGGGAAGGGCGTTGATTAACTGAAGGGAAAACTAAACGCGTTGAGAAGGAAGATCACTCACAGTTCTCCCTGTACATAGAAGGCACTCCTTAGCAGAGAAAAACTAACCCCTGATTTTTTAAAAAGATGTATTGTAATGTTTTTTCTGTCTTCCTTTGGTCAAAGCTGCACACAGGGGTGGCAGTTTATGAAGTTACTGATTTGTGTTACGCTCACTAATATTTAATGTTGCATTCAGGTTCGCACAAGTTTTAAGTCCTCTGGTAAATTATTTGTAACTCCAGTTGAAAATGAAGGCCTGTGCTTGTAAGCCGTGTATGTAATTGCTTCTGATCGTCAGTCTTTCTTTGCCTTGTGTTGCCCTAATTTAGATATTTCAAATTCTTGCCTGGTCAGCATTGCAGCATTCTGAAGCGACAATTGAAGTTGTATAAGCTGACTAAAGTATGTTGAAATTCTTGCCAGCAATTAATGTCCACCTTAAGTTCAACCATGAAGTTGAACTGGAAAAACCGGCAGTTAATTAACTGAGTAGTCCAACCCTTGATGAAGTTCCTCTTTTGTTGTACTCCTTGTTACTCCAGTGCAGCTTCTTTTCTCTGTTTGACTCTCCTTTAAGTGTACTTATCTCCCTTCATATTCATAGACCAGGAATTTAGGTGCTAGGTACAACATGGCGAAAATTTATTTTAGACACTACTGCAGAAGTTCACAAAGCACAGCCATCAGCATTTTATTAACATAAATATGTACTGTTTATGTACTGTTTTGCAAGGCCTTTTAATCACTTTATGAACTTGTGCAGTTGTTATCTATACTGACATATAAATGGATTATTTGATTGTTGCAGGTGGTGGTGCTTGTTTGGCGGTTGTCAGATGGAGGAATATACATTGTACATGTTGCTAAAATGAAAAGATCTGAGTTATGCCATTTGTTTTAAATACAGTTGTGAACTGCTTGCGACTTGAACTAAAGGATAGGGTGAGGTGGTTAAAAGAAGTCAGAACTCTAATTTCACTTTCTTAAAGTAAAAGATGCAGGGTTTTAGTGTGCAACAGCTGTGACCATCTGCAAAACTGCCGTTTGCACTGATTGCCCATTGCACCAAATGAAAGCAGCTGAAAATGCGTGAAAAAGTCAAAATACTAAGAGATCATTTCTATGGGTAACTGTGTGCACATTGTTTGTTGTTGCTAGGGATAAAGTTTGGCAGAGTTTGATCAAAGTTATTCACATCAAACATGTGACTGCTCAGTGTTGTTTGTGATGATGGTGTATGTGAGGAAATATCAGATAAATCTATCTCAGTGTCGTATGTCTCAATTATGCAACTATAATTATATTTTTCTTGGATATATTTATAAACATATAAATGCTGTATATGATCGACAATATATGGAGCACATATGCATGAGGGATTTAGGAGAATTTAACTTCAAGGTGTGCCTCTGTTAGCAAGTCCACGAGATGGCCCCATGTATGCATTGGAAAACAATGTAAGCTGCTTGTTCTCTAGAAGCACAGAGTGGACCTTTAGGGCTAGAGATTAGAGGAGGGATCCTCTACTGCCATTTAACTTGATACAGTGAGCACAGTCACATTATTATAACCAACTATAGTTCAGTGTTTGTGTGTAGAGTGAAGTTTTGTGTATGTTGGTCAAAAAATAACTATTGTAAAGGCCGTGCTCACACTTTAATTCACCTCCACGAAGCATCTTTTGGCCTGAAATTTGAAGTTGTGTCATTTAGAGCAAACTGAATGTGGATGTTAAGGGACTGTAGCAGCTCAAAGTACTACCCAGATTATTTTGTAGATTCACACGACCCTATCCTGAAAAAAACAATCTTGATATGAATGTGGTTTGTAATAGTTTTGAGGGGTGATATCTCATTTTGGAATGAAACTCTTCAAACTGTTCTTATACTCTCCATTGCCCGGGTCCCTCACTTCTGTAACACTGAGACGTAATCACACGCACTGCAGGACATTGTTTCAGACAGGGCTGCCCCCTCTGAGTCTTATTATGCACGAATCAGCTTCAGTTGACCAAGATTTGTTCAATCAATCAGTCATTTTTTTCATGCTGAATGACTTATTTCCTAGAAGCCTATGATCTGCTCAACATAATGTTCAAGTGGTCCTTTAGCATTTTTGTTTTGTGGAGAAACCAACTTTTAATGTCTGCTTTCTCGACAAAATTGCATGTTAGTCGACCAATAATGAGGACAGCCCAAGCAGTTTGAGCCCAATATTTGACATATAAAATGGCTGCATCATTGAGAAAGTGATTGTGTATTGTGTTTGGGTGTTTTCCGCTGAGGGTGATACTGCACTATATAACCTTTGCTGTGCTGTTTTAGGAGATAGTTTGATCTATGTTGCTATTTAAAATGAGCTTTTAAAAAGTGTATATCGAAGATTGTATCTGTTCTTGGTGCTGGATGATGTTGAATGAATTATCGTTACTGCTTATTAGTTATTCATTCATTGTCTGGCAGCTTTTGTTGCTCATCACTTGGTAGCTTTAGCTTCTGCTTTTTCCTTTGTGTTTCAGCTTTTGGAGTTATGTTTCAAGAACAAAACTGGAGGGTTCTAGTTAGTCAGCATTTAAATTCATTTGTAAACATGTATCTCAGCTTGTGACAGTACTGTACCACCGTACCATGTCGCACCAGTAGATCTAGCCAAAGATGAGACGGGTATGAATTGTACAAGACTGAGAAGAAGAAGAAGTAGAAGTTGGTAGCTTTTAAAGTTTTCATTTCAGCTTTAACGTATGGACCTTTTGCCAGACTTCTCTCATGCAAAAAACATTTTTTTGTTGTTGTTTTTGTTATAGAAATGGTCCTCAACTTTATCAGTATAACAGCACACCAAATTATTATTATTACATCATTAACAACCAGGTTACAGACACAAGACATAAACAAATCCCGATACACAGTTCAGTTGAGTGTATTTTTGGAATTGATTTGTCTTGACATTGCAATAAAATCTCATAAGAAGTGGGACTTCATATAGCACCGGTGATTTTTTTTTTTTTCCTGCACTGGTGGAAAACTCTCTCATATGCACTTTGGTTGTGCATGAAGAAGATATGAAAACTTTGCAAAATGAAGGCACAAATGTAAAGACAATCCTTTATTGTTACACTCCATGAATGTTTTGGTAATGTCATGTACATACAGCTCACACACACACGTAGTCCTGTCAGTATTGGTGTGCAGTGTGTTTTCCCCTCTGTTTTGTATTGTGTTGAAATATATTCCTTAATGTGGAATGTATTTTAGACATAGCAATAGAATAAAATATGTAACATTGAAGACCAAACTTTTCTGCTTAAGTTTAACATTGTGTGATATGAAACTTGTGCTAAATATGATGTTGTGCTACTCCAACCTATGAAAAAACACCAGAAATTGGAAAGTGAAAAAGAAAAAAAACATACAGTTGTCAACTGATAGTGCTTAGTTGACTCATACTTCCATGACTGCTGAACATCAGATAAACTGAGATTAAACTGGGAATGTCATCAGTTTTGCTACAATGTGTTATGGCCACACACACAGATACAAATCAGGTCTTTGTAGAAGACACAGCAAACCACATCTGCTTCATATGAGTCTAATTATTATATAGTCAAGTTACTTGAACTGAATTCAAACCTACCAGCCATGGTTTGTCTGAAAAAATTAGATATGTGAAACATCCAAATCAGTTTGTAATAAAGTCGCCACAGAGACATGAAATAATGAAACACAGGAACACAGTGAGGATGTGGTGCTGAGGTCTTCTTTATTTAATCCTTTTATTTTCACATGTTAAGGTACACACAATCTCTCTCACACAAACTGATGCACACACGCTTCAGGCAGCACAAACACTCCTCAACATGGCGACGTCAGTTGAGCCTGTAGGTGTTTAAGCATCAAACCTGCTCCTCTCTGGTTGAGTTTAGAGCCAAGTTGTCATTATTACACACACAGAGCGCAGACACACACGTCTGCCATGTTGGAGGAGCATTCGGGTGCCAGAAGAAGCAAACAAAGATAACACAAAGGAACAACTAACAGACATTTAATAGAATAATAAATCAAATGTATAATCAAGCCTTTAGATTGAATTATGTGGCTCTCCAAAGGGTGGATTTCAAGTGAATTTAAATTTAATCATTAATGTACCTGAATGAAAATACTCCCTTACTATCCATCTTATTACCCGTCTTAAAAACACTAAGTGTCAGCAGAGGTAAACAAAAAAAAGAATAATCAGTGACAAATCCTCTAATAATACCTGCTCTGCCCTGCATTTCACAGCTCTTTCGTTACCAACAGTAAATTAATGTGCAAAAGACAGAGGTAAATGGTGATAGTAGTCAATGCAAACAGACTTAAATGTCATAATATTGGTATTTCAGTGACAGATGGACCTATTTTACCGGCACAATTTTCTTAACAGCCTCCAAAACATCTGCAGTCTCCACTTTATTGCCAAACTCCTTCTCACGGTGTTCCAGGAGAATCCCCTGCAACCACAACAGGCAGTTAAAACACAGTTTTAGAAAGCACTGCTCAGCCTTCTGTACACCACTTTGTTTACTTCATTCACCTGGTCTCCTGCTCCGATGACAAACACCCCCCCCAGGATGAAGCCCTCGCCGTTCATGTTGCCCTGATAGCCAGACCTCCAGGCCCGCATGAAGTTCTGCCACACCCCGAGACGAATGAACCCCAGACCGCCCATCTTCCTCTGCAGCGGGCCGTAGAAACTTTTCTGCAATCACAAAGTTAAGTTTGAGCAAACGTTATTAACATGATCGGATGAAGTTTCTATCATATCCTTACTGTCTCTCATAGAAGGTTAAGAAAAAACACAAAGAAACGGGATTGATGTCATTATCAGTGTGTGCTGCTGGGGTCCCCGTCTTTAAAAAGGAATAAGAAAAGAGAAACATGATCTGATGTTATCTACCACTACTAACATTTTCATCTATATAGATGTCCCCAGCGAAGTGCGGTCTGAAGTCCTGGATCTCTGTGCCGACGTTCTCCTTCACAACGGCGACCAGAGGGATCCCGAGCTCTTCCAGCTGGGGCTTCAGAGAGGACAGCTCAGAAGCCTCCTACAGGGACAGAGTTAGAGAAGTATTATTCACATGCACTTTTTAAATATCAGCTCAGAGCTAGAGTCATTAACAAACATTTAGTGTCACCTCTCTGCACAAAAATCATCCCGGTCGCCGTACGGCCATGACCACAGCCCCGTTCGTCTCCCACAGGCTGTTTGCTTTGATGACTTTATCATCTGCAGACAAAAGAGGAAGTTGTTGAGGAAGTTGTTTCTTAAACAAGGCTCAAACCTGACATGTGAAAGCAGAAGCGTGTCATGGGTTTTACTGCTTCAAGTATGAAACAAAGCTATCATCTGTCAGATAAAAGATGCAGCCTTGGAAAGGTCACATATAACACGTACATGTATTAAGAATAGCACCTAACTGGACCTTCAGCTTCAGACAAAGACCTTCACAGTGATATAATCTGGAATACCAGCAGATTTGAGAAAGCAGCTTTGCATTAAAAAAGCTGCACAATACCTCATTCATGCATGTGCAAAGCATACAACATGCAACGTAAAGGAAACTGGCTGAGTCTCAATGATGAGGTGGTAATTCAGAGTTGAACAGGCAATGTTGAGAAAATTAGGCCTATTGGTGGGTGGCGTAAAGGACAAAACCAATCAGAAGTCTACCTACCATCTATAGTGGAGCGCAGATCAGCATTTTCAAGGCTGTGCAGCGATGCCTGGGCAACTTTAGGCAGACACAGATCAGTGTTGGCCAGGAAGATACCAGCAAGGGCGGCTCCGACAGCGCCCAGACCCAACGACCACATCCCCATCCCGAACAGCTCTCCCTCCAGCCCAGACGCCGTGGACCAAACTGCAGCACAAACAACATGAGGAGAGAAATTTGTCACAAATCTGACATAATCACAGTGAACAAAAACTCATTCTCTGCTTTCTTAAGTTTTCCACTTTTCTTGCACACTGTAGCTGAGCTGCATAATGTGCAGACTTGTTGATATTTCAGTTTCACTGTTATGTCTTACAGAGGAAAACCTCAGACCGAGGCTGAGATATACCAACAAGACCCAGCTTGCACATTTCTCGTGTGAGTCTGTGTGTTGTGCTTTCTAGTTGCATAGGCTCCACTCATTTAATCCAAAGCTCATCCATGATATTACATAGCTCACATGCTTAGTGAGATGAGAAGCTGCTCAAGATGACAAGATAATAAATTCTTAGATGCTATTGTTTACCTGTGGCTGGTTATTTGTAAAGATTTTTTTTTTTTTGCTATCAGTGGTATATGTTCAACCATTACTTAGAAGTAATCCAATTAAACAAAGGGTCACAAGCCAGAGAAAGATACAATGCATTTCTGACTAAAAGGATAATTCAATTAACTTCAAATTAATACAAAATGTTACAAAAGATAAAATAATTATTCAGTAGTGTATTATAAAACTACCTTATTTTATCCTGTTATCATTATTTTATCCATGTTCATAACTGGAGTTGCAACAGTTCTGAATTACTAATTAGATGGACAAATTGAATTTATTACACAAATAGGGTTTATCTGCTCAGGCTGTATTTACCATGCCATTTGCAGACAGAAACTAACCTTTCACCATATCATAAGCAGACATTTATCCAGCTATCAATTTGTAAAATAAATCCAAGTGGTGATTAGCAGTAGCAGACCAATGAACTGTGCCTATGAACAGTAGATGAAACCCTGAAATGTAAAAACTTAACCTTTATCAACAATCCTTGAAAGATTACATTCTTGTATTATGGAAGGACTATTAGCTTTCATAACACTTTTCATTGTTATGAAACTCTACAATCACTCCAGCACAAAGTGGGTGGAAAGCAGGGAAGCACAGGTCACAGCTGAAACACTGTTTCTATAACACGCTGGCAGTTTGGGTTATGATAAGAACAGCTAGCTGTGGAGACAGTCAGATGTATCCTTGCCTGAAGCGGGCTTGTTTGGGTCAGGACTGTGTCTGGCTTTACTTTGGTGAAACAGAGCAGCCTGGGTTCTTAGAAACTGGGGCCTGGCTGTGGTGGAGGGCTGGCTGCTCATGGTCGTGCTCCCCAGAGAGAGGGCAGAGCAGCGCAGGGACAGTCTCCAGCTCATAGCTGTCGGACGCCTGGACAGAGCCAGCATCGGGGCGGTGGAAAAAGCCTGACCCTCTGACTACAAACACCCTCAAGATTTCACTGAAAGAAAGAAACACAAGTCTTTTCTATGAAAGTTAAAACCACTTGTGCCATGCCAAAGACCGCTGCAAAGACAAAACAATCCAGGTCGACTGCAAGAACTACCTTCAAGGAGGCTGTATTAGATTTCACGGGTGTAAAATGAATCAAATACCATTTTTCCTTGTAATGAGACAAAGCAGACAAAGCATTTTAACTACCACTAAACGTATTAACTATGTGTTATCTATGCTTTAAATAGGAATTTATTACCCACCTTGCAGAGAGTGTAATGTTATAAAAGCATGAAGTGTAAAAGATGTTATTCTTAATAATCCTACTCATGTATAGCAGTTCTGCATTTACTCACAAACATCCTATTCTTACACCCTAATGGCTCTCACCATGTGTGGTCAACAGATCAACACATAAACAACAGTGAAACACAAAAATGAGTCTGTTTACAAAATGCCTCACAGAGAAACACAGCACACAGAGAATTAGAAATTAGTGCTCTTACAGATACTTATGCTTTTCCTTCAACTTAGAGAAAAGGATCAAATCTATTCTTACTTTTTCTATGACAAACTGAAAATTGAGAAATTCATTTACTAACTTGTCTCCATTTCCAAAATGTGAAGAAATGCTTATTCTCCAGGGATTCAGCTCATCCAGTTTCAAACCATAAATCACCAATCTGTCTGTGTTACCGACACTTTACGACAGTGAGGACAAAGGTTGAAAAAAAAGATGATAATAGCAACAGCCAATAGGGACTGAAGCCCACGCCCGCAACATGAGGAAGAGTCTAGATTCCTCAAGTGTGTCTGCAGAGCGAGCAGTGAGAGGAACTGTCAACACTGGTACCGCCCAAGCGAGTAGAAAGAGTATATTAATGAGTTTCCCTTCTGTTTTTTTAAAAGGTTTTTCTTTTGATGCTATAAAGTCACAATTCTTCCCCACCACTTCCAGAAGAATATTTTTTACTTTATGCTCTTTTATATGTATTTAAAAGCTGTTTACCTTTACTTTGAAGACACTTCATACAAAATGTGATCAGTTTCTACAATCAAATGTATCATAAGTTAAATTACTTAACCCACCCTAATCAGGCACACATTCAAATGTTATTTGTTGCTAACATTCAAATTAATCAATAATAAAAATCCACTCATATAATACAATAATGGACTGCACATTGGCTACTTTTATATTTAATACTTTACAGACGTAATCGCTTTACTTTTTCTAGCAGTTTCTGACTTTCTGAAAACTTCTTTCACTCCTACTACTTTCTGACTATATACCAGCATGATATTTGGCTCATTTTACTTTATTACATGTATGTGACAGCTGTTACTAGGTACTTTGAAGACTTTTATAAAATCATATTTATTTAACTTATAAATTAGACAGATTTTTAATGAATCAGTAGTAATTAGTCATTAATGTTTTATTTCTTTATTTATGATGCAACTGGTCATTTTCACTTTTTCGCTAGAGGAATTTCTGAATACGTCTTCCACTACGCACACTTAAGGTTAACATTGCATAATCTGACGGGTCATTAGGTACACAAGTGCAATGTAATGCAACAGCTCTGCCATTAATTATACAATAACGAAGATTATAATTTTTCAGGTTTTGTTGACACTGGGTGGCAGTGGTGTGACTGTCACTTGAATGCATTATATTGGTGGACAATTGGTTCTGATATTCTGGCATTGCTATGCGTGTAAACTGGGTGACCAAAATATTACAAACACCTCTTAATATCATGCACTCCGGTTCCAAACTACTGAAAACTAGCGTTATAGCCTCTAAATGTTAATAGTTAATAATTTATAATAATAGCTCTCTGACGGTGGCAATAAAATCTGGCCATTATTATGAATGTGAAGGCAGACTTTATGGCTCAGATGTTGTATTTGATGACATTAGGTTATATAAGTGGACCAATAAAGTGGCCAGTCGGTGTAAAGATTAGGGCGCTAAAGCAGCTAGACTAGTGACCGCCCTTTTAAACCCACCGGACGTCAGCAAATACAGACACTGACCTTCATATTACCAATATGTAATCAATGGCATTACCTCAAGTGTACAATTAAAACTGATACCATCTACGATTGGGATATTTTGACGTTTTTGAGATATAATGGTGCTGACGGTGGTTACATAATCATCAAATACTTTCAGTGCCCTACAAAGTTACTGTTGCCAGTCAAACAGTGACGTCAGTGTCAAGACAGTATTCGATATATTAGCAGTTAGCTAACGGTTAAGCTGTTTGTTCAGTGAGCCTGATGTAGCAGGTTTTCCTGGGCAAGGTGCACCTATTCAGTATCTCTTACTGTGATCTAAAGGTAATGGAGTTGTTTCGTAATAAAGACGCACTCACCAGAATCAATGAAGCGACAAGCAGTGCCTCTGTGAACCAGCGTTTTGTAAACAGATTCCGGCGCAGGCGTAATAAACGATGCAGAACGCAGGGGAAGCTAATCGAGCAAGATAGCTAGCTCTGAAGATTTGAACTTTGACATTGGCAGGCAAAGCAAAATACACGGACAGGTAAATATGCAGTAATACATGTGAGCATAACTGGTTTAGTGGTTTATTAACACTGCAAAACGAAAATGCGTTTAATCACTCCAACGTTTCAATTTCTCCTTCATGTCAGGCCAAGACTGTCTTGTTTAAAGTATTAGGTTTGTGTGCTAGCATCAGAGCTGTTCTTCTCTGCAGAGTTTTAGAAACAGATCTTCATTAAAGCACACAAAACACCGCCACACAACCAAGACAAGAAATGACCCAAACGAGGATCAATTTACAGTCAAATTGGCACAGTTTGACGCCAGAGTTTTACAACGGCATAACATTTTGTAAAGGTGAATGTAGCCAGAAAGCCATTAAATGTCCACATGCAGTACTAGCAGAGCAGAACATGTTGTGCTGTAGTGAAAACTCCTTAGTTAGACTTAAAGAATACAGGCATGCAAATGGAAACATACTGTAGTCATTATGTATAATTATGTACCACCTCATGAACAAACAGTCCATTCATTCACATGTTTGAGGTCTATCTTGTTATGTCATCTTGCATTTTCCGGGCTGTTCTCAGTACTGCCAGCATATTCACTTTATCCCCAAACTCCTTCTCACGGTGCTCCAGTAGAATACCCTGGGGGAGGGAAATACATAACCCATTAGCACATCCGGATGCACCTGTAAGAAAAGTAACACTGTATCTAACTGTGTAAGATTGTTTAATTGTTTTTGTTTGTTTTTTGTTGCAAAAATCATAATCACAGTTATTATGTTAAACATTTAGATCACGATAAACACTAGATGCTGGCTTTTACAGCTTTCAACTTTTTCTTTCTTTTTTCTTTTTTTTTTTTTACAGTGAATTAAACAAAAAAAAAAGTACAGTAATATTAAACCTTAAAACACATTTGAACATTTGTAAACAAATAAACAATTAGATAAGGATGAATAAAACAAGTATACAATATATA
>JAOWBC010000318.1:10829738-10849278 GCA_028566105.1 Hypoplectrus providencianus
TGACTTGGTGTTACGAACAAACTGTGGAAGTTTCAAGGTGATAACGATAAGTTAAAAAGCAACTGGCTTCTTCATTTACTAACATATGATTGGTAAGATACAAATCTGGTACTGACTGACTGCTGTTGAGGGTGGCAACATTCGACTGGCAGGTTATTGGTTGGTATTGGGGTTTTTGAATGAGCATGTGAGTCATATAAGCCAGATGTCACACATATAAGAGCACAGCTCTTGCATAATGCAGTGAGGAAACCCACTGACGTGAGTGAAATATTGCTGCAAGAGCTCAAATACAGTGACACTAAATTCCCAGAAACAAAAGAAACGTATAGACTGTGGTGAACTGCAGAGGATCACCAAGAGACTTCATTAGGAAAAATACATCAGCAAAGAAGCTGTAGCCAGCAGTAAGGTTTTCCATAACTTTTTTTGTATCTGGACAGCTTCCAAAGCTAAAATTGCAGCAGTGTAGCTATGGGACATGTCTAAATAAAGTGATCTTTTTCAGCGCTGTGTGAAACTAAACTCGTAGGAGGTTTAGTAATAATAGGTTTGTTTACATAATTAGACCTCTATCAAAGCTCAGCAGTGGTTGTAAATGGTAATTGCAGGCCTGTGAGCAATATATAGGTGGAACAGAACATGTTTATTTTATTTAGGGTTGAATCAGGACTTTCTCAAAAGAATCTGCTATGGAAAATGAGAATTCCCAAAAGCTGGGCAAAAACAACATAACAGAAACCACAGGAAAGGATGATGCACAAACTATGAATGAATTTTGGCATTGTAAGCTTGGTACAATTTGCTACTCTGGCTGGAAACATACAGCATCTTAAAACTGAATATCAAATATCAGTACATTATCCCTATTACACAACATTAAATTGTGTGCTCCTCAGCTAAACCGGAGTCGCATGAGTGTCTTTGCTGAGACTAGTTGTCATTCTGTGAAACTTTAAGTGAAGTCCAGGCTGTTTACACAGAGCAGAGAGTAGAGGACAAGGGATGCTGTAAAAATGCAAACTGGAATGGAATGTTTGTCAAAATATAAAAAATATAAGAAATATAAAATAATCGATTTTTTTCTCTTTTTAACGATTTATGATGCTAGAAACGTGTTATACTGCACAAAAGACATAATTTCAGTTCTTCCTCTATCCTTACATACAGCAGACTTATAGACTGTGGTGAAAAATGAAGCCACAGAGAGTAAAACACTCTGAAACTGCTTTGGGATCAGAGGGTTAACTCATAAAAGGTCAGCAAAAAGACTCAAAGCCAAGTCTCTTGGGTGGGCACAGGCCTTCCTCCGCCTCCCAAAGAACTTTCGTAGCTGCCAGATGCTGGGCGTAAATTCTGCTTATGCTCTCTTTTACCGACGTCCAATATTTACCTTACTCCCTCCCTCTAACTAACAGTGAAAGAGGAGGTTACGCAACATGTCACATCCTTTGACATTCCTCTAGCAGGGAAAAGGACCCTTGACTGCTCTTAGAAACAAGGCGCCCTTGTCAAGGTAACAGGAAGGAAATGGCTTTAAAGGGACTAACAGTCAGCAGCAGTTGGCATCTTAACTCAGATCAACTTACAACCTCAGGAAAAAATGACAAATAAGAGAGAAATGTGGACTGCTGGCACTAAATTTTCAAATGCACGTTCTCTGCCTCAGTATAAGCCTGAAGCAATGTCTTGTCTGTGAAACCCTGCACACCTGAATACACACTCAGGATCGGACTGTGGAGAGGCCACGTTCACACAAACACTAATTGGTGTGCAAGGTCTCCAGTTTGGCACCTGATTAGACTGTGTACTCCCCATGCAACTCATCATAGATGTCGACTACGACAATCTGGAATCAGGCCATCTGTCTCTCTCCCCCTGGGGTGAGCATTCCTCCTCCCGAAGTAATAACAGAGCAGAGAGGAGAGCTGTCAGCCAGAATGTAACCAGGAGGTAATCATTCTTTTTCCTCTCGGATGCATCTGCTCAGAAAATGCAGATAATTAACATATACAGAAAACCTGCATATCCCTCTTTTTAAGGGGTTGTGATAATCCCAGATCTTTCCTGGAGAGTTTTAATCCACATGCAATCACCATGGCTCCCAGGAATTCAGGGTAAATATGCAGTGTTGCTCTCCTTGAGGCAAACTAAGTGAAGATTTTTTGCTTCAGCATAAACAACAAATTTGTCACTTGTTAGATACGACCTGGGTATCAATATGTGTGCTCTATGTGTAAGATCATTTGAAAAATATCTTTTTCTATATGGTGATATTTCATTTTTTGGTATGTGCACTCAAAGTAAAAGTAATAAAAAGGATAAAAAGACATTGAAAAGTAGATAAAGATGAATGAATTCTTCTAATTATTTTTTTCAATGCATTGAAAGTTAATATGAGTTAATCTGTGATTGGTTAAAGGCAATGCAGGCAGAACAGATGTGTGTGAAACCAGTTTTTGTGGTTCTATTAAGCAATAAAACTGCTTATATGGAGAACCATAGTGGGCAAATTCTGTTTTAATATACTCCTGCACATGGATACACTGTGATGTTGATTTGGAGATGTGCTAATGTTCATCACTGCAAGAAGTTGATTATCTGTTTTCCTTATCCTTGGTTGCAAGTAAATAAATAGTGTAACTAAACAATAAGTTCAAATTTTCACTTTTAACAATTCAGACATAATGTGTTTTTCACAAAACAATAACATAATTTCATGGAAACAATGAAATATATGACTGTTTTAGCAGGAAGTATGATGGTATCAGGATGAAGGGCTTTTGTTTTACAAAAAGCTATGTATCATCCTTGATTTAAAGTAGGATTTGCACTGAGCATCATTTATTTCGGTCTCAGCTGACTAAGAGAGGCTAGAAAGCTCATTCTTCAAGAAATGTAATACTTACACAACCCATATCCCAGTGATGGTCAGAACTGGGAGGCTAACAGGCAGTATCATCCAGAGAGACATCTTCCAGCACCTTGAGCAGCCCCTTTCTTCTTTTTCCTCTTCGGCCAGCCGAGCGATATCTGCTCAAGTAACATTTAACTGAGTGTGACTGACAGCTGCATTGGCACCAACTGATCCATTTTTCTTGAAGAAGGAGGACAATGGAAGGGACACTGGCAAGGACAGATGTGTCCTTTTCACTGGGAATGAGAGGAAAAGAGATGCAAGTTAGGTCAGGATCATTCACCTACAAAAGAAGCAATCACCATTAAGTCCTGACAGTTAAAGTAACCTGAGTCATACTGTACCTAGTCAGGGTTTATGTGCTGCTCACAGCAATTTAATGGATATGAGGAAGTTTGGAGTAGGGGCTACAAAACAAAAACACCTGTAATGCAATGCAAAACCTATTAAATGCTGCTTTTGTGAAACTTTTTTCCCTAACAATTTTGGAGCCCTATGATGGTGCTGTAATAAGATTAGACTTTAATTTTACAGCAGAAGGGAACGATATAAAAGACATACAAATATATGCATATATAACATGCATAAATCGAACGTTATTGCAATTGTTATTAGTACACTTATTTGTTGGACTTGTCTAGAAGGAAAATCTATTTTAGCCCCAAAACCCATTTAAGGAACTTAAAGTTTGATTTTAATTGGTTAATTTAATAAGAGGTGCGACTTTTCCTTATAATAAGAAACATCACAAGTGACTGTATTCATATTTTGATTTACAAGTGATGTTTGGTTTGCTATATCCGTTCTCATGGCACATACTAACAGATGCTCACCTTCTAGCTAGCAACAACGACGAGCATCAAAAGCAAATCTGTGATCACTCACCTTCTCTGATAGCAGCAAGTTTTTGCTGTTTTTGGTAACTTTCAGAACGCCAATTTGTCCCCCACTCCTCTGATAGCCAAAAACTACTCCAGTTTGGACAGCCGGGACACGGTGAAGCCTTGTTTTGTATCCGCTCCTGTCTTTTCTCGAGGTCCCGTTAGCCGTTTTTCGCATTGAAAAGCATAGGGGGAGGCTCGCTCTCACACGCAGTGGGTCTCCTTCATCGCCGCCACGAGACACTCCAGAGTATCCAGCTGTTTGGCTCCGCCTCCCAGGACCTGGAGTGGCAGTGTGCGCTGCATTTAAGTTTAATGGCGCACCGGGTGAGCGGAGTCTGCGGGGCATATGCAAAAACAAAAAGAAAAAAAGAAAAAAGAAAAAAGAAAGCAAAAAGTAAACCGACGCAGTTCGGTTTTATTACATTTCGCGTTTTACAGCATATGTGTGCACTTAAATTTGTTCTTAGTTTCTAGCTACCAGAACATTTGAGTTTCTTGGAGTTTATTAGTGTTGTAGGTAATTAGTGTGAGACCCAAACGACTTGTAAACAAGGAACCCAGCCGTTTCCTAGCAATGCAATTTAGATAAAGAAGTACGATACTTATTTACTAATATGCTTCCCAAATAAAATATATAAAAAACTTTCAACCGTATATTATCTATTTTATAGTTTCCTTTATTTCGGATCATGTTTATACACAAAACAAGCGGTTCTGTCTCATGTCTTCCTCTCCCAGTTGATTATTATGATAAGGTCGTTTTCTTTCCTCATTGTAGAGTCAGGTGACTGCACCAATGAACAAGGAGGTATTTATCTGTACTTTTATCTGAAATCACGTATGCAAAGAGAGGATAGCAAACCCCTTGTATATGAAGTTATACAGTAACATAATATCCCCTCTCTTTGCCTCTGTGCGGGTGCCTGTGTGACATCCCTCCGGTAAGCCTTGTTTCTGCTGCCCCCTGGAGTTTTACCGTGTTAATGTCTCTCTTTAGGCCTACCTACAAACTTGTACTACTAGTTCATAGTTCACTAGTTACAAATGTATTGCCTCAAAATAAGATACAGATGAGATTGCTTTATATTCTAAAAAAAAAAAGTTTAGAATATTTGTTTTTTCAATCCTCATCCTTAATAGATTTCCCTTGTGTTGTTGTTTTAGGAAACAATAATTTATGTGAAATGTGCCTATGGTAGATATTAACTTCAGGTGAAGCTGCTGCCCCCAAGAGGACAAAATTAATAAATTACCGCCGTTTTCACTGCTTTTCCATTGTGATGAAAACAATGAAAAGCAAGGACCTCACTCTCAACACGTGGTGGAAAAAGTATTCAGATCCCATATTTCAGTAAGGGACTGATGTTAGTGTGGAAAACAACGACACAATTGTCTTTATATGTCATGTTATATGTCATTAAAAAAAAAAATAAATAAATAAAAAATACTTGTGGGTTTTAGAAACTATTTTTATTTTTAAAACACCAGTCATAAAAATATAACATGCTTTATAATAGTAGAAAAAAGATGTTAAATATTGTGAAAATAACATGATAATCAATTGTTGCATATTGTTTCAGACAGATTTTGTAGACGAAATTGCCCCAAAGCAACAGTAAGTGATCAAAACAGATTAATTTGATAATTTGAATGAATCAAACACCCTACATCTCATTTTTACAACAATATTGAGAATAAAAGTGTTAATTTATTGCAATGTACTTGCATTATGGTGCTTCTTCTACAGTCTTATACTAGTACCAAAGCCCCACACACTGAATGCAGGGTAGAGAGGCTGAGTAAATGTAGTCTGGACTTTGTGCAGAAGCTGCATGCCATCAGAAATGCTGTAATATGCAAGTGATCCTGCTGCATAATCCAAGTAGACACCAATACGAGATGACATCGGAGCTGCAATTTCTTTGCTCCTATTACCATGCACAAAAGAGAATTTGGTATCAGTGCAGTAGAGACTCCAGGACTTGTCATTCCAACCCAGGCTGCATTCATTGCTGTTTCCTTTGCGGCGGATCCCCCTGTAGGTAACGGCTATGTCTATTTCTGTTCCCCTCCAGTCCACCTCCCAGTAGCAACGTCCAGTCAAGTTGTCCCGGCACAACACCTGTAATGGAATAGAAATGGAATTGGAAATTAAAAGGCAAAGTTTATGCATGGCTTATTACAGCTGGTAGGATGACAGTTTTAACCATCTGCAGCTGTACAATTGAAAGCACTTTTACCTTAAGAATACATTTCAAAATGACTGAAAGCCTGATTTGGATAGCAATCTTCATTGAATACAACAGAAAGACAAGAAAAAATCACACAACACAAAGGAGGAAAATGTATTTTAAAAAAATGGGAACATTTCTTTTTTTTTTTTACTCCTCAAGTAGTCTCAAATTGTACCACTTTTTCACACATCGTAGCTCTGCATCATTCATATTTACTTCCCTCCTACTCTTTTCAGCCACAAAGTTACATCCTAAAAGGCATTAAATTTTCACCTGCTGCCAGTGGTCGAATCGGTCCTGGTGGTCGGGGTAGTTCCTGGGCTCATTCTTCATAGTAGCGGTTCGGTTACCCTCAGAGAGATGAAGGTTACGATGGACACTGTTGACATCTAGAATCAACTGGCAGGAGTCTGAACAATGTGGAACAATGACATTATTAATCCTCTCTGGGTTGTTGTAAAGAATCTATTTAATGTTATCTTATGTTTTAGAATTTCTTGCTTTTGACATTAGATCAACTACAGAAATCAAATACTTGTGTTACTAACATTTTTAGAAATGAAGAGTTAAGCACGCTATGACCTTTTGTTTAGAACTCTCAGCATGTTAAAATGCTTTCCACAGGTGGTGTACCAGCAGGAACACCTGTGTTTGTTTAAGTGATAATGAACTGTAAGTTTGCTCTCTTACATTTCACCAAACCAGTTCTGCAAGCAGCATAGTTTCTGTTACTGTCGGTTCAGTCCTTGGTGAAGTTACCATGACTGTCATGTTTTTAACATGTTAGCAGGTTACAGGCACACACTGATTGCTGGAATATGAGCAGGGTTTGATTAAAAAAAAGCAGCCTTGCCAGGTTGGTGCTAAGAGTTAAAAGCTTATTTGTCAGTCAAAAATAAATAAACTCACATTTTAGGAAATCCTCCCTTGTCCTTGGTTCTTCACTTGTTCTCGGTTCAACCCTTGTCCTTGGTTCATCCCTCAAAATTGATTCTCTCCTTGTCTTGCTATCATTTTCTTGTGTGATGTAGACATCCTTCACTATAAAGAGACAGATTTAAAGAACACATGGCAGCATAAGATTCACAAAAAACTACCAAAGAAACAGGGAAGAATACAGTGTTTTTGGCATTATGGTAAACAGTGCTTAAAATATAGATGTTGCTGCAAAGACCAATATAAGATGTGAATGATTCACTTACATCTTCAACTCAGCTGCACAGAAATGTATACAGAGACCTTTGACCTTTTAGATATAAAATCACATCATCATTTCCTACAGTGTTGGACCAATGCTTTTTGAGATGGAAAAAATCACATATTTTTGTACCTGCCCCTGAGATTTTGCTCATTTCAGTCTTGCTGACTTCCTCCACTTGCAGTTTCAGTGAAGCAATGGCTCTCTTAGTGGATTCAAAGGAGTAATTGGGAGCTACACTGATGTTGTTGAGGTCTTCATATCCTGAGGGGCCTGACAGCGACTGCCAGCTCTGTGAAAATGGTAGAAGATAGAGATTAGCTGAAAGATTTAATAAAAAATACCGTTTTCTAAAATGATCACTGATTTTTATACTCACCTGCAGGAAATGTATGTGATCATCTGTGTGTGAGAGCTTCTCCAGGTCTGTGTGTTTCTTCCTCAGCAGGGTGATCTCTTCCTCCAAGCGGTCCAGCAGCAGCTCCCCCTGTGTCACAGTAGTTCTCTCATGGGTACGGATCATCTCCTTGACTTCATTGTATTTCCTCTCGATGGAAAGCAGAAGCTCAGAGAAGATCCGCTCATTCTCTTCATGGGCAGTTTGAGCTGAGTGCTGGTGACACACAGCAGAGAGAGAGTTTGTTAGGATATGAAAAGAAAAGCAACATTTTTTAATCAGTGCAACTTAAGTGAGGTGATTTTTTGTCTTACTTTAACTGATTCCACAGCTTGTCGAAGATCCTGCCACTTTTTAACTCTCTGGTCTATCCTTTGTTGAGATTTGTGCAGCGTAGTACCAAGCTGTTTCTGTAATAATAACATTCAAGTATTCATGTTAGACTTGTACAATAAATCAATTTTAAATAACTGTTGGATCATCAGTTAGTTTTCCCAACTCACTTGTTTCTCAGTCCTCTCGGTGCCAGCCGGGACGATGTCATGATGCTTGTGTTCATCCATCATGCACAGGACGCACACTGATGTCTCATCAGTGCGACAGAAAGCCTCCAGCAGCTTATCATGCTGTGCACAGAGCTTCTCTCTCATCTGACCCGTCGCTTTGACCAGCTTGTGTTTCATCAGGGCAGGGTAGTCATAGTGAGTCTGGACGTGGGTCTCACAGTAAGACGCAAGGCACACCAAGCAGGATTTTTCAGCCTTCTGCTTCCTTGTTGTGCAAAAGTCACACAGGACGTCCCCATATGCCGCCTGGGACCTGCCCTGTGACCTGCCCTGGGACCTTGACTGGGACCTGGACTGGCTACGGCTGTTAGAGCGTCGAGTGTCCTCCAAGGTGCTGTATCTGTCTAAATCCAGAGTGCTAGGGTGGGACATTTTGAAAAGAGATGTCCAGAAGCTTCAAATAAAAAATCCTAAAGTGATTGAGCTTGACAGGAATAAGTTAACCTTTAGAGAAAATGTACTGAGACCAAATGCTGATAAGATTAGCCTGAACAAAAAAGAAAGCAGGAAGAAATATCCACAGAGAAAGTAAGTTCCTGAAGTGAACAGCTTCAGTGAAACTGTGTGACTGACGCTATGTGTGACAGAATGTAAGCTATGTGCTCTACTCTCATTGTGAAACCAGTATTCCTGGTTGGGCGTTTTTATTAGGGAGAGAATGGGTGTTACTGTAATGTGACGTCCAAAACATGTTGAGACATAGGTGGAAAACCTGAAACTACCAGAATAAACAATACTTACTACACTACTTCTACTCACTTAATTACAGTGCTTCATGATGTATGTAGAGTGCTTCATAATTAAACGTCATCATTTAAAGTATTACTTTTTCATTGGAAATGTGAAAACAAAGTCAACCTTCATGGAGGAGAGTCCAGGAAGTTGTTTTACAGCGTTGATGTTAATGTATTGTATAATATATAAAGTAAATAAAAACTGATCTTGTTTTATCTTATGTTTCCAAAGTGTCATACCAGACTCACCTACAAAATGTATAACCTCCCTACTTTTTTTTTAGCCTACAATAATAAGGAGTGACCTTTACCTTGGTTTGTTTGAAAACAAGTTAGACAGTGAGACAAAGGTAGACATACATTTGTGCTATGGCTATCTTTAGTCTATACTTTATGTGCTTCTCATACTACCAGGACAAGCATTAGAATTGTGAAAACAACAATTACTTATGGGACTAATTCATTACTTTGTGAAATATAAACATCTCTTTGTAGCCTCCATCCCTTGTTTAATCCTTTCTTTACAGTACTGTCAAAATGTTCAAGTTTTCTAAAGATAAATTGGCATTAAGTTTACATAATAATTCCATTCTGTACATTATGCACTGCTTTTTGATTAATTCTGATTCATTTTCAAAGAAACATTGAATTGCTTTAATCTCCAATCACTTAAAAGGTATCATGTATTTCTTGTTAAATCTTGACCTGAACAGTAACGAAATTTAAATGTAGTGAAGTAAAAAGAACAATATTTGCCTCAAAATGTAGTGGCATAGAAGTACAAAGTTACATCAATGGAAAAATTCAAGCAAATTAGTACATTGCATGAGTAAATTAACTTAATTACACCCCACCGCTGCCTTGAATGACCTGATGTATGAATGGTGCTGTACAAGTATTGTCAAGTCTTGCCCTGCGTTTTATCTCCCAGCCTGCAGGGGGCGGTAGTGGCCTCATCGCTCTATTGAAATGACAAAGATTGCTTTCGCTAAAGTGCGTCGGTCGTCCAACGTTGGCGCCAGATGAGCAGTGGCGCCAGCTACACACACAGGCAGAGAGAGAGAGGAAGACACACAGCAGTTTGACGAGCTTCACAACAGCTTGCAAAGCCCTCCTCAACCCAGAGTTTGAAGCATATAAACGATTCTCTTTTTTCTCTCTCTTCAGCAATCAAAAAGTAAAAGGACATAAGGTGGGTGCGCATGCAAGTATTTACACATTTAAACCCCGTGTGATCATTACTCCTAGTGAAGATTAATCGTTTAAATTACTCCAGCAGCGTTAAGGCAGGGGGAAGTCTGTCATTAACTAAATATAATCGCAGTTGTTATTTATTATGGTAGCCAGTGGATGGGTTGTTTATTTTGTATCTCCGGTTGTGATAGAACCGAACTTTGGAATGGAAAAATACAGGCCTAGGCTCGCATTGGTTGATACATTTTGTTCTGCTGGAAAAGCAGCCCAGCACAGGGGCATACTGGTATAATTAAATAACTATTTCAGCTTTTGAATCCCATCCAGGTTATTTTTGAGACAGGTTCGTTATGGAATCGGCTCACCCGCTTTCTCTTGAATCCTGGTTATCTTTGCATGCAAAAACCAGACTTAACATGGTCGGATGGGCGGTTGAGCAAAGCTTCCGCTCCAATGTTTTACAATCTGCAGACTAGAACTAAACTGGAAAGCTGCCTTTAGCTCTGCTAGCAGGCTGGATTAGCTGGCTTGTTAGCTTGGCACCACGGCTATGTAGCCAGCACGCTAATATTGTCTCGGCTGGATAGCTGCTAACATCAGCAAGGCCGCCATTGGAGTCGTGTGTGCGGTTTGTCGGTGCTGCCGCAGTAGAGGAGGGCTTTAGGTCCGTAGCCAAGATTCAACGTGCTATCTCAAATAGCAGCTCACATACTAACCTGAACGCTCCTCTAAACAAGTAGCGATTTCCTATCTGCGATTGCTGTGAGATTTGTGTCCTGCCTAGCTTCTTATGTAAGTAAAAGGCGTCCTTTCCCGGGCTTTTCGCGCAGCATTCATCGCCCTCACGGTTAGCCATCTTTGTTACAGCTAGCCAACTCCTGATTGGAATTACGGTGTGGCTCCTAGCCTGCTAACAGACTTGCCATTGGCCTACAGCGTCGTGTGTGGTGCTGCTTCACGTTTAAAGCTAGTTAATATTATGTCAATATGACAATAGACATTTTTGGCTTAGCTTGGCGTGTTTTAGGCTCACTTGGGGTCGCTCTAATTCGACATGTTATGAAGGGCGGAAGCTAACGCTGCTAACTAGCTAGCGGCAGCCATCTTAGGCGAGCATGTAATCTTGGCTAGCTGGAAGTGCTGGTGTGGCACAACAAGATGGCCTGTTAATACTCGCACTAGGAGAATTTCCGCGTCGGTAGCTGTGTCATAAATATCACCAAGTTACGTATTTCTGTTGCCCGTTTTATTGTAAGTATGTCGCTTTTAATGAAACACTTTCTTCAATTACTCGCATGTTGCTTTTTGCTACGAAGCTAGTTAGCGGGCTAAATTGCGAACACATTAGCAGCTAACACAATGCTGTTTTGTCGTTAACCAGTCGCCCCTCGACCATAGCCAGCTAACTAGCGGCTATGAAGGCTATTTGTAGCTGTTATTGAAGGCTAGCAACCAACAGTTCAATGTTTAATAACAAAGCGTTGCCGTCTAAACATTTACAAACATTTAAGTTGCATTTATTAATAACACACAGCGAACTGCAGTGATAAACGACACTTGTATGGGGGTCAGGTGTTGGCTTGCGGATTAAGCCAGGATTGAAGCTTGATTTTGATGTGGTCTACTTTGATTTTATCAATTGTGTTAGCTGATGAGGTGAAGCTCGCCCTGAGCGCTAACTTGGCTAGCAAATTGGTCACTTAGCTTGCTAAATAGTATTGCCAACTTGCCAGCTGATGAAATATAATGCTTGCCGCAATGAGAAACGCTTTTAATCTACTCTCAGTATGTGCATTGCTCAATCATTAAGTTTTCTAAACAAAATTAACAAACAAACGCAAACCTATGCTGTTTTTCGATCAACGCTAAATTGTATTCGGACTAGTACGGGATAGTTTATCTAACATTAAGGGCAATAATATGAAGCGCATCCCTTTGTCACACTTGTTATCACCTTATGTGTGAAACAAACACGCCACCACCTCTTGTCTTTTTGTTACCACCAAACAAGGGCTATCTGTGTTGGCTGAGGCACTGTATGACTGTCCTGGGAAAGCAGAGCTAGTTCTCCATCCTTGGATTAAAATCCAAAGATAATTATATCAATAAGTTTGCTAAATACAATACTATCTAATGAGGTGTGTCTTGTAAATAAGCTGGCTTATAATTGAAACTGTTTGTTTTGTTATGTTTTCACAATTTTGTCCCCAGTAAGTGGTTTGAGTTATCTAATTTCAAGTTTCTAATAAAATCAGTTTTGTCAGTATGCCACCGCCATGCCTGTTTATACAAAAAGTATATTTCTTTGTAGATGAGCACAATTTCAGTGCTTGTAATTGAAATGCAGGGACCCAACTCTGCATGGTCCATATGTATAGACATGTATATGAATTTACCTTGTGTAGCATAATTATTCTTTTTGCACCACTGATAATGGTCAGCCCTAATTCCAAATAAACAAAAGGCAGTGGTTTGGAAACCATTTGCAAAGTGCATTCAGATGAACACGGTAGAAGGATAACAAGACATTTAATGTTCAAAATGGGAAATGCTGGCTCTTTGTAAATAAATGCACTGCATTCTGTTCCTAGTCACATTTTACACTGCCAACTCTTTTTGGAATTGGTGTTGTATTTAAAGTAAAATGCTACCGTCTTTTACTTACTAAAATCATCATCAATATATCTGTAAAAGGGATGGACACTGTGGCATTTAAATGCAAAAATATCCTAGTGATTACAGCCATTGTTAATTTTTATTTTCCTCTTTTGCAGGTCTGGTCGCTGACTAGAGCATCAACGCGCCACTGCCCAAAAAAACGATCTATATCCCCCGATTCCCTTTTGTGTCATCGCCCGGCAGGAAAACGGAGGTCGTGGGGTTGGAGTGTGTTCTCATGGCCGAGTCAGAGACTGAATGTGACACACCCGGCCTTGACACACTTGGGTCGGAGTGTGTCATAGCCCACAGCCATGTCGACCTTCACTATGGAGCAGAAACTGAGATTATGACAGAAGAAAAGCGTGGATTAGAGCTGGAGATCCATGGCTCAGACTTAAAGATCCAGGGACTGGGGACAGAGCTCGGCGCGGTAGCCTGCGTGGATGCAATTGTAGCCGAGACAGACCATGATTACATTAAGGTGGAACATGGTGACATGCACTGTTTTACGGGTGCAGAAATCAAGACATCAGGAGGTGAGACTCTGCTTGGGGAGGTGCTGCTTAAGACGGAAAGCGAGCATGTGGTAAAAGTGGAGTCTGATCATGGCGGGGAGTTGACAGTGGAGTCTGAGAATGGTGTAATCATACATGAAGCCCATGGCCTGCAGTGCAACGAGTGTGGGGAGATTTTTGGCAGCATAGCCGATCTTCACCAACACTTTGAGATCCACAAGGACCTTAACCCTTACATCTGTGTCCACTGTGGTGAGAGCTTTGCTGTGGAGGCCAGCCTCAAACAGCATATGAAGATTCACATGAAAGAAAAACCCTATGTTCCCCCTGGAGTTGAGATTATGGGCAAAGATGTTATTGATGCCTTCAGCCTCAAGTCTCATCAGATGATCCATTTACCAGACAAGCCACACAGATGCTCGGAGTGTGGTAAGAGCTTTGCAGCTGCCATCACCCTGAGAGAACACATGAAAATGCATTCAGAAGACAAGCCCTACAAGTGCACCCAGTGTAGGAAGAGCTTTGTCCGTAGAAGGCATTTGAAAAAGCATCAGGAGGTCCATGCGCGTGAGAAGCCATATACCTGTGGCCAGTGTGGCAAAGGCTTTGCCACAACTTCCAACCTTAAGCAACACCAGAAGACCCACGCTGCAGTCGTGCTTGGAGACAAACCCCACCGATGCACGCAATGTGGAAAATGTTTTGCGGCTGCTGCCACTCTGAGAGAGCACCAGAGAATCCACTCGGGCGAGAAGCCATACAAATGCAACATGTGCCGGAAGAGTTTTGTTCGCAAGCGCCATCTGAAGAAGCACCAGCAGGTCCATGCCGGAGGGAAGCCCTACACCTGCAGACATTGCAATAAGGGCTTCAACCACTCCTCTTCTCTCTCTCGCCATCACA
Source organism: Hypoplectrus providencianus (assembly GCA_028566105.1). NCBI lineage: Eukaryota > Metazoa > Chordata > Actinopteri > Perciformes > Serranidae > Hypoplectrus > Hypoplectrus providencianus. Next base: position 10,843,942 of record JAOWBC010000318.1, read on the forward strand.
AGACCCACCTTCAGAATCCAGTGTTTTCGCCACCGCAGCCTGGGAAAACCTTGACCTATGGCACTCCCCCAAAGCAGAGGGTGCACCAGCAGGGAGACAAGCCCTACATGTGCCACCACTGTGACAAGGGCTTCAATCATTCCTCTTCCCTGTCCCGGCACCAAAGAGTCCACTCAGAGGGAAAGAGTTACACCTGCGCTCATTGTGGCAAAAGATTCAATCACTCCTCCTCCCTTGCTCGGCATCAGAGAGTCCACTTGGAGAACAAACAGCAGCAGCAACAGCAACAAACGCCACAGCCACAACCTCAGCAGTACAGCCCCATTCCCACGCCGAAGGGATTCCCAAACAACGCCTTCCCAAAACAGCGCATCCTGTCTGTTGACAAACCGTACAGGTGCTCCCAGTGTGGAAAAGGCTTTAACCATTCATCTTCCCTCTCCAGACATCATAGGATCCATGTAGACCAGTGAGCACCATTTTCCTTTTGTCAAATGATGTCCCATGCAAGCGAAAAACACCCCTGCTGCCCCTCCCCTGTTTTCTGTAAAACCAATGGTCCCATCCTTGACATTACCATACCAACATCAGGCCGACTTCTATAGACAACAGTGGTCAGGTCAGCACATTGCTACAAAGAAGTGGAGCAGATGACATGAAAAATGGACAGTTACCCAGGTCTTCAAAGGAGGCAGGACGGTGTAACTTATTATTCAGAGCTGAACCCAGGACTTTTTGCTCAGTATGAAGAGGGTATATTAATAGATTGTGAAGGAGCCTCAATTCTTGTTTGTGATTGTGCTTCACTTGCTCCAGGACTCTTTTGAACACTTTTAAATGAAAAAAAAAAAATGTGATTTGGTGATCTAAAACAATTGTTACCTGGGGAAAGTGTGCTTCGCCCTCTGGTTAGTCTTTTTGATAGAAGAATTGAGTTTATGTACCTTTTCAGGTGGGCACATGCGCTTTTCAGCTGCAACTTTATCCAAGGCTACCAACACAATTAAACAAGAACTTGTTTTGATTTAAATAGTTATCTCTTTTCACACTCACAATAACCCATGTGAAGCAAACATCACAAATCCAATGTAAATACTTATTGATTTTCTTTTATATATATATGTATAGGTGACTAGTGTGCTGTTCCAAAAGATTACATTTTTGATAGTAAGGTCCACTTTGATCCACTCTGTCTCCATCTCTCTTTTTTTTTCCTTTTTATCAGTTTAATTTTTTTTAAGTGTTGGAGATAAACATGTTGCAGGTGTTCTCATGCAGCTTGTTTTTGAATTTGGGCTCCATCTGACATGAGCCATCTTGTATATTTATAAGGTTGTTTTCTTGTATGTCTACGATGGGTTAGCACTGCTGCATCGACTGTACAGAGAGCAATATTGGCTGACACCCTGATTCTACTATGACATGCAATTTAGCCATTAGTAAATGCATAATAGAAAATAAAAACCTACTGGGTAGCATATTACAACATGACCTGTGTCCGAATTATTTACTGTGCAGTTTCCTCTGTACCCCTTGCACCAAATGTACATGAAACGCTACATCATGCTTTGTTTATTGCTTTGGAGACTAATTCAATTACCTGTATATAGAATAAAGGTAACTCTTGCTCATGTTGGTTCTCCAACTATCACAATTTGATCTAAAAAGAAAAAAAGTTGTGTGTATACTAAAAGACTACATGAGAGAATCTCACTTTTACAAGACTTAAAAGATTTTTCCGAATTCCAGTGGATTGCGCTCTATTTACTGTTCTGTGTAAGATATCTTTTACAAACTGATGTATTTTTTTAGATATGGCTTGGGTTATATGAAAGGGAATGAGAGATATACAGTTTTTATGGGAGTGAACATTACAGTGAGCAATATTTTTTCTTTTTCCTTTTTTTTTGGGATAACAATTGTGCTTCAAACTGTAGCATAGGTTTCTTCCTTGTGTTTAGATAGGTGCCTTATTGCATGCTATGTAGAAATGTATGCTGAGCTGTTTTTTCGAGGAAAAAAAGTTAGGGTTTTCAGGAGTCTTTTGTTCTTATTCATACTAACTTGCCCTACATTTTAATTTGATGTCACTGATACCTATTGCTTTTTTGCTTTCATGTATATTACCATGTGTTTACACTGTTACGACCATATTGTCTTTATTTCTTCCCCTTCATTTTTTTGTCAATGGCCTCATTGTAGAGAGAAAAATTGTAAATGATCCATATAAGCTTCTCTTAAGGGTAAATCCTGTAACACCTTCCCAGTTTATGAGTGGCACATATATGGACAAATAAAGGTTCTTGACTCTCTTGTGGCATTTAATCAATGAAATACAGTTTTGAAAAGGGAGAAGCATTCAACTTCAAAAGTAATAAAAAGCAGGATACTTACTTGGTGTGGAACATAGCAGATATGGAAAATAAATTTAGAAAAAATAAGGTGTTTAAAAACATTTGAGTTCATTATACAGATTGTGTTCTCAACTGTTGAGTCTTAAATGTTAAAAAGTGCCTAATTTTAGCTGTAAGAATATGCTTGATTTTCAACCTATCCCATTTTTTCAACCTATACCATTTTTTCTATTTTTAGTACAAGCTAGTCAACAACTACATAATTGTTATGCAGGTCCCTTTCTCTTGACAGAAGCAAACATTGTGTTAATGTTTTTAAATATATATATATATATATAATCAAAGCTAATTATGTATGTTGTAAGTTTAGATTGGGAAAAACACAAATATTTAATTAATGAACTTGGGTTTGATTTTTTACAAACACAAATACAATTTACAATTACAAATCTGAGAAAGTGAAAAAGAAGGTCAAGTATTTTGTATTTCTGAATTTAAAGTGTACTACATAAGACAACATGTTTAAAGTAATTTCAGTGTTTGATGTGTCATGTCAAACATATTAGTGTTCCACAATTTACTTTTTTTCAAGATCAAAAATGTGTAGGATACAATAGAGAATTCATGTTGTAATAATCATTGCTTCTTGCCCAATTTTTCAATGTTTTTGGCAAAATGACTACCACATAACCTGGGCAAATTAGGTAGAGACAATAACGCTACTGAAGTACCATTAACTATCATTCAATAAAATAATAAAATGTCAAAATTTGAGCCTTTCTGAAGTATTTAATGAGTAAAAACGTTTTGCAACTTTTAAAATACTTTGTGACTATGTCAGAAAAAAGAGTGCACAAATACTTTAAAGAAATATTTTTGATGAGAAAAATTGTGTTGCAGAAAATAATGTGTTAAGGTTTTTGCAGTACTAGAAGACCAACGACTTTCTGTCTTTTTCTCTCCAGCGTGCCACTCTGCTAGATTTTTGTCAGACAGAATCACTTCATATTTGCATGAGACATTTGCCTGCGTTTACATGACAATCTTTCCCATTATTATAGGAGTTAGGGCCAACGGGCAAAAAAAGTACCTCTAAATAACCACAAGATGTCGCCCCGCACCACCAGGTGTACAGACCAATAGATGCATAGCAAGGATAGAAATCTATTCAAATGATTCAAAATAATATTTTTTAAAAATCTACAGCAAAATAAACTAAAAAGTGTCGTCTTTCTGCCCAATGTTTTTTTTTATGTTCAATTATTTAAAAAAAATAAATACATATATATAAAATCATATATACAGTAAATTAGTTTTAAACCAAAGATGTGTGCTGCCAGGTGGACAGCAGATCTCCACAAGGGGGCGCTAACACCAAAACTGTTGAGCCTCGTCTTTTTCTTTATATATTAATTATGCAATCACAATGTTGAAATAAGAAAAAAAAACTTACGTTTGTTGTCATTTTCCAACACAGCAAGGACTTCATCAGCCATAAAGGTTCTGAGTCATCTCATGTACTCTACTTCTGGTAATTGTAAAAGTTGTTTTATAGTGAACAGTAATGACAGGAAATTCACTTTTGTTGTCATATACAGTTTTATTTTTTTTGTTAATTACTACACAACAAGAAAAAATGAGGGCACACAAGGACATGCTATTGCTGCTATGCATATTTTAACTAATGAGGCAAAGGAAAACTGTACATTTGTATCACAAAAAATGCTGTCAGTACACCATGAATCTAACAGCTCATACACAGAAAGAATCACAGCATAAGTTTTAAAATTATTTACAAAAAGAAATATATATATTTGCTGTACATCTGTACATAGATGTCAGAATATGAAGGTAGGCAACAAAGTCCAAACCTCTCTTGCTGGATCTGTTTCTGACCGAGCAGTTGCATAGAACTGGAGAGTCGAACACACGGTTTTGTTCTTCTCATGCTGCGCAGTGTGAAAGGATCCATCAGCCCTCACACAGAGCTCCAGCGGGGGGACTCAGGCCTGCTATACGTTCATGACAGGAGTCAGCTGCAGCAGCGAGCCCTGCGGTCTGATGGCGCTACTCTTTGAATGCAGTTTTTCCAAGTTCTGTAAAAAGCCTCTCCTCTTGAGACCCTCCAGGATGACAGTGTTACTGGAGGCCAGACTGACACGGGTCCTGTAGGGGGGGGAAAAGCAGGCACATGTGGTTGATATCTTCTATAAAAATTCCATTTGTAACTGTGACGTGTTCATGTGTCCTCCCACACACTGGGGTGCACAGTGAGTTCAATGTCAGAGAAGAAGTCTTTTCTTCCTCTTTGATTCTAACACGAGAGTTTAAGTGCGGCACAGCAATTACACATAATTATCGAAATGACTCCCTCCTGTCCAAATACTGGATGCTGTAATTGGTCAAAAGGTGTTTGTTCAGCTTACTTTAAAGGAAAAAACACAAATTGGGAGACATGTAACCCAGAGGTTAACTAACCTCAGTACAGTGTTTATTTTGCCTGTCTCTGGTGAGAGCTCACAGGGGAAAAGCATGAGCTGTCTCAATTTGCATACTTCTTTACGTATACTTGCAAATTTAGTGCACAGATGTGTTTTCACACTAACAGGTATAGCAAAATTCAGTGCACTGAGTACCTGGGTTTTGCATTCACAACGGTCAAATAGTTGATTGTGATAGAATATAACTTAATAAATTTACTCAAGTTCGGTACTTAAATATATTTAAGGCTGTTTGTACTTTACTTGAGTATTTTTCATTTTATATAACTTTTCTTCCCTTACTCCTCCAATTTTGAGACAAATGTTGTACATTTTTCTCTCCTAATACAATTTGCTGACAGCTTTAGCAATTTTTCAGGTCAAGATTAACATAAAAAAACGTGATAAATTTAAAGTTATTACACTTAAATTAAACATAAAACAGAATATTAAGTAACACTGCTTACATAAATGTATCCATAATAATAATAATAATAATAATA
>JAOWBC010000318.1:10876037-10886162 GCA_028566105.1 Hypoplectrus providencianus
ACAAAGAGCCTGTGGACATGCTGGAGATCACAGCCATGTGAGAGATGTCTACAGCTGCACTTTGAGGTTGTGTGAGAGTGCAGGAGGGTCGGCTGGTTTAGTCTCTTCTTTCTTCCACAGTTTGTGCACTCTCCATGTACACACGGCTGAGTTCACAGGTGCAACCAACTCTCAACAAACACTGACCTCCGTCAAGACATAACAGACTTTTTTTTGGGACCTAGAAGCTTTCCGTGTTCCTGTTTGGGAAATTTCTCACAGCTACAATCAAACTATAGATAGATAGTTAGAAGGCTGGTTTATCCTGCTGAGTGAAATAAAATAATGAATACAATTGTGCAAAAACAATTAGTTAATACATCTATTAAACAATAGCCAGTAATCCTGATCGTGATAAAGTCATTTTTAAGCAAAAGAGGTGGAGTCTATAGTCATGGATTTTACTTTAATCTTATCACAATAAAAATCATTAACTGTTTGCTTAATTTTATTGACAATCTCTCCATATAACGACACAGATTGTTTGAGGAATATCAGTAAAAGATAGTGAGAATATCAATACTGTGCTCAGATTCATTCATTTTTTTCCCCTTTAACATTGTTTTGCATTCAGTTCATGTGCGCCAGGTTTTTTGAACCATTTAAAAAGAAATTGGATCTTAAATGAGACGCCATCAGCTGAGTGGCACCAACATCAAGGTGCATGCTGGTCTGTGATATGTCACTTGTCACCAAATTAACATCCAGGCCGCCACTAAGTGTATTAAACCAGGATCTAAATGACCCGAGCTTTGAACTGAAGAAGCAGAGCCTGAAAGCCTCCGTGGTAATGTGACATCAAAGACGTGTGCAGCATGTGAGCTTCATTATTAACACTGGGCCAGAGAAGGATACATGCAGTAACACAAGCATTTTTTATTACACAGAGATACGCATACATGCAAGAACACACAGAGGTTGTTGCTGTTAGGAAGAGCGAGTCTGCTCTGTTCCCAGCGACCTCTGCTTCAAGGTGATCTCAAGCATGCAGGAAATGCCTCATGGTGACTTCCTGGCATGTTTTAGAGCTTTGTGAGAGGAAGATGTTCAGGAAGGACCGCTGGATGAGGGACGCACAAGACAGTTAATGGCCTTCGATCCTTTGGACATGTTCGACCTTTAAAGTGACAGATATTTCCCTCAGGAAAAAAAAATCTGAAAGTCGAGTGAAGTTTAGACTTTAACACTTGGAAGGAAACATCTTTAAAAAAAATGCTAATGCTGACAGAGGATGTTTCTGCTGCCCCCAAGTGGCCAAAAAGAAAACAATATGGAAAAAATGGAAAGTTTGGCCTGTTGACCACGGAAAATCAGTACACTACATCAATTTGCACAGCACTACTAATCGCCGCAAATCCCACTTTGAATCACTGGCTGTGTGCAATTTGTTGAAAGAAATTATAATTATTTACATTATGCAGCACAAAGTGATTTTAGGACAAGGAATCTACAGTCACCAAATGCTTCTTATTGAACATAACATGACAAACATTAACATGATGTAAAAATAAACAAATTAAAACACATTTAGAGCATTCCTCTTCGTATTCTCAGGAGCCAGTATTCCTCTCATTTAAGCTTAAATTATTAAGTAATTTGACTAAGGCCTTAAATGAGATGTGAATATATGAACATTAATCAAAGACAGGGAAGAGAAACAGAAGTCCAAATCAAGTTAAACATTTGTTTCTGGTTTGAGTTCTTGGCCTGTTGACCCTGCACACCTGCAGCCTCTCTTACTGCCTGCTAGTTATCGTACCAGCTGGCCTGAATAGAAATGTTTCCTGTTTTTACCACACGCACACACAGATTTTTTTGTTCTGAAGATGTTTTGACCCATGTTTGCATGCACCGTGTCGAAGCCAGCTTTGCAACTTTACAATGGAAATGTTTATTTTTTTTCCCAAATAGCAGCCTGGCAATGTTGGGTTCCCACTGTATGATTATCTTATTGAGTGACATACTTTCCTTCAGGGCAGCGTGCAGTGGCAATTATGGAAGATCTACTTTTACCCCAAAGTGTAGATGCTAAGCCTGGATGAATGCTGCGCTTTGTGTTGCTATTGTTAACGGGTGAAATGCGAAACTTCAAACTGATGTGAAGTGGTTTACAGTTGCTTTAAAGGACCATCTGATTTAATATGTGTCCTATCAGTCATACGTTGCTGTGCGCTAAAGGGGGATACTGTAGCAGTGGCCTGTGATGCTCTGCTGGTCCTAATGGTCTTGGGGGAGGCGGTCCACATTGCACAGAGGTGAGGCGTTCCTGCCGGGAGACGCCCCAGAGACACGCTGTCAAAAACAAACCAGGAACTTTCTCACACTGTAACCCAGTATTCCCAGGGAAAGGCCTTTGAGAGGGGGATCGTTTCCTCAACAACTACACCACTTTGCAACGCTGCTCCCGAGGAAGCCAGGTCCCTGCAGCTCCAGCTGAACAGGGGCCCCCCTCTCTCTCTCCCCCTGCTCCACCCAGGGCCTGTGCATGCTGCTGGGGAGACAAGCAAATGCTCAATAGAGCCTCTCATGTATCAATTACCTGAAAAATCAAACAGCACGTAAGAGGGCGGTCGGCGTGTTTGTTTGACTTTGGTGGTCAGAGAGATTTCTGGCAAAACTCAGAGATTTGCAAATACAGAAAAAGTTTATTTACCCCACAGGAAGTGTGAGGGAAGTTGGGTCATTTGTCATCTGAATGACTTATCTCGATCACAGTTCATCGCCCAGGAAATTCAACTCTGTGCTGCACAATACAGCCAGACAATAATGAGCAAAGAATAACTCTTGTACTCTTTGAGTTGAAAGAAAGTTCAGCAAAGACTCAAATTTGGTGCAGCTGTGCAGTTAAATGACACACTCGGGGTTCAGTGGATTCATTTAGTTTCTGTGGTAAAAATTGAAAAAAAAAACCCAAACAAACAAAAAAAAACAACAACAAAGGCTTATAATACATCATTTAGTTTGGGCTGAGACCTGCATTTGTGTCTTATCGTGTCACCATCAGAGGCAGGATTGCCCACAAACAATGCAGAGAGCTAACAAGCAGTGACTCCTGACAGGGTATGAAAAGCCGACCCGCTGAGACTCTATAGACTGTGTGTGAGGCAAGGGGGCCGCTTTTGTCATGATAACTACGACTCTGAACTTTTGACATGCACATAGGATGGTGGGCGTTAATGGAAAAGAGCAGTTTGCTAAAAGTCCTGATGAGGGGAGTGGGGAGAATTTAAACAAATGCATAAGCTGAGGGAGAAGCAAGAATTAGTTAAACTAACAATGAAACCAGTGTAACGTCATACGCATGCTCCATAACCGCACCCACAGACTTCAGAGGTCTGATTTACATGAAAAGCGAGGAGGGGGTGAAAATGGCAACGTGATCAGCTCCTAAACCGAACTCCCTTTCTGCTAACCCCGTCTGCCCCCACTCCTGGAAACTGCGACCCTGCATTGAAACGGGTTGATTGTCAGCAGAGCGGCCTGTGAGTGCAGCAGCTCTTTGATAGCAGGGATGGGGGGGTTAAAGAGGAGGGGCGGGGAAGTGGTCACAAAAGCCTTCTGTTGCAGGCTGGGAGTGGGGTTACCTGCCCTGCTCTCTGCGGTGGGCTCTAATTTCACACATCTGATGTGCATGCATACGCATATTCATGCACATTCAAGGCGTGAGGAGTGTGCGTGTGGTTCCTCAGGGGACAAATGAAGTTTGTTTGTCAAGCATTGAGAGCATGACACCAGGACAAAAGCAGCCACATAACCAAAGTACTGGGTGACTGATAGTCATTGTTCTGTAGGAAATGGCAGAGACAAGCTGCTGGAAGCACACAGAGATGCTTCCTGCTAAGCTTTTTCTTTATGTGAACTAGGTCTTGGTGGGAACAGATTTAGCAGGCAGTTTCACAGCTGCAGTACCTGCCTCAAGGACTGAAAAAAAGAGCTGTGAATTTATATAATAAGGTGTGGAGAAGAATATCAATAGTATCTTTGAATGTTTTAACACAATCATTTCATAAATCTCTGAAATGCAGTGATAACCGAGTTAAAAATTTAATAAATTCATTGAAAAAGTTGTGACAATGTGCAGTAGGAAAGAACATTGTAGATTATTGTTTGCTTGGGAAGGGAGTGACGGGAGAGGAAACAATTGTAGCATTTCATTGACAGGAGGTCAGAAATGTCCAGTGGCGAGAAGAGAAACAAATCTCAGTGAACAAAAGCTTCAAAGGTTAATGATCTACATGAGTCTGAAGCAGGATCCTCCCTGTCCCTTCAGCTCAGTGAAAACAAGCTTCACTAATATAACCTGGCAAAACTGTGCCTAGTAACTATGAAATTAAATTTATACCAAGGTTGTAAGAGATAAAATGAAAGATTTCAGTAGCATTTGGTTACCCTTTTGTGCAAAGGTCAATTATGCAAAAGCATGTTTTGTTAAATGTGTTGTCATTTACATCTGCTAAAACAGCAGGATAAGAACATGTACAAGTCAGTATGCAGACACACTATAGTGTTAAAATGGACCACTTTACTCTTGCACAACACATCCATAAAGCACAATTTCAATAGAAAAATAAAATTGCCTGCTTTGGAGCACATTTGAATGTAATCGTGCCTCTTTTCCAGAACAACCCAGACCAACACACACAAGTTCAGAGATGGATTTTCAAAATGTTCATGTCTTTGCAGCGGATTCCTTCAGAAGAAAAAAAACATTCATTGAGCTCATCTTTTGGTTCACGTGTAGTTTCCTTTTTCAGAAACAAGACAGATGCTCATCACAGTAAAACATGAAACAGTGCAGCAGTCGGTGGATACAGTCAGGAGGTGCCAAAAGCACAAAGGTCCAAGAGAAGCAGGAACCATGCATAGCCATGTGATTGAACAAACAGCAGAAACCAGTTAAATCAGCAAATTAAAAGAACTACAAACTGATTGTGTTTATTGAACACTGTGTGGTTAAACAGCCAATGGGGACAATTTACAAAGAAATTCTGTCTGAACCACATGGAACCCCTTCCCACCCTTATCCATCCAAAATTAGTTTCTTTTAAATATATTTTTAATGAATTCTCTCGCACATAAATAGCATCCTTATTGCTCATTAGAAAAACAAAAATCTCTGAAAAGTACAACCCACACAAACTGGCATTTAAATCTACAACATGGCATTTTTATTGGCCATAACAAAGCTAAAGCAATGGCAAAAAGAAATGTTAGCAACTGAACTGAACTTACTTCAAACTATGAAAATAAGCACTTCAAAGCTTTGTCATCATTCAAATTATTCTGGATAAGAAAAGTAACTCTTCAGAAATAAATCTATTGTACACAGAAACTGAGGTCAAGTTAACACAAAGGACTAATTCATTAATGAATTTATACATGTACTTTGGAGACAATAGGTCCAAATAAAACAACGGCAAATTAAGCTTGCTTAGTGAATATTTACATGTTAGAAAGATAATCAGTGTTACAGATTAGCTTCATGTGTTTGAAATGTGTCACTCATTCATCTGCACCGTTTGTTTGCGACGTCCGAAGAATTTCGCGGGTTACTTTGTCACCAGTCTCGTCCACTTCTTGATCCTAGGAGACAGAACAACCGGTGAAGAAAGCTCTTTTTACATGTCGCTGTCATATCTGAATAAGGATCCTCTAAACTCATAAGTTATGAAGAAATGACTGCAACAAGCCTGCATCTAAAGCATCCAGATTCATTAAAGACTGCAGCTGTACAAGTCGAAATGTCTTGTAGCACCGTCTAACATAAAACATTCCGAAAAGTGATTTATATAGTTGCAGCAACCTCACTCGTCTGACAAGTAAGTGATGTTCGCTAGCTAGCATTAGCGTCATTCACTAGGTAACTATAACAATTATATTATTCCAGTGACAGGCACCAACCAAGAATGCGAGTTGCTCTCACAGACACTATGAATCGAAGCTTGAAACAAAGCTAGCTGAAGGTGGAAGAGCTAATTGAGAGATTGAAAAAACTATGAAGAAAGAAATATATTTCTGCTATAATTACTCACATTTGATATGGCAAGTTATTTAACATTAAATAATAACTGTTTGTTTGTTTTTTCTACTGAACTCTCTAAAAAGAGAGCACCAAAACAAAATATCATCACTGAACTCTTACACAATCTGTTGATCTGCCTCTTGTTGCAAAGTAGGTATTGTCTCTAAAATATACAGCATATTCTAAACAACCTAATCCTTCCAGTTGGAATAAAACAGTCATAAATTAAGATGAATACAGGGAGGTTACTCCCAAAGAGTAACTTGTTTATGGCAGTCTGGAGTTTGTTTTTTATGCACTGTGATGTACAATTCAACCAGTAGGTGGCAGAATAGTCACAGTGACTATGCTTTAGTTTACGTCATATATGTTAATCTACTTAACAACGCTGATTTCCTGACAATAATTGAGTTTTATGCCAGACTTTAGCAAGAGTTTTCAGTGCTGTGTCTTTGTTGATAGATGTTTACCTGATTTACATCCAAAACAGTTCACTGTGTTATCATCTGAAATATTTTTTCCAAAAATGTATGATTACATGAACATGAACCTCAAACCACCAACAGCAGATTAGATTAGACATTAAGGTTAATCAAACACAGCTAGATAAAGCCAACAATGCTACCTATATCATATCTTAAAGGGTTTATAAGCTCATTCATTACCTGCCTTGGATAAACCAACATGGAAATACAGCCATTTTTAAAAAGATGTTGCACCTTTTTTAGCACTGCCAGAAGCTCTTTGAAGCTGGACATCAATGTGTTGGACGTCTTGCTTATCTGGTTGTGGTAGATGGTCTTCTGCTCCTCTGTAGACTTCAGAGTCTGCTCTGTTTGGCTCAGTGTGCTTTTCAGCTCTTCCAGCTCTCTGGACAAGGATTTGTTGGCTTGCTCCACCTGAGCTTTAACCTTTGCATCTTCATCTGGAATGAGACGAAACACACTCAGATGAAAAACAAGAATGAAGGATGGCCTACAATTTGAGAAATGTAGCCACCAAGAAGCAACTAAGGATCAAATTATACTTTTCATCTTACTCAAACATATGAACTAATTTAAAAGCATTTCAGAAAATAGCAGCTTTCGCAAGTATTTGTTTTGTACCCTGAAAAGTAATCTTTGAAATAATAATTAAAAAAAAAATCTATGGAAAATATGATTTTTATGATGGATTGTACTGGAAATAATAAATCGGATCAACCATAAGCCAACACTTTTTGTCATTCTACAGCCCTGACACACATTTTTTTCCAATCATGGAATCATCAGTGTCCTTGTTTCATCTCTGAATTTGTATTCTTTCCCATAGTCTGTAGATAAACTTTTAGCTTCTCTCTTCCCCACTATGAACATTGACAATAAAAAAAACTATACTGCTGAATCACACTTTAGTAATGTACCAGTCCACGTTTCAGGAATCACAGAAGAATAAGGAATCCTGAGGGAAGTGAGACTGGGCTTCTTTGTAGCAGAGCTCAAATTGAGCCAGATCATTGTCCACATGGACTACTGACACAGAGTGTAGCCTGCAACTCACGACATTATGAAAGCATAAACTGCAAAATAAAAATAGAATTATACCCATTTTGGCATCCAGCACCATTAGCTTCTGTTCGATCTCCTCTCTTGCTTTCTCACTCTTCTCCAGTTTCTGCATCATGCTACCAATGTCGACCATGGCCCCATTATACACTATCAGATTACCAGACTCAGTGGCCTCAGATGGTGGACGAGCTTTTGGAGCAGGAAGGAGTCCTCGGTTACCTGACAGAAAGAGAAAAATGAATTTTATACCGGAGAAGAGCTTGCTACAGTAGACCTCTGCCATATGGGAGCAATAGTTTATGACAATTTGTATCATGACAGGTTAATAAAATGCTTAATTGATTGTAACATGTTCAACTATGAAGACCTCTTAACTCACCTATAAGGTTCTCTATCTGGGATTCATTAAATGAAGGAATGGGTTCATCCTTCCCCCTGTCGGTCAGTTTACGGTAGTAACACGACTCTCTGACCACTGGCTTATTCAACAGCTTCTTGATCTGGAAACAGACATAATGGACAGGCAGAAAGTGAATAAGACAGGTTAAGAATCAGAGTTGCACGGATACAGAAACAAACCACAATTATCTGAGTTATGTGTTATTTACCTGAGCACGAGAAAGGTGCAGTCCCAGTGTATACAAGATCTCCTCCAGGTCTCTCTCTAGCAAATAGCCACAGTGGCTCTGGTCAAAGTAAACAAATGCCATCAGCAGCTCCTTGTTGTGTGTGACCATCTGCTTCTTCTCCTGATGTAAAAACAGCAATCACATATTGTTATATCAGTGTCTTAGAGCATAGATCCAATTTACTTAAGCAGCATTGTATGATGCATTTACCCACAGTCAGTGCACAACTGCAGGTGGCATGTGCCCAGTTTGGAGAAGCAGACAGGTCTACCAACCCAGATGCTAAGTTATGTATTACTGTGGATGGGGTCAGTGGTAAATTATACTTAAGCCAAAATAAAAATGACAAAAAAAGAACATTCTTATCTCATAAAACCTTGTTTAAATCCAATTTTGTTTGAATGAGGCAGTTATTAGTAATGTGCCAGTCCACATTTCAGAAATCACAGAAGAAGGAATCCTGAATGAAGTAAGACTGGGCTTCTTTGTAGCAGAGCTCAAATTGAGCCAGATCATCGTCCAGATGGACTACTGACACAGAGTGTAGCCTGCAACTCATGACACTGTGAAAGCATATACAACATTGCTTATCTCCCATGCCTGTCCTCCTGTTTGCTTTTAAATAAATACACTTCTATTTTATAATATACCAACAAACCTTGTCTTTAGAGGACCTCTCCTTTGATGATTTGCGGTCATCCTTGCGGTCTTTCCTGTCTCTGTCATTGGAGTCGTCATCATCCTTGTCTAAGGAATATAAAAGGAAATATTAAGCTGGAAAGTGGAAAAAGATCGAATCAATCAATCTTTGAATCTAACCAGCATTATAAGGTCTCAGAATATGTGGAAGTGGTATCCATCACAGATTCAGCGTGGTGCATGATTTCTCATCATTGACCAAATTATATTTTGGGAACCTCAAACTTAGAAAACAATATAAGCACTGAGTGAAGTACCATCATCGTCATCATCCTCCGCATCTTCTGCCTCCATAGGGTCATATTCTTCAGCATTGGCCGTGCTGCCGTCATCTTCATTCTCCTCTTCATCTCTAGACGACTCCTTTTTTACTGTCTTTTCATCGCACTGAAAACACAAGTCAAACAACTGCATAAAAACACATATCATTTATGGAGAAATGACAGGTTATAAAGACCAAACAGGTTTAAGATGCTTACCTTCCTCTTGTCTTCTTCATCCTCTTTAGTCTTTTTTGTCACTGGTTCTTCATTCTCCTCTTCTTTTTCCTTCTTTATGTCACGCTTTTCAGCCTCTTTCTTTTCCGCCTCCTTCTTAGCTTTCTTCTCTTTTTCCTTCTTCTCGTCTTTGGTCGGAAAAGCAGCAAGGGCTTTATATATGCGGTAGCCAAAATCTCTCTGTAGCATCTCGTTAAACAGCTCAGCAAACAGGGAAACCTGGAAAGAAAAAGAACATGTATGATCAACCTGGACAGAATGAAAAAAATGTGGAACACATTCAAAACATATTCAACTGTATCCACATGTTTACTTTAGTAAAGTGCTGTGGACTTATATCTCCTCTAAGACAGCACAAAACGAATGTGTTCACTAATTCTCACCTCAAAAGAGTGTTCTTTGTTGTCTTCTAGTCTATAGTCCAGCAGTACACTCAGGGACATGACACTGCAATCAAATTTGCCGTTCTTGGCTGCCCAGTTGGGGTGTACGATGATGGTAGGTTCGTCAGGCAGAATGTAGCGCCTTTCTCTTCGCTGGCGTTCAAGCTCTTCCTGCCTCTTCCTCTCTTCCTCCTAAAAGAGAAAAACTTTGGTTAGAGGAGCACTTCACACAGAAATGAAGAAACTTAATTTCTGAAAAGATATATCTATATCTATCTATCTCTATCTATAGAGAGATAGAGAGATAGA
>JAOWBC010000318.1:10921496-10935386 GCA_028566105.1 Hypoplectrus providencianus
TTCTTTCTTTCTTTCTTTCTTTCTTTCTTTCTTTCTTTCTTTCTTTCTTTCTTTCTTTCTTTCATTTAATTTTTTTTTTAAATTTCTGTTTCATTTTGGTGACTGTTCAGCTGGAAAAAAACACAGCCACAGCTGCTGCCAAGCTTTATTTTGACATCTGTACCCTCTAGATGTTTGGCTCTGATGCTTTACTCTCTTTGGGAGCTTCGGCAGAATTAGACAAGTCAAGTCAAGTTAATCTTATTGTTATAGCCCAACATTTAAAGTCAGAATTTTGCCTACAGGGGCTTGTACAATCTGTACAGCATACACCCTCCATTTTTTTGTTGTCATACTCAACTCGATTGCAGCATCCCTATTTATTCACATGACACACTTAAAGTAGTTCAGTGAAGCTGAGGTGAGGTGAGGTGAGGTTAGATGAGATGAGGTGAAGTTAGGTGAGGTGAAGTCAGATAAGGGGAGTTGTCCTTTCCAAATATTTCATTATCAGGCATTTGACAGATACGTCCATAGAGAAACTGCAGTATATGTAGTATTGATCCGGGGCTGAACATGAGAACTGTGATCAAGCTTAAAAAGCAGCTAAAGACTAGGACAACTTGTTAGACAGGGGCATTTGTTTTATGTAGCTATAGGGATTTCCAAGGTACTTGCATGGGAAAAACTTGATTTGGTGTGTAATCATCAGTGGCATTGGTCTGTTTGCTGCAATATAAACGTAAAGTTGACATTAGTTAGAGATCCTGCTCATAAGTATTATTTACATCTGAACAGTGTAGTTAAATGTATTAATGTCCCTTACTTAAGTAAAAGTAGTAATACAATACTGTGAAATGACTCCACTACAAATAAAAGTCCATACTTTCCAGTAAAAGTATAACATATCAGCATCCAAATATACTTAAGGTATCACAAGTAAACGTATTTGTTTGACTGAGTGTACCCACTCTGAATATTTTATATATATTCCAAATGTATTGTTGTATTATTTTTATTAAGGCATTTATTTCAGCAGCACATTTGTTTTCTCAGTGTAGGGCTCATTTAAACTACTTGATATACTGTAATGCACTTTAATTTAAAACAAAATGTTCGATCACTTGCGTCATGTTTTATAAGTTAAATCTTGACCTGAAAAACAACTTAAGCTGTCAGCTAAATGTAGTGGAGAGAAAAATTACTTTATTTGCCTCAGAATGTAGTGGAATAGAAGTATAAAGTTACATAAAACAGAAATACTTAAGTAAGATACTATTACCTCAATGTTGTACTTAGGCACAGTTCCTAAGTAAACACCCTTAGTTAGATTCCACTGCTGTAAATCATGCAGCTATTGCATGAGTTCCCTGACAAAGAAAATGAAATAAGTCAAATTACAGGAATATAATGACTCATTTGTCTAAGACAGACAAGCGAGACATATTCTCAAGTGAGAGTTCATGCCATTGATGATGTACATGTGATTTCTATCATTTTCTTTATCCTACAGTTACTTTTTTGTTTTTTCAAATATTTAGACATGACAAACCATTTCAAGGAATTGACGGATTGCAGAAAGGCCACATAACTCACTCCTCAAATACTTCACAGATTGTGTTCAGGTTGTCATCGCTTCAACGCCATCACTCCCAAGTGTGACTAAAGCCATTTAAGTTACACGCTCTACACTGTCCAGAACTGTGTCACTCCAGCAAGCCATAGTTAATGTATTTTGCTTCATTTCTAGTTGTTTACGAATAGATATAGTTATGATTTAGATTTTATTTCAAATATTTCTAAACTCCTGAAGAGAGAGTTTGTGTTTGTTGAAGTTTAATAAATTAGTCATCTCTCTGAGTCAGCAGCAAACATTTTGGAGAAAAAAAGGCATCATATTACCAATTCTGGATGCACACTGTACCAAACAAGAAGTGATTCATCGGCAGACATCAAGAGGACAAAGTCGAAATCACTGAACTGAAATTCAACAGCAGTGAGTCATACAGTATGCTCATGTGGGACATTGTGAGGGGGAAAAAACCTTTTTGGCTTTTTTGTGTGCAGAATAAATTAGTCATAGGCTTCATATGTGAGATGTCCAAGAAAAAAATATCTAAAATAATGTAGTTCAAATGGGGTCACACACACAGAACAAATCAGGACAGAGGAAGTGTTCATGATCAGGTCCAAAATATAAATATGACTTTATTTCACAATCCCAAAAAGAGATCAGCCATCCATATAAGGAATGCTAAATTTAGTCTCTTCTCAAGTCTAAACTGGTTATACTTTGAGCAACATACAGTAATTCAGTTTCAAAATAACCAAGATGATCCTTTGCCTAAACACCATTAACAGTACAGTAAAAACAAAATGGTTCACATACATATTTACACATTTTCTACTAATAAAAGTTTTTTTTTTTCATATTTTTTAATGCTGGTGCTGGTTGTTAGTTCCTCGTTGATACAAAGACTTTCATGTGGACTGACAATGTCCCCACAGTGAAATAAAAAGAAACATTTACAAATGTAGCTTTGTCATGTTTAAAAATGTTAAATCAAGTGATTTAAAAACGGTTTACATTCATCTCTTTGTGTGTGTGTTGTGATTCCATGAATTGTTGCAGAGTTTGCTTTTATGTGGAAGACATTTGAGCTCTAGATCTGAACAATAAGTTGCTTTTTACTTGAAAAACATCATGATAAATGGTGAAGACACAAATGCATCTCAGTCTGTCAGCCAGTAATCATCCAGATAACTTATAAAACCCCCTTTGTGTTGAAGCGTATATCAGATCAGTGTGTGCTGAGTTTTATAAAAAGCACCATGCCATCACTGTACAGTATATAACCAAGTCAAGTCAATGCATGTTTCTTGACATCTTGTCCTGTTAGCACCAAAAGGAAGTCAAAGTGAGTGAAAGACCGAAACGTTTCTCATGGGAAACATTATACCACCAGTGTTAGTGTGAATATCAGTGACAGGTCTTTTTCAGTTGTGCTGAAATTGGATTGATAAAAATGAAGAGCTTCTCTTTCATGGGTAATAAAATAAAGATCCTGATTCACCAGGAGTTGACACCAACCCCCTTATTCAGACCCTGTAAAAAAAATCTGTAAACAAAGTCTTTACAAGGGTCAAGCACCCAGAATCGTCTTAGGCAAATGTCTCAATGGGATCTGAAGTTTAAGTGGTTTTCCAACAAAAGCAGAGAGGAAGAGGAAGAAGAAATAGCTTGGGTTATTCAGCATTGTCCGAAACATAAAAACTGGTAATATTCTGTCTGACACTTTGTGATTTTTGTAAAAAATTAAGGTCATATTAGCACCATTACAATACAGTAAGTTTTTGAAATCCTATCATCACATTTGTGTCCTATGAGGGACTTTTTTTTAGAATTCCTTTTCCAGACGTTGAACACAAGTTAAGAGCCAATAATGATAAGCACTTCATTGTTGCAGCATTTCACTATTCCTTGCTATGCAAAGTTCTGAATTTCATTGGATATGTATGCCATCTTTTTAATGAAACAGATAAAAATCTAATAAATGCAGAACTACTTTAAAAATAAAACCAGGTTCATGCTAAACTGTCATATATATCTCTATCTGTACATACATATTCAGGCCTATGGATTGGGACCTTTTTCAAGTTAAGTTTAGGAAAATAAAAAAAGTGCTTCTTAATATGCCAAACATATCTGTGAATAAAAGACAAACCGTCCAGACATAGAGAAAATAAACAAAACGGAAGGAGAGTACATTTCTTTCATCGACCGCCAACAGAAGTCAAAGGCAGCAGAAGGAAAAGCACAATGCTACATGTGACAATCTGTAGTAAATATATGCACAATATTAGTCTACATTATGTGATGTAAAGAATTTTTAACAGAGGTTACAGTGAGAATGGCACCAACGTAAAAAGCCAATGAGATTCATCTTATGAAAAGCGATCTATTGGCTGAAACAAAGAGCATAGACCTACTGTACAACATAAAATCTGAGCGTCAACACATAATGCAGGTTATCATAGAAATCTTGCAGTAAACAGGCTTACACCAGGAATTAAATAGAAATCGTTATGATCAGAATAAATAATCACATCTTTTTTGTTCTTAATCATGTATATAAAACCAGTTTAAAAACGTCTTTAAAATGCTTCAAAGCACCATCTCTTTACAATAAAAACACAGAAACTCACAGTTAAAAAGCCAACAAACTTTGGTCTTCCTCATCGCTTTGAAGGCAGAGATGAAGAAGGGCAAAGTCGACAAACAGATACTAGAAAAGCACAATGAAAACGACGTAAAAATGAGAGTAGCAGTTTGAAGTTGATTGAGGTAAGGCAGAAGCACAGGGTGTAGGAGTTTTGTGTGTGTGTGTGTGTGTGTGTATGTGTGTGTGTGTGTAAAACATGTCGACTAAGTCCAGCGATTGTAAGGGCCCGTCACTTGGGTAAGAGCATAAGGGGACACGGTGATGACACCATCCCTCGGTAGAGTCCATGCTTGACGTGTGGGGACATTCATGACCCTCCTCGTCCCCTCTGCCTCCTCCCCTTGCTCCTCCCCTTGCTCCTCACCTCCAGCTCCTTTGCCGTTTATTTCCTCTATCCTTAACCTCTCAGCCTCCTCCTCCCGGTCCCGTTCCCGCTTGGCCATTTTGGCGTCCCACATAGCCATCCCGTGGCCTGGTTCATTTAGAGACTTGTGCTGGTAGAAGACCAGGGAGATGCGGGTGGGGTGGCTGCGGTTGGGCTTGAGGATCGGGGTGGTGGCGTGGAGCTCCCGGCGAGCGCACTCTATCAGGATGGACCCGTGTGACGGTGCCACGGCGACTCCGCCGATCTCATGGTCCAGGAAGTTGTGCTCGCTGTCTGACCACACCTCTTCCTGCTTCACTTCCTCGGGTTCAAGCGGGGGAGCTTGTGGGGGAAGGGGGAGAGATGAGAGCGGAGAGAGGCCATGACCCCTAACCTCTGACGCAACATCTTCTGCAGCCCTGTGGAGTCCGTTGAGCCTGCTAAAGAGGCCCTCAGAGGTAGGTCGGGGGGAGAAGGAGGAGGGAGGTGGAGCACTCCCACTGGGGGAGGGTCTGCGCAGAGGAGAGCAGTGCACCTCGTTGGGCTCAGTTTTAAAAGTACAAGGGAAGTCACTAAGAGCATTATGTGGAGGTATACGAACACTCTGGTCACCAGACGCTGGAGGATAACCATTCACAGCATCATTTATCGTCTTATAATTAAGAGCTGCACCATTCTGGCCAAACTGGAGGCCAGGCAGGCTGTGGTGGTTGGGGGAGATGACCTCTTTCTGTGGGGTGACCCCTGCACCCAGAGTGGGGTAGCTGCTGGTGCTCTGGTTGTAAGTGCCGGGTGGAGTCCTCTCCGGTGGAAACCTTCCAACACTGGCCGGTCTGGGTGGTAGTCTGTATGATCCGTAGAAGCCCTGTGGCTCTGAGGTGGAAATAGAAAATACATGTATTTCTTAAACAGACGACAGCATGTGTTATACTTAATCTGCCAGCATAACTGTGTGAACCCTTTGACATTATCTAGTTTTCTGCATTTATCTATCATAAAATGTGATTGTATCTGCATCTAAGTCCCAAATACAGACCAATACAATGTGCTTAACCTAATCCTGCCAAACAATTATAATATTACGTGTCTTTATTAAACACATCCAAGAAACATGGATGACCATACTGTCGCTAGCATCTCCAATATGGACAAAAATAATATAAAAGAGAAATAGTTGGACAGAAGATGGAATTGTTGTTCTCCTCTGATAAAAATGTGAAGTGTGAAAACATAATCCAAAGTGAAATAACCACACATAGGCAGAAGATGTGGTGAGAAGTAACTGACAAAACACTGCGGGAAAACTTGCTGTTAAACTATGTGAAGATGAAGGAATGATGTAATAAAATATTACTGTGACAGCAAAGGAGAGGACTTGCTAGTTCAAACAAGCTGTCAATAGATGAGAATTTGAGGGATAGATTAGCTTAAGTGGCTTTATGCAGCTGTGTGCAGAGACTTAGGTTCACTACCTTTGCTGGGGGTTTCGCTTTTCACTTTCCCAGGAGTGAGAGGAGTCAGACCGAGCTTCTTCTCCAGCTTCTCTGCCTGAGCCTTCAGACGAGCCTCTTGCCGAATCTTACGGGCTGATTTCACAGGCTCAGCTAGCAGACGCACCTGATAGATACAAAAAAAGTGAATTGTTTAAAACATGGTTATGCATATTTTTGCAACAAAGGAATTAAACCATTCATGTTGCAGTTGAATAACACAGTAATAACAAACATTCAAAGCTGAACTCACCTCTCGGGGAAATGCAGACAGAACCTGCAAGGCACCGCTGCGGATCTTGGCCCACTGGCCCTCAACCTGACCAAACTCATCCCTGTCTGAGATCTTGTAAAGTGGCAGGACATGGAGCTGCTCATCTTCAGGTATGTTACGCACTGCACGGTTATCTTCCTTGGTTAAAGTGCAAACCTAAAAAAGGACATCAACAAAAGGAAAGTTGCTTAATAACACTGATCAAACAGTATTCAATCAATACCTCAAGAGATGGTCACAGGTTCCACTTTCTCTTACCACAGTGCTGCCGTTATTCATGTTGTGAGTGTCCTTGTGAGCGTGAGCACAGAAGTCCACACAGGCTGTGACCCCCGAGAAAGGACGTCCCTCTCTTCCACCCAGCCGACAGTCGGCGCCTAAAGCTTCGTTTTCCACCTATGAGAGGTCCAAGGAAAGGACGTGAGTTTGGTTTGTACTGAAGATGGTATTGGATGATCAGAAGTCAATGTGGCAGCTGTGTGATGTACCTGGTTTTGAAAGGCCTCCGGAGCCAGTTTTTTGTAGAGTGGTGCGAGGTCAGTGGCGAGACTCTGAAGGTTGTTCTCTATCCTCTCTTCCTAAAAGTAAAAGCAGATTTAAAGGTTTATGGGTTAATAAAAACTGATTAAAAAAAAAAAAAAAAAATACAGATTTGATTGTTATAGCACCATAAGCCACTAGGAGGCAGATGTTTAGCAAAAAGGTTATCAACTAAGTTTCTTTTATTGCAGATAAAATGCAGGACAGAACAAAACTTCTGAAACGACTTGCATGTCAAGAAAAGATCTCCTCATGTCATGAAAACAAAAGGAAAAACAAAAAGGAAACATTATAATTGGTTATTTCATCTAGAATTTCCTGAAGAATGTGGTTCCCTCACCTCCTCCGGGTAGTCTCCAAGGAGGCGAAACTTGCGGGGAACTTTGCTGCGGGCAAACTTACAGCCATTGAAGTACATACTCCAGGAGCAGCCAAAGGAAAATGAAGCTCCACAGGTGTCTGGGTCCAAACCCTGGCATGCACACGTACGACTGTGGAGATGGAGAGGCAGGATGACGATAAACAAACAAAGGACGAGATAGTGTTGCTGTAAATGAATGAAAGAGGAACTCACTCTTCGTTGAGGGCGCAGCGTCGGCTGGTGGGGGAGCCGTATTTAAACAGAGTCTGCGTGAGCTCCTGGTAGAGATTGTCTGCAACTGATCGAGGGATTCCCTCCCACGCCAGGATGAGGATCACCAACACGGCGGTGTCGCAGTAGTGCCCTGGCCTCCGGCGGACCAAACACAGCAGCTTCTCCTGTTCACTGCCACGCCGGATCACCTGTCGGACGATTGTCACAAAGAGAAAAGGCAGATTAAAGACAGCAATGCAACACAGCACAACAAGCATTTTTTATTTCTTTATTTTTTATCAGCTTTTTAACATGATGATGTCCAAAGAAGTCCCCAGATCAATGATATACCTGCAAAAATCATGAACTTTTAAACGTACAGTTCACCCAAAACTGATTTAGAGTGAGTGTTGGAGCTCCTGAACTATATAGCATTTCTATTGTGGTGCTCAAAATACAAAAAAAAAAAAAAAAAGAATAATAATGCTGTTTTCAGACACAATCCTCTGTTAACTGTAGGTTCATTTTCATTGTAATATGTATGTAAGGAATTGATTAATAAAGTTGTGAGAAGATGTACACTTTATCTGTCAATAATAAATCACATTATCATAATTATTTAATGGAAAGAGGTAAAAAATATTTCCTTTCAACTTTATAGAGACTGTGTATTAGAATTTTAGAAAATTATTTGACTATTATATCCAGTTTCTTAAAATATTACCTAAGGAGATGAAGAGAGATGACTAATAAGTTTTTGTACAGGTCTATCTGATATTAAAACAAAATCTGTGTGGTTCAGTGGTTTGAATTGCGCTGATACATAGTTTTCCATCCAGTTTTCCTCCTCCTGTGGGGACTGCATGTAGTATTTGTGGATTTTCGCCGTCTCATATAAACCTTAATATTTGAGCCGCACTCTATTTTTAAAGGAATTTGAACTAGTAATAATTGAAATACACTGCAATCTGTGCAAGACAAAAATAAACAAAATATCACAAAATTATGTATCCCTATGTGGGTAATGGGTTCGAAACACTGTGAATGACCTGCCAAACCAGAGTTTTATGAGAATAGCTGGTCATGTTTAGCTGTCAGCCTCTACTTAAGGGATGAAGATAGCAATGGTTATATTTAGTTTATGGCTCCATGGCTGGGGCAGGTAAGGGTTTGCTGTGGTTGTAGGGTAAGAGTCTGGGAGTGATTTCCATCTTCGCCTCTAAATATACTATTGTGGAGTTCATGAGAACACTTCAAAATACAGAAATCATATTTAGGACTTTTAGGACACAACCATGAATAAACACTGACCACATACCCATTTAGCTATTGGACACCCCTGGGAGCTCTTTCCTTCTTTCCCAGTGTAAATAACAACTTCCACCCGTACTGCATTTCCTTTGGCACCATATCTGGAACATGAAAGAAAGTTTGTGCTGATCACCACAGAGCACATGTAACTTACGCCACATATTGCACAATGACATTGCTACTCATACATATGTACAATCAATAAATAAATACTCTTAACACTATTAAAATCCCATTACTCATTGAAACTCAAAAATTACATTTATTCAGTTAAGTGTGGATGTCAGATAGACCTCGATGGACCTCCAGATGTTTTAACATGCTGTTATCTTAGCTGAAGGGCCCCTTGTCTCAGCTCTATTGGTTTCCTGTTTCAACATGTGTGTGTGTGAAACAGAGGGTACACGAGTGTAGCTAGCTCAGCAATGCTTCCTTTTAATGACAGACTCTTTGACTGTGACCCCACCCCATTCCACCAAGCCCATAGTAGGCTATCAGGATGTTTGGTAGAAAGCACACCCACATACACACAGTGCAAACAAGCCGATAGTAGTCACTCTACCTGTTTTCCATCAGTTCCCGCACGGCAGCAACACTCGGTCCTGCCCCGAGATGAGTATAGTAAGGGCCTTCCTCTTTTTCAATGATCTGGTCTGTGGGGAAGAAAGCAACAAAAGCAAGATCTACTTGATGTCATAGCAACTTTAGTTGAGCTGACCTTCTAAAACTGAGGTGATGCTGGTAAGCTTTTGAGAAAAACACTGACTATGTTAACATGCACAAAAGTATTCAGTTACAATTTCAAATTCAAATTCCAAGAACGATAATGGAGTATGAGTTTGCATGTACATTGGTGTCCTAATGAAATGAATGCAAATGTCATATAGGATATAAATGCTTCTGTATTTCGCTTTCAGTGACCTCCACCTTGAATGGCTTCATTTCAAGACCAAATATATCATAACAGGTCAACAAAGCTCCACAAAGCATCCCAAAGCCTCGGCCAAATATGGCAGAGAACTGCAGCCTCCTTTTGCTTGAATTGGCTTTTGAATGAGGACACAGCTTGTGTGTGTATATATGCTGTGTGTGCCTGTGACTGTGTGTGTGTTTGCATCAGAGAGAGAATCGTTTGAGGACTGCTGTGTTAGTCAAAAACAAACCTTCAGGGTATATTTAGTCACAAAGTGGAATATATTCAATGTGATACTAATGCAGACGCGACACTCTTTCCTTCTATAAAATCTTAGGTAGCACCAACTCACCCACACACTGGCAGGATGGAAGATCAGACAGTTTTTTGGAAGGTGTATTGAGCAGGTTCTTGGTAGGGGTATCCAGAAAACTCATGGGAGACTCCAGAAAGCTGTTGACGCTGTTCTTGGATGGAGTGGACTCTGCAGAGTGGCCCTGATACCCATCAGTAGCGGTGGACAGGACAGTGACAGGCCCCGCCCTCTCCAGCTTGTAGTAGCCCTGCTGGCTTGGCGGAGGGGACTGACGCCCCCCAGAGAAGCCGTTAGGCAGACCGTGGTGACCAGTGGTGTGGCTGTGGAACGCAGTACTGGCTGGGCTGGCGTTAGTATCAGCACCTTGCTGCAGCCCACCAGGCTGCGCTACCTGAGATAACAAAAGCCTCTCACACTCCTGTACAGCGTGACCATTGCATGGGTTGTGTTGGTGGACTGGACCATTTGAAAGGGACCATGGGTTGTTTTCTTGACCATGACTGTGGTTGATTCTTGCAAGAGTGCTGTAGTTCTGAGTCTGTGGCCCCAATAGGGCTGCACCTTGTGCATTACTGTGATGGATAAGTTGCCTCTTTTCCTCTTGAGCCTCAGCCAAGTATCTCTTCAGGTCAATTTGAGCCTGAGGCAGGAACAGGTTCCTCTTGTGTAGAAGGCCCGACTTCCCTTGAAGATGAGACTTCTGGCCTCTGCCCCTGTTTGCTCTGTCTCCATTTGCTATGCGTTTTGAGAGCGGGGTCCTGCAGTTGATTCCCTCATTAGGTCCGTCACTTTTCTTCTTCCTGGGCTTGGAGGGTGTAGCTTTCATTTTCTTAATGATGGGCTTTTTCTGATTGGGGGGTAGCTGGGAGTTGTAGTTGTATTTTATGGCCGAAACAGGTGTTCCTTTTGGAGGATTGTTCTCTGACTGCTGGTTGTGTCGGGACTGGATGATGGAGGCCAGGTCTGCCAGCTGCGCTGCCACCTCCTCCTCCTCTCTGTTTCTCCTCACTTTACCAACAACCCTGTCTCTGTCCTCTCCAAACAGCCGCTCGGGATCTCTGCTGAACTTCATGTCACTGGGATCTTTATAGCTGCATTCCGACTTGATGACATGAGAACCAAAGCCCGTTTCTGTCCTCCTGGAGGGTGCTTTATCACGGTCTGAGCTGTTCTGCTGAGACAGCTTTGTGTTGAAGCTCGACCCCTGGGAGCACTGGATGACATTCCCTTGTCTGGCCACAGGAGGGCGTATGACTGACGTCTGGTGCAGTGGTGAGCTGATGACGGAGACTTTGTTGTAGCAGATAGCTGTTGCGGGTTTGGCTTCTTGTAGGGATGTATTTGTATTGGAGGTTGAAAACGAGGCAGCGGTAGAAATGGG
The DNA here is from genome assembly GCA_028566105.1 of Hypoplectrus providencianus. Classification (NCBI taxonomy): domain Eukaryota; kingdom Metazoa; phylum Chordata; class Actinopteri; order Perciformes; family Serranidae; genus Hypoplectrus; species Hypoplectrus providencianus. Next base: position 10,932,862 of record JAOWBC010000318.1, read on the forward strand.
ATGTTCACACTTACTTTCAGCTTTAATGGACCCTGGGGTGCTTTGAGGTATAGCTGCCAGTTGAGTCAAGGCCTCAATAGCAATTGCCTGATCAAAACTAAGATTTCTTCTCTCTGCCAAAGACTGCACGCTTGGTTGCAGGATACTTGGAGAAGGTTCACGTTTGATAGGCTGGGGAGTTCTTTGCAGGCTAACAGGAGTGCTTTTCTGACACAAGTGGTTCATTCGGTCCTCTGGCTCTTTTTTAACAAAGTGCAAATCAGGTGGTTCTGTTTTGATGGAGCAAAGAATGGATGAACGTGAGCTGAAAAGTTTTTCCTCCAGTCCTTTCCTCTCCGTGACAGAAAGACACACCACGGCTGCCAGCGTGGACAGTGGGTCCTCACAGACCTCATCTTCATCACTCAGCTGGGTGTTTGCCTGTTCAGTGAGCCACATCCAGGGCTCCTCCAGTTTGATCTTCTTTAGTGGAACTGACATGTCGTCTGGAGGATTCTTGGGTCCATTCTCAGGGCGGTCTTTAGGGATTGCAGCTATTATAGTCCTTTGAGGCTCTGATGCAATCGAAGTCCTCTTATAGGCAGGCTTGAGATCAGTGTGTGACCCAGTGGTCAGATTAGCACCGTTAGGTTTTGTCAGGTTCTCAGCAGAACCATTCTGAAAAGTCACAGAAGAGCATACGTGTTGGTGAAGTGCAATGCCGGTCAGCTCCAGCCCGGGCTCTCTTTTAACAAGTGCCGGTAATCCGCCTCGGTCCGAGGCCGTGCTGTGGGTGAGTGAGTGGGAGATGGGGGGAGCTTGCGTATGAGGTATGTGGCCTTCCTCCCCCTCATCCTCCTCTGCTGCCGTGTGGGTGTCATCCATCTGTGCCTTGCCTTTGCCATTTACCGACCCACTTTCTGGAACCACCTGAGACACAGAGAGAGGGAGAGAGAGAGAGAGAGAGAGAGAGAGAGAAAGAGAAACAAGAGGAGAGAGGTGACTCAACAAGCTCTGGCAGTAAACAGTGATTCAGCTTGTTCTAAACAGTCACGGCACACAGCACAACAGATTGCCTCCCAGCATGGCATGAGCATCTGCTGCAGCCACTACTGAGGCTGTGGAAAATATTATGGCATGTAAAAAAAACAAAGAATCTACTTTCTATAAATCTTGCAGAAACCGATCTCTAAACAGAGTTAATAAAAAATTAAACTGTGCGAGTTCACGGTCGAGGCTTCCATCAGGATGGCATTCCTGCATGATCTGTGGAGTGTTGAGAGATACGGACCCACAGGTAGCTGAAAAGCCAACAAGAAAACACTTGGAGTCATGCACAGTTCACGTTCAGTCACTTTACTGGAGGGTCATTGAGGACATGTGTCCAATGTGCTGTGTTTGTTGGAGGATGCAAGCACATGTGATTATTAACACAGCAGCCCTGCCGTGTTAACCCCTGTGCATTGTTAGGTGAGTGATTAACCCACTCAGGGTCTTATCCAGACACAGTGCAGCTTGACCCTTTGGCTAAGACGGATTCTGACTGCCAGCAAAGCTTCCACCATGCAAAGGTCCACAGTATTGACATACTGATTGCTTCCAAAAACCATGTCCGGATCACAATATCACAGACTGTCTTTAAGCGCAGATGATAGCGATAAACAGGAATAAAATCAATTGATTTGGGGAGAAAGAGCAGCTAAGAGCGTCTCTTTTTTTCATCATCTTGAGTGAGCATAAGAGTAAAACTATGCTTATTTTGGGATATACCCCCGCATCACATTCAGAAGTAAAGCCTTCAGCAGTGGAAGACTGATTAAAAATGTTGCAGCGTGACGAAAAAAGAAAAAAAAAAAAAGTCAGCATCATGTGCCAAGACTCAGCTGACAAAAGGATCTTAAACTCGTTTGCAGGAGCTGGGGGATATGTGTGCATTACTGTGAGCTGTGTTAATGTGTGTGTGAAGCATCCCGTTTTCCCTCTAATGAACTAGCACAACTGCAGGGTAGCTGGAGATCTGTCCTTTATCACTGTTTACCTGGCATAAACACCCATTAAACTCCACCACTGCCTCTGTTTTAATGCATTTTCTAGCAGGAGACGTGCACTCCAAGCTGACGGATCAAAAAGCAAGCAGCAACAGCATTTCAATATAAACCAGACTCTTGTGAACCCACAGACCAAACAGAAAACACTTTATCAGTTGCATGTGCTCTATTCAACTTTGTTCTCTCTATTTCCATCAGACATTGGGCTGGTCCACTTAAAAGGGTCTGAGACATCCTGGATAAAATGGTAACAGTGTGTTTGGCTTTCAAGCGCGTTCAGTGGAAACAGAATTGAGCCTTGTGATATTCCCACATGTGATGGCTGCTGAGCGAGAGCAAAAACCATCATTCATGAGAAAAAAAGGCACTGAAAAATAAGGTCATCCAGAGATAGAAGCTTTCAATTAAAGATGGAAAATAAAAGGTGTCAAAGGCAGCGCTGAGGTCTAAGAGGATTAATACTGAGCCATCTCATGCATTACGTTTTTAAAGGAGCTG
>JAOWBC010000318.1:10951725-10969089 GCA_028566105.1 Hypoplectrus providencianus
CACACACACACACACACACACTGACCCACATTTTCGGGTATTCTAAATAACAGGTTTATAAATCTCTGCCTGGTCTGATCTTTTCCGCCTCTCCCCCTCTCCCACCTACACAGAAATAGTGCACAAAGGTCTTCACTTCTAATACCGCAGGTGTTATATAATCAGCCCTAATCTGCTTCTGCCACTGCTACGACTCGGAGGGCTCCAGCAGTGCATGCACGCACCTATGGCATGCATGCACGCTTGCAGACATAAGACTGCACAGCCACATGGACCCTCACTCACAGTTGTTCACACTGAGCCCTCCCCCAGCCACATGGACACCGCTGAACTATGTACATGGTTATGTAGCTCTGTTAGCCAGCTGCTGGAAGGAACTCTTATTCCCACCTACCAAAATGATTCTGAGTATGTGTTTTAACGGTCAATCCCTACATGAGCATGTTAAAGAAAAAGCACCAATATCTTCTATGCTTTTAAGATAACACTATATCTGGTATAAATATACAAATATTTGGTATTGCTTAAGTATTAGCAAACAAATAGCTTTTACCCATGTTCACTGAGCAAGATAATAGCCTTGTTGGAGTTGTGTTACCAAACACTTGACAAATCCAAGTCCAACATTTATTTACCTGGGAAATCAACTGGATCTTCCAATTTGACAAGATGACGTGAAAAAAAACATCTTGTCAAGTGTCTGTGGCAGAACCAGCAGCAGTTCAGAGCAATCAGCATCCTGTGAGGAGCGGATGAAGTGTGTGTGATGACATGAGGGGGTGACAGCTTTGTTCGTTATTAGATGCTGCAATAGCATCAGTCAGAAGGGGAGAGAACTCTTATTGAAACAATGAGCCTAAAGCCAATAAAGAGCTCTGTAAAACCATGAGGGAAACTGCACATTCAAGCAAACTGACCCCTTCAAACATTGTCTTACAGTTTCAACCTCGTCAATGGACAGGGAAAAAAAAAACTTATTTAACTGGCTGGGAAAAATACCTCTGAACTCGTGACCTAGTGTGTTCATTGTCTTAACACTCAATGCCACTGTGCAAAAACATCCGGCTTAAATTGGCTTTAATTACATACCCATACCCATCCACATACACAAGCATGCACATATGCACCGTAATCCACCATGTGCAACTCATAAAATAGCTTATTCTCCTGCTTGCACCATGGATGGCGCACACACACTCATACACACTGACAAACAGACACACGCTCCAAGCACGTGCTGGGCTGCTGCCGGTCATGTGACATGGCTTTCCACTCTAGCATCACCACAACTGAAGTTGCGCAGGCATTCACCTGATATCTATTTTCTACGCAGGCACATGCACACACACACACACACAGAAAGAAACACTGCCCCTTTTATCACTCAACACATTCCCCAGCATTTAACAGGAAGACACCACCATGTTAAGTGTGCAGCATCTGGTGAAACCGACTGAGAAAAAAGTGAAACACAATGTGAAAGTGAAACCTTCTACTTTAACTGTTTGGATAATTCCACTCTCGATCATCGCTGCTACCAGTGGGCGGCTGGGAAACCTCGGAGATCAAAAGCAATGCTGTCAGACAGTAACAGCTTTTTTTTTTAGTCGCTTCAGATCAGCTGTTTATAGATGTGGAAAGAAGCTCCAGTAAAGACCCACTCAAATCATTATCTAAATTTACCTCCTTGTGAGAATAAACCAAAGATCTGACAGCAATAAAACCCCCTGTAATGCGTTGCTATTAAATGTAATCAAATGCACCCGTGCAATGTAATAAAAACCTCACCTGTGCAGCAGACAGAGGGAGCAGGGATGAAGGTCTTCTCCTCCTCAGCTCCACACACTTCCTCAGCTTACAGATCTGGTGGCCAGTCCTGCGGTTGAGGCAGCAGCTGCACTGGCCGCAGCTGATCTTCCTCAGGCATGGCTCACACGTGCCGCACCTGCTACGCTTCTTCCTCTCCTTCTTCTGCAGCCTTGGAGCGGTCCATGAGGGCAAGCAGGCCCCCTCGGGACCCCAGGATCCAGGTGGAATAGTGGGGCTGGGCTCTCCATACCCTGCATCTGATTCAGTGTCGAAAGACAGAGAGGAGCGTGTGCTTTCTGAGCTGCACGAGAAGCTGAAGCTACTTTCCAGAGAGGGAGTCGAGATCTTTGGCACTGCTAGCACAGCGCTGTCCTCGCTGAGGTTTGGTTCACACTCAGCTGTAAGGCTCGTCTGAGGAACAAGCGACAATGACAGCGGAGGTGTCTCTTTCTGGCTGTGGCACTCCAATGGCTCTCGATTGGATTCACTATCTTTGGTCTGCGTCTCTGCTGGTGTGCAAGCTTGTTTCTCTCCTGGTGGAGAAGGGAACGCTGGTTGCTGTGGTGCAACCTGGATGAAGTCCCTCCTGGGCTTGAAGGAGTCACTACGGATAATAACCGGCGTGTTTCTCTGTACTACAACAGTTTGCACCATCAGGGCAGTTTCAGCTAACACTGAAGACCCTGTGAATTGAGGTTTAGCACCATGAATGATAGGTTGCATGTCAGTCTTACCCTGGCTCAGAACCTCCGGCTCCAGTACCTCTGAGGTGGAGGGCGCTTTGGTGGGGTTTGAGGTAGCTGTGTTGGGGATTGCCAGCACACTTACAGGCGATCCTGACTGTGCTGTCGGTCCATTGTTAGAGTGAGGTGGATCCGGGGGTTGAGAGGCTTGAGTGCCTGGGTGGGAGTCAGCAGGATTGATGGAAACATCGTTCTCATTTTCTCTTTTTCCTCCCTCTTCATCCTCACAGGTGCCCAGCCTCTTAGCAACCTCCTCAACCTCTTCCACAGTCTCATTTTGTCTCTCATCAGCCTCTAAACTCTCTCTTCCCTCATCTCTTCTCTCAGTGACAAGTATCACTCTTGCATCCGTCTGATTCTCTTTAAAGTTGTTGTCTTCGTCTTGATGGACATTACACACATTGTCTTGTTTAACATCACTGGCAACATGGTCAAGTTTATTCTCAAGGATAGATGAAGTGTCATTTCCCTCACTGTCGCCCTGCACCCCCGGAGAGCTGATAGTTGTTAGCACAGAGGGGCTATCTTTACTCCTGTCACTGCAGAGTTGTGGCTGTCTGTCAGCATCATCACACACCCCAGTCACACACCTCAGGTCACCTTCACTGCTGTTATGACTGACAGTCGTTTTGTCTTGTTGGGTTATAGTACTGTCACAGCTGCAGGGCACGCAGTCTTCCAGTATGTCGTTACACGGTGGTGAATCCGCTTTCAGAGGGCTGCCCTCTTTAGCATTACTGACTCCTAAACCCTGATCTTTGATGTTCGCAGGAACTTCAAATTCGGTTTTAAGAGACACTGGAAGTACTTCTGCAGCATCATGGGTGTCGATATTTTCCTCTTCAGCAGCTGAATCTGTGATGCTGGTGCTTGAAGGTTGGTTCGTCGTGTTTCCTTGCTGTGATGCTGCTCTTCTCCCCCTGCTGTTTCTCCCCCCTCTGGCAGGTTTAGGAGTAACACAGGGAGTAACAGACATCGGTGTGCCCCGCAGGGACTTCCTTCGCCCTAGGGGGTCTTGTAGCTCGCCACAGTGGTCAGGCAGATTGCTCTGCCTTGTAAGCCTTGTAGATCCTGTTACATTTAGGGCATGGTTAACTCTGCCAGGAGACCTCCCAGGGCCCTGACTAGCAGGCCTAATAACCCCTCTTCCGCGGGGACTTCGGTCCGACTGTGCCTGTGCCCTGGTTGTTGACCGTTTGGGATCTGCAGGTGTTTTCTGGGGCCTCTCTGTGGCTCGTCCTCTGGGTTTATTTGAGTTACAGGTCTGCCTCTTGGTGCTGATCACTTTCTGCACATTCTTCCTCTGAGCAGGTGTTTGTCTCCTGGCGGGTTTGGTAGTAGCAGGCATGGCTGAGGGTGTGAAGGGGAGGATTTCTGGCAGCCGGCATGGGAGCCAGGTGAATGTTGATCTTTCGCTTGGCACACAATTACTTTTTTCTTTTAAAAACCTTTATTCTTGAATTTCCAAGTAGGATGCAGTCATTTTAGTGTGGAAGCAATGCATGACCTATAAAAGACAAGAGTAAACAGGCAGATAATCAAGATACAAATAATCTCAGTCCCTTTAAATATATTTTTCTGTGTAATAAAGACAATACAAACACACTCAGGGACTTCAGGTACCATTTTCTGAGTGACAACATAGTAGTAGAATAGCTATAACAACAAATACACACCACGAATGTTCTTTACTTTCTCTGCTGGAAATGACACTTTTGCCCCGCCTGAAATATCTGCTCGGACGGGCAAGTGCTTTAAGGCTGACGTCAATAGAGATAATCCAATCCAATATTTTTGAATAAAGCTATAAAAGCGTCAGAAATAAAGCGTGCAAAAACAGATCGTACAACTTGAGGATTGGCTAACACACACGGCTCAAACAGTTTAAAGGGCAGGCACGTTGTGGAGTGGGCTCCAGCCGGAGGTCGGATCCTGTTTTCGTCTTTCTGACTGGCGGAAGAGGCTTTTATTACCGTGTAAAAAGCGCCTTCTGCGTCGCTGTTTGTTATTATTTCTGCACTTGACCGCTGTCATTCACTGCGCAGTGTAGATGTAGGTTGTTTTGTTGCTCGTGAGGTTTTATTTACACGTTTACGGCTGAAATGCTTTACATACCAGAGAGCGACAGTTGCACTGTCTGAACTGCTAATAATACTCCGCTCCAGAGAGACAGCGAGACCTTGTATTGGTTTCCCTCCTCGGCAAATATAGACTGCTGGCAAGTTCAATCCTCTCTCGACGATGACACATAGACATGATAAAAGCACCAACGTGAACATACATCGAGCGGAATACTTTGTTTTTCAACGTGCACCGTTTTAGTCTTTGAGGAGCACGACACCCGTTAAAATGTAAATCCCTCTTATGTCAATCCATTCAGGGCAGCCCCGCTCACTCTCCCTCCACCAGACGCAACCTACGGTCTCCGCTGGCCAAAAAACTCGTCGTCGGCACTGAAGGAAAGAGAGGGCCAGAAAACCTGGAGTGGAGTGCAGCCGGTCCCAGTGCTCCCAGCAGCACCGGGTGTTTTTAGCAAGTGGACGCAGGGGTGTGCTAAAATGAATGTAATGGATCACCAAAGCAAAGCCACTTGATAAGGATAATTAGTAATTTATTGTACGTTTATGTACAGAAGCCCTAAGAGTCAAGTAAGACAAACATCAGTTTTTCTAAGTCTGATATAAATTGTTTTCTTTCCTGTATTAATGACATAAATGAAAAAATAAAAAGGTTTTACCAGGATAATCTTTATAATAACCATTTCAGCTGTGAAAACAGGTAAGAAAAAAAAAGTTTGGGCAAGTGATTTATTTATTTGCTTGTCAGATCTGGTGTTGCTGTTGTCATACTGATTTTGGCCACAAGAGGCTGAAGTGTACCACAACTTCATGTTTAAAAAAATCTAAGAGCAATCTTCATTCCCCCTTTTAATCTTTCAATGCAAGAAAGCACAGGTTAACCATCACAACAGCAAATCCACATGATAACATTGAGTAATAATTTATTGTAGATTTATGTTGACAAAAATCTGATGGGTTGTTGTAATACAAATTTCGGCCTCAAGAAGCTGAAGTAGACAGTTACCCCATGTTTGAAAAGCTAGATATGAAGAAGATGGTGATGTATTTCTTATGCTGATAAGTATTGTAATAAAATACATTTAGACAACACTTATATCACCATGAATCTAGCCATTAATTTATTTATATTGTTTCTTCTTTTCTTTTATTCATTTTGTTGAATACACACTTGATTGTTCAGCTATGCAATATTTTATATTTTTCACGTTATTTACATAAAATATGTCTGCCAACAATGCACGTTGTTATGAAGTTGACGATAATATATGACATTGTAAATGCTGAAATCTATACATACCCCTATTACATATTTTGTTTGGATTTATTTTACAAAACAAACACAATGACAAACAAAAACGGACATTTACCAAGAATGTGAGAAAATACATATGTGATACACGAAGATACAAATAACAGTACACTCGTCTTTAAAATTTTGTCGTGATGCATTTTTATGTGTATTGTTAAGTGCAATTTCCGTTTATCATCCTTTTATTAATGCAAACAGCAGTGAAACAAAGTCTCCCCCGTCTCCCCTTCGTAACGTCATCCTACGTCATTACCGTGCGCCTGTTTCAGGTCAGATGCCGTCAGTCGTTAACGGGCAAAGGACACTTATGTAGCTGTATGAATATCTGAAGTAGTCCAGCGTCGTTTGTTTACACATTTTTTCCCCGGCTTTCAGCTGAAAAGGTGAATGATACCGGTACCGGCCTGGTGTCCATGGTACTGGTCCATTTTAATAGCCAAGACTATCCGGAGGAAAAAAACGTTATCAGGGAAACGAGAAAAGCTGTAAACTCAGCCAGGAAGAAACAGATTTGCTGAAGAGATTTAATCGAAACAACTTTCCAGTTGGCTGTTTCTGTGCCTCTTGCTGTTTTGTTTATCTTGTGAGTATTACCCAGGGGTGTCCCTGCCTCTTAACGGAAGCTAAATTTAACCTTACCTGCTTGTTGTGGTTTCTAACTGTTACAGTTATAAAGCTAGACTAAGCCAGTCTGAAGTAATTAAAAACCCGACAGTCTGGTTTATCCAAAGAGATATTGCCAAGGAGGACCATACCTATATTCTTTCTGTCTGTGCCTGACTGTGCCGATGTTATATACACGCATGCCTCATCGCATGCCCACATAAACTGGATACTGTCTACCCTTGGGCACATATTAGACATTTGTAAGCCGTTATACACCACTGCTCTTGATATGCTTGTGTTGGTTTGTCTGCCTTGCCTGTCCTTGCACTAAATCATTGGCATATTTTTATTACAAGACACTTCTTAGTCTGCTTCCATCTTAACTAGGGAGCCACATCCTACAGAAAAGTACTAGAAGTTACCATCATCGCTCCCAGCACTTATTCCTATTTTTGTATCCCTAACTGAGTTGGAATAAAGGGCATTGACTAGATGCTGCTCCTTTTTTTCTTGGAATCAGTTGCAAAATGGTCTTAATCTTGGGCTGGTTTCCTTGGATGTTTTTAAAGTACTTCGTAGTGATCTAGGGGGAAGCATGTCTGGCTGTAAAATGTTTTTGCTTGAATAATTTACCCCTGTCATTATTGTTTCGTGTTTTGTCTGAAACCCAGTTAATTGTACTTTTGCCTAATTCTTGCAAACTCTAATTCTCAATGAGAGTTCTCCTGGGTAAATACAAGTTAAGTAAAAGTTATAAATGAATAAAACAAAGTATTTCCGTTATTTCACAGCCATGGATGCGTCAGATTCCTGAGCAGGGAGGATGACCTCAGAGGCTACGGTCTCCAGCTCTCCTGCCATCAGCAGCAGTACCCCTGCCAAGTGGGACTACCACTTTCTGCGCTCCTTTGTAGCTGGAGGTAGGAGCTCACGCTTCAGTATGCAATACCAGTTTCAAGATTGTGACACAGCACGAGCACGAGCACATGGTGTCAAGCCTTTGTGTGTCAGAAAGACAGACACGCCTTTTTCTTTTGTTCGAATCGCTCCTACTTTCTCCTGGGACCCAGAAACTACACAAGCTTATTGATCCTGACCAGAGTGTACAGGTAGAGTCTGTAATGCTGGAGAAAAAGGCTGGTATTTGAACTTAACACCCCTCCCCAGGTGCCATTTTGTTTTACCATCCCTCTCATTCAGATAGCCTTTTGCTGTTGCACCTGAAAATATATACAGTCTGGGATAGTGCATTTCAAAATATTTTCCTAAATACTTTATGCTCCCTACGGCTCCAATGTTTTTTTCAGTATACTTTTCTTGCTGAATTGACAAAAAGAACCTTTTAGATTAGGATTGCTGAATGCACATCAAACACGTTGCTTCATCTGAACCTTCACAGCAGCGAAGAGATCTGGAGATCTGATCTCTGACCTCCCTGCAGAGCTTTGCAAACCAGAAATAGGGTTTAAAGAGAAACAAAGACACCAGAAATGTGGAGAAAAGACATCAGTTTTGACTTCATATCCTCTGAATATACCAGCATGATATTCAATCCACTGCTCTTTTATTCAATTTTATGGATGCTTTGTTACCTAATTATTATTCAGGCTTTAGGCTTACTATGAAAACATGCTGTCTCACCTTTAGCAAAACAGCAAAGCCAGATTAAAACAAATGATCATATTTGTTAGATCCCTGTCATCATCATTTTAACAAATAGAAACAAGCCGGATCAAAACACATCCTTAGATTTGACTTCACTCAATACCTTCAGTGTACTGGTATTACAGAAACCTTTGAAATTATAAACCAGGAAGTTGCAGATTCAAACCCATTACAATGTCATATCTCTGTTTTTATTTCAGGTGTTGCAGGATGTTGCGCCAAGTCAACCATCGCTCCTCTGGACAGGGTCAAGATTCTCCTTCAAGCCCAGAACTCCCATTACAAACATCTGGGTAAAAACACCAGCAGCCAAACATATAAGACCAATAAGTGTTGTGTTTTTTCACACATCTGTGCCACATGAGTGAAACTTCTGATCTGTCCTCGCAGGAGTGTTTTCTACTCTCAGAGCTGTGCCACAGAAAGAGGGCTACCGTGGCCTTTACAAGGGGAATGGGGCGATGATGATCAGGATATTTCCTTATGGAGCCATTCAGTTCATGACCTTCGAAAAATATAAAAAGGTAATTTATTGTGGAATAACTTTTCCAGGGCAATGTTATAAAAACTGGGCGATATTTTAAACAATGATAGCAGTCGTCATATAAAATTGCCTCTGCTGTATGTGTATTTTTGGTGTAATGACATTTATCTTTAATTGGAGTGAAACCAATGACATTTCTGTGTGTTTCTTTGATTGGTTACACTTTTTCCTCCCATTACAGCTGCTAAGCACACAGGTTGGGATCTCTGGACCCATCCACCGCCTTATGGCAGGCTCTATGGCAGGTAATTCATCTTTCTCACTGATAACAGTCACGGCAGTCAGATATCCTTTACTATACTGAGATAGATCGTTTACCTCTAACATTTCCTGTATTGGTAAAAGGCACAATAACTATTTTGTTTTGATTTATTTATCTGGTACAACTTTCTAAGAATCTGGAAAAAAACTGTCTCACTATGATCCAGTTTAACGCTTCCCTCTTGTTATTGTGTTATTTAAGTTTACAATTCAGATTTTTCTGAAATCTTACAGGACAGAATCAGGATCCATCTGAGACTATTTTTACACCAACCCCCCAAAATATATAGCCATATTATTGTGTTTCTATGACGTTTTTTTTCCTGTGTTGTGTGTGTTTTTTAGGGATGACTGCGGTGATCTGCACCTACCCTCTGGATGTGGTCCGAGCCAGACTGGCCTTCCAGGTGACAGGAGAGCATCGCTACACTGGAATCTTCAATGCCTTCCAAACCATCTACCTTAAGGTAGAGCTCCACTTCTAAAACAATGTCGATGTGCTGAAATATGACACACACAGGACTTAATACAAGCATGCATTATGTATGGAGAGACATCAGTACATGCAAGCAGTTTTAAAAACATCAAAGATATTTATTAAAAATGCATTGAAAGGTTTTTTTCCCTTTTTTCCTCAGTGTTAGTGATGTTTTAAGCCTTTTAATTACTTTCTAACTATTTTGGCAGTTTATTTTAAGCTCTGATTACAAATTTGTAATGTTACTGTGTTATCAAAATATAGACTAGACGCTTTGACCCTTCATGACAAAAATGTCCTCACTGTAACCCATTAAAACCATAACTAAAACTGGGGCAATTACAGCAGAAAATCTTGCAGTTAAAATTGTAGTTTTCTACCATTTCCATTTGATTTAGCACTATATCTTCTTTCATTTTTTGGGGGGACTTAAGAGAATCTTCTTAAAAGAGAGGCACAAGGGTTAATAATGTAAACTCCATCTTCCTCCGTGTTTTTCTTTTCTGTGAAGGAGGGCGGAGTCTGGGGCTTCTACAGAGGACTCACTCCGACACTTATTGGAATGGCTCCTTATGCAGGTGATTACTCTCATTGTTTTTGCTTTGGTTGTGATCTGAGATCAGTGTGCAGCACAACCCTCATACAACCAGTGCCCTTTGTGTTTGTCTCCAGGTTTCTCCTTCTTCACTTTCGGCACCCTGAAGAGCCTCGGTTTGAAACATTTCCCCAAGCAGCTGGGACACCCCTGCTCGGACAACCCCGATGTCCTCGTTCTGAAAACTCACGTTAACCTGCTCTGCGGGGGAGTCGCCGGCGTCATCGCTCAGACAATATCGTAAGTGCTGTCGGCAGGCGGCCAGCGTGCCTTGAGCTGAGAAAGTGGCTGCGGATGTTATTGATTACACTGTAAATTGACTGTTGTGTCACATCGTGTCTCTTCTCACTAGCTACCCCTTGGATGTGGCGAGAAGAAGAATGCAGTTAGGAACCGTGCTTCCTGACCACAAGCATTGTGTGTAAGTATTACCAGTGTTCTTACTCTCCATTTGGTGGACTTAATTATATTATACCTGCTTGTGTGTTAAGCGCTCTGCATAGAATAATAGCGAGACAAATCTTTTGCTAGAGGATGCCTTGGAGTGTTGTTGTGGGCTAATTAAATTTTGCAGTGATTCTTATGCATGACCCTTAAAAGAGAAACGAATGAGAAACAATACTAGGAGTGTTGTGTGATTTGGAGAGTAATAATAGAGATGAAAACCTCTCACACAACATGAACTCCATCATTTCATTAGTGATGGGTTAAGTGCTCATATATCTAAAGGTTTAATTGGTACTGAAGTAGGCGTTAGTGTTTAATTCTGGGAGTTTCTTCAGGCAAGTTGTTCTCCGCTTTCTGTAATATGCACTCCTCAATAAATAATGTCCAATTCTCGCTTCTCCTAATTTGAATTTTAATTGAGGAGTTTCCTCCTTAAACCATTGTTTCCACATTTGGTTTTATAAGCCGCATTTGATGATGAAGTTTGTGCTAAAAACTGGAGAGAATTCAGTGGGACGTTTACATTAAATTTTAAAGTTCAATACTTCAAGCATCCAAGCAGCGTCACAAAAGTAATGAAGCTGTAAAACTACAGCAGTTCATATGTGTAGAAGTTGACACAATGCCAACACAAACTGGTCAAGTTTACAACATTAGCCTGAGATGAAAAGCACACATCTCATACAGATGTAGTTTTCTTATTTCAGAAGAAACCTTAACTTTAGATGTTAATTTCATGATTGCATCAGTGCTTATTTAGTCCTGCATCAGTTTGAATTTAGGACAGGTTCTTTGCCATCCTAGCTTTGGATAGGCTTTAGTTTTACCAAACTGTTAAGAATACTATGATAAAATAAGAAGCCTTTCTAAATGCAGTTAATAAACATGTTTCTGTTCTACCAGAAATCCTAAATGTCCTCCTAAACTGAGATCAGATAAAATTTTAGGCAGAATATAAGAATTTCTGCAATCAGGCTCAGGCTTAAGAGAGGAATTTGCTTTGGAAGGCTAATTAAAAAACGGCAAATCATGACTGTGACAACAACATAAAACTGTAGATTTTCGTCTCTTCATTCGTCTGATTTCTCATCTTTCACTTGAACAGATCACTGACCAAGACCCTCAAGTACGTGTATAACGAGTACGGGATCAAGAAGGGATTGTACCGAGGCCTTTCTCTCAACTACATCCGCTGCATCCCCTCCCAGGCCGTGGCCTTCACCACCTATGAGTTCATGAAGCAGACCCTCCACCTTAACTAGCTGTTTGTATACCTGCCGACCTCAGTGCTTCCATCATAGAGCGATCTACGTTTTCAACTATTCCAAGTAGAAATCTTTTTCCTCAAGTTCACTGAAGGCACAAAGGAAGGTCAGTTAAAATTGAGAGAGGAATATAAGACAGTAAGGTGCTCAATGTGTGTCCTGCATTTGAGCCACGCCCTCAATGGTGGATGCAGCAGGTCAGCGGCTCAGTTGTTTGGATGATTTTGGGAACGATGCGCTCTTAAACAACAGCACAACAACCCCCTGATTGTGTAGAAGCCCCCTCATACACACACATGCTCATAGTTTCACTCTTCATCTTCCTCCTGACCTTAAAGTGATATTTAGACTTTGCTTAAGATGATCAAATTAGCAGTTTTATTTTCAATAACTTTATGTTCAGAGAAGGGAACTCAGTGATATGCAGTTATTTGAAAACGTGTATCAGCCCTTAACATTTAAATTCAACACTTTTAACTGTTTATCACATCACCTTTTTGTTTGATTGTCTTTTTACTGAGTTAGCGATGAAAAGTTTGATGAATTAATCTGATGAATTATCATTTTTGCAGTGTGTCTTTAAATAACAGTGCAGGTTTTTGATGCAGTAACTTAAAGAGAAGTTGCTGTTTGTGCAATGTTGCCTTTGTCTTCTACTCAAATGTAAAATCAATACAGTTAAGCTACAATATTTAAGATGCAGTAACTGGGGTGGCACATTTTTTCAGTCAGTTGTTGTTTGCTTTGTTGGTTAATGTGCTCTCTGATTGTTTGTCTGCAGCTTTGTTGCGATTGAATTGAAATATTGTTTTCTCAGCTGCGATCTGAGATCTTTCAGTTAAAGATGTCATTATTTTGATGTAATTTGGACACAGGCGAGGCATGTCAGAGGGACCTGAAGGGACTCAGGAGAAATTTGCACTTCATCACTGTAGCATCACTGTTCATTTATTTATTGATTTAGCGAGCTGTTGCCACTGGATGGCAGCATTGAGTATAAATTTGTTGTTTACAATCAGAGCTGAATGACACATTCATAAGCATTTCATACAAGTCTTAACAAACACATCACATTTGGATTTTATTTTTCCGATATTGTTTAACAATGTCAAATTGTCAAATAGGATAGTATAATATATGCATATATATTTAGACTACTCTGTACAGCTACTGAATGAAATAGTCTTTTAATCACTTCTGAACCAATGTTTATGTGCTCCTCATCAGTTTGTATCCTCCGTTTTTCCGCCTCTTGCCTTTTTCTGCATTCAACGTCTTACTTCACCAGAGTGATTAATTACTGTGTTGTTTTAGAGATTCTTTGCACGCTTTCACTTGATGTCGCAGCCTTTCGGTCTGTGTGAGTGGGGAGAAACTGCAAAGAGCAGGACATTTTCAACAGTTTTTACTTATGACCCCGTAAAATGAAGCTGTGCACGACCGGCCGCCAGTTTTCTGTCCGCTTATCAACTATATAAATAGGCAATTTTGTGTCAAATCAAACATCTTGCAAACTGGTATAGCCTGAGTGAATTGATATCTGTTTCAGAAACACATTTCTCTGCTACTGCAATGAGTCGAATGTTAAATAGGCAGTCAGGGTCACCTCTACAGGATATACATAAAAATATAAATACTTATACAGAGACACAGGGCCAGGCCGGACACTGTCAGCAAGTCAGGTTCCCTGTAACTTTCCCAAAATAGTTTCATTTGAATAATTGCTGGAGGCCTGAAGAGATAAAACAGCCAAATATTTCACAAAAGCACAAATATACTTATCAGGCACTTTATTAGCTAGCAAGGTGTTAGAAAAGGTTCTGCTTACCTTGGCTGTTGCTTTTCTGTGATCTCAAACCAGTATGGTCATCTTCCTCTGACCTCTGGCACCAACAAGGCATGTTGGCTCAGAGAACTGCTGCTCACCGGAAATTTTCTCTTTTCTAACAATTTTCTATAAACCCCACTGATGGTTGTGAGTGAAGACCAGCCCGTCTGGCACCAACAACCATTTTAAAGTCACTTAAATTGTCTTTCTTCTTCATCCTGATGCTTGATTTAAACTTCAGCAGCATCTTGCCTTCACTATGCCTGCATGCTGAAATGCATGGAGTTGCAGCCATGTGATTGGCTCAATAGATAATAGCGTTAATGAGGAGTTGAACAGGTGTACCTAATAAAGTAGCCGGTGAGTGTATTTCCGCAACAATTCAGCCATCCTGCCAACCCAATTCCCCCAAATTATGAGGTGATTTTACATTCATGTTGCGAGTCTAAAACAATAAAAATCGTTCAAGTAATCCTGAGAACAGCAAGTAAAATAAACGAGCTGAAGTATCCAACTGCACCCACCTGCCTGAGCTCAAGAGTGTAATCACACACACATCCGAGTGATAAGTGCCAGCTGCCATTTTATTGTGCCACTCATGCTGCAGCACTGCTTGTTTGATTTCAAATACATGATCTTTCACTATATTCTGCTGTTGTTATCAATAGTATCCGCTGTGAGGGCAGATGCTCCTGCAGCTCACTGCAACAGACACGACAGAGAGAAGATGTTTATGTAAATGACTGTAAAAGTACACTGTGCTATTTTATCAAGCTGATGTTAGATGTGACTGAAACAAGATGCAGAGTTTTAAGAATTACTGATCAATGAAAATGCCTTTTTTTATTTGTATTTTGCTCAGTTTTATTTTCTCTGTTTGTACATTATCTGTTTTGGCTCCTCGAGAGTCTGAGTGACATTACATGTTCTTAAAACAGCACCGGCGCTCCTGTCTCTATTCTGTGTTTGAACGTGTGAGTGAATGAGATCATGTTGAAGCAGCGCAGGTGACTCACATTCGTTTTAAACCTTTTTCTAGATATTAAAAAAAGATCTAACATGTGAAGAAGGAACTAGGTCACAATAATTACAATATTGCTGTACTGGAGCTAGTTATCAGCAAGTTTTCAAGTTATGATCGCATATCGCCTGTTGTGTTTACATGCACGTTTGTTTACAAAAGAACGTTTTAACCAATATGATGCCATAAACAGCAGGGTTTTCCCTCATCGGGTAATTATAAGAGCTGCATCAGAGCTTTTTCAGTGAAAACTATCGTACACTTACTGCTCAGCTGGTCCATTTCTCTTCTCTTCACAGCTTCACTGTGGGAAAAGGCTCAAGCAGCTAAAAGCTCTCCATTTTACTGCTCTTTGTGAGATTGGACTTACATTATTATGCTATTATGTTATGATTATATATGACATAAAGAGTTCCTAAGAGATCAATTATAATTTTTATTTCTTATTTATTTCTGACAAAAAGAAAAATGCAGAGCGTGCCAGCCCTGTCAGGGAAAGTGAATTCTATATCACACATCTGAATTCCAGCTGCACATACAAACCTCTGTTCATGTTTATGTCACAGTTTCAGCTGTAAAACCACAGAGGAACTCTACAAGTCATTTGCATTTATTTCACTGACTCTGAATTACACCTCCTGTTTGTGTCACATACTGATTTGACTGGTAAATAAGATGTGTAAAAGATGTTTCCACATCATATTTTAAAACCATGCCTTTATTGTTTTTTTTTTTTGGTCAGTAATGCTGGAATTCACTCTATTGTGCCTTTATGAAGCACCTTCCTACTATTCCCACACCAACACAAAGAATTTGGTTTTAACTTTCTGAAATCAGACCCCATCCCCTGCATTCACGTTCCTGTTTGTGCCCCGGAAATCATCCCTGATAACACATCCAGGAAGGATAGTTGTATTATATTGTGACCTTATTTGTTCTATGAGGGTGGAGATCAGAGTCCTGCACCTCCTTCTTCTGCCTGATTTCAGTTTGTTGTTTGTGCAAGAGAAAGCGAACAGAAACATTTGAGCAGAAGGGGAAACTTGCTTAATATCTTGGTGTGAATCTGTCTCCGGTGGCGGTAGAATTGGTTTTCAGCAGGTTTCTTCACCTTCAGAGGGCATTTGGACCTGTGTGAGCATCATGCCTTCTTACACCGTGACTGTTTCCACAGGCAGCCAGTGGTTTGCAGGGACGGATGATTATATCTACATCACACTGGTGGGCACGGAGGGATGCAGCGAGAAAACGCTGCTGGACAAAGCTCTGTACAATGACTTTGAGAGGGGGGCGGTAAGTGATGGCAGTTGCTCTGCTGGAGAGCTGTGAGGATCACTTTATGTCAAATGCATTCTTTTTAATTTCTGGTGAAAGGTGAGCTTCAACATCTGCTAACAATGGGCGAGGTTGTTTGCGTGGTGATGTAAAAGAGGAAGACGTTACGACTGATGTAACCTGAGGTTTATTTTGTTATAAAAACGGTTTTATTTTTTAGATTAACGGGTGAAAATAAGTCTATGAAAATGTTTAATGCTGTGAGCATGAAGCAGATGCTAACAGTAAATATAAACTGGATGTTTCTTTGAAAGTTAACATTAATCACTCACAGACAGAAGGTTTTTCTGTCTGTCAGAAGGTTTATTTAACTCACATCTGTCTTAATTCAGGTTTGTCCTAAACCTACATGTGCCTTGTGTGAATTTATGTGAAATGGTGTTTCAAAAATTACTGACTAAGTCTACACACCTTAGTGAGTAAATTACATTATTATTTTAGCACATATGACCAGTGGTGATAGAAGACTTTAAGTAAAAGTACTAATGCCAGACTGTGAAATGACTCCACTACAAGTAAAAGTCCTGCTATCAAAAAGAACTTGTTTAGCATCAAAATGTACACATTGTGTAGAATGGCCCCAGTCAGATTGTTATATATATATTCCAAATATATCATTGGATTATTATTATAGCTCATGCATTCATGTTAGCAGTAATTTAAAGTAGTACCTAATATACTGTTTTTTAAAATAATATACAAAAATGCATCTACATTTTGAATTTGAAATAAGTCCTTCATGTTACATCTTGACCTAGAAAGTATATTAAGCTGTCAGCTAAACGCAATGGAGTAAGATATTCAATATGTGCCTCAAAATGTAGTGAAGCACAAGTATAAAGCTGCATATTCCCCAATTCTACAACGCTTTTATCCCAAGTGATCTACATTTGAGTGTGGAAATACTCAAGTAAAGTACAAGCACCTCAGAACTGTATGAATAATTTAGCCCCTGACTGAATGGCAGGTGGACTCCTATGACGTGAGGGTCGGGGAGGACCTGGGTGAGATCGTGCTGGTGAAGATCGAGAAGAAGAAGTACTGGGTGCTGGATGACTGGTACTGCAGGTACATCACAGTGAAGACGCCGGCTGGAGACTATTTGGAGTTCCCCTGCTTCCGCTGGCTGGTCGATGACAAGGAAGTGGTGCTGCGGGACGGAAGAGGTACATCAGGTCATTTTTGTTGGCTGAACAGCATGCCTGCCTCCTCTTTATCATCATTCAGAGTCTGCAGTCTGTTCCATTGCTCACTTTGTCTGTTGCAGCACATCTGCCTCAGGATGATAAGACCAGCCTGGTCAAGCAGCACAGACAAAAAGAGCTGGAGACGAGGAGAAAAACCTACAGGCAAGTTTATTCTGCACATGCAGTGTGT
>JAOWBC010000318.1:10980585-10998563 GCA_028566105.1 Hypoplectrus providencianus
AGTCTTTGAAAATACACAGCTGACCTGGTAGCCCTTCTGTCTTTTCATGTTGGCTATTATATTTCAGGTAGCTTCAGATATTAAGGCAAAAGGATTACTAAATCCCTCCCTTGGTGATAGAAAATTATATGAAGTATGAAATACAAAAATGCTTCATATAATATGAAGAACACCAGTTCAAACAAGGCGAACGCAGAACAATCAGTGTGGTATTAACTATGCTTGCACAACTTTATGAGATGGGATTAACAGCTTGTTTGCTGTGTGAAAATATGTCAGCGGGCATTGTTGTAATCAAAACATTACAGAGGAAATAAATCACAGGATGTTGCTTCATTAGGTTGGAACATTCAGTGAGGGGGAGTGAATATAACCGGCCTTAAAGAACCCCAAACCCCTATAAAACAATCAATATTGTCAAAACATGAAATAAAGTTTGGTCTGATTTTTCTAGTCAGCCCTGGAACAACTGTGTGACTAATGTTTCTATTGGGAAAGATATTAAATGTAAGATTAAAATAGTGACTTTTAATTCACAAATACAAGTTGTAATTCTTCCTACTTCTAGCCATGATCATGCTGTGTCCACAGAGGTGCAGGATTTATATACATTACAGTGCAGCGCAACCACAGGGAGTAAAATGTGACGGGAGTATAAATGCACTGAAACTGCCTGGGGTTCAGAGGGTTCAAGGGGAAGAAGCATGATTATCTTAAACCTGAAATCAATGCACACAAGGGAAGGAAAGGGGTGTAAAGAAGTGGACACAGCGGACAGAAAGGCTGACGGGAGGAACACAATTGGAAAATCAAAAGGTCAAAGTTGAAATGTTTACCTGGGATTCTTCCGGCTGCATGAGTAAAGAAAGTGTAAGTATCATGTATTACCAAAGACTCAAAGACAGATTGATAGTAAAAGCGCAGAAATTCAAAGTCAAATATTACAGTTGGATTTAATTCATCATGCAATCACAGACATTTAATCCGCTCCATAAATCAAAGCAAACAATACATTTTAAGGCATTACGCAGAACGTTGCTGTAGCCTTTGCAAGCGAACGAAGAGAAAAACATAACGGGGCTCTGTGTGACTTGGCAGAGGACAAACGGGACTGGTGAGGAGCTATTTGGCATCACCATGGTGATTGAACCTGACAGCCCTCTGGGACTCTAACAAGTCTGAATCATCAGGTCGAGCTAAACAAGCACAGCTTGCTCTTCCATCTGTACACTGTCTCAGCCGCACCAAATATGCCAGAGAAGAGTGAGTGGCAGCAGATGACGTGCCAGCAGATGATACAGCAGCTCATCACTGAAGCAGCCGACTCCATTTTTAGCCCTGATAGTGAAAGCGCCGCGCTCGGACGGTAGCGCCGGCCATCAATCTGTCTGAACAAGGTGCTGCTGATCACTAAGAACAGGATAAACGTTAGCGCCAGAGCTGCTAAAGTGCCTTTTTTAAAATTCTCGTCACGTTTCCCTCCTATTCTAACATTTTAAGAGACCATAAGGTTCTGCTGAACACTTGTTTCCACAGTCTGTGGTAAGCAGCAGCTTCATGTTCGGCACATACACATAATTTTGTAAATGGTGACAAAAAATGCAAACACAGGCTGTGGGTTCAGAGTGAAGCGCCCCAAAAAAATCTAAAATGAATACTTGGAAAATTTTGGGGAAAATATGCTTCTTTGGGCTCTCTCCTAGAGGCTGATACTTTGCCTTGTGTGTAAACATGAAGCTACAGTCAGCAGCTGCTCAGCTTTCACAAAGACTGGAGGCCGGGAGAACCAGCCAATTCAACGAATAAAAGTATTTCTCCAAATGTAAAACTCTGCTTTACTGATATTAAATATTAACATCATTGTGTGTTAAAGCTTTCAGCTATTGTGTGTAGTGTTTGCTACAAACATGCAGGTGTCAATCTTGTGCTAATTGCTGTTACATTACGATGCCGTGACACCAAGTTAAAAACAACCAAACAAACTTAGCCACCATTTCTACTCCCGAGGGCCATTTCTTTCCATTTAGTGACCTTCAACATGTCATTTTTATTCACACCACGCACACAAAACCTCAATCTAGCCCCCTTCAAGAAGTAAAGATGAACCAAAATCACCTCACTTTGCCGCATTGACCTCGCTCTGAAAGTCTCAATCTCAAATTGGATCTTTGAATGTTAGATGTAAATATCTACTTCTATAATCTCTTTGCTTTTATCTCCCAACTTTTCTCTTTTATGGACTACAGGTCTGAAATCAAAGTGAACTGAAATGAACTGAAAATGTACAGACAGAAAATCATCTCTGAAAGCATCTCAGCACACTTTTCTACACATTTGTTCGTGACTTTGATGCCCACTGAGCTCCCGCGAGTGAATTACGCCCACATATCTTCCAGTCTTGGAGGAGATTTTCACACCGCTAATACTCACACCGCTGAATAATCACTACAGTTCTGCAGATTTGTCATTAACTACTGCACATGAATGACTCAGAGACAGTGGATGAATGGATGACATCTAACAACACGAACACAGACAACACCACCTCAGTGCTTTTGTGTGCTCGTGTGTCTCTGCTGACCTTGTTTGATTTCCTCCGCTGTCCTGTCGATGAGGACGTAGAGCGACCACACCACGCAGGTGATGGCGATGACATGGAAGGTGACCGAACACATGATCTTCCTTCTCTCGCTCGCCGTCATCTGTAGCTTCTCCCACTGCGGCACAGAGCGGGGGCGGGACAGGAGAAGGACAGAGGAGGTCAACGATGCAACTCATACACAAGGAGACAAAAGCTTTTAAACACACACTTAACACTTAAAGCAATTAAACCGTTGGCTTTGTTTTTCTGGAGTGGCTCAGAGTGTGAGAGAAATATTTGATGGAGAGATTTCAGCCCCTGTCATTGAGAAGCAATGCTACATAATGTTTCCTGGCATGACGAGAAGGACGGAGAAGAAAAGTGGCATGAGGCACCCGGCACACAGAGCACTGCTGCTTGTTTGTTACAATGCATCAGGAAATTAGCCAGGCAGTGAAAAAAAAAAAAAAAAACAATACCAGCACCATCAGATGAGTGATTAGGCACTGTAGGTTCTCCCAACATACAAGATGCATTCGTCATGGTTTCAGTTTTAAAAGGACAAATGCAGGGTCTCTCTGACAGAGAATTAGGCATCGTCTTTGAGTACCTTGAAAAGCACTATATAAGTTTAATGCATTATTATTATTATTATTATCATGGTGCAAGATGATAACCAGAATCCTGTGAGATAAACACCTCCACATCTCATCTTTGCACACTTACACATGAACTTCAGTGTTCACCAGTGGGATTCAGAAGCTATTAACAGCGGAGCATTTGTTTAAGGCCCTTTGTGCAGCTAATGAAGGGTGGAGGAATTTTAATTAGAGTGTCCTGCTATCTCCAGGCCACCACGATTGATAAGAGCCTTTAATGGGAGTGTACTGCCTCTGAACCATTTCAAATGAATCACAACCCCCCTCAAACAAGTTCCGCTTATAAAAACGGCTTCAAAGCTCGGTGTCATGCTTGTGTTATCTGCGTGACAGATTGGAGGCTCCTTTTGGCATTTTTCGGCTTCATAACGAAGAAGTGACGTGAGCTTAGTTGGGACCCTTGGAGCTGTCGCCTGAAAATATCAGCTGAGCTAACAAACTTCTGCATAAATTGACTTCAGAAAGGTGTGTAAACAAACAAACCGTGCCTCACCTTGCGCAGCGGCTTGAGCTTGGTCTCCATGATGAACTCATATTTACAGAGCTCACAGCAGCGCGTGTCGGAGCTCTTGATCCACTGCTGTAGACAGGCCTGGTGGACGAAGCGCAGGCTCCCCGTGCAGTGGCATGGTGTGATCAGAGGACTCTCGTCATCCCCTTCACAGTGACAAATCCTACGGGAGCCAAAGAATACAGTCAACACTAAGCTACAGGCAAGGCAGCTGTAATAGGAGGAAGACAGGGGAGACGAGAGATCAAAAAGAGAAAAGTTGGCAGGCAAAGCTGACAGATATTTCCCCAAACTCCACAGAACTTGAGTTTTGCAAGATAAGTCAGAAAGCTCGAAGCCTGCTCTCACCATATATACAATAAGATGAGATGTTGAGAAAAACACTCATTTATTCCACTTATGCTACAGATATTGAAGACAGGTGGGGATATTATTTCACAAATAAAAGACCCTGAGCGCAGAAGACAGCACATGTCCCGCAAGAATAAACTCAATCAAGACAAACTAATTTGATTCAAAGCAATTCATTTGCAAATCAAAATAACATTTCTTGGAAATAACCTTCTGTGTTCTTGCAACGTCGCTGCACAAAATTAAACACAACAAATCTCATCTCAGATACCCTGCAGTTGTAGCAGCAGCAAACCAAAGTCTCACTGTTGGAAAAATGGATGCAAGCTGCATGTAATGATAACAACGTTAGCAACCTGACACAGGGCCTCATCCATGTTTTTACTTAAAAAGACCAACTTTCATACCCTGGCATACCTTGAAAGCTGCATCTCACTGCAACCCTACATATAAGTTGTTATTTGTTAAACATATCCCGACAAACAGCCTCACAGCACCGTCAGATGGACTCAAGCACTCCTCCATCAACACCAACACACGTGCTTGTAGGCTATGTCACGCAAACAGTTCGGCTGTAGCCTCTTGGGGCTTCATTCATCTCTCCATCCCCTCAGTCTGGTCAGAATTTGATAAAAAAGGCCTTCTGCTTCAACCTGAAACATCCTACAGGAGCATGTGTAGCTGTAGAAAGCACAATTTCTCATTTTGTATGTATTTAACTTTGTGATTTAATAGAACTGAGCTACACCACAATCTTTCCAAGTACCCCTGGTTGGGAATCCCTGCAATGCATAAACACAAGTGTTAAACTTTAATCTTAATCTAAAATCTTCTCAAATGCATTATTTGCTGTAAAGCCTCTCCATGCAATTGCTTTGAGCTCAACAGGTGCATGTGATGTTATGTCCATCCCTTGAAGATGCTTGTAAAGTCTCTAAGTTATTCTGAGCACAGATACCGACAGCTGGAACATTCGATTTGGTGTCTGCTCCCTCTAAGGACCGCCGGACAGGCTTTTCTCAGCAAGAGGAACCAATCAGATTTTAATATCAGACTGGAGTGGTCCCCTTCTCCTCCTCAAGATCACATATCGGACACTGTCTGACAGGCTGGAGGACAGAAGCTATTAGTCACTGCCGCTAAGGAGGAGGTAGATAGATTGTGTCCAGAGAATCCAGAGTATGTACACACATTCACTCGTACGCCTGCCAACACAGAGAGTTCAGTGGTAAGGGACGAAATGAGGGATTGGAGAAGATTATTAAAGTTACTTATTACCTTTGAGCCAGATCAACATCACATGCACACACACCACGAGCAGGAAGCAGAAGTCATTGTGATCTCAGAATCATGTGGCTCTTCATATCAGGGCCTCAGAGGGAGAGCTTTCTTCAACCACAAGTACAACAAGCTATGCAAATGAAGGCGACAGTACAAGCATTTTCCTGGTTCAAGCATCTGGTAGAAAGACTGTTTTTTCAGCAGAGAGTATTTTTTATTCCCCCCGGAATGAATATACAAGTAAACGAAGGCATCAAAAGAAGGTGAAGAGAGAAAAGAATGCAGAGCGTTTAAATGGTGTTGTCTTTATCCTGGTTCAGCGGAGGATAAGGACACATGGAGACACACATGCACACCCACATGCACCCACACATATTAGAAAGTGAGCGTGCAACATGACGACTATTTCCAGACTACACTGATCTGGCCAAAGCGTTACAAGATTACACGACAAAGTGAACAAAGGGGGATAAAAATAGTTCATTTATACGGGTTTCTCAAATAGCGGAGGAGGAGGAGGGAGGGGAATGAGGACCGAGGGATTAAGGGATAGAGGAGGCACAATTAACATCTCTAGAAGAGTGTTTTTTTGTATTGGTTATGGCTGAGCTGCTCTGTTTGTTTGCATGGATCACGAAATGATGAACTGCAGATTCTCTTCCCACACATACTGTTGTGCACTCTTTAAAAAAAAATAAAAAATGAAAGAAACAAAACAAAAACCTGCCTGAGGACCTGGACTCTTTTGGTGCTCATATCAAGGGTTGGCGCCTGCTGAAATGGACCGATTTGACAAATTATTTTAATGTTTATGTGGATTTTTTTTTTCAAACGTAGGAGGGAAAAACAACAGAAAATCCCTAAAGCTGCACACAGAGTCACAGTTGAAATAAAGTGATCAGTAGACAACATCAATGGTGAGGCACAGTAGAGATCTTGAGCTGAGAAATGTAGGTTTCATGCTAGATGCCTGCCCTAAACTGCTGCAAACGGCACTTTAAAGATAGAAATCTCACAAATAGAGCACATATCTCCGTCATTCAAAGTGACATTAAACAGAATAATCCCAAACAGCTAAACTTTCCGTATCTGTGCCAGCAGCAGTGGCATATTTCAAGCTTTGGAGGAAAGTTAAAATTTAATTTGCATCACTTAAGCCGCCAAAACACACCCTGTTTAACAGTGATTTTAAGATGGCAGAGGCACTGATACAGTATGTCAACATTAAAATGTGAGAAGCAAAACAGAGTCGGGAAATCACAAGCTGAGAGGGGGAAACAAGCTCGGCAACATTACAGCCCTGGCGAGGCGTTCACTTTGTTCCTGTTCGCTCATGTCTCTTTCCTCGTACTTTTCTCCTGTGGCACGCAGCCGATCTTTGCACTCCTCACTTCTCTGCGCGTGTCGCTTTAAGATCCCCTCCCTTCAGCGATTCCCTCCTCTGCCCTCGTCCTGAAATGTTTATGTGTTTATTTTCAAATTAATTTTTACAACACCATCTGTTTTTTGGGTGTGTGTGCCTGCTAAACAGGTTTTCATATGGGTGGTATGGGGCAGCGTGCGACATCTGAGGCGTTTTGTTCTCAGCCTGTTTTCAGTGGGAACAGTTTCCACACTGCCAGAGACACGCTGATCAGAGGAAGACACAATTCAATTAGAGGCGACACCACTGGAAGCCAGCTCCTATCTGACTCTTTTCCCCTTTCTGCACGCCTGAAGAAGCAACTTGTTTCTCTTTCTGTGGCCATGTTGCCTTATTGTTTTAAGTATAAGCATAAAGGTGCTCGAGGCTCCAGGTTTGAATCCCTGTTTTATTTGTAGTGCTTTACGAGTTTGGGCATGAGGACCACAGAGGATGATCATTCAAATGAGCAGAGCATGCAAGGCTTAAAACACTGAGAAGAAGAGATAAGCAGAGGCAAAAGGCTAGAAGTGGAGAAGGTGAAAAGACAATCACAGCTAAGAAATGAAGCCTCACTGCAGTGATTACCATTCAAAGGGTGTCCATGTCTATCTAAGTAAAGACAGGTTAAAGGTATGATATGCACTTTTTCCATGTTAAAGTCTTTAACCAACAGGATGGTATCATATCTGCTTTGCACATGCATCAGTTGTAGTTGAAGCTGCACTAAATGTACTTTTTTTATCCAGGTATTAGCCACGTGTTTACACTCTAATAGAGTAAGGTTGTTTTTAACAGGTTGAAGGATTTTAGTCATCAGACGTCTCGATTAAGAATCCTGGAAACAAGCTGGGCAAACTTTAGCAGCAGCTTGGCTCGCAGCCTTTCTGCTGATGTGCCAAACTACCAACATTTTCGACGTGAAACTAATCTATTCAGTGTTTTCAGCAGTTTTAATCAGGTTTGTTTGTTTTAAAGAGGAGACCTCTGCAAATTTATTCAGTTCTTGGTATAATATGAATGAAAACATATTCAGGAGAAACTCACTGCAGTGACAGCAATGATGGTAAAGACACAACTCCCATAAACCCACTTCACTATGTTACCAAACATTTTTAACTGCATAACATTTAATGTTGTGTTTAAATGACACCTGCTTTTATGTGTTTTTTGCTGATCAAGAGATGAGAGAAACTTACATAGCAATGAATGTCTAAAAGGCAAATCAGAAGACAAATACTTGCTAATCGACAAAGGAATGAAAATTTAAAAAAGAAAGTATCGCTGGAAATCAGCTTGGGAAATATCTTATAAATAAATCAATGAAGTTTTTTCATTAAAATGTTTTTTTGTACCTTTAAGTTCCTCTAAAAGGTTAGACTTCTGAGAGGGAAAAAGACCTATTCAACTCTCAGGAGACTTTCAATCGTTACTTCCTGAAATGTTGTCAATAAAGAGCAAGCTAATAATTAACATGCCATTCGTCTGTTCAAACCAACCACCCACCCACAAAGGCGAGGTCAGGCTCACGCTCTGAGCTCACGCTTCGAGCCACCTGACAGAAAGCTGCCATTATATGTTTGTTTGTGTGTGTGTGCGGTCAAAGACTACACAGGCTATTTGAAGCCAATAATCTGTCTCCTGATCTCTGATCCTGGTCACCTTGCCAGTTCTAAGCTCACGTTTCTCTGTCAGCCCACAGCTGACGTATACGAGACGTATAATCTGAACCGGACTACGTGCACATACCTCAGCTGGGGGACATGAGAACATGACAGACACATGTAATTGATATTCCTTTGTGTGTAAGACTTAACATTGTGTGGGTCTGAGTATTGACAGATGGATACTGTAACCCAAAGGGCCTCTACATGATCCATGTAGGGCTCCAAATGTTTTTCTTAGAGACTTAGTAAGATCTACTGCAACCATCATCAGTAGGGGCCACGCAGCCATGACCTGATCCACCATCAAACATTACTCACATCTGTCCTGCTCAGCATCGCCTGGCTCTGCCTCGCACGCAGACGACCACGTGAAGAAGACTGATGACGGCCACGTTGACCCAAACAGACAGACTCCATCGCTTCAACGTCTGCCATTTCTCAGACGCACACACTCCATGCTTCAAAACTATTACATTTTCTACCCTAACCCATGCCCCTCTATCTTTTTCTATTCCTCCCTCGACTGCAGTGATTAAAGCTTACGGGCAAAATCAATCACAAATTTTCACAGCCTATGTAAGACACCTTAATGTTTCATCGATCTGGTAACAATGAAAAATTATTTTAAAAACACAGCTTGACAGCACAATGAAAAACATGACACACCACTGAGATAACGGTGAAGTGAAATGAAACGTTGTGAAATGAAATGAAGTCATATTTCTGTTCTAGGCACACATGTGGGGTTGAATCAGGACAGTTTATGGTGAAGCAGTGTGTGTGCAGACTACAGCTTCTATGTGTCAGCTTCTCCTGAGTAACAGCTGCACTCCAAGCGTGGGTTTTGAGGACAATTGTTGTTGTGGTGTAGGATTTTATTTATTTATTTATTTTTTTGCTGGGTTATACTACAGGATGAGAAGCTCTCCACTACTCCACAGGGCTCTGGGGTTCACTGCCACAGGGATGGTCTGGGCTCTACCAAGTCACAGGAAGGGTTGGTGTGGATTAAACCATCCAGACAGTCACCCACCTGCACCAGTCTCCAGAGAGCGAATAGGGTGATAGTGGCCCAGTTTTCTCTGACAAAGGGGACGGGCAGCAGTCCAAGTCGCTGTCTTCATCCATAAAGCACAGGGGGGCTTGAAGAGCACCTGTCCCAGCCTCGGTGTCTTTATCTGGGGTGTGCAGCTGGCTCCGTGGCCCTGGAGCTGGACTGGGGGAGTCCTCCTCAAACACATCGTCATCTCCCAGTAGTTCCTCGACGGGGAACCCTGCTTCGCTACCATCTAGCATGGCGCTAGAAGACTTGATGTGGAGGTGAGAGGCGTAGCTGCCCATCTCAGAGCACTGCAGGCTGGCCGAGGTGGAGGATCGAGAGAAGGGGAGGAGGAGACGGAGGAAGTTGGCGTTTGGAGTGTGATGAGGATGGAGGTGGGTGTTGGAAAGAGGGGGAGGAGGGGCGATGATGGCCGGGTCAGATGGGAGACAACTGGGGGTAGAGGGGCCCAACATGTATTTGTAGTTGTTGGTGAAGGAGGGGACAAGGTGGGGATGGGTGCATGTTGAGAAGGCCGGGTTTGGGTTCTGGTGTGTGGGTGCTGCAGCCAGTTTGCCGTTGAGTGTGTGTGCCCTTCGATCCGAAGGTGGCTGAGCAGGTTCGGGCTTCAGCTCCAGCTCTCCCTCAGAGCAGGTGCGGTCTATAAAGTGCAGACCTCGACAGAGACTGTCCACACGTTGGCCCACGTCGTTCAGAGACACAGAAAACCTGAGCGGGCTGCTGGGGCGGATGTTGACGGAGGAGGGGCGGAGCAGGGAGAGCCAGTCTCGCTGTTTGGTGTGTTTGGAGGCCGGTAGGGCGTCTGTGCAGAGCGTGGTCACTGAAATACCTCCTGAGCCTTGACAGGCTTTACCGTTCGCATTCAACAGAACCACTGCTGTCTGCTTCTGACCGTCCTGATCCGCACTGGGAGTGCCAAAGTGTTTGTGCATGTGTGTGTTTGAAAGAGGAACGTGAGTGACAATGGTGGTAAAGGACAGCAGGAGGAGGAATGACAAAGGACAAAAAAGAGAAATGGAAAAGACATCATGCATTTGAAAACAAAGGAACTTGATAAAAAGGAGATCAAAGGTTTTGGAAGTTTTGCCTCTGCAGGAAAATCACACTGGATGTCCCATGTTTCTCTAAACTCATTTCACTGCAGGTTTCATTGCAACAAGGTTTCACACAGGGAGTGTTTTGCTCAAGGGTAAAGGGTGAGAATCATCCACTGATTGCGTTCTTCATCAGTAACGGACTGATAAATAGATTCAACTTATTGTCCTCAGGTGTTCATATCACTGTAGACATAACTGATATGACGGAGTGAAATGAGGTGGTTTGTACCTGCAGATGTCCTGGCTGGAAGGGGAAACCGACGACCTGGAGAAGCTGCATGGAGCGTTGACTGAGGTCGGGCTACCGGCCTGAAAGAGAAAACAAAGATGTTACTAAAGAATCAACTACTGTATTATTCAAGACAGGATCAAATCATATTTCCTGTGTTGCCAGGAAAGGTCCAGTGTGGTTAGAATTATGATAGCCTGAATCAGATCTCAACAGAAAGAGTGAAAGCGTGCCACGCACTGATGCACAGGATGATAAAAAAGGAGAAACACAATACTGGCAGTTAATCCGTCTGATTAAAGTAGTGCCAGGGAAAATCTGTCTCAGTGCATCACAGAGCCGGCGAAACACCAGGCCGCCACGGAGCGAAGCGCTCAGGAGACAGAGGGAGAGTGGTGAAGGATGAGGTGGAGAGAGGCACAGCTGGAGGACGTGAGGCTGCACACTTTCTCTGCCTCCACAGAGAATCTTTAAACAGATGCACCTGAAGGTCGAAGCTGTTATTATAAAAAAATACCCTCAGCATTATCCAACATTTTACAATATTTATGATTTACACAGGCTGTGGTGAGGATTACTTAAAATGGGCTTTTAAAAGTTTGGCCCTCCATAGAATAAATGTTGTAGAATAAAGTAAATGTTTGCCCTTTATGAAACAGTGACTCCATTTACATGCACGCTAATATCTACTATGAGTTAAAATATGACATTATTCAGAATATAATAAGGGTCAGGTAAACAGCTATCCAGTTTGGATATTCAGAAGCACATTCTGATTAAAACATGTGGGATATGCTGATATTACTTAGATTTTAGAAGCATTCTTTGTATTTGGGGCATTCAGAAAATAGGTCTCAGCTGGAGCTTTTTCTACAACTGACTAATTGTACAACAATCCCATTTCTATGTTTTATGGTCAGGTCTGGACGTAACTGATGGTCTTAAACACACCAAATACCCAACAGTTTTCAAGGTGAATGCATGCCCCCAGAAATTAGAGATGCTGACAGGATTCATTTTAATTCATTGATAATAAATTATACACAGCTGTAACTTATTTTACACCGAGCAAACCCAAATATTGATAACTATTTATACAGAATATGAAGCAATTCAATAATCATTTTCCTCAGTATCATTACACATGTAAATTAGATGTGGCATCTCCAGCATTTCTGTGTGATCTCCTCAGAGGTTCTATTTATAGAAAAGCACAGACTTCACAGCATCTATTAGTCTTTAAAGTTGTGGCACCTCTCGGCTTTTCTCCAGCCACAGACACTCGAGTTCACTGCCAAGCTTTTCCAGGAAAGTGTGTCCGTCACTTCTTATATCCTGAATTGCCAAATTAGAAATCTTGCCAAGAAAACTACTTGTGACTTCCTGTATTCTGTTTGCAGCGACTTCAGGAAGTTTTAACTGAGGACAAAGTGAGACTAGCTGTCCTCCCTACTCCCAGTCTTCATAATCAGCTAGTTCTGCTTTTATATTTAGCATGCAGACATGAGAGTGACATCAATCTTCCCAAACAACTCCTAACAAGACTATGAATAAGCCTATTTCTTAATTATTAAGTGTTGAACTATTCTACAGTGACGAGCAACAGCACACAGAGTGGGTGGTAAAGAACAGGATCAGATGGTGTTTGGGTTGCTAACGTAAAGACACGGGGGGGCTGGTCATTTCAATAAGGAACTAATTACTTATTGATTTCATTTCTAACTAAGGGGGAATTTATGGTTCATGGCCTGACACCAATCAATAGAAAATTCAATGTCCGGCTCTGCCCTTCAGTCTGTGTTTCTGAACAGCACAGCGTCTTTTTTTAAACTTGCACACACACACAATGTTCTTCTCTTTCCTATTGTTCTTCTTAAATAGTTCATCCAAGGATGACTTTTAATATTTATTTCATATTTAATTAGATTTTCCCATTTTCATATTGACATTCAGAGCGGATGTTTGGAGCTCCTGTAGCCTGCCGGAGTAAAAAAAATGAAGAGACAGCTCCGAGAACAGCGTGAAAGACAAAAAGATCAGATCAAAGCCATAAAACATTATTATAGCAACCAGCACTATATTTAACTGCATGCTGCTTCAGCTCTTCACTTCAACAACGTCTAAAGAGAATAAGCTGATGACACATGCTGAGCTACAGCATCCTGTGACTGAAATCCCACTGTAAACTGATAAATCAGAAGTGAATCTTCTGTCTTTATTCCTTATTTTATTCTAGCTGTGTAACATTATGTTTCTGTGCTGTCGCGCCTCTGTTAATCATTTGTGATGTAATCTCATGGACGATAAATAAAGAACTCTGTCTCTTTTACTAACGCTGCTGATAGAAGAGACAGTAATGATTAACTTCCTAAAAACAGTCATAACTGCTCCGTCTTTTATGAAGAGGACCTGTGATGAACAAATACATGAATGGTAGCGTTTATTTGAGAGGTGGATGCATTTTACTTTAGTAAAAATTGGGAAAATAAGAATGTTTACTATCTAATTTATCCACTCAGTTCTTGTTTCATTTATTCAACACACTAATTAGATATAATATAGTCTCGCTTCCTCCTCTCATTGTAATGAACCTTGTTTATATTGCTTGGAAACAGTCTCTCAAGTCATTATCATAACTACTTATTTAACCTCTCTCCTTGAGCACTTCCACTCCCCACACACACTTCATCCACGCATAAATCATCCTCTTTCCACTTGTTATACCTTCTCTCCTCCTTTTATTTCTCCAACACCCCTTTTATCACATCTGCCATTACCACGGCCTTCATTCTTCATTTACCGTCTCCATCTGTACCCGGAGAGAACCGAGAGCTCTCATTTCCGAGCCACAGGGGCCTTTCAAAGAACAACTTTAAAAATCTAACAGGAACAAGGAATCACTGCCTCCCAGCGAGAAGCGTTTAACAGGCCTGACACATCGCTGAACAGACTGTGCCAACGGACCAGATGTGGACAAGATGCAAATAGAAAACTGGCATTAAAAATACGCATCGAAATGTATTTTTCACCTTGAAAATACAAAACAAGCCCAAGGTGCCAGCATCCACTCGTCCTCATCACTTTTTACATCACATTATGGATTTCTCATCAAAGTGTTTGTGTGATAGGAGTTAACTCTGTGTATTATAGCCTGGCGTGATAAGGTTCATGTGTATTCTGGTGACCCCTCACCCAGGCATGGGTTTATGGATTAGCTTGAAACTGGATTTTGTATTAACCTTCACTCTGTTGTCTCATGTCCCTCTGGAAACTAATTCTTCCAGAGGATCATGAGACAACAAACTTGTAAAGATTAATAGATGTAGAGCTGACATGATCAGCTGATTGATTAATTAGTTCATTAATTAATTAGTTAATGTGTAATTTTGAAAGCAATCTTTTGAACAAATGCTTAAAATTTTCTAATTTTAGCTTCAAAATGCAAAATATGGTGTTTTTCTCTGATAAACTGAAATATTTCAGATTTTGATTCATCCATTCATTGAGGAATAATCTGCAGAATAATCTGCCGTCAAAAAAATGTATACAGTTGCAGCCTAAATAGCTGAAGAACCAGTTTGAAGACATGTTTTTGAGGCTGCTTCAGAGAAAAAGTGCAATTTCCATGAGTATTTACATTGTTTTTTTGTTTTTTTAGCCATTCCCCTGTTGGTGTAAATTCACAACTTTGCAGTCAAATAGGCAATAATGACATTTTTCACCAAAAGCATTTTGTAATGACACCGTACACTTGTGGTTTCTCTGAGGACCAGAGCCAGCTTCAACAGAGACCAGCAAAAATGAGCAACGCTGCCAGATTGAGCAATTCAACAAAGAAAACAAAACAAGCCACAATGTGTTCCAAGAAATTAACAATTAACTTCACTGTTTTTAAAAAAAAAAAGTGGCTTGGCTCAGTTTCAACATCAGTGGCCTGCCAAGCCGAACAGACCAGCAGCAGAACTGGTCCAGGAGAGATCTGGAGGACATACCCGGTTTAGCATCACAGCAAAGGAGCCTGAAACGCAGCAAATCTGCAGCAGCCTGAATTTTAGAGCCCCACCAGATGTTTGGCTAACTCTGAACGTCAGCCCACTGAGCAGTGGGTTGCTGCTTTGTGTCTTCATGGGGACTGTAATAGTTTAATTCCTTCCTAAACAGTGTAGGAGGCATCGCACAGCTCCCTGGCACAGTGCTAAAGAGAGAAACAGCTACAGCTAAGCCTCCTGACCTCACCGAGTGGAAAATCTACTCCTGCCAAAACACCAGGCAATCCTCAGCCCACCACAGCTTTCACGGCTGCGTTTATATATTCTACACTTAGCCTGCTTTCATTTAACAAAAATGCTGATTATAGTTGCCCTTAAATCCACCTTTACTTCGCAAATCTCCAGACAAAAGCAGCTCGATAGGAGACTCCTTCTGAATACATGAATCAATGACCAAACAAACAAACAAACAAACAAACAGCAGAAGACAGATAATGAGGTTTTAGCTCTGGATACACTCAAACATTTATATCCAAGCGCATACACCTCAATCCCCCCTAGTGACAGGCTCACTGATGGAGGCAATAACATCTTTATGAAAGTATTTACCCCCTGGCTAAATGCTGCAGCTTGTTTTTCTGTTATTATATAACACTCTCTGTCCTGGTGAGTCTCATGACAGGTATTCCAGTGAGTGTAACAAGGAGCTGGCTACCTGCTAAGTTTTTCTGAGTCACCCTCAAAGAGGACAATGGTGTTCCACTAAAGAAAACACCAATAGTTTTGGTGTCTGTCTACACCAAAAAGGAACTGCAAGTATCCAGGTTATTATCAGTGTAAAACTAGAGCAGGTGCTCTGATAGAATGAAAAAATTCTTGTGATGTTTTGAGCTCTCACATACAAATCATCCAGACTGTACAGCCGTGCCAAGCTGGAGAGGTTATGAAATATTCCTCTCAGGCCGACGCTGTAGTTATTTATGTAGAGAGATATCTTTTTAAGTAGGTCAACAATTGAACACGAGCACATTCATCTTTGATTTGATCTGACATGAGCCGATGTGATTCAGCTTGAATCTATGCCATGTGAAGCAATGCGCCAGGGTTTGTTTTGGTGTCCTTCTTTCAAATTTGTCTGGAGCTGATGTAGAAATGAATGAAAACAAACGCGTCACTCAAGATCATCCATTAGGTGGTCAAAAGCATTGGCACATGAGTAAATACACTCACGTTCCACCCAGCTGTGCAGTATGATCCATGAAAGCGCCTTTATCTTTAATTTTATAGAGCTTTGCAGCATAAATAAACTTGATCTACATTTAAAATTCTTTAAGCAAGGAGTGTTTGAGTCACTGTTGGAAATATGAAAATCTTCCGTTCCATCCTGCCAATACTGCAGAGAGCGGGGAAACTGCATATATGCATAAAATGATCTTCTGTAGTCTCTCAGATCATATTCTGATTCAGGCAGCTTCCAGAGAGAGCGGTTTCAGTAAGGAGAGAATATAAAACACTTCTTTCAACAGCCCACGGTCAAATCCTGTGTTTTCAGGCCTCACCTCACACCCTGCACAAAGTAACAGTCGTTTCTAGTATTCAACCATCACAGTTTGTTCCCTTTCTCACCGAACACCCACATTGTGAAAGCAAAAAATGCACTCGTGCCCATCTGTGCACCCATGGGTACGCTGGCCTTAAAATAAGGTGTGGTCAGGTGCATTGTTTGCGCATCTTGAGGCTGCAGAAAGTGACTGACCACAAAAAACTCGGTTCACAGAGAGTGGTGCAGTGTTTTTTTGCTATTTAAAGGACACGTGGGCTGTTACACATTACGCACACAGTCTGCTTGTTACCAGGGCTGACCTAAATCCTTTGAAGCTTCAACCGTTGCAATGGTAATCAACATCCATTTTGTTTTTTAATTAAAGATTGAGAAATAGAGTTCCTGTCAGGGACAACCATAGAGAATCATCCAAATAACAAGTTACCGTCACAGAAAGGAAGACATGGGAAAACTTTCTAAAAGACGGGTCAAAACCTGATCCAGGGGGTCGAATGGTGGAGGCACAATGTGAACTGTGGCTTCCGTCGGGTCAAGCTGTGCTTGTTCCACTCTGAATGGCTTCATGCCACATCGGGAGCATTTCAGACTTTTGGTTCCATTTTTCCCCCTTGATATATTTTTCCACCACAAGTAAAACCTAGGTGAACTGTGGATCACTGAGCAGCTGCAGCCAGTGGAGTCTATTAGGGGCTGGCAACTGAAGCAAAGTGCCAAAGTCCCTTTGCTTCCTGGTGAAGGCGCACCTGGCTTTTAAAGGATATTGGAGAAGACGCTGATCAGTTTAATTCATGTTACACCCAAAACACACCCATGATTTAATTAACAAACTAATTAGAATCCCTGGTGCCTAATTTTGCACCCAGTTTATAGAAAAAGTGGAGTTTATACACAGCTTAATTAGACTTACACAATGCACTGTTGTTTGCTAAGATATAAGGCATATCACAATATCTCTAGAGTTTTTCCAAGGACTTTTTCAATTTCCTTTCCAAACAGGTCCAACAATTCAAAGCAGCAACCTTTCCAGTCACAAGCTGTCTCACTCTCTTTAACTGTTGAGATTCCCAGCAGACGTGTCCACCCAGAGAACAATTAATATAGATTTAAAACCTGCCAGTCAGTGGCATTTCCCTTTAGGAAGGAGCGGGGAAACACCAGCTGGCAGGCAGACTGCTGGTTATTAATTAAATCTGTCAAACTTAAGAGCCTTGTTCGTACTTTATGTCTATCACTCCATTACACACACATTTGTCAGAGGTATGGCAGTCTACGGAGGACGTTCAATGACAATGCATGGCATCCAAAAACCACTTACTAATTAAATCGACCCCTCCGTTTATGCATGACATACCTGGCATTATGCTTTCTTCTTTGTCTCATGAGTTTGTGTGTGTATCATCAGGGCAACAAAAGATCAAACTTATGCTATGACTCAAGACTTTTCAGACGTGTCTAAAACTTCAATCATTCCCATCACATATTTATGTATTCAGTTGTACTGTTCAAAGCAGACTGAATGTCTGAAATAACCTGAATGCCCCAAGCCCGTCTGCAAGATCCATAGCTGAGTGAAACCAGACATATTTA
>JAOWBC010000318.1:11012915-11037767 GCA_028566105.1 Hypoplectrus providencianus
GGTACATAGAATTAAAAAACATAAGGTTTAACTCATGCAACTGATTGTCAAGACCCTGGATGTTAAAAAAAAACTGTTAAAAAAATGAAATAAAATAAATGAAATTGTTACAATACTCTATGCAGAATGTAATCGCAGCTAAACAAAAGAAAGCAAATTTATTCATCCCTCATTTAAAAACAGCCCAACCCGTCATGCAATCTGTGCAATTCTTCTTTACACAAACCTGTCTGCACTAAGAAAATTCTCCAGTGAAATTTTTCGGGTATTTGATCATTTCCTCAGGTGTACTTCAGTGCTGAATAAAAGTCTTTATAAGTTAAGTGAGAGCTTGTTTAAACCCCCAGCAGTTTGTGGTTTGTAAATGAACAGTGTGAAATTGGATCCAGGTAGCAGTTAAGTGATGAAACAACAGCCGGCAACAAGAGAGCAAATGAGCTGCTGATTTCACAGAGTGAGGAGGTTTATATAACGAGCTGCTGAATCCATTCAGGATGACAATGGTTCGTACAGGTGGAGATGATGCGTCTAATTTACAGCACATCCACACAATGTCTCCGATCCTGATGCTCCAGCTACACTAATCTTGCATGTTTTTAGATGCCGGATGTTGACTCAGCCATGGAGGGAGGAAAGCTGGACAAAAAGAGCAGATTGTCAGGCCCAGGTGAGAACATGCCATTACAGCAGATGATGCAAGTGTAGTTTTCTGCAAGATAAGAGCCTTGTCACGGTAACAACACATAAAAAGCTGGGGGGTTTGAGTGCAGGTTGTCAACACGACTGCAGGGGTTTCTATGTATAGCAAAGGAAAACGGCTGGTTACAGAGAACTGCTGTTGGTCTGATTACAGCTTCTGTCAGAAAATATCAATCACAGCTGATGTATAACAGGCTGATCAGGTTTAAGGGAGCTAAAGGGGAGAAGTCAGAAGAAAGAAAGTGGGGAAAAGGTGAATTATTGGAGAGCTGAATGAGGGGGGTAAAGACAGACTTTTAAGGCAGAGTATGCAGGGACAGTGAAAGAAAGAAAAAGTGACTGATTTCTACTGAGGGAGAAACATGTCAGATATCCCGCTGGGCGTGAAATTGAGCTGTAATAGCCTTTTCAGTTCATATTCAAATACAGTCATGCATACAGATAACTACAACACTACAGCTTGTCTGCCTGCTGCACGTTTCAATCAAATCTACCTCAAATTAAGAGAATGAGAAGAGGGGAGCGAGACGGAAATGAAGAAGGGAAGAGATGATCCGTGAGAGAAATCAAAGACAAACTCTTGAGAAATAATTTCAAGTTCTTTTCCTTGTTTAATATTCTGTAAAATGTTGAATAACTGAACAGGGATTCTTTGCTGCTTATCTTCTGTAACCGTACGCAATGCTTTGATCTGAAGCTTTGCTTTTCATTTACATATATCTGTGTAATGCAGCGGAGGATGGCTTCTGAGCCTTGTGTATTCATGGGACAATCTTTGGACCAAAATACACAAACATTTAGTTGGCAATGCAGCAGCACAACAGCAGCACAATGCCACCCAATCACCATCCCCCCGAAATAACAAGAGGCTGCCTGTAGCAGCTTCATTGATTTGTGGCTCTCCACACTGCCCGCTGTCGTCTTGGCCAATATCTCACCATCGCTTCAATTTTGACACCCATGGGAGCTCATCTATCTCGACCTGTGAAAGCCGA
Source organism: Hypoplectrus providencianus (assembly GCA_028566105.1). NCBI lineage: Eukaryota > Metazoa > Chordata > Actinopteri > Perciformes > Serranidae > Hypoplectrus > Hypoplectrus providencianus. Next base: position 11,014,610 of record JAOWBC010000318.1, read on the forward strand.
TGGAGATTTGTGGAACGGGGCTGTGGGCACACGTGACCGTCAGTGGGGCAGCCGGGCGGAGGGGAACGAACTATGAAGTGACCTCTTTCTGGGAGCCACTTTTTCAAAGGCTATTTCTGGCTGGGCTGCGAGGCTGGCGTCAGGACTGTGGAGCGTGCCAGTGTATGCACCTGATTACTGGGTTTAACAGACACAATTCAGACATCCACAGTGGTGGCAAGATGAGGCCCTTGCAAACAGTAACTGAGGACGTAGGAGGGAATCATCATAATACTGAGCAGCACATTTACTATTCCTCACGGAAAATTTTAAATAATGATTCATTCAACAAGCAAAACAGTAGGACACCAAAACTTCAAAACTAACTCGAAGCGGACTCATTACCATGATTTGTCCAGAAAAGCTTACTTTGAAGTTTAGAAAGATGGTGGTATATCTAGGCTTTGTAGATCATTAAGTTTTAAAAAGTTTAAACTTGGACATTCATTTAATTATGTCCATAGATAATTACTCTTTTTGTATATACAACTTGTACTGCATCTTTGCTGGCCCTAAAAGACAAAATGATTCCTCCTCTTACTGAGGTTTCTTCCTTTTTCCCTGTTTAGGTTATCAGGTTAATTGTAAAATTTGTTTTTGGAAGTAGCACAATTATTAGTAGAGTTTAACAAAAGAAATTCCTATATTATGTGCTAACTTTTTCTTAGAGAGGGACATGACAATCTAATTGTAACAGTTTTCTTTTCTTAGTAATTAAGTGGCTCAAACTATGCATATTCTGAAAAATGTTGTACATTGATTCATCTCAAGCCAAAAGCAAATGAAGTGTCTGTTTCAGCATAGGAGGGAGAGTGGATGAACTCATTGACAGGCTTCTAACAAACGGGACAGTGGGTGGTCGATGGGAGGTCAACATAGGGCCAACAGGATGTTTTGGCTCATCTGCTTATGTGTAACATAGAAAATGCTCCAAAATAAAAGATTCAGGCTTGGGTGTGGTACTGTGTAATTTTTGTTTTGCTCAGGTCAGCACAATTTGCACTATTTTGTGATGTTTAAGGCCTCAGGATCCAAATCTCTCACCTCCCAGCTTTGCCTGAGCTGCCACTTTCACTGAAGGCGTTTTTAACCTAATGCAGCTCGAGTCCAATCTGTCCCCTCCAAAGATAATATGAACGCAGTGTTCTTCTCTGAGACGGCAATCTGTAAATGTCAGTCGTGATGCCGAGTCTTTTCACAGTCTCTTAGTGTTTCCCGGCTGCTGACTTCAGTACAGAGAAAAGAGGCTCTGTATCACTAATGAGTGACTCACTGTCGGGGCATAGAGCAGAACACACTGTACTTAAAAGAAATGTGGTGATAGACAGGGTCACAGAGGCCCATCAAAGCAGCAGATATAGTACAACTGAGCAGAGACTGCATGTGGCTGAACTGTAACATCTAAAAACAAAACAACGTGTTTCATTCAAAGGTCCACAGCGCAAGCAAAGTTTGAGCTCAAGTGCCCTAGAATAGCTCTCACTCGAATATTCAGCCATTATTTATGTTATTCAGAAGTGCCAGCTGGTTCGGATCTCATTGCTATGTAATAAAAACCTGTGTATCACTGTGAAACACACATGTGGTGTCACAGAGAGGTGAGCCTGGCTGTAAACACTACCATTTATTTATCTATAGAGATGTGTACGGAAAGCGCAGAAGATTTAAAATACAGACGTGAAATATACTTTAACTTGCCTGTAATGCCTTTTTTTTTTTTTTTTTTTAACTTTCAAGCTATGATTGTTTCATGGAAGTATTCATAGACTTGTCACATTCTCACGTTACTCACATTCACATCTGGAACCAGCTCAACCACAGTCTGGTCCATCTGTGATTCAGCAGATTCCAAGACAGCCTGGCTTTGCTCAAGGGCATCGCAGTGATGGTAATGAAGGAAGAGCTCTTTCAGTTGACCCGCCCACATGTATCCTGCAGGATCAAACTGTCAACCTTTTAGCAAAGAACCCTGCTTCTCTAACCTTTAAAGAAAGGGCCAGGTCAGTCGTTAAAGACGGATTTGCTCTTTAATCATGATTTCCTCACTGAGAGTTAAGATACTGGCTCATGTTTGTTATGTAACTTGCACTAACATCCACACATTTAAGATACACATTAGCCAGCAGCTACATAGCCCTCTCTTTAAAGTCTGCCAGCATCTGGGTTTATCAGCATTACAAAAAAGAAAAAAAAAAGCACCTGCAGCGCTCAGCATGTTGATTGAAGCACCGACCCTATCGGCCTCCACATCAGCACCTGGGGCTAGTGATAACCTTCTAAATTAGATAAGTATTTCACCAGTGCATTAGGCTCAACCAGGAGCACAGGACGACAGCCGAAGCCGGTGACAGACGCAGATCCAGTAACACTCTCAGCTAGGTGGATCAATAAATCCTAAAGGGTTCTCAAGTTGCCGCACAGAGCTACTAGGTATGATAAGAATTTCTCTCACTTAATTAAAACCCTACAGTATGCATGTGAGTGTGTGTTTGCTGAGACAAGTCATCAAAAGCTATTGAGATGCAGACAGCAACACAGCGCCACGATTGCAGAGCCCATTGTGCTTTTCAACTCTTGACCTGGCTGACCTCATGTCTCCTGCATCACAAAATGAGTCTGACCACAGGTTAGCTGAATAGCAATGGCTGAAACACCACGTACATATTCAAATTTAAAACTGAATGACCACAGCTTTGCTCACTTCTTCTCTGAGACAGAAAAGATGCAATTACATTAGCTGTATGCACTCTTTGAAGTAAAATCAATGGGCAGGCTAAGTCCGGCTTCGGCTCTGTCCACTATAAACATCAGCAGCCTGATGAGGGTCATTATGATTCCTATCATGTCGCTCTCAAATGAGAAGGTGGTAATAACAGTTTCAGTGCCTTGTTTTTTATCTATATTTTTATTTATATGCTTTCTTCAGCTTTTGTAAGAAGGGAAAGTAAGATTTCTTGAAAAGAATGTGAAAATGATTGATATCCTACATCAGGACATTTCTCCTTCAAGTAAACTCTCTTCGATCAATCTGTGCTGAACATTCGTTTAATACAGTGACTGTGAATATGAACCCAAATTTTACGGGCAAACTGTGCATAAATATAGATAATCCCAAAGGGTTCACTTATGCATATTATCATGAAACACTAATTCGTCCCCCTCCTCAGTACCCGCCTTTCTCCTTTTTTGGCGCTCTAGTCCACTAGCTATGACATCATCAATCATCACCTGCTGTTCAGCAGATGGCGCCCCAATACTGACCCTGGACAGGTAGAGAAGTCTGCATTGCAAATATACACGGACAAGAGTATTTTTGAACACCTGCACACACTCAGAACACAATATCCTCTTCAAACAGAGCTGCACTTTTACTTTTCCTGCCCTTTAAAGATCTGATTAGTTTTCAGGGTTGTGAGCGGCTTCCCTGCAGCATTCGAACCCTCAGCGGGGGGGCTCCTGGCACAGAGACCCGCCTGGGGTTACAAAGCTACATCTCCTGCATCTAAACCTCCCATTCCTGCCTTCATCCGCAGCATACAACAGGTCAAAACCTCAGTGAAAACTCTTTGTGGTTAGACTGTTTAATGACAATGTAGAAGCACAGCGGTGATATAATGTTGACGAGGATGAACTGCTTTACCTCTGATCCAGCTGAGCAGAAACACAGTGTGCATCTCGTCGCACAAAGCAGACTATACAAAGAGGAAGTATAAATAATTCCTCTACGTCCTACCATCAGAGGACAGCATCCTCAGAGGTGTGTTGTTTTGCCAATGAACAAAAGACTACAGTAAACAGAAAGTCCTCAGACAGTTTCATTTCTTTCCAGCTCGGCTTGTTTGCCGTGTTAGGCGCTTTGATGTTCTGTATACCAGTGGGCTGCAGCTGGATTCACTCGCCTGCACTACAGCTACCTGAGGCGAGTAACCTTGGTTTTACACACCCTCTTCCTCTCACACCACTGTGCACTGATGATGAAGGATTGAGCAATGAATCTGTCCCACACCCACATACTCCAATCGCCATTTTAAGGTCCGGCCTCATTTGGCTCCCAGATAAATGCGGTCCAGAGCAGCAGCAGCAATTTGCATTTAAAGGCTGTTCGTCTTGCATGCCTCATGCCTGCAATTCACTGAAAGGTACATTTGCATTTTGAATGCCTGAAAATGCTCAAAAGCTCAGTAGGGGAAACCTGGGAGATAAAATATTATGGGTTTAAGTGCTGCTATTGCTTGTTATCATAAAAAGAACTGTGACAACTTAGATTCAAGTTCACAAAGTTTAAAGAGGAAACAGGTCACATTTAGGACAGAAGCGCTCTCTCAGGGCAGCATGCCAGACAGTAAGAATGCAGCATGCTGGTGTGGAGGTTGCAAGCTAGTTTTACCCAAAACATGAAGATAGATTAAACAGATATGAGTTTTGTGATGCACCAAAGACATTGAATGCATTGGCCATTCAAGGATAGAGGGATCGGCTCAAGTACACTGTTTGCTCTACTGCCCCCTGCTGACCTGGTTCTGCACATACCCTCTATTGGACTTCAAAACAAACTTTTCCTGAGGGTCAAAGGAGTGAGGGTTACACTTGATTTTATGGGTCTTTCTTTCCCATAATTTTCTAAATATTTATTAAATGTTTTCAAAAAAAATAAACTATGATATATATTAAAACTGTACAAAAAATGTACTAAAATATAAAAAAATATATTTTAGAATATAGAGTCCAAAATATGATTTTTTAGTGCTCAGATTTAATTCAGTCAAGGTTGCTTGGTTGCCAGTAAGACATTACCATTACCAATACCATTACAATGCTAGTTCACAAGTCGATGGGGAAGATACTCTGTTTGGAGGTGGTATATTTTAATTAGATGGCATGTGACGTAGGAAGGGAGCCAAATCTGAAGGGCTTTTCAAATCTGACCAGGCAGCCCACAAAAAACTGACTGGGTTACTTCATTTCACAGTTTGTGGGTTGATAGGCACTGCAGTTACCCAAATGTATATTCAGAAGCTCTGAAAAAGTTAGTTGTTTTTTTTTAAACTACTGAGAAAATAGTTTGGTCCAGAAAGAGTTAATTATTAGGAATTTACCAAATAACAGCCACGTGTTCAAGAGTGAAATACAAGGCCAATTCTATATAATTCAAACATAATTACAGTGCAGATTTCTCCACAAGATAGAAGAAATGTCACAATTCTCTCTTCATAGTGACCTTCAACCCAAAACCTCACAAACCTTCATTCTGTCATCGTTCACCTGCTGCTCTGTTCTTCCCCTGTTGTCGTCTCAGCTTTCTCTACTGAAGCCTGATGCCGCCTCTCTCAGCCTTCAAGTTGCTCTCATGTTTGTCACCGCAGCCGTGACCCCTGATCAACAGGCGACAAGCTGTTTGCCTCACATGCTAACTGGCCCACATCTTGTCAACATTTGTGCTCCATTCTTTTGTCTCCATATGGACGTCGCTGGTAACGGCGTTGGTCAGGACGCTTCAGTGAGGCTCGGACGAGGCTGCAGCAAGCTGTTGTGACTTGCTCCAGATTTTTTATGACACTACAAGATGTCTGTGAAATGGATGAGAAGCACATCATTCCATGAAACAAAACAGAGCCACGTCTGACGCCAATATGCAGCATTTTGATTATCCTAAACTGCCCCTGTCCCGCCGGAGGACTGTCGCAACTGTTACAGCAACGATGTCACACTGCAGAAAGGCTGCACACCGTGACCACTGCTGCTCACATTAAGTAGAGGGGGGGGGGGGGCTCAGAGCCGAAACTTACATGCAGCGCTCAATGAGCTAGTTCCCCGGGACATAGAGGTTGTCTCTGTGAAAGAAAACTGCACAGCATATCAAACCGTAACTATTAGGCCTCACATTCTCCAAAATGATCCACTTCACCTCAGGTTAGGAGGAGAGAGACAGAGAGAAAGATGGAAGGTGTGCAGAGGAGCAGGCTGGATTTTATAGCTGGTCTTTTGAAGTGATAAGCATGAAGTCGAAATCCCATCGCTCCCAGCTGGTCCACACTCTCAACCTTTACTTTCTTCACTTCCATCTCCCACTGCTGCCATCTGAAACATATTCCCACACCCCCACTCCCCCGTATTCTCTCTACGTTTCATCTTCATTTTCCACCGTTACCCCATTTATTCAAACCTCCTTCCAATCACCGCTCCAATCTCACTCCAACCTGTCAATATTTATCCGGTCAGCTCTCATTCTGTGCGCAGACAGCTTTAAACAAATATCATCGTAAAGAGCAGCGTTTCCACATGAAGTCGGCTCTCAAAGAGGGAGCAGATGGTGATACTTTCCTGATGACATCTTTTGGCTTTTAAAGCAATTCTCCACCGCTTGTTCCATCCCTCCCTCTTTCATCACACTCGAGGCCTTACAAAAAGTTCAACAACCTTTCCTTAAAGTAGGAAGCCTAGAGTCGTGAGCTCCATGCTCTTTATTTCAGCCCCTGAGTCAACAGTGCTAGTGTAAACACACACAACAATTACTTTTCATACTGAAACTTCCACTCACTGGAGACTGCTGCGCTCCAAGCTCAGACACAGAAAGCCATTATTCACATTACGCAGCGAAATTACTAAGTGGTGATTAGATAGTCATTCCACTTGGATGAGCATGCATGTATTGCACATTTCAGAAACATAAGCATCTATTTAGGATGATGTGAGAGATGGCAGAGAGAAAAGACATCAACCAGCTAATAAAGATATCAAATGTCCTCAGGAAGAGAACGATAACATCTTTATGTAAGCTGCATATTTTACTTTCTTCTCATTCATGCAAAGTGCCTCTTTTCTGCAGCTAGAGTTTCAGCTGTTTGTTCAGCTGAGTAATCCAGCTCCCTGGGAGACCAACAGTCGTCTATATGTTTTGTATTCAGTGAGGGTACTTCGAGTGGTCAACAGAAGCAACGCATCAGATCCTCTTCCACCAGCCACTAGCGCACCATTGTCCTCGCTCAATTCTGTATCATTACAAGTCTTTGTCCATCATTGCATAGCAGTTTAAGCTTTCAATCATGTGGCTGGCTTCATTTCAGTGTGTATGTGTGTAAGTTGGATGACGCACACATATTTACACGCTGTGAGCATGCTCACCAGGTCTGCTGCCAATCCAAGAGAAAAATCCTTCTTCCTTTGCCCAGATCTGCACACTTCCTGGAGCCAGTGAGTGCAGCTTGAAACACAGCAGACTCTGTTGAACTGTGGATAACTGTCATCACACCAACATACACTTTTAAATAAGACTTGCCTGTGTTTTGTTGTTTTTTTTTCCCATTTTTTCTCGCGTGTGCGCTTAACAGACGACAGGTTGCAAACACAATGTCACGATTGACTGAGTTTGTGCTTTTAAGATATTGCTCAACATGTGATGCTTCAACAGATTCATAATGTGAATGTGTTTTCTCACATAAACATCCTAACACTTTTCTCTCAGGAGTGTATTTCCACGAAGCTGAGCAACTGCAACCCTGGCCTTGACTTGTTTGGTAGAAAACGCTGAAAACAAACAATTGGCGCATGTGCAAAGTGTGTGCAAAGCATTCCCGAACATTAGTGTTAATATAAACAGTGTGTGTGCTTCTCTGTGTGCTTGCCAGAGAAGCAATTATAGTCAATTCGAGTTTGTTAAACTTAAACTGGATAATGGTTTAGAGGTGGGGTCTTTTCCATGAAAAGTTATTAAAGGCGTCCTTGTGGTGTGAAGTAAAAAAAAAAAAAAAAAACAGTGCTGGTTTAAGAAGCAGCTCCACAAAGTCCTTGGGAGGTAGTTTTCATGGTGATGAGCTGTTCTCCTTTCAGCTCTCATCTCTGGAGCTCAGTTTTTTATTTGTGCCACAGCCTTTCAGGTAGAATGATGAAGTTTAAAACACTTTACCAACACACCAGTGGTACTAAAAGTTGTAAAAGTAAAGATGACTGAGCTAACGGTGGTTAAAGCTTTTAGGAGCTGATTTTGTTTGTACATTCAGATATCAAAGGAATGTTTTTGATGAGGACAATCAGCTCTGAAAAGTTTTACTTTCTGCTTAAGGTTTTGGATTGGAGCAAGAGTCAAATAAACAAGCATTAAACTGAATAGAACAGGGGCATAGTGACATATGAAGAGGCATGACAATATACGACTGATACCGCTGGGCCCAACCTCATATTTAATTGATGCTGCCTTAAAATGTCAGCAAAATGACGGAGGGAAAGTCTGTGATTAGGGAAAAGCCTCATGTTTTACATATCGCAGAATCATTATCTATGAGCGAGCCTAAGGAAGACCAAAGCCCTGCAAGGGAGAAAAAATATGAGGTTGTGCATGCAAGCATTCAAGAGATACAGGTTGATTGCTGTCACCCCCGGCGGCGTGACCTGAGGCGACGAATAATGGAGTAGCCACCATCCTCTTTAGGCATGTGTGGAAGGTGGCTTGGGTTCAAATAAACACATCCATCAAAATGACGGATCGCTGACAGCGAGCATCCACAGCCCCTGCTCTTACAAATAGGCTTCACCTCGATTTCACAGGGAAGACATTTTTCTGAGTCAGGCTGCCCTTGCAGAAGACTTGAGATCAGGACATTGGTTTGGACGGCGGCTGGCATTTGGTCCTCAGAGGGATCACTACCTGCATACTTATAGACGTAGCAGAGTGGGAAACCACAGCGCTTCTGCCACATAAACCATTTGACAGCCCTGACAGAAGCAGAGCAGAGACACGTTGGTTGAACAGCACGGCACTTCTCCACATTCTGCCTCTGCTGCTTCAGTCCTGAATTGCAATTGCACTGTTACCCAAGACTCACTCTGTTTCTACGGCAACAACATGCTCCTCTCACACTCTTGCCTCCTTCAAGTTGTTTACAACACAGTGTAATTGTGCTCTCTTTCACCTTATCTTTTTATTCCCTCACCTGGACCCTCTCCCTGTGCTTGTTCACTGCGCTCTACCTGGACTCAATTTCTCCTCTTGGTACAGAGGTGAATGTCAATCCGGGGCCGCATACCTCTGCACTCTGCAGAGCTCAGTGAAAGCCTCATCAGGAGACCTGGTACTACTGCGTTCACACAGCTGTGCCCGCCACAGGATGAGGAGGGATAAGATAAGCACTGTGAACACAATTTCATGGGTTCAAGAGTGGCTTATGACCTGCGTTACACGGCATCATGTCTCGAGCTGCCTTTTATTTTTATCGGTTACTCTTTTGTCTTGGAGGCGTCTAGTGGCGCAATAATGGGAAAATAGTATATCCGCTTCCCTGTGTGAAGAGAAAACATTTGTCTCAAACTATACCTGCAGTGGCAATTCATTTACATAAAAACCTCTTTCTAAAAATGTCTTGAGAGACAGTCGGCTTCATTTCTCTGAACAAGCCTCTGAAGATGAATTTTTGTTGAGACATGTGCTGTACGCCTGCTGAAGATGGATCGCAAGATTTCAAAATGTGCTCTGGGCTTCAAGCTGCAGACATTTCCAAGCAACAAACATCTGGTATTCTACTCTGCTCATGGGACTCTTTGTGAATACTGTCTTTCTTCTTTCTTTTCAACATAATAAGAACAAATTCCTTCCTCCAATAAAAACTACTAGGGAAAAGTAGCAGGTTTGGTCATTAGTTAACGTTTGTTTTGGTTTTAAAACAACCCTGATGGATTTTTTAATGACATGTCGATCAATTAAGAAAGATTGATACAGGATGACCATTTATTTTGCTATGAAGCAGCTCTCCTGTGATCATGATTATCCATTTCTTCTAATTGATGCAGATGATGATCACTGCAGCACAGGTTGCAAACACGTATCCATGGGAATCATCATTTGGAAGACGTATTTCACAATTATTAAAATTAAATTTAAATGAAATAAAGAGTTGTTTACATGCAGCAGAAATGCAGGAATGTCCCCCTGATCCTGATCAGTTTCTATTATCTGCCAATAAAAATGTTCTCATTTGATAGCAATTTGTTTTATATGGCACAGCTGCACTGTGCAAACATAAAAGGGAGTGAAAGTATTTCGGCTTTTTGAAGATGTGCTTCAAAAATGGATGAAAAAAACATTATGTGGCTTTTTAAGCTTTGATTTATCCATTTTCTAAAACGGTACAAACCAATTAAAATGTCATAGCTGTCACCGATATAATGATATATAAAGCCAGAAGTATTTATTACACTCTGTATTATTTTCTTTGTGCCATGTCAAGAAAGGAAACAATGTAGCAGCACTTTTGTCTTAATGACCTGTGAAAACCTGCTTTCATTTTCTTTGTTTCTTTCTTCTTAGGTACCTTATTATACACCACCATTATAAACAAAGGAAAGAGTAAATATTGCAAGTGGTCTTTGGACTGCTTTCATTTTAAAAGATTTCCAAAGAGTTTAGCTCTACCTGAACATGCTCCTTGTATACAAGGGTCAAGTAAATTACGTCCACTATGATGCTCACGTGGCAGCCTACACACACACATACATACACGCACACACACTGCAATGTGGTAATTTACTCAGAGCTTTGGAATTACATTCAGCTAAATTTAACTGATATCTTGAAATCAAAAAGCGTCTACATCAGGTCTTATCCAGTCTCTCAGACAGACTCTGTAAATGCCAATTATATGTAGCCTGCATTCTGTGGCTCTCCTGTCTACAGTGTAGACAACTAAAGTAAATCGGGCTTGTTTTGTTCCATGCTTAAAAAAAAGTCCTCAAAGCCTAAATCAAAGGTAATGACTGTTTACTCCACTGGGCCTTTAGGGCTCTCAGTACAGTGGGGCAAGGTCACAGACCAGTCATTCTGGTCGTACACAAAAAACGGACACGAAACAGCTTATTACAACCCGAGTCTCATTAAATAGTTCTGTCAATCATACAAGATATAATAACACTGTACTCATCACCTTAAGTGTTCTGGGAATAGAGGAAACCACCATACATGAGTCAGACAGGAGCCAATTAGTCAAACACACATTACTTACTGGAGAAAACAAAAGTGAATGGTAAAAGAATGGCTTCCCATCAAACAACCCTGCTTCTGTTTTGATCCCCTTCGTGCTTTAGTTGTGCATTCAAACCATTTTCCAGTGCAACGAGGAATTATATCAAACACTGTGGGGTGAGCTTATTGTTCATCTAACCTGTGTGATGATCTGACTGCTCGTTTATCGCCTCGTCAGACTTTGTTGTACTAACTCAGAGTGATTTTTAAGAGCATATTGCTTTAATAATCACAAGAAATTATGGATGAAACTCTGCAACTCTCCCAACTTGTAATAAAGCAGATTTGTGTTTAAAGAGTCACACTCACAGCTCTGCAAGGCTGCACAGTAGCATTTGAGCTAAATGCTAATGCCAGCTTGCTAACACGGTGATGTCATGTGGCTTTAATGTCCTCCATGTTTGCCATCTCAGGTTCATTGTGTTAGCTATAGTTAACATTTGCAAAAAGCACAGTTTAGGCTGATGGATTACATTAATGTTGCAGGTAGATTCATCATAAATCAAACAATTGGACATCATATTTGACCTGTTGATGGCACTAAAAGTCAGTGGATCACCAAGGTCACCAGGATTGACAGACTAACATGGCCATACCTAAAGGCAAGCTTTTAGCATGTTTTGGTGACTTTCTAAAATGCTGCCTTTTACAAACAGAGAATGCCAAGGTGATAATCCCACTGTGTGTTCACTATAGGCCATGGTAGCAGAATTACAACATAAGCAGTCGCAGCATTATCTACAGACAAGTGAAACTGAGTAAATAACTGCAGCTGTTGGGCATCTGCCTCTCCAGACAGCCAGACAGCAACAAGGAGGAGTTCACAGCGTGGTCACACTAGTGAATCTATAGGCGGAGAGATTAACTGCGCTAATCTTCCCCTGGATAACACCATGAGAGGATGATGGAGGAGGAGGATGAAAATGCGGAGGTGGTGGGAGGAGGAAAGAGAGATCAAGATATTTAGGGAGACAGGGATTGGGCAAAAGTAAGATGCAGTCTCATTGCAGGGGACTCGGGTGTGTATTTGTACCCAAACTTCCTCCTCATCCAAATGATCCACAATGGGGTATCACATTATCATATCTTTCTGGAAAGCGACTGACTGCCCGCTATTTTTCACTTGATGCACAAGAGACTTATTATGTGTCTGTGTGACTGCCACATACTGGCCACCACAAAGGAGTATGACAGGGCTATGAGTCCTATTAGACTCATTATACAGCTGGGGCGTACGGCTGCATATGAATAGCATACATCAGGCGGCCTTTGTGCATCAGAGTCCGCAGAACTAGACGACAAGCTGCGGCCAGGGGAACATCTGCAGCGTCTCCTCAGGACAATGAATATGGCCGCTGTGGGAGAGCTCAGAGAGAGTCCAGCATTGATCTGGCTGGCAGTGGCCGAATGTTCGGGGCCATGTGAGTCACTGGAGTCAAGTCAGCATGTCACAGGCAATTAGACGATGTCCTCAGACACCCTGCAGAAACACCTTCCAGTGAACATGGAAGTACTCTGGATGGAGAACAGAGTGAAGACTGAAGCAGCAGCGTCTCATGGAGGAGGGAGGTGCGGTGGATGCAGCTTTTCATGTGGTGATTTCATTTCTCAATCCTGGAAATAACTTCATTAACTTCATTGTGTTTTGTTTGTTTCGTCATCTCCGTCTGTCTGTCTCTGGTTATCTCCTGGCGCTCCACTCGCATCTCGGTGCACTAAAACCACAATCGTGCTATGACAGAGAGAGGCAAGCTTTGTGCAAAAATTAAATTGCTTTCTTTAAATCAGTCCCCTGCAAAATCGTTGGCTTTCACAGCTGGTGCACTTTCTGCCCCCCCCCAGTGTGTGTGACAGGCCGAACAAATTTCTGTAGGTTAGTAGGTTAATGGCTATACATCTGTCGGATTATCTTATACAACAGCCCACATAATATGTAAATCGTGAGATTATCATTTTAGAATGTGTTTTATCTAAGGGAACATTTTAAAGCTGCTTGCTGAAATTCCTTATTTAAACAGTAAGTGTTCATGTGGAGCTGTGAAAGCGTGTGTGGGTGGAGGTGGTGGATGGCGATGGGGCAGGGGTTAATTAGAAGACTCCGTCTCTTCTGAATGTCTCTTCCTCTGCTAATAGCTGCTTTTCTGAAACCAAAGCTAGAATACAAGCTGTGCCCCCTCACACTGGAGACAAAGCAAACTCTCCTTTCACTGTCAGACAACATTATGCCATGTCTAGTAGAATATAGAGCAGCCAAGGGGACTGTAATTATTTTCTGCCATGCTCCTCAAAGTCTATTTTATGCTGCTACGGGTCAAGTGTAATCACATATATAAAACTTAATATAGCACAGTGTCATGGCTACCAAAAGAATGTAAAATAACCCGTGGAGCCATCACTGGGGCTAATGAAATGAAACAAGGTGAACCGAAGTCCTTCCTTACAACAGCCAAGGCCCTCAAAGGCCCGGCCGTCATGTCCGCTCTTCCACATTTAATTATGTTTTTTAGCACTTCAACCTCAAGTGGCTCAGCGCAGCCGGGTCCTCCGGGAGACTCCTGCAAGTCCTGCACAGACGGGCTGACTAACAACACCAGCTGCTGGCATGTGCGTGTGTTTGTGTGTGTACCTGCCCGTCCTCACTCGTGTGTTTCTAGAAAAGAGGCTCAGATAGTGAGACAAGAGAGAGGCAAGAGGCAGAAATAGCAGCGGCAGGTTAATGGGCTGCAGGAAATAAACTGTTGGCAGTGAATCCTGCACAGAAACGATGAAATGATGAGTCTATGAAGGTAATAGTCAAGTGTCTCGCTTTTTTATCAAGCAAAAATGGCAACGTTTATAAAACAGACCAGGTGATTTAAACTAGGAAAACATTGATAAAGAGGACCCACATTAAAAACCTGTGTTTCTCTGATGCTAGCTTAAATGCTAATGAAATTAATCAAATAAAATTATTCCCAGCCCTGCTGCTTACGGCCAGTACACAGAACCATCACAGAACAACACTTACTTTTTAACTTTCTGCTCTTCTCCAGCAGTAATGACTTTCTATTTACTCCATATCAGCAGCTAAAGGCAAAATGTGTGCCGGTTTATGAAATCTTTCTGAATTCCATGAGTGGCATATGCAAAGTAGGTTAGTTTGCTGACACACAACATTCATACCTTTATGAAAGCATCTGCCAGAAAAGAGAGAATCCCATTCTGCCCAAGTGTTATCTTCTCTCTCCAGCTTTGGCTTTGTAGACGGGCCAGGAGAACCTGTTTGGCCTCAGAACATATACACCAGGATGAACATATGGGTTGTGTTTAAATGAGTGTGAGAAAAAGAGGAAATATATGCACACAGACCCACGTTTGTGTAACCTGAATATTAAGTGGATTACCACTGGAGAATGCGGCATAACCTTGCGAAACACAAATATGACATAATCTTTTGTATTTGCATCTTTAATTTCTGCAAAGTAAGCCTATCAATCCTCTGCTTCCCACTGGGAGTTACCACCTCAAGTTTATTCCTCATGCACTCAAGTCACACACATGTAAACACTCCATTTGCTGATAATTCAGTATTTCATGCGTAGTTTACCCAGCCCTTAGGCTTTCTGGATGATTATCATGGCATTTCCATTTGCAAGCCTCTGGGCATGGCAATCTGGAGGGGACTGATTTGGACAGTTTAGATCCACCAAATGTTTGGAAAAAGGTTTTCTGCCTCAAGGCTGAGAAACATATTCTCAAATATTTTTAAAATACATTTAATCACAGTATTTATTCAGAGGGTGGGTAATATTCTAAGTAATGCTGGGCGTAAGCAGGCTGCCCTGCTGCCTGCTATCTCAGCCAGGATTCCTTCTAGTACGCCACAAGTGCAAGAACACTGTCGCAAGTGAAGAAGTATTGTCACAATACTAGAAGGGCTTCGTTAAAACAGCAAAGGCAGACACATTAAACAGACCCTGTCTAGCCTAAAGGCTGCACTGAAAGTTTTTGCCAGCCATGGCGGTCAATGTTTGATGGAGCTGAGCTTTGTGGAGACTAAAATCAGTGCCCAGGAGCTCTGTGGCGGCGGCGGTGGTTATCAAACCGCCAAACATCAGAGGAAAGACAGGGAGTCTTCGCCGTCCTTGACACTGACACAAGCTTATCGAAGGACAAAGCTTCCAGCGCTCTCTGTGCTTTCATAAAAAACACATGCAGTATCAAAAGGGCGGGTATCAAGCATCACGGCGTTCAGTGTGTATGCAGGCAAAGATCCACTGCTAAATATAATGCTAGTGTGAGCGAGGTCATGCATGTTGGTGTGAATGTATGTGTTAATGTGAAAATGAAAGCTCCAGCTGCATTCACTGAAATTGAGCTGTATATCTAAGCTCTGCTGGTGATCACACGCTGCATGTAAATTACTATCTTTACTGTAAAAGCAAGCGACACTGTCGATGGGGTTAAAGATGTATGATAATCAACAAACAATTGCAGCTCAGTATGGATTTCACAGATAAACCACACGACTTTCTCCTTCTCTACCTGCAAACCTGCGCCAAAGCTTACTTGATTGTCAACTCATGCATAATCAATTTGCTGCCCATCTTATCAAAAACCCCAGACTCAAATAAATCTGAATGTATTATTTGCCAAAGCTGAGAACTGTCAAGAAACTTTTCTCTTTTCCCATGAAATAAAACTCGCTCTCCGAGGCTTTTGACGCCGTCTTAAAAAATATTTCTTAAAACTTCAATTTATCTACACAAGTACTCAAGTGGAGGGCCCCTTGTGCACGGACAAAGTGCCCACAAGCGCATACACAAAGAGGATTTTCGAGGAAGACAAATGAACTTGAGTGGAGCTGGAGGAGCGAGGCCAGTCAGGGGCCAGCAACAGTTAAAGATGTGTTGCTCTCTAAAGGAGCAGCTGACTAACTCTGAATTCTAAGTAGAGGAAAGTTCTGCTTTTTTTCTTGAGGCGCTAAAAGACCAGTTGTGTTGTCTAAGAGGGCCAGATGGGCTTGTGCTCTGTGACTAAACTCTGGGCACACACACATACACACACCTCTAGGACTCTGAAGCTGATCAGCATTCAAAGTAAACACTCTCTCCTCTTTTCCTACACTATGTTTCTCCTTTCTCCGCTCGGCTGATGGTTCCACAGGGAGGACGGGAGTCGCTGCTGTTTATCCACTTATTCCTCAGGGGGAAAAAAGGAGGCTCAGCCAGCAGGAGTCAGACAGAGAGAGAGGGTGATGCTGAGCAGAGAGATGCAGGGTTGGGACTTCAAAATGTTGGCAAACATGGCGGCAGGGAGACCAAATGCCCCCCCAGACATTACACAGCTCAGTTTCACTTCAATCCCCCAGCAGACGAACGTAACCTTGCTTCAACTGCTCACAAAGTTTAAACATGTTAATCCTGTAAACCATGCATTGTATAGAGAGACATCCCAGCTAACACAAACTCACACCTTTGTTATCTTTGGAGTTACAAGAAATAAAACCAGTTTAGAGCAGATTCCAGTTAACTTTCACTTCTGCAATGACAAGGCATTTTGAGCGTCATTGGAACAGATTGTACAAACAAATGAATCACCAATTAGGTGTGTGTGTGAAGTAAAAAAAAATACATATGTCATTGGAAGTTTACAGCTTGTGTGTACTATCGCTTGTTCAACACAGCGCCATATGCAGCATGAAAAAGCCTCTTAGGAACACCTGTGCCGCTGCACTTAGCGCCCAGCTTCTATTGTGAGCCGATGAGGCCGAGGAGAGAGGGCACACCACGGACATATTGTCTTAGCACCTCGCTTTGTTCCAAGGCTCAAAAAAAAAAAAAAAAGAAAAGAAAAGCGACTGCACTCTGAGAGCACTTCACTGCAGTGTTTGATGCTGCTGGAGAACAGACACAGGGAGCAGGGGAAAGATTGATGAGCTTCTTGTGAGACTGAGAACAGACTCATCATCAGCTGACTTTCTTTTTGTTTTATTGACAAATCACAAGTGATTACAACCTCAGACATAAAAAAAAAAAAACAACCTTGTTAATTGTCATGACGCCCAGATGTAAGAGGTTTAATGATTTTTTAAAGAGATTTTTGGATTCTGTGAAGAATAGGAATTTAAAGAGAAAAAAAACCCTCAAATTAAATATCTGTTAGAATTCTTTTCAGATGTAGCATAAACTCTTCCTGTAAGCAGGAGCCTGATTGGTTGCTTGAGGCTTATTATTTTTTAGACAGATTTAAAAGAAAAAAACAAAACGTAGCATCGATAATGAAAAAAAGTCGTCTCAGCTGGTGATTTTTCTGAGTCCTTTTGTACATTTCAAGTACTTACAAAAACCCCATGAAAGGTAACAAATTCTGCATTTGATCTACTACTAAACTGCAAAACCAGATGTCCTACAGGCGGTTTTAGGCACAAATGGAAAAGCAGACCAGACTCTGACCAGCCTCATTAGATGCAAAACCTCGGCTCAACCCACAGGCAGCACAGAAATAATTTGTTTGCGAGAGAACCGTTGTAATGTAGAATTCATGTTGCTGTGTTCCTATTGACACCCCTGGCGATAGAAAATTAACTTCCTGATTGTTCTCTGGTGAATGACTAGAGGACAGCTGGCGTAACTTTCGTCGACCCCCCTTTAACGCTTGTCATTTCAAATTTAAACCCATTCCTAAAGCTAGCTGGCATTCCCGCCAATCTTTCTGCACTCAGAAGATCCTTGCTATTTTTTCTTCTATGAAACAAAGCATTGTTTTAAAAAAATACAATTTCACACTGTCAAAACCAGTTTACAAACTATGACACAATCAACAAAACAGGAATAGACATGAAAGTTTTCAAGGCATCTGGCAAAAATGTTCTTCCAGTGGGTGTGTGAGTGACAGTCAGCAGCATTACTTAACGTGGCACTGGTACCACAGCGGCTCCCTCTGCCACCTAAAACAATGATTAAACAAAAACTGTCACAAGACTAAATTGAGGTTTTTGTTTGCTGCTGTAAAAACCTGAGAAGATTAATTTGCACCGAGGATAAAAATGAATGGTGGCCTGTGATTATTTTCAGGAGGGAGGAAACACAGGCTATCAGCAGCTGCATTAAATGTATGCAAACACTCTCATGAATAGTGTATTTTCATTATTCCTGGCAGCCTATACGCACCTTCTACTGATAAAAGGAGAACTTTTCAACACTTCCTCCAGATGCAGTTATACACCCTCAGAACACCACATTTTATGAACTGAGGAACTTATTGACTGTTTGTCTGTTTACTGTTGAAAAATAAATGTGCTTTATGATGGAACAATGTGATAAATAAGTTGAGGATCACATATAGCAAGCAGGTCATTTTTGTGAAATAAATCCCTCCAGGGTGACTGGAGCAACAGTGCAAAGTGGAAGAATCCTGAATCACCCTGAAGGCTACTCTCAACTCTATTTGTCTTGTTTTGGATATTATAAATTGACCATATGTGAATCAATAAGAGTCTGCAAGTCAGTTTGTGGGACTAGGATCAGAATGAAATATATCTCAAACTGTATAATAGACTTAATAAAGGCTAATCCTCAGCTGCGTCCCCAGTCTTTCAGCTCTTCACATACCTGCTTGTCCTTGTCCTTAGCTTTCCCATTGCCTGACACCCGCGATGAGGTGACATCACGGGGGATGACAGAGATTTGGTGCAGTGGCATGTTCATCCCAGCAGAGCCAACCAGGGACGCTCACACACACACTTTGTGTCCTGTTGCCAGAGCAAAGGGCATGTTGGTCCAAACTGTGACACCTTGCCCGTCCAGCCCTGCAGGGGATACACAGAGGACACAGTGATTAGGTACTGGTAAATAAAAATAACATTTAAATAATAAACAAACTATATAGACATGTAACTGCATCTGGAGGAAGTCCACAATAAGAAACAAGAAATGAAAGTCAGGAAGTGGCACAGCTGCATTTTGTGTTTTCATCTTGCCTGCTGATCACGACCTCCTCTGCCACCAGCGCTCTTTAAACTTTTTCAGTTCAGGAGCCAGATTAATTAAATTCAGATCTTAATGAAAAAGGCCCTCTGCGTCACAGACTCTCTGGAATCCGTCTACTCATCGGTTAATACACCAAGCATGTTTTATTTATAGTAACTTAAATTTATTCAAACATCATGCAGACACACAGACAGGGTAACCAGTCTGAAATCTGTGAGTTATTATACAGACTTGTTGGCATCGTGTATTTATTAATTTTCAGCTGAATATTGAGAAATGTTTACTTATTACATTTTGATTGATTATCTTCAAAGACAGACCAGTGTGTACACCCCCTTTGTCATTTGTCTTGTATTTTTGGTTTGTATGTTCCTTTCTTGTTTATTGGACAGCTTTTTTCTTTTCTAAATTGAGAAAAAAAATAAGTTACAGTTTGTGTTGTAAAAAGGGAAATCATACAGGTGGGGTAAAGATTTTAAAAAGGTGCTACCAAGAGGTTCTCTCTGCTCAGCATCACCCTCTCCCTCCATCTGACTGGTTTTTCATAGATTAAAAAAATCACATTTGAGCCCTAAAAAAGCAGATTCATGAGTCTCTCCTGGTGCTGACCTGCAGTACTCTGTAAGAAACTTTGAGCTATTCTCAAACCAGGAGGAACAGTCGTGTGATTTTCCACAGGAGAGCAGAAGTTTGTCTCAGAATAGCATGAGCACACAGTGTAATATATAGTCACAGAGGTGATCTCCTGTGTGTGTGATAAATCACTACGGGGGGGAATCTGTGTGTGCAGGAGTTGACCTTTTTTTTTTGCAAAAAACAGGGAGATTCAGGGTCATAATTTCCACAAAAGACAAAACAGAGTTGCATGAGGTTTCCCATCATTCATGGATAGATGCAGACAGAGTCATGACAAGAGCAGCAGTATAGGGCCGTCCTGAGGAGTTACACAAGAGCTTTTATATAAGGGTCATTATAACTTGAGTTAATGCAGCCATCTGCACTGCCACTGACAGCAATTAAGCTTTCGCTCCTTCTCGCCACTAGGCTGTCTGTCTGTGTGCGCTTGCACGAAGGCCGAGTAAACCCTCCAGCGCCACAGTATGAAAATGACAGGATTAAGAAACCAAAAAGCAAGTAGACAGATGGGGGGTCAGTGAAATGGCAGTAATCAGAAACCAGCGTTGATGCGGGAGCGGGGTGGGGGTGGCGTTGGCTTTGGACTGAGAATGCCACACAGGTCCAATAAGAAGCTTCAGACCTGCACAGCCAGAGCTGCCACCTCAGTTCATCAGTGAAACGCCTCTGATCAAGATGGAGCGGTGATTATGCTCATATGATCTCATAAACACACACGGTCAGCGGTCATATGAGCTTCTTGTGCAACAGCTGGCAGTCTCACCTCGGTGCCAAAAAGGGTGGAGGAATCATGTGTTAATAAAGACCAACCAGAAAGCACACCAGCTCTCATTATTTCTCCATCAAATTAAATCCTGACACGGTGGGAGAACCGAGGATGCATTCGAGGGTGAATGAGAATCACAAACCTGATCACAGGAAAAACTAGTTTTAAACAAACAGGATAATTACTGTTTGTTAAGATTGTTAGTCACCACTTTGTTTGCTCACTTTACAAATGAACATATCAATTCTGTCCTCCCACTGTTTATCCACAGAGACTTCTAAAAAGACTGGATGTGACTGCACACAACATAAAGCAGCTCCTACTGCATGCAGAAGCCTTTCAGTATCCAGTGACATGACATAGGGAAATAAGAAGGAGCAAAAGCTGTTGAATTATAACTGCAACTAATAAGAATTTCTTTGGATTATCAATTAATCTAATCTGTTGCTATTTTTGATGAAAGAGATCTATGATCTATGATCTCATACCAATAATTAGTAGCATATCAATATTTAGCTACAACAATTAGTCAATTAATCATTAGTCATTCAAAAGAATATTAATGGGGTATTATTCTGAGAACTGAATCATCACTCCAGTATTGTAACACATTTTTGCAGGTTTCAATGTCAGAATTAGAGGTTTTTCTTTGTGATGTTTGATAATTAACTGAATAGCTTTTGATTTTTGAACTGGAAATTAAGACCTTACCTTGGGCTCTGATAAATCTTTTTTTTTTTTTGCCATTTAAAAGACAAAATGATTACTTGAGAGAGGAAGTTGGTTTTCTGAAACCTTGTGGAATTTTTCATTTCAATTTATCACCCACCTTTACACCAACCTTGACGTGGTATCTAGTCTGATTGCGTTTATGGAGCAGCAAGGTTAACTCAATCCAACTATATAAGGAAAAAAGAAAAGAAAAGAGTTCACTTTAGACTGACATTTCTGCCTTGAACTTCTGATTCACATCCCAGGAAAAAACAAAAAAAAGAGTGTTTGTTGTGGAATACAACAGGAGTTACAGTCAGTCTCCCAGAGGAAAAAAACCCCCAGGAAATTTGACAATTCAGCACACGATTTAGCGAGCTAATGCTGGAGGCGGTGTGTCCTTTATATATGTACAGGTCAGGGCAGTGGAGGACAGAGCTCCTCCGATGCTGCTGAAAGGATGACTCATCTTTTCCGACTGATCTTCAACCCAAACATGAACCTCCATTTTGTATTCTTTTTTTTCAAATCACTACAATGATGCTATTGTAGTTGCTTCTGTTAGCAAGGGATATTATGAACAAAAATGTACATGATGAATAGAGTCAGCTGTATTTCACCTGAACGCCCTGATTCCTTCATTCAGCAGCCGTCGGTCATGATTATGTTAAGGGTGAAGTGGATTTTGTGACCTGGATGCAAAGCCAGTAAAGTAATTTAATCCCTTTTTAGTAATTCTGTCTGTATCATCAGTTATTATGTGACCTCACTGTGAAGTGGAGAGCTATGGCTGCAGAATACAGGTCACTGATGGGCAGAGAGAACTGAGTGTGTGTGAGTGTGTGTGTGTGTGTGTGTGTGTGTGTGTGCTCAAGGCTAATGAGTGACAGTAAACGAGCGTGGGTCAGAGGACTGAGTTACCACCCTGAGGGCACCGTCACATCGTTAAAGCTACTGCCGTTTTTTTTACTCGCAGATGCTCACAAAGCGAGCGTCCTTGTGTCATAGCCCGGGCTGTGATGTGAGGGAAATGAGAGGGATGAACAAAAGGAATCAAGAAGGTCTGCGTCATGTATTTGCACACGAGATTAGCAGGGCTGGGGTGGTTTTTGCAGCAGTCCGATGAAACAACATCCATCACTGCGGCCACAACCCAGGCTTCTGCTGCACCAGAGAGGTCGTTAATGTGCATCCAAAGAATAACAACTGCAGTAAAACCCTCTACTCCACTCTTAATTGGCATTGTGTTTCAAGCCTAAGGTCTTTGTAGAACTGAGGCGATGCACTAATGGGGAGAGAGCTGTGCTGGGTGGACTGTCAGGATTACACTCGCTCTATATGTGAAGATATATATGTAGAGAAAACATGTAGTTCGGTGGTATAGCGTGAATATTTTTAGGATTAAAAAAAGCTAAACTGAATCTGTCAATCAAGCTGTCAGAATGTCCCTTGGATGTGAGATAACTAGTTGTGTGTATGTTTGTGTGTCCCCTCCGGGCTGGCTGCCAGTCAAAGAGTTCACTGCAACAATATTAATAGCTACAAATCCAGCAGCACTCCAACCAATCACAGACCTCCTGCCGTTTCAATCTGGCGCTGACCTGTTGTCATGGCAAACGCTCCAGGGGTCAGCGTGAGCTGTTAAGGGGACAAACGGATGCACTTCCGACTGGTTATGAGTAACTGTCAAAGAAAGACTGAGGATGGTTTAGAAGTAAGAACAGCGGCTGGTTGATGACTCATGTTATTATTAATTGACTTTAAAGCTGCAAAATAACCAATAGATTTTTCAGTCATTAGGATAAGAATTGCTCACTACTTCGGTCATTTGATAATGGATTAAGTACCGTAATTTTTAATGGCACAAATGGCCCATAAAATATTGATATTTCTCTCTGTACTAATACATTAAACGATACATCTTTGGACAGACAAAACGAGATTTATAAACATGACCGTTGACTTAGAGAAGCTAGGATGGACTTTTTTCTACACTTGTTGTTTAACTACAATAAATGATTTTACTCT
>JAOWBC010000318.1:11037867-11072069 GCA_028566105.1 Hypoplectrus providencianus
TCTAGAAAACAATCTGCTGATTGAAAATATTGAAAATAATCATCAGTTGCAGCCCTGATTTACTTGCAGTGAAATTGTGTTGTATTGAAATTATCCTATCATGTTAATTTTTCATCAGAAATCCAGTAATTAATGATTGTGTAGCCCACTCCTTTTCTGCTGGAAGACACATTAGCTGCTAGTTAAACAAACCAACCCCGACCAAACCCTGACAAATCACATCGTGGTCATGCAGAAATCAGGATATATGGGAAACATTATACTTTTGTTGTATTAAAGTCAAGGGCCATTTTACTGTCCGGCCCTAGTGAACAATCATTAAAATGTTAACACCATTAACATCTGCCAGAGGAGAGTCCTGACCACAAGAGGTCCACAGAGAGACAGGCTCCTCAAAATCTCACTGTAGCTCATATTATTATTTCACTCAAGTTAATTTATTCTAAAGAAACACGATTCAGCCCTCCTCCCCAGCTCTTCCCCCTCTGCTCCTGTGCCAGGTAAATCACAGTCCTGTGTCCTCCACGTTCTGCTCAGCTGAGCTCTGCTGTTATTCAGCTCGCCAAGAGGCCTCTCTGTGTCCCCGCTGTCAGATCAGTCCTGAGATATGGCGCGCAGCCCATTCTCCGGTTCTGATGCTCAATCAGGCAGAAAAACTCGGCTGTGTATCAATCAATCCCAGCATTACTGTCCCACAGCGACAGTCTGTAATTTAAAGGGGTGTCTTCCACCGAGGACTGCTGGGATAGGAGGGAGATCTGCAGCACCATTTGGACAGATTAAGGGTTGGGGTTCAAAATGTTGGGTTTAAGATATATTACAACTGTATTTTAGATTTCAAATTAGCCTTATTACTAAAAAAAACGGTTGGCAGTCTGCTTCGGCCTTAATTGGACAAAAATTCCATAATAACCTTTCAGCATATTGTAATTAAAGTGGTACGAGAGAGAACGAGACTTCTCCACCTCCTCCTGGCTCTGTTTTCAGGCTTTAGAAAATGTAGCCTGAGATGCCATTGACACAAACACACACACACACACACACAAAAAAGACGCTTGCTCAAAAGAGCTTCTGACAACACAACAATACAACGCGTGTCAATATTGGCAAAGTGCTTCATAGTGTTGCAAATGGTTTAGAATTCTGTAGAATTCAGATTCATGTTTATGTTGTATCAGGAGTCTTGAAGAACATTATGTCATCTCCAAGGGTTTCAAATGCCCACAATGTGAAAAAAAACAATGAAAAAATAGGACTCTCATAGAATTGCTGCAATATATAAGAATTGGGATTATAATCGTAATAATAGGGATGATTTTGAAGCATGTCACTTTGCCCATGCTGGTGAGGTATGATGGGCTTATAACAGAGAAGGGCAGCTGTTTTTTCTAAAACAAACCCGCCTACCCCAGCTTTAATCTTTGATTGAATGCCGATATTCCAGTTACAGTCATTTGAAATTGTGAAGATGAAGTAGTGATCTGCTCCTGTAGCTCCTGCAGTAACTCACACTATTGTTTGGCGTTCCTTGTTTCGACAGTTCTCATGAATTGTACTTCCACGGAAATGTATTCAAAGTTCAATTGGCAGGTGCAGTACAACGCCTGAAAATGTAATTTCTTGTTTTGATTGTCGCTCCCTTGAGAAATGTGTGTTTGTCACAAAATCCGTTTACGAGAAGAAAGACTTTATATAAAAAGAAAAATGCTACAAATATGCCTGCAGGTTGGAACTGTGCCCCTGCTGAAAGGTATGAGTCAGGGGGGAGAAGGGGCATTAATTTCATCACGGCACAGAGCCTATAGCTGTGTTGGCAGCAGTGATTGGACTTAATGCCCTGCCAGAAATCAGTCTCTCTCACACACACACACATACACACGGAGATTAACAGAGCGTCAGTAAAACCTGATGGACTCCTCTGATAAAGCCTGCAGCAGTTCACATCCCTGCACACACACGAATAGAAACATCAAATTTGCCACCGCGGTCCTTCACGAATCCGGATCAATTGTTAAACAAATTTAACTGTCAAACCTAAACTGGTGGATAATTTAACCATCACTGACATTGTATGTGTGCGCGTATTTATGAAATTATACAAACACACAGGCCTGTGCGTCCCGGAGCTTGACGACTGGTGATTACTTGAACACTTTTTCAAACACACTGGGAATAAATTATCATAATGTTTTTTTAGCTCATTGTCATTTCAAACGCATCAGCTATCAGCACCGGGGTGGTTTAAATATTACTGTGACTTCTTCTCTGCCTCCTAAATGTCTCCATGTGTATTTACCCTATGTGTGGGTTTAATCACAAGCATCTGATATTTAAGTTAACTGCACTCAGAATGACTCTGTTAGCTGCCCCGTTTAATTATATGCTAATGAGTCCCAGTTTGGTTGAGATTAATTGTGTGGCTGTTGAAGTTAACTCTGAGCTCACAGTGGGGATAAACACACGTGGGTTGAAGGAAACACAGAATGCTTTTTTTTTTCCTTTACTACAAATCTCCACCCTCACTTTCTACACACTGCCAAGGAGGTGTGAAGGACACCCAGAGAAAATAGAGAAAGAGACCAAAGAGATGTCAATGATGCAAGTACACACACGTACACAATCCTGTGAGAAACTTCCTCTCCTGTAAATGTCAAAAAAGGAAGGAGGACACGATCATTTACAGTTAATGCTTCACTTTCAGTACCTTTACCAGAATTCACAGGGTGACTCGGCGCTGGATACGCAGAAGTGGGGCTTGCAAAGTTTAGTGAAATATATAACACGTCACAGTTCTTTCAACGCACTCTTGTTGAATTCCCAGGTTACTGTAGTGACGGGAAGACACTCTGATCACTGAACTGCCAGACACATGAAGAAATCATTAAACTGCTGTCAACCTACCCCTCACCATCGATTTCCCAGCAGGCTCCAAGACGAGCAGTTTCATTCATTCCCTTTCTGTTTCAGGATGTCACAGGACGCAAGTTATCTACTTGCATTGAATCAAGACAGTATATATTATCACCAAGCCACTCCTCCAGCCTGAAACCCAAATTAAGGTGATGCATTTTCATTGGTAAACCTCTGAACACCTTTCTTTTTCTTTTCCTGCAAGTTCCATCTTCTAAATTTGATTTCAAAGAATACAGACTTTGACAGCTCATTATGTAGAAAGCATTCTTGAGAATTCAAGTCGGGGCTTCCCGCTCTTACAGAATTATGTTGAGAGTGACTTCCTTAATTTTCTGTATGTGCTCACAACCTAGAGAAGTGTTTCCAACATCAGTGACCCCACTGGAAGACTACAGGAGATCAACACATTGTACCAAAGCACAACGGCCACAGCTTCTTTTAGGAGGATGAGGCACAAGACCTACTTGGTTAGGTTTAGGAAAAGGATCTTAATTTGGG
Organism: Hypoplectrus providencianus; assembly: GCA_028566105.1. NCBI lineage: Eukaryota > Metazoa > Chordata > Actinopteri > Perciformes > Serranidae > Hypoplectrus > Hypoplectrus providencianus. Next base: position 11,041,279 of record JAOWBC010000318.1, read on the forward strand.
TTAAAAGAGCATGTTGTTATGTAACTGAAGTCACTTTCTTTGGACTTTACTTTTTAAACCACATCAGACTTCTACCTTCCCATTAGTCATCAGTTACTACCAGCATTGGAGGTTGCCACCAACAATCAAAACAAATATGAGTCATAATTAGCTGCTTGGACAAACCTATGGGGTCAATTTTGGGTGAGCACAGTCCAAAATGTAGTTTGAGGCTGGTAAAAAGCACCAATGATTCACTGAACAAGTCTCTTCACAAATCCTTTATCTCTCCTCACTCGTCTCATTCCTAAGGCAGATTCATGAAATACTCAGGTAGCAGGCCTTGCATTTCTATCCGACAATGTCAGTTTCAACAGCTGAAATGAGAAATACTGCCAGCAGCAGATTACATCAGTTGCTAATTAACAGTAAATCCCTAAATACCTAACCCAAAGGCCAAACTGAAACTTTGATTACTGTTTATTGTTGTGAACACAAAACTGCAGTGTTTATGCCTCCCCGTCCAGCAAAGGGGAGATTACAGAACTCAAAACAGTTTGGCAAATATCTTTCTCTAAGTAATATATATATATATATATATATATAAATAAATATTTTAAATATAATAAAAAAAAAATGATGATTTCAAAAGACTTTCATTAAATGTTTGAGGCAACATGTTAGGGGAAGAGGATTGGACTGTGTTATGGGCACAATGCTCTGCTGCTGTAAATAATACAGGACAAGTAGGGGCTTCTGTCTGCCATTCTTCATGGAAAGAAAAACTTCCTTTTCAGTGCACAGGGAACTTTTTTATTCCATCTCTGATAACCTCACAAGCTGCTACGACAATGCAGAAAAAAAATTTACTTGAAAGTAAAAGGGAAAAGTAACACCATATCAATGCATGGCTGACTTAAAGGGAACTTGATAAGAGTTTTGACAGAATGCTGTTCAAGTGTGTGTGTGTGTGTGTGTGTGTGTGTGTGTGATGGAAGATGAGACAAAGAAAGAGAGTAAACAGAATGCAAGAAGGATGAATGCTTTTTTTGCTGGAGGGGCAGAATGAAATATCTGGAGAGCTAAAGCAGGCGAGAAAAGTGCAAACACATCAAAAATTCAGAATGTGAAGACAGGAAGTGAAATTGTTAGACACTTACACTGAAGATACACTACACAAAACACAACGAGTTCACAGTTACAGTTGGTACTGATAAGGGGAAGTAAAACACAATATAGAGGAAGAGATGCTAACTGTATTGTGTGCAGGGAAACATGAATAGAAACTTCATTTCCAAAAGACTTTCTTTTCTGCAGGTTTAATCCCAGTCAGCCTGCAGTTTATGTGCTAATGAGGCAGACAAATACACAGAGGCACAGACGCAAACTTTACAGATTCACATTTACATTTTGGGAATGTAGCCAAAGCTGCTATCCAAATTGAGTTACGGTAAGTGAGCAGGTGCAGATTGTAGAACACTAGCTGTTGGGAAAATCACACCCAAATGTTTTTTTTTCCTTGTGTGTCAGAAGTGTTACTTTTTTTTTCGGTAACACTTCTGACACAAGAAATTATAAAGTAATCAATGGAAAACAGAGTGGATTTAATTTCTGAAACGTTTTCACAGCAGCACTGAGGTTTAAACTGCACTGAGAATATTCTCTCTGATTTGATGCTTCAGGTCAAGCCGGTGATGAAGATGTGGAGCAAAGTTTTGTAGACACCTGCTGTTCGTTTTAACAAGACGCTGCAGAGACTGCAAGATGCAACAGCAGCCGAAGCGCCTCAATACTGGATTTCTTTTGTGGATTTCAGTGCGTGAAAATGGGTGTTAAACAAATCCCTTCCATTGCACCGTGTGGTTCGGAAATAAGTCAATTAGTCATTTGATCTCTAAAACATCAGAATACTGAAGTTAAAATGAGCATCACAACTTCATACAGCCAAAGTTTATGTCTTCAGATGTAACCTTTTATTCAAATTAAACATTTTCAACTGAAAATAATCTAAAACAAGGAAAAGCAGTGCTCACATTTCAGACAATGGAATCATCAATGGTGTAGTACATCTGCCTTAAAATAACTTTAACGATTAATTTGTAATAAAAATCTGAAAACTTAAGGACTCATTGCTTCAGCTCTAGCTTTATTTGTGTTGTTGTTTCAAGGCCTTGCTTTGAAATAAAAATCAGCTCCATTCTACTGCAGTAATGACCTGGACAGCAAGACTATTAGATAGTCCAGTAAAGCACAGAAGCTATCATGCATTGCTCTCATCACTGATGTTGAACCATAGTCTACGAAGCAACAGTTACAAAACACATGCTGCACAATCACTGGTACACCGTGATCATGAGGTGCCTTCCCAGACTGTACACTCATGTCCCTTTTTTCTGTGTAATGAAACCAACCAGAATAGAAAATGTAAAAATGGTACCAAAAAAATCATAACTTGTGTCTTGAATTACCATTAGTTGATTGTTTGTGCAGCTCAATTGCGTAACTCCAAAGGGGATGTCCATTCATTGGAGAAGTCCAGGAACATGTAAGATTTACAGTATGTGAAATCCACACTAAAAAGACCAAACGCTGTCAGGCTATCACAATACTTATTACAGCAATCAGTTTCGTTATTAACAGATAGATTACGAACACAAGTCCAGTCCAGTCACACTGTTTACTTTGCACCTGCTTCAACTTTTTTTTAGAATTTCACATTTCCTTATACCAGCTGTTACATGAGATGGTCACGTCCCATCAATGACTCAGGGGAAGTTTACAAGGAGCTGAGGTGTCATGACTTGACGGGAATCTGTTTTAAAAGCTCGCCTCGCCTGTTTTACATACACGAAACTGGCATATTTCACTTACATCTGGTGGTATCTTGCCACGTTTAAAGGGTCTATTTTATTCATTAGAAAGCAGTTTCGAGATGCCCTTGTGGCCTGTGGGTTTAAAAGCTACCATCTAATAGCAGGAACAGCTTCAAGTCTGGATGAGGAAATTGTTGCACGTTATTCCCCCTCTCTTTTCTCTCAATTCCTGTCAAGTCTTTTATTCTCTAATAAAAACTAATAAGGGCCTCAAAGTCATTAAAAAAAAAGTAAATACATTGCTCACACCAAGGTCCGTGAATGCTGAGTATGTGGGACATTGATTCTGGTAATAAAAATGTTTTCAATTAAACGAGCACCATGCCAAACTACAAAAAGCTGTTTTCTTCACTGAAGCTCCAACTAGCATGAGCCACGATTAATCTGCTGATCTGCTTATTTCTCAATGGACTGGCATCATTTTGTTTCTGAAATCCCAGACAATAGTAAAATAATTGCTCAGAAGTTAGAGTGACAAATTGAAAATGCCTGTTTCATGCAAACAGGAGGATAATTAGTTATTATCACAGTCTATGACACAGAAAGCATCAAATTACCAGAAGCTGGACCAGCAAAGAAAAAAAAGCCCAAAAAAACAATTAAGTTATTATCAAATTGGCTGACTGAAATTGGATTTGTTTGACAATTGATTGATCAGCCAATTGTCTCAGCTTTACTTTTAACAAACATCAAAACCTCTGCATATAAAACAGAACTTTCTGCATGCTGGCTACATGCCACTAAGGGCTACGTGAGGAATATGTGTTTTTGCAAAGCATTTCATTCTCTGGAGATCCAACATCGATATTTGGGCTGATGAGACATGGTGCACATACAGAGAGTGGGTTATTCATCACACAACCTTTGACACATCCAGACATGTCTTGATTTAGACCCTCATCCTCCCACTTTTCTTCACAGCGGCCATATCCAAGGTAATGGAACAAATGAACATGTCAGCTTGGTTTGACAAAGCGGCCCGGCATCCTCCACACGCGCCTCATCTCTTTGTAATGGGGATAATCAGACCTACGTGGCTCCAAAATAACCCACATTTGCTGCTGCGCATCCTGGCAAAACTAGATCTACCAATGTACTCATTACACTACTTTCGCTCATGCAAGTACAATGCTGACTGGTCGAACAGACTTTAAAGGCCCAGATACACCTGACTGATATCTAAAAAGTAGCTGCAATGAAGGCTGATGTCCCCTGTGGCTGGACCAAAAAGTTGCACTTTATATTTAGCATATATTTGAGCATGTCATCTTAAGAATATTCATGAGATGTTCATGAAAAAATTTAAAATAGAAGAGCCTTCTGTGTACGCCCTCTTGACTAGTTGTTTATTTTCTTTCCACACTTTCTCTTATCGGGCACGTATCTACTTAAATCTGCAGCAGGCAGAAAAACGGCAGAATTTGTGATAATATTTGAAGTTAGTGGGACTCTCTTGCAGCCCATCTGTTTCTAAAATTATAAAACTTTCATTTTACAGCAAAGCAATACACATGCATTAGCAAAATCTCGACTCATATTTGACCAGCGCTGCCTAGTTTCAGTCACTGACATGATTGACAGGTGTATTTATACTCCTCAGCGCTGATTGGTTGTTTTCAGTCACGCATCATGGATTCTTGCACATGCATTCAGCAGCACAAAGAGGAGGCGGAAGAACATTATTTGCTCAGATATTGTCGGTCATGTCAGGATACTGTGACAGTTGTCACAAATATGACAAAAACATAAACAACTTTTACTTTAGGCCATTTAGAGGGATTTCCTTCATCACCTGGCTCTGCTGGCGGTTCAAGCTCAATTGGCTGAAAAGCTAACAAATGTAAACATCACTGAATTTCTGCGCTTCACGTTTTGTGCATACAAAACATGAACATGTCAGCTCTGTATCTACTTTAGATTTCATTAACAAAACATTTATTTACTAAAAGAACAACATTAAGAAACTAGTGGCGACAAAAGGCTGATGTTGCCCTTGGCTTGGGCCAAAAAGATAAATAAAAGAGCCCTCATGTAACCCTTGTATATGCTTACTTTCATTTAATAAAATGTATTTCCTTTAAAATTCTAGAATTCCTCAGTCAGTTCCTCCATAAGTGGTTTTGTAGGAAAAATTTAACAAATTCTATTGGCACAGGGCACTATAATTTGTCAAGTAAAAAAAATAAGTTCCCCTGTCCGACCACTCACTACAGCTGTTCATCTGAAGAAGTTTGAATGTTATAACCGTCCATGTGATCACACGTTCAACAGCTGTACACACACAGCAACATGCATTCGCTTAGCTAAAATAATATTTGTCAAACAAACTCATTTGTTGCTTGAAAAACTCATTCAAACCCACTCCGTCAAATTATGTCTACAAAACCAATTTGTACACGCAATAACGGGGTAATTATTAAATCACTATTAATAACTGCAACGCATTAAAAATGATTAAGAATGTTGCCACATTCAGGCACAGTAGTGATTTAGAGCTGGAATTACTTCTGCAGCTGTAACAGGGGACTGACTCTGACATGAATGTAATGTTTGATGGGATTTAAATCATGAATACGCTTAAGTAAAAATTACTTCCTCCCACCTCCTCTGGCAATGCAAACTGCAACAGCAATAATAATCGATGGGGAACAAGAGAAAAGTCATTAGTAATAAAAAAACTAATTTCATATTCATAATGAAATGACAGCAGGGACTCTGCTGTTGGGATGTTATTGTTGGTTTGGAATCCAGATCAAAAGCAGTCGATCAGTCTTCTGTTTACAAGCACTCAAGTAAATTTCACACATAAATGGTGGATTGATAATATTCCAAAAGAAAAGAAACTTAAAGTTCCAGAGGTTGCACAGCACCACCCATAGATCGCATGACAATTGGTGTTTAAAATACATGACATGTAAATTATTTTCTTTGTTTGCTCAGCCACAGTGGCTGCTGCTGCTGCTGAGGCCAATTACACAGTTTTTCCTCCAGTTAGTCCAAACAAAACTGCTGCCAATGCTGCGTGTTTACAGGCAAATGAAAACCTTCAAGAAATGTCTATAGGACGAGTCGCTATTGCAAAATATCAGCCTGACAGACAATGGATAAAAAAAACAAAATGCATAAAGACAGAAAGGTCACCGATTATCAATTAGCCTAATAATGACCATCCTAGCATGCAACACTTTCCCTCCAAGACACATGAAACTTAACATGCACGGCTGATACTGGCTTGATGAAGGCAGGAATTGATAATTAATGCGATCAAAATTATGTTGAATCTTTTTTGCTCCAAAAAAATGTTGTCACTGTTGATGTGGACATGGAATTAGTAAGGCGATCACATCCACTGCCAAATTAATGCACTAAAAAACATTAACACTCATCAGTGAATGTATCAATTAAGTTGCAGCTTTAACAAAATTGATTTCTGGAAGCGTGTTTGCTATGATGGATTAGCTATAAAAAACATTTATGCAAGTTGGTTTTACTGCAATAAAAGTGATGAAAATGAATGGCTGACTGGCTCCTACAAATCTAATCAAATATGAAGTGCTGCAGAAAACAGTTGATAGTGATGTGAGGCAGCATGCTTTGTAGTGCAGCGCCTTAGTTAAAAGACTGGAGCTTAAGTACGCTTCGCTCTTAGGAATCAAAGTTCAGGAAGACAGTAAGGTTCAACATGCTTGGAAATAGATGATAATAAAAAGGCTACATGTTTTTCCATTGAGTAATTCACACAGCTTTAAAAAAATGCATCAAATATTGTTTGATGTCCTGCCCTGAAGACAGGCTGAATAAAAGCATGTGTATAAATATACTGCGAGTCACACTGTAACTGAAGAGAGACACACTTACAAGCCATTTATATAAATGAAAGACGCATTGCCTCTGTTCTTAATGCGGAACATAAAGACAATTTTCACCCTTTTTTCACACTGTCACTCTGCAGTTTGCAGTTACCACCATCAGCACTGCTGATTGTGTCAAGTCTGCAGTCAGTCCACCAATCAGACCCGAAAGGGTGACATATATGGTGAAATAGAGGAAGAAACAGAAGGACAAGTATTATTAATGCAGATTATTACAAACCATATGTAAACAATCATTGAATGGTTTGAGGAGCATGGGAATAGTGTGAATTATTAGCTGTCCCCTCTGCAGTTTACAAAACAGATGAAGACCAAAATTAATAGCAGAGCAGAGGGACCAACAACTAACAACCCCTTATTTTCTGATATGGCAGCAATTTTGGCTTTTGCCCAAGCTCTGTGCCTTTCATTTTACATTGCACACGATATACTCCTGCAGTAGGTGTTGGAATTAAATAAGAAGGTTTTTCTCAAACCTGCAGTGTATGCCCAGTTTTCGGACATGTTTTGCCGTGATTTGTCATCCATCTGTAGCAATCAATCACTGAGACAGTCCCAGTGCATCTCACTGGATCAACAGAGCAGCAGGGGAGTTCCATTTTGAATATCTGGACAGTAAATTTGGATACTAGACTCCAGACAACAGGATCAAATCATAAAAGTCAAACATAAAAGCTGTTATATTTTCACAAGTGTGTGTTGTGTCTGGCCACAGCGACCCAGAGTATTGTTCTGTTGTGGCTGCTTCTCCACACCCTCTCTTTGATTTGTTGCCAATGAGCGCACAGAAACCTTGGGAGACCGTGAAAGCCCTAATGACATCATCAACCATAGCCCGCTACCTGCAGCAGTGCCATCCGTCGGTCCGTTCAGCTGAGCCAGCACCTCTGCTCGGCTGATGTATAGCAGCTGTCGCGCTGCCCCCGTCTTCATCCTGTACATTATCATTTCATTGCACCCATGCAACACACAGACTGCACACGTGATGTAGGTCTGAGTGAGGGAGGCTTCTTAGGATCTGTAGGAAATATCAAGATAAACACCGTCTGTGGTCCTGTAACCAATGTTTTTAACTATTTCCATTAGCATAAGTAGAGTGAGGTTCAGGTCACAGGGGTGTATGACATCATCCATAGAAGGAAGTCATTAGATTGGATCAATACTCTTATTCCACCATTCCCGACAGACGAAGACCAGCCACAGTGGGGCACAGCGTAGCGGGCCAGGCCAGGATTGAGTTAGTGCACAGGAGGCAAAGAGAAACGACACGGTATCATACCTTTATGATGATATTAGATTACAGCTCAGCCAGACACTGATAGAACACGACCAGCTAGGGATGTGTAAATATGATTATTGTCCAAGATCTGATAACAAAAGCAGTATGGGACAGCTGCACGGAGTCTACGAGCACCGGTACCATCGCAGCTGCCATACGGTGGTGATACAGTTAAGTAGTTCAGCCATAGGTCAATTAAGAGTGCAGAATTTTGCGAAGCTGGAAGTCTCGTAAAGAGAGGTAATGACAAAATGCGAACTTCCCTAAAGTCACAGGAAAACCAACATCCTGAATATCGCACGCACATACTCCTGTTAAAGGGAACAGGATGCACATGAAGTCTGATTTTTGTTGGCTGGAGCCATTTCCTGTCTCTTTGCAGAATTAAATCAATATTATTTTACAGATTAAGCGACAGAGCGAGGAGGCAGGGGGTAAGCAGCTGACGCAAAGATGCAGAGTGAGTCAGAGAACGGTGTCTGCAGGTGCCATTTTGAAACAGCTTGTTTCATTTAAAATTTCAGGATAAGTATAGTAGGATTAAAGAAGATTCCTATCGGACACATCACATGTTGCAGCTGACTAGAACATGATCAGATCCTCCAGTGTTAATGTACAGGAAACACAAAAAGGAAGTGTGTGTGTGTGTGTCAGAGAGACAGGGAGAAAGAGTTACATTGCCTTGTTGATGAAGATAAACGACTTCAAACAATGGGACAATAGTCAATTAACGTTTTGGATTAAGACATTTGTTTTACCTCAACCAAGGAGGTATAGTTATTCTCTATTACTGTTTGCCTTTTGTCAGCATGGTGCTGAAAAACTCATTAAATTTTGCAGTCAAATCACAGGGCAGATAAAAGAATTATTTTTCACTTTCGTTAACATTTGTGCTGCATTCATGTGGTGTTGGTAAAAAAAAAAAAAAAAAAAAAAAAAGAGTCCAGATCTAGGAAAAAAAAAACGCCCCCACCAGTTGGAACACTGGCATTGTGAGACAGAGCATGCCTTGGCGGAGGTCTATGCTCTCCAACCGTCCTTCAGGTTTCAATATAATGCAGCAAATAAAAAGACAATTTCAGGAAAATGCAAAGAATTGGTTCGTGGCAGCTTCCTTAACTTGAAGGATTTCAATTTGTCTTGTATAAGATTAAATGTAGTATCTTCCAAATGTTGATTGGGCAAAAGAAGACTTAGGTTTACTTGAGCTCTTGGAAACTGTGATTTGTTGCTGCTGTCTGACATTTTATAAACCAAACAATTACTGGAGAAAATAGCAAACAGATGTCAATGGCAGAAAAAATAATTAGCTGCATTTGAATAGCTTGAACAAGTCTAACAAAGAATCAATTTGACAGTTAAATATTAAGTCAATGCAAATTTATATAACTTCATTACCAGCATCGGGCCCTTTGAAATGCATTGGATGGATGTAGTGCGGACTGACATCAGCCATTGGAACAAACTTATGAGCCAAAATAAAGATGACTGTGGGTGAACCAGAGCTAAAAAACCTTTTCTGAAACTCTGCTGAAAGTCGAAATGTTGTTAAATTGATTTTGATTGAAACCTCTATAGAATAGCACAAAGGGGACTGTCAAGACACATCCTCTGTTCCATATTGTAAAATACTGTGGGAGGCACATTTCACCATCACAACCAATTGTGTCAAACAATGACGGCAGTTAATTGGCAGAAAGCTACTATCGGAGCCTTCAGATACTTTTGATTGCATTCTTTCCGCCCTCCAATTACTTTTCTCAGAACCTATCTCTGAAGACAGAAAGTATGAGTTAATTTGCAAGCGCACAATAGCACAGTCCATTAAGACTGCAGGCTCCTTCGCTCGCAGTTTTAGCAGCTTAACAGACACAGTCTCAATCGCCCCCTTTCTCCCGTTAGGAATCGTAATCACTGCTTTACTTTCTCATTTCTCCCCGCAGTCAGTCCTGACAGGACGACTGACGACTTCTGAGTCTGTCGACAGCTTGGGCAGCTCCGGGTCTGCAATGGATGAGATTCCTCATAACGGCAGAACGCTTGTTGATGTCTGAAAAATCCCTCACTGTCAAAGGGCAGTAAGTCAGCTGATCATGAAGGAAGATCATGCCAGGAAGAGGAAACCAGTGCAGGCAGACTGTCGGAAGTGTAGGAAATGGTCATGTGAAAGGATTTTGTACTGCAAATAAGTCGTTGGAAATACAGTCGAACAAAAATGACAGCTAAACAGAGCAATTCCTACTTATTACGCTCTCCTATGACAGAAAGATCCAACCCTGAACTTTTGATAATATTGCTATAGATCATCTAAAAATATCTTTGCAGTCACAGTGAAACCTTTGACAAGTTGGCGATCATTATTTAAAAGGCTGCCTTCTCTTTTTTACTTTCATTTTTGCAACTACTTTCAATTAAAAGTGTTCCCAATTTCTATTTTTCAAAGTCAAAATATTCATTTTGTTCAATTAAGCATGAAACCAAGATTAGAGGTCCAACTGCCTACCCTAAAAAAGGCCAATGTCCGTGTTCAAACGCTCCGTTTCAGAAACTTAAACACAGTTGGGGCAGAAAAGAAGCCAATCTATATGCGGTAATCCCATGTGAGGAGGCAGGATTAGTTACACAGCAGCACAACAGAGAGAATACACATTGTGTTATCTGCAAGTTTATGCATGCGCACTCCACAGATACCAATGGGACAATGAGGCTTCTTATCGCAACAAGCCCTCAGTATTTCACAACACTAGCAAAGACATAACCAAAGGCTACAGTGATGTAACGCACACAGACACAGCTGGCTCTTCCTCTAACCCTGACAGTAGCTGAACACCAGAATGAAGCCGACATCATGAAGGTGGTATTATAAGAAGCTGTTTTTGATGTGACGCCAGGACTTGTTACCTTGGAATGAAGATGAGTGAAAGATTTGCCCTCCCACAGGAAAAAAATAAATACCACAGCAGGCATCCGCTAAGTGGTAGAGAGGACAGAAAGCTTTACAGTGCTCTGCTTTAAGAAGATTCCAACTGCAAAGACTATGGAGCAGGTATCATGGCACACAGCAGGACTGGAACAAACAGGGGAAAGCGGATCCTGAAGCCGAGGGGAAGACAGTGTAGTGTAATGTGAGAGAAACTCTAACAATTCACTGTACAAACCTCACTGTTTGTTATGCAAAGCCACATTTTACAGTTTAATTAAAGTGTCGAAATGTTGTGTTTGTGATGTCAAGAGGGTTATAAGACTAAAATCACAGTTTTATTGTTTTTTTCAGCTGCTCTAGCCTGATAAAGCAGTGCAGCTATAGGAGATCCACTTGGCTTTATGGCACATAATAAGGGAACTACCAATCGAATCGTGCACCTCAGGCATGAAGTGTACAGTGAAAATAAAGGAGTAAACACTCTGAGATACAAAGGAAGCTGCTGTGGGCCACCATGCAAATTCCACTGTTATCATCCCAATCACTATTGAACCGGTAGGGTACGGACAGCCCGGTGCTACATCGCACTGTGACCCCTGGTCTACACATATGAAAATGCAGATTACAAGCACCTTAGACAACAATGAAATGAAGCAATGCAAAGATATCACATGTAATAATGCTTTATCGTGTCGAAATGTAATAAATAATATTTTCATGACCTGGTGTCCCATCTTATTCCACTAAAAACTGAGGGTTACAAAGGCTGAGGAGAGACTAACAAAGGCTTGCTCGGACACACTTAACATTAGGGATTGTCTTGATTCACATTACATGCTGACTGGACAAACCCAAGCAATAAATTCATTAAAATCAGCAGGCGTTTGAGCTGACACAAACGCGTTGCTGATTTTTTGCTGCAGAGCGCACCAGTCACTGACAGAAAACTGAATTTTCATACCTTAATCACAACAGGCTACGGTGACCGTCGCCAGGGACCGACCCTCGGCTTCTACAGCGGGCAATAAAAAAAAAAAAAAAAAAAGAAAATTCTCACACATTCACATCCCAGCACTGTCCAGACGCACGTCCGCCCGTCCGTCCGACCGACCGACCGTCAGCCGCCTCCGGTTGGATTTAATAAAGCGAGAGGCGCAGCGGAGACAGAGGAGCCTCAGTGTGGACGGGCGCATAGCTGCATTGGACCAAATGTTGGTCCATATTCCAACTAACAGTAAAAAGAAGACACTCACCCCTGTGTTTGGCACCGAATGACGACGTTTTGTTTATTTCATTGCCCCCGCTGAGCAGCTGTGTGTAGTGGTGCGTCACTGACTTCCGCGTTAAGATGGAGTGAAAAAAAAAATGCAAGGGAAATAATGAATTTAAAGGACAGGCGGCGCACGCGGGCTCACCGAGGGGTCTAAAATGTAGCCTATCATGAGAATAATGGCAGATGAAATTAATCCTAATATTCAAAGCACCCCTAATCAGTGACTTTATATTAATCACTCATAACTGTGTGAAAGGTAAAATTGATGATGGTACTGACAAATCCACAGAGCATTATCATTCAGTGGAGATGCAGCATTTACTCGATCTGACAACTAGTCTGATTTCTCAGAATGTTTGTTTTCTTGAAAAAATTTGTGATCTATAAATTCAACGGACCAATCATCCAGTACATATAGCTGTATATTTTTTTTATTTTGTCACAGTTTAAATATATGATATGAATCTATATGAAATACTCTAACTTAACTTTTTTGTTATTGCAGCCCCCTTACTTCCAGTTTTTTTTTTCTCAAATTATGTAAGTTTTGCTGTTGTGCTGAAGTGTCATTCCTCAATCCCATCTCCAATAGAAAGCAGCTCTTTCCAGCCAAACAGTGCCAAAAAAACCCACCATACATGAGCTAAATATTATAAATAACTTTGCAAGTGAACAGAGTGGACGATTTAGAAGCCAAAAGAGAGAAATTTCAGAGTTAATAGAGAAAACAAGTTGCTGAAAGTAGAATAAGTATATACTTACATTCATCAGGTGCATATGAAAACCAAATGAAAGCATCAATGTCTGCAGGCGGTTAGCTTAGCAGATATACGGGTTATCAGAGTGAAACAGTTAGCCAGCAAAAGACCTCTAGAATAATTAAAACGTGTGCATTATCATGCCTTATATTGTTTGGTTAATGTAATGACACCACATAAAGTGTAAACAATATGTATATTTCTAGTCAAGGTTACATGTAGGACTATTTCTTTGCCCTGGGTAGTTGCCAGGCAACAAACTGACAAGTTGCTCATCACACACCACATATAACACCCAAAAGTAAAATAAAGGAATATTAATTTAGATTTTGGGATTAAAAACACAACATCTAGCATGTTAATTATAAATATTTAAATGTGCTGCTAGTAGATGGAGTTTGTTGCCCTCGGGCAGAGCTAGGCTAGTTGGGGGTTTTTTCTAGTCACATGCTAAGCTAACCTTGCAATAAAGCATATTTCATAAAATGTCCAACTATTCCTTTAAAGAAGATGGTACTGATGATGATGGATATTATTGTTATTGAAACTGTAGATTTTCTGGGATTTACATTTAGTTTTGTATATACCAAAGCAATTTAAAAAGTTATGAGGTAAAGTTTCCTTGTATGAATAATAGCAGGTCCAGCTCCAGTAAGGTAAGACTATATTAATATGTGCGGTACAATTGTCATTATTTCTAATTATGAAGGGGCTGCTGTGTCCAGTTGGACTCTAGTAAATGACACCATGTACTGTAACTACAGTAAGGAGCTCCTCAGTCACAGCGCAGTTTGTTTGGAGAGCCTCACTTATTTAACGCAGGAATGTATCCTCCGTTGACTCAAAGCCTCGGGTCCATCTCTGTGAAACCTGTCATTGTGTTTGAGCTTATTACTGATGCACAGTCTGCCACTCCGTCCTTGGGGTGGGACAACGGAGCCTCTGTGCTCTGTCTGGACAAAGTGGGCACCTCAGAAGTGAGTCTGCCAAATTGTCATGCATGTGTCTCTGTGTCAGAGAGATACAGGCTGTCTTGCTGCGTGGCATGGGAAGATTAGGATGTGGCTTGTTGTGGTGCATGTGCAGAGAAGCATGCAAGTGAAATTCAGTTACCCTGTTGTTACTAAAACAGTCTTTTCACCACATTAAAGGGTCTGTTGAACTGAGTGTGACTTGTGAACCCAGCCCTACCAACAAACATCTAAAATCAGATTAGAGGAGGGTGTGGTAGTTTAACTGGAAAGACTTTATAAGAATGAGGAAACAGAAATAAATAAAAAGAGGAAGAAGAGGTGTTGGTGAAAGGCAAATGCTAAGCAGGTAGATAGGTAGAAGATGAGTTTGTACCAGGGGTTAGCATGCACATTACTAGGTGAGATTGGGGGATGAGATAGTGAAGGATATATTTTTTATTTTTTAACTGTTGAGATTTCCTGGCAGTGTGCCCTTCCTGCTTTCTTACCTGGAAGTGTGAACCTGTCAGACTGGTGGTGCTTGACTGTCTTGTGTTTTGATCCCTCTGGCCCATGTTGCACACATGACTCAGCAGCACTAACGCTCTCATTTCAAAGAACAACAGATATTACTTTGAACAAGACACACAGTTGAGTGGTCACAGAGTTTGTTTTGATTCCAGAAAAGGGCAGATACCTTGGAATAAGTACTGTAAATACTTGATAAAAACTGAATTTGAAGTATCATTTTCATTGAAATGAGCATGTCGGGAAAACCTCTGGTTACTTTGTTTGTCACATTCCTGTGGGTTAGTTTCAACTTGTGATCAGTGTTCCTCATTATACAAGTGCATGCAAACTCCAGAGTTAAGGGTTTGCTCTTTTGCAATCATGGAATAGTCTAGTGGTTGATAATGACTAAAGGTTACAATTAATTCAATAGTAGTCTGTACTACATACATGAGACTTAACTTAATGCAGGTTTTGTGGATTAAAGAAGCCTATATCACATAAATGAAACAATACATTTTTTGGGTGTAAAGCCAAGTTCAGTAGCCCAATTATGATACTATTATAAGGGTATTTATTCATCTGCACCATGTACTAAACTTTCAGAAAGTGCTTTTCAGTCCTTTACACGTTTTTGTATTCCGTATGTCCATTGCCAGCATTGCTGAGCTGTATTCTTCTTCTAAAAGCCATGTTTAGAAAAAGAGAAAAAACATTGTTTTTCGGCCTGTGGAAAATATAGACTTGCAGAACTTGGCAGAGTTGCAAGAGGCAAGCTGAATAATCCTGAAACAGAAAGTAGAAAATAGGCATTTGGTTTGTTATGTGACACACTGCACAGGAACAGTTGGTAGACTGCTCCACAGAAGAAAAAGCTGAGGGAAACCAAATCAAATAGTCAGACAAAACCTGTATATATTCCAAAAGGTACACAAGAGTTTGAGAAGGAAAAGAAGACACTATTTAAAGAGTGGAAAGAGTGATTTTGTATTGCACTTTTAGAAAGCTGGGTGCAGCACAAGACACAGATGTAGAAAAGAATGGTCAAATATGATGCAGCATATATATACATATTTATATATATTTTACCACTTTGCTAAGGCTTCATGACATTTTCTTTTTGTGACTTTCTTTTTTTAAATCCTTCAATACGACAAAACAAATAATTAAACTTTGTATTTGTTGCTGTATCACAGAACAGTTTGAAATAAAATCAGCACGAATTGTCTTTTTCTAAATTTCTGTGAAGAAGCCTGTAAACATTTTTTTTTTTTTTTTTTTTTAACAGATGCCCCTCTCCATGTTGAGGGGCATTTATCTGCCTGGAGAGACTAAGCAGCACTCCAGCAGTATATGCTGCACAGCCCAATTATCTTGAATCAAAGCCAGACAACATGAAGGAGTAAAGTGAAGATAAAAACACTGAGGCGTGACTCAGGTCAGGGTTTGTCTGTTGCACAGGAACAGTATCCAAAGTAAAAGCAATGTGTATAATGAGAGCAGTCTTCACTTTGCATTGAAGCCCATCTACTGACTCCCAAGCAAAGAAGACAACACATTTAAGTTGAGGATTACATAAAGCAATCTCCTTTTTACAGATTGCAACAGTATCTGCACTCTTGACTCTTCAATCAGCTTGCATTTTGTGTGCATATAAACAGACCAGCTTTTTGAAGTGTTCTTACAGACAAAATCATTAATATGCAGACATTTTATTTGAAAATGTGAACCAGTGTCAGAACGCCCAGCATGGGTCAATCCATCTTTGTAAAATCTGAAACAAATGTAAAAGCTTGACCACTTGCACTTTTGTTTTTAGTCAGAGATGTTTGAGTGTTAGGGTTCTCACTTGTTGTTATACTTTCAACACACAACATGCTGAAAAACAAAAATAAGTGGAAAGTATCCCATTAAGAAGATTCCATCCTGAGATGTTGACACTTTACTAATGAAGGACCCAGCAAGACGTTCTCTTCAACCAAGTATGTCCAAACTCTGGCTAGGATATTGGAGTGTATGTTCTTGTGTGTGGATGTGTGTGTGTGTGTGTGTGTGTGTGTGTGTGGGGGGGGGGGTTAATGTTCAGCAGGTGTGAGGCAAATTTAAGCTTGTTGCTAAGGAACTAGCCGAGTGTCCGCATCAGGGGGATAGGGTACTTAATGTGACAAGAAATAGTCAGTGATAACAAACACAAACACTTTCTCATCTACTTTCCAGCAATATGAGGAGAACAATTAAGGCTGAGCAGCAGGAAAGGCCAAATGTTCAAATAATGAGGAACTGAAACAGCTAGACACTTGAAAAAATGAAAACTATCTATCTGTCAAGTAAGCAAGCAGTCAAATGAAATATAATTATTAAACAGGTGTTGGAGTCAATAAAGTAAAGTATGTATGGAAAGAAACTTTATTAGACCAAACCCCTGTAAATACCATGACAGCATTTAAAGTTTTTGCAACAGCTGAGCAATAAAAAAGACTTACAAAAGATTTTTTATGGCAACCACCTTACTTTTAGACACATCATAAATACCATAAGCACCCCCCCCCAAATCCTAATACAGTTTATTTGATAGGATTACAGATTACAACTGACATTCACACCTACACACATTGCATACTTGCTATTTTAAAACCAACCTTGAATTTAAATAATATTCATTAATAAATATTAAGTATTTCATCAATAAGTGGGTGCACTGTTTTCTTTAGAGAAAAGATTTCATTAGTGATGTCGGTATGTATGTGCCCATGTAAGAAATATGTTTATATGTGAAGGATATAAAAATATGGATGACAACATAAACACTTCATAAGACAAACACAAAAACTGAAGTATCCTCCCCCCTCAATAAGGAAAGTCAGATGTATAAATATGATAGTTCTAAAGTGCATCTGTCAAAGACTTGTCAAATGAAAAGTCATCAGCGGTACTATCTTTTAAAGAAAAAAAAGGCTGACAAAACTAAAAATAGGTATGTCTGAACGTGCAGCAGATATATTTAGCAAAAACTACCTACATACAAGCACAGTTTTTTTTGTTTTGTTTTTACACAATGAAAAAAGAACAAGGTAACAGATAAAAGGATAAACATCTTCACATTGTCAATAAGTAATAATTAGTTCTTTGCCATTTCAGTCAACTCTTGTTTGTTCACACTTGGCTTTACAGAATATTATATTTAAATTTTAAGCAAACTTGGCTGATAAAAAAAAGCACACAGTGGTGAATACGTTCCTTCCTTCTGCTATAAAATGACTTTGCAGAATTTCTTCCATTCAGTCAGTCTAACCTGTACTTCTGCAGGTTGTTAGGTCTAGATCTTAGGCAGCTTGGGAGCACTGATGAGAGGGTTGGTCTCTTGCAGAAATCTCCGTCCCGCACTTTTGTAGTCGTAAGTGCAGTCATGGGTCTCTGCGTAGCGGTGGGTGGCACAGAAATTGTGACCACACCTGAAAGATTTAAAAAAAGACTGGTTTTAATCCAAAAAACAATACTTCACACTCACCAACAAACTATTACACTGCACTTTTAAATAAGTATCAGAATGGGAAAGAAAGGGGATTTAGGTTCCTGTGAAAGTAGTATTGTTGTTTGTGAAGGCGGGCTGGTCTGAGTATTTGCTGATCAACTGGGAATTTTCATGAACCATCATCTCTCGGGTTTACAGAGAATATCCAGCGAGTGTCAGAGCTATGGGCAGAGAGGTCTTGTTGATGGCAGAGGTCGGGTCAGAGGAGAACAGCTAGACTAATTTAAGCTTACAGAAAGGCAACAGAAACTCAAACAAACCCTTGTAACTACTGTTACGATCATCTCTTCCAAAAACCTGACAGGAGTACTCTTAGTTTCCATCCATCCTGCCTGGGATCAGTGGTTCAGGTTGGTGGTGGTGGGGTTATAGTGTGGGGGATATCTAAGGACCAATTGACTACTGTTTAAAGCTTATCTGAGTATTATTGACCATGTCCATGCCTCAAAACCAGAGTACTCATCTTCAAGGCTACTTATAGCAAGACAATGTTTCAAAACACAAAGCCCAAATGAAGCTCAAACTGGTTTCCTGAACATAACAATAAATTCACCTAATATCAAACTCAATGAGCAGCTTTGAGATGTGATGGAACCCATTCATCCCAGATGTTCATTCGACAAATCTGCAGCAACTGTCTAATCCAGTATATATGGCATATACAGATATTTATAGTATGTTCCTGAAGAGACTCACAATTTGCAAATAAAATTATTCTCCATCAGCAAACATTATCTGCTCAATAGCCAGACTATTCTGCTGTGTGGAAGCAGAGTCGCATTACTCCTTCCTTATTCTAACTCCTCCAGCGTACTTTTCTGTGGCTGAGAGCCTCCTTTATGCACTTTAATCTCTGTATTTTATCAGTCCATTAGTCAAAGGAGCCACACTATTTCCACTACATACTATCTGTAATGCATTTCATTTACTCGAACTAATATTAGGTAAATTACATTACTCTTTTAATCAGAGAATCATCACTTAGTCTTTTGAACACAGTCGGGAGCTTGACGTTACATAGTGTTGCATCAGTTGAGTGTGTACGCCCAGGACAAGGCTCGGGAGAGGGAAGTGATCCAGATTGATGTCGTGGGGGGAAACTTTGATAATACTAATAACTTGTGGCAGAACAAGCACTGAACAGAGACATGTTTCCTCTGGAGATGGTTGAGAGACAAAATGATGAACTAGGAAAAGACCACTTGCTTCTAAAACGGCTGCTTCAAGGACAAGAATGACAAATAGGGAGAGATTCGATTTAGAGTCAGGCAGCAAGTAGGTGAGTGAGTGAGTGAGTAAGTGAGTGCAGGTGAAAACGCCAGAGGCACTAGTACCTGCACTCATAGCTGGTAGCCAGGCCAGTCTTCTTGCCACAGAGGAAACAATGCTTTGAGCTCTTCTTCTTGCTGCCTGTGGGAGCCTTGACTGGAGGTAGGTGGTATGTTGGAGTGCCTGAGTGAGGAGAAAACATTTTTATTATTTACCTTTTCGTAGCCAGTGTGGAATACGCCTATTGACGAAGTTTGTATTAATCTAAACATAGCCCAGTCACTTAGTTTGGCTCTTGCCTGTAAATTATACCATTTTAAGTAACAATCTGTGCTTTAATTTGTGATTCACATTTGCTCAAGCTTGATCCATCACAGTCATCATGACGCCATTAAAAATTTGATCAAAAAAGAATCAACCGAGGGAGTAATATTGCACTTCTCTCTATTACTTTCAGGCATGTTGTACTTCTTACTGAGTTCTAAAACCCAGCGTTGAAGTGAAAGCAGCCATTTTCACCAGCTGTCAAAAGGCAAAACACCTGCTGTGAAATCAAATGCTGGAGTGTGGCCAAAACAGAAATATGCTTTTAAGTCATTGCACATTTCTAAAAACCTGTCAGTTATCACCATTTCACTTTGTCTTGTCTAAGTTTCTATCTTATTGCCATTTCATTGAGCACAAGCAGAGTGCTTTCATATCATGCCGTATGTCTGCTTAACGCCTGTCAAATGGTCCCCATAGTGAAGAAAACTGGTAGAAATCCCTTAAAAACACAACACTGTCACATTTGTGTCTTTTAATGTAGGGTTACCTCTTGAATTGTGGCAATTTATTTCAACCTCGGTTTACATTTAAAAGTAACAGTTGTCAATCATAAATGCAGTGGTTACACTGTAATTCTTGAAATGGCAATGATAATGGTAATTAGAAAAAACATGTCAGAAAACTAACGGTTAATTTCCTTAGTCAGGGAACACCGGTTTATGTCAGCTTGTACCCGTGATAATCGTATCCGTAGGAGCATGCAGCTCGGCAGGGTTTGTGAGCCATGGGGCTACAGCAACATACAGATAAAAGTGACAGCTCTGTGATGAAGGGAGAAAAAGCTCGGTGTCAAGCAGCTGGGCGTGGGATTGGATTTTTATTTGTTGGGTACACTTTAATCTGCTGCCATACAGACATACAGTAGGTTCAAATATATTCAGACCTAAGCACATTTTCCACATTCTCTTGTTTAGCAGACCAAACTTGAATTTGTTTAAGATTCAATTTGTGTTGTTCCAGCAAGTTCTTTGCTCTGAACCCTGACCATCTAATACAATAAGGTGAGGAGTTGATGTACACAGCCGTAAGGTATGTACATAGTGCACTGAAAGGAAGAAAGGTAATTTTTTGCACACTCTAAAGTATCTCAGCTTGTGTCATTTCCAGCGCTGGAATGGTTTGTTTATTTGTAACAAATATTCATGGTTCTGGGTGAAGGGCAGAGTACATGGTTTGAAGTACCTAGAAACATTTAGTTGTACACTGTCAGCAACCTGTACTTGAGCGCACAACAAGCAGATGTTTGTGCACTCATGTACACAAATTGAAATTCAAGATATGCTTACTGGTTCTCTTTTTTTTTTTTCAACGGATACAGATTTGTCTATAAGACAAGAACTGTGTCTAGAGTGTCTAAACAGTGCACCTTTAATAAATATTACTACTTATACTTTTCATTTTAATATACCCAAGGCTAAAGTTACTAAAACACAACACCTATTGCACATTTTTCGCTTTTTGGACTTTCCTGCTGTGCTAAATTTCACCAAAGTGGGACTCCTAAACCCTAAAACAGTCTATAAACCGACCTGTGTTGACTGTTTAACACTTGGTCACTTGCTATGAGTGTTTTTAATCTTTAACTCCTTACTATGTTTTGTTTGTGTTCCTCTGCTTTTTTTGAAACAGGTTTGGACCTTATGAATAATTTCCAGGGAAGTTTCCTTGACACAACTTTGAGGTCGTACGAATTCCAGGGAAAACCCTTCTTTACTCATGTAAAATCTAAATTAATATGTCAATTCTATACTACTGGAAACTCGAACTGAACACTGTCTTTGCTTTCCCTATAATTAGTATCAATTTACACGGTTTTCTCCAGAAAACCTCTGGGAAAATATGATGAACTTACAGTTCCAAATAAAACACTACCAACTCCATTTTTTACAGCAGTTGCAGACAACCTGATATTACCTGCACATTACAGAATGTCAACAAATTAGGCATACATTTTTAGAAACATAAACAAAATACCAAAGAGACTTATTTACAAAGTGTGTGCATTTTAGATTGATATGAGCAGAGTGTGCTATGATCTGTCTCATTTCTTTTGCTTTTCCATGAGAAGTCACTGAAGCAAATTAAAAGCTGTACTCAGGAACTCAAAGTATGAGAGAAAAAAAAGGAATACGTGGCCTGGTGCCATGATTGCCAAATGCTTACATCTGGCCAACACATCCCCACAGTAAAGCAGGTCAAGAATAATGCATCTTTATGAGGATGCGTCTTATCAAACTAAGTAGAATATGGCCTGATAGACTATAAATGATGTTAAATACAGATAAACCCATGGGGAAAAATGTTGAAAGCACACACAATCTCATGGTGGAGGGATGACTCACTTTTCAGCAAAACAATCACAACAACACAGTCAGGATAATAACAGAGTGGATTCAAGACTGACTATCCTTTAGTGACCCTGATGAGAGTACAGACGTGATTCCCACTGAATAAATATAGAGAGATTTCCCAGAATTCTCATGTATCAGTAAGTGCTTATAGGAAACATGAAAGAATAAGAGAAACCCTAAATAAATGTGTATAAAGCTGGTAAAGGCAAGACAACTAAAAAAAAAAAAAAAAAAGATGTTTCAAAGTCTAAATTAAACAATTTCAAATTAGTCAGATGTGTGAACAGCAGCGTCAGCATACTTAATGTCCCTGAGAGACTGACTTTTTTTTGGATGTCCATTCGAATAAAATAATTTCTGGTTTAAATTTAAAATTCTGTTTGCAGTCAATCATTGACCAGCATCAATCAATTCCCAGCCTGCTGCAAACAGTGATAAACAAATGTCCAGCAATTAAAGAAAGTAGGAGTTTGATGTGTCACGGCTTGATGTATAGTTATTCTTATTCTCTGTGGGAAGTCTCAGCATATCAGTGGTCGACATAAATAAGTGAGCTTGCTTGTGTGTAAGCCTGGCGCCTTATGTTGTTTGTGCTGCTTCTGCAGTTGTAGCAATAATGAATATTTAAAACCCTTGCGGTGCTTTGTAGTAGCGCTCACACAACATGCACTGAAGGCTTTCACAACATCCTCTTTTTATGCAACTGCACCTCTGAAGAACTGTATCTTAATTCAGAGAGGTTTGGCGACAATGCACTCTGGTCCAACAGATGGCTGTAAAGTCCACAATTCAAACTTGCCACCCTGAAATGGGGAGACAACACCACGGCTATTATGAAGAAAGCAAACCAGACACTGCTATTTTTCAGACATTTGAAAAAATGTGGCAAATCCAGGGATGGTTAGGCACAGTTTTATAGAGCAGCAGCAGGGGACGGCAAACCTGATGCAACAAAAGCTGCCATTAGAAACCTTTTGGACAGAGCTGGTGACAGTCAAAGTAAAAGGACAACACCTATTCCAATGAGAAAGTGCTATTCTGTGCTCATCTTTCAACCGAAACATACCCTCTTAATGCTATGGCAGGATCTATTCCACCTCTTCAAGTCATCAGTGTAGTTCTGAACTCAGAGTTGCCTCTCTGTATTGTGAGACACCTAAACCACTCCCGTAGCCACCAATGGCTGATCACAGGATTTTGAGTGGTCTGATCAATATCAGAATAAACAACAGATTTCACTAGATATAGGATCTTCTGATTCCCACATTACATTATATTGTTAGCATCCAGTTGCCATGCATGGTAAGTAGTGAGCATCCTTACAGTGGACAGGAGACAGTTGTACAATGTGGTGCACATTGCTTCCAGAATTATTGATGATCACCCATCCCTAATGGAAATCTATAAAGCTAGACTACAAAAGAAGGCCTTTAAAGTTGTAAGGAACCCTTCTCACCTGTCCTTTTAATTTCCTTCTTTCGAACAAAAGACCAGGAAAAATAAAGACCAGAATACCCAGGTTGAATACAGCACACTTCCTGAAGCTTTATCTCCCTTAGCACCACTAAAACAGCACTGCAGGTCATTTTGCAGGTTAAATAACTGTGCAATAGGGACAATGCTTTTAATGCACTTAAAGCACATTATGTAGTGGGGCGTTTGATGCTGCTGCTAATTTCCCTACAGGTACTGGGATTTTATCTAGGGGGTTCTTATGTGTTGCATTATTGTAATTGTATTTCACCTTTTTTGGGGCTTTTTATGATCAGTCGTTTGCTTTGGTCATTATATATCCATTTTATACTTTGTTTAATTTATATTATAAGTGCTTTATGAGAGATATGCTGTACTGAATTTGTTTTTCTGTGTCCTTGCTTAAGAGATAAAGATGACAAATTCCAATCAATTTTGGTAATATGCCATAGTATTAAATCCAAATGAAAAGGGATGTAACGATACTTCATGGGACAGTCAATCTGTAATATAAATCTGACGATTCAAATCAGTAAGATATAAAAAATAATTTGGAAACTTTTTTTCGTTTTAACAGCAGATGGTGCTATTTATTTTTTTGTCAGATCATTTTGGTAATTCTAACAAGATGGAGCACATGGCGGTTACAGGATACACCATCCTGCTTAAAAATTGCACCAAGCCTTAGTTTTTGTGTTTAAAGAGATCCTCTTTTTTGTATAACTCATGAACTGAGTGTCGTGTATCGTTACATGCCTGCTTATGAAAACATATAGGTATTTGTGTGCCTTACCTATTCTCCCAAATGAAGTCATTACTCCCCCAGCTGACGCAAAAGTGTTGGTGGCCTGAGAAAAAAAAACAAAAGCAAAATAGTATATTTTTAGACCAGATCTGCAAACAGCAGTGCTTTTTCTTGTGAAAACAAGACATTTTTACTCAATGTTTTACTGGAAAAGAGCACAAAGTTGTCAATATTACTGGTGAAGTTATAAAAACTACAAAAAAAAAAAAAACATTGTTTGCATGTACTTTGAACCTTACATATAGTCTACCTCACTGCATCACACACGGCTTATGTGTAATGATGAACTACAGATTTTTGATAAAATGTGTGAAGTGACAATAACTATGTGGGTATATTCTTGATTGATCATTATATTGTGTGCTTTGCTCTAGGCCTGAGGGATACTGATATTACCATATCTCACAGCAAAACTCATCTCATAACGACAATTTTCATTTCTAAATGAATGTTCAGCAGGATTTTTGTCACAGCATAACTTCTCAAATATGTGACACTACAGTTTATGCAGTTTTTGATCTATTTCCATCAGCTCAAAATAACAAAGCAATCTGAATCACTGATGAAAATCGTTAAGATCTTTCAGTGAATGTCCTATCAAGACTGCTGTGACAATTATAGAAAAAAGAATTTCTCATCACCCACTCTTAGTTTCCTTTGAAGCATCTGCTACCTCCATGGGTTGGGATAAGTAAATACTAAAGTTCTGGCAGTCACTCTTACTCATTTTTTAATTAAGAGCAATGTACAGAATGTAAATTTTGTAAACTTACAAACTGTAAAAATACTGAAGTGAAACTACAGCTCTCTGTACTTACCATGTAAGATGCTGCTGCTTGGTGCAGTGGTGACATTTGTCTTAACAAATCATCCTGAAGGAGCCTGTTAGTTGGAATAGATGACAGCCTGGAGCCATGGCTGTCTGGTCCTGAGGCAGTGGCAGGAGGCAAGGCTAGTGTCAGTCCCAGACTCTCTCCAAGGCCGTCCCTGTTGCTGCTATCTGGAGCCCTTGTGGAGAGAGAAGCCAGGAGTTCAGCGTTGTTCAGGGACCCCAGTGGCTCCTTACGGGCTTGGTTGGCCATCTTAGTGATGCCTCTTGCTTCTCTCTTAGAGATAAGCTCTGGCCTCTTGCCAGGTGACTCCACTTTAACACCTCGAAGGCGTGGTGGATGGGTTGATGAGGTGGTGGAGGAGTGAGGGGATGTGCTGCCTGGCTTCATTTGTGCTGAGGCTTGTGCTTGAAGGTTGGGCTGTATACAGGAGAGAGTGGAATCAAAAGCCTGAGGCAGCAGTCTGGTAGAAGTGGATGGTGAGGTTGAGACGGGCAATGGAGAGGGGGGGCTGATATGAAACGGTGTGCCAAGCTGTGTCCTATCACCTCTGCTGGTAAAAGTATCATTTGTCCCAAGTGTCCAGGTACTGAGTGGGGACGGGGAGAGCGGCAACTGATGCTGAGCCCCAACTTCGAGGGACCGACGACTTCCCTCTGGCTGGCTGGACACATCCAGACGTAAAGGGTCTAGCAGCTCCCCAAATGGAGGTCCAGGTTGTGCTGGCACCACAAGCCCAGGAGCTTCCTCTAATAAACTAAGCCCAACTGCTTCCCCTGTGGGCTCAGCTGGGTCAAAGGTAGCTTCAGGTGGCCCCCTGATACACAGTGGAGGGAGCTGGGGGTACACACAGTCCCTCATCAACCTGGTGCTGCCAATGTCCAACCGTGACACTTTTGGAGGGGGGCGGATCTTTGCAAATGGTGGGCATGTCTCCCATGGCTCCTCTTCCTGAAGCATGTAACAGGATGCAGAGGAGAAAGAAGGTGGGGGTCGTCTAGGGATAGAAAAATGGGCAGAGGTTGTTGCAGGCGAGGACGAGGAAGGGTCAACGGATTCATGGTCTTCAATTGGAGGTAGTTGTGCATTTGACTGCCATGGCTGGTTAATATGGGGGAGAGACCGAAAGAGGCGATGATGATGTCGCGTGCTGGATGGTCCGATGGAGCCAGTGCAGGGATGTGGGTTGACAGGGGGCCGTGGTTTTACCTTAGCCAACTTCTTCGGCTGGAGGACAGAGACACAAACAGAGAAAGTCCGAATATATCACAGCACCCTCTTAAATGTACATACTTTCAGTATTTTCAGTTTTTTTCTATTCTGTAAAATTAGTTGGTTATCTCATCAACTGGTTTAAGCTGCTTGTGTCAAAGAATTGGAAGTGCCGACTGTTCTTCGTATTGAACTCTATTTTCTTAAAAAGACATGCAAATTTGTATTTGGTGCAGTACATCTACATTATGCAAAATTGTGCAGGCTAAAATTTATAGCCCATGATTATGACATGCAGAATTCAATATGATGACAATACAAGACATTATTTTATTGTTTCTTAAAATCCACCATTAAAAAAACAACATAAGGAATAGCTTTCTTTAGCTTTAGTAGACAATGCCTGTTTTGTAGCATGTCTACAATCATAAAGATGAAAAAGGGAATAACGTAGAGGCCAAATTTGCCCTTTCTGAGAAGAAATACAGTTTTAATATTTTTCTGTGATCCCAGAAGCTTCCAACCTTTTTATTTAGGTTCATGTCCTCCATCTTGGCTTTGAGTTGTTTCATTTTGTTCATGGTGATGGAGTTCTCAAGGCTTTGTTGTGCAGCTGCAGAACTCTCTCCATCCTCCTCCTCCTCTGCACACACATTGTACACCGAGCTACCACTGGAAAATATGAGAGGGAGAAAAAACACTATTAGTGATCTAACAAAGCTGTCTGCAGTCTCTGCAGTGGCCCTGCTCACTGAGCTCAGCTGCCACAACTAGCACTGCACAATCAATGTTAAGTACTTGACTCCACGCTGGCTGAATAAATAGATAATTATATTTGTTTATCTTGTTTGTGCTTCTTTCTTCCTTGCACCATTTGTTACACATAGGTCTCTGTTTATTATCCTGATGTCACTGTCAATTTATGCTTAATGACAGGGTACCTATACCTTTGTCAAAGTCAGGCACTATTCAAGCATTTCCATATAGCACCTCAAAGCTATGGTTAATAACATAATAACATATTTATAAAAAGCATATTCAATATATACAGTATACATTAAATTGTATTTTCTTGTGTTACAGAAGGGTGCCAAAGGAAAACAAAATGTTTCTGTGCTTCAAAATGTAGCATCTGTTTGTAAAATGTAGGATTGCAGATGTGACATTGACACATATGACACATTAAAATTAAAGTATTTAAGACTTTTGTCTGAGCAGCCATAGGGACCCTGTATTGATGACCAATGAGTGCAAATCCTTGGCTCAATTCCTTATACATCCTTAATTTCAGTATTTTTATTTGACAAAGAAATATTTGTCATAATGTGATGATGTGATAATTGTGCCTTATAACAACAAAGAAATTGTGAAAATTTCCCAACCTCAGAGATTCGGACAGTGGGGTAAGGGTGCCATCTCCCCTGTCAACCACTCGGAAGAAGTTCAGTTGTTCATTTTCACGATAGACCACAAATGTAACCTGTTTGTTCACCAAGCTTTTCTCCCATCCCTCTTCCTTTGTGCTTTCCATCAGATCAGTCACCTCTTTGATAGGATCCTCCATGGTTACTGACAAAAAAGAGGGAACTTTGTGATTAAAAGAGGAGAAAAGAATATTCAAAATCCCTTTGAAGGAATTTACTTCTATTTGACATATATATATATATATATATTTCCTTACCTCTCCTGGTGTTAATTGGGCCTCCTCTCATAGCTAAGACCAGTTTCAAAGTACAGCCCTCTGCAATGCTGCAAATATAAACAGACTGATGATCAATACAGCAGAATATATAAGCATAGTGTATTCCCTGGTGGATGTAATTATAATGGAATTCTAATGGGAGGGAAAGAAACAACAGTAAGCAACATATTTACATTGAGGCTGAAATGGTTTACTTCTGATGCAGTTGGGAGCGGCTGTGATATAAAGTAAACAGCACTCTAAGGGTCAGGATGATTTCCAGATGAACTTAAGTGCAGAACTGGGAATTCCACTGGAACATTTGTTTCTGATGAGCAGATGTTTCATGGCCTACTCTACCTCTCACTTGCTTCTAAAACTTCAGAAACATGCCGCAGTGTGATAGGAGAGCCTAGAAAGATCTCACCAGAGGCTGTTGATGTGGAAAATTAAGTGACAAGCATTCATAACAATACCACCATCTGCAGCCAGCAGAGCACTGGAGGGTGAGGTCTGCATCTAATAAACTGACAGGAGCGGAGGGGGCAAGCTCTCTAAATATGAACAGTATGTCAGTCTCATCCGCTTCTACATCTCTGGCTCATTTACGATATGCTGAATTTAGACTGAGTCACCACCGCAGCATGGAGGCTTTTAAAAAGTATTTGCAAAGTACCTCTAAATGTACACAGGGTGTCTTCAAACATATTGCTCCTAATTGGTCTAAAAAGCCTAGTTGTATGTGCAATCTGTGTCAGTGCTGTGAAGGATAGAAAGGGTTGTCAGGAGCAGATTTACCCATAATCATGTAGACAATGTTCATCATCCAGCTCTAGGTTGTTCCAGATAAGGTGTTGCTGGGCAACAGGGATACCTTCACAGACAGTCAGAGAAAGGGTAGGAGAGAAAACAAGCAAAGTTGACAAGGACCTGTTCATATTTTATGGACTAAGTTCACAATGCTGACAGACATGATGGCAACAATGGCAACAGAAGCAACCACCCACTATTAAACATGATTCAGGTCTGCCCCCTAAAGACAGAACTGTGTAACTTCTGAAATGAGCACACTGAACAGATGCATGATCAATTAAATAAGTGGACATTGTAAAAGGAAAAAAAAACTTGTTGATGTGCTTCAGTGTCATCACTCCACAAAGCTTATGGAACAGTTAAAACTTTCAAACACTGGTGGTTGGTTGGAATATTCCATGTCACTATTATATCTAGTATTATTGCAAAGCACACCAAAAATAATATGATTCCAGTTGATGGATGACAGTCCAATGAATACAAAGTCTCTATAGGGCTGCTCCTTAAAATGAGATGAAGTGTATGCATAGTCAGGAAGCTCTCTCTGCCCACAATGAGGGAACTTGCTGACCCGGCGCTGGATGTGAGCCAGTGTTAGTGAGTGAGCAGCGGTTCTTTCCCTGCAAAGTGGTTTGCTCCTTCACAAACACACTTGGTTTGGCTGACACACCTCCTCACACACGGAGCACAGACAGGCCTTTCTGACCAAGACTGAAAAAAGCAGCAAAGAATGTCATCATAACCAAAACTGTAGAATGGATATTTTGATCTTGAATTCTGGTGTGTCAGCTGCATAACTCAGAAGACAGTCCAACAGATGAGTAAATAGGTTTGTCGTAATAATATTATAAAGCAGTTGCAGTTTAAAGCGTCAGCACACAGCCAGCCTTTTTTCCTTTACAGTTGTTAGTGTCTCCTAAAACGTTTTGGTGTTGTGAATCATTACAGCTCTATGGTTTTCTCCATTTTGCATAAATGAGGAGATAAACAACAGCGAATAATATATTATGAATATTGCTTATAGTTCAAACAATTAAAAGGTATGCTATGCAGACATTTTCATTTAAAAGTTAACATTTATACAAAAAAATATTACTTAACATCACCTATGATCCATAATATCTGTTACTGTCTGTATCTGCAGACACCCTGCCCCTTGTCTGTATTATCTGTTTTACATTTGCCAACTCTGTTCCAAGTCAACAGCACAAAAAAGATAAAGAAAAAGATAAACTTGCACAAAGTGACCCCACAGAGCAATACACCTCAGGAGACTTAACAGATCTTTTTAAACTGGTCATATACATGACTGAACATCTTCCCAGCAAATAAAATAATGCTTGATATAGCTTGCTGACACAATTAGTGCAATATCAAGAGTCAGAGAGTATGTACATTATTACATTATTTGAACCACATACTAAAATATGCAAACTAAACGTGTGCTGCCTACCTTCCAGCCTCTGGATTTTTGCCTTGACTGAAATGACAGCCTCGAAGGGCAACACGCGCAGCTCAAAACAGGTCCCTGTCAGGGTCTCTATGAAGAGCTCCATAGTGTCATAGAAAGGCAGCTTATAGTGGAAAGCTCCCACACTGTCATCATTAAAGAACGGTGGCTCCTTCCTGTCGGTCATCTTGGAAGGTTGGGAGAGAAACTTTGGGGATATGGTTAAAACGGAGGGCTGGCCCAGGATGAAGGAGAGAGGGACTGCTCACTATCCTCACGACTGTTGCACATCATGCAGGATGACCAGAGCTGTGAGGACAAAGAAAAGCATGGCATGATATCAGAAGTTTTCTTAAGGTTTGTTTAGTTAAACCACTCCCTGACCTTGAAATCAGGCATCTTAAGTTAACTAAGTGCATCCCTCAGGCCACCAATATATTATTGATAGTCTACACATTGACATTAACAAGTCGGCTCAAAATTGACTTCATATTAAAACCTATATCTCTGATAGCAAAGTCATTGTCAATCATCAGTCCACATATATAACAATTATATATATACATATATATATATATATATATATATATATATATATATAAAGACGTGTGGCATGTATCAATGACAG
>JAOWBC010000318.1:11075943-11103331 GCA_028566105.1 Hypoplectrus providencianus
GTCTTTTTTTGTTTCTTACCCATGTCATCATCAAATATTGACTTGGTCTCTCCCTTCGTCTTGGACTTCTGTTTTGGTTTGAAAGTGTCCGTCAGGTCAGCAAAAATGTCTATGTTGTCATCAAATAAGCTGGCTTCCATGGTCTTCTCTTTGTGCTTCTTGTGAACTTTAGGCACAGTGGCTACTTCATCCTGAGAACACAGATGATTGAGTCAATAAGAAGTAAATGAAACATATTCTTATGATGAAGCCAAAACCTCAACAGTGTTTGCATCAATGTAAAAAAGAGGTACCTGGAAGATGTCTGTACTGCTGTTCTTGAATTCTTTACTAGTGGATTTGGGAGTTGAGCTGTTACTCCCTCCAAAGATGTCATCATTGTCATCTTCATCCAAAAAGGAGGAAGCCTTGGCTTTCTTAGTGGCTGTCCTTGGTTTAACTTTTTGGAAAATGTCATCAGTGCTGGCATCAAAAATGGATGGGAGGGTGTTTATGTCTTTGTCTTTCTTCAGTCCCATCCCACTACTGGCCTGAGGTTCTGTAGTCTTGGTGGGTTGTTTGGTGGAAGATGTGTTAGTGACTGCAGGCCCCCCAAACAGACTGTCAGAGCCAAAAAGGTCATCCTCGTCAGACAATGGCAGCACCTTGCTGCTGTTTTTACTGGAGTCTTTATGTCCAGCGTTTTTGGATACTGGCAGAGTCAGTACGGAGGGTCTTGGCGAGATTTCAGAGACAGAGGACTGAGAAGGTGAGGAGGCAGGCAAGGCTGCAGGTACAGCTGAGTCAGGTAGTGTTGGACTGACACGCTTCTGGCTGGGAGGTAAGGATAAACCAGACAGACTGGGGTTTGGCCCAGGAGCATCTTTACCCACATTCTCCTTTTTATCTTCTGAAGATCTTTGGGCTGCTTGCTGCCTGGCTGCTCTGGACTGGGGTCTTCGCTGGACAGAACCTTTGGCCCGACTCTGAATGACAAAAAAAAATCCACTCAATATTACATCTTATGCAACTCTACTCTTAACACGTTCAGCTCCAATAGATTAAAATTACTAAATTACTAATAACTCGACATCTAAAATTTGTTTACAATCCCAAAAAATAAACTATTTTAAATTCAATGTGTTGTGTAAAACTTGTCAGCCGTCAGATCAAGCAGGCATCTTCTTCCACTGGAATTTGTACAGATTTATCCCAAAAACTCCTTGTTTATATTTTTAGCTTTAAAAAAGGATCATTTCAACTGGTGACTGCTCAGATGAATGTATCCGTGCAACCAAAATATATTCAGGTGAGTTCACTCGCTGTTTGAATTGCCACTTGTATTTGCATCAGCATGCCATTTGTCATAACCTGCAGTTCATGAGCCGTGTTACTCTTGCTAGAGTCAACAACAAGGGTAGGGAAAGACTTGTACATAGGAGTTCTCAATAAAATAAAATAAAAAACCCACCTTGTGTGCGCTCTGAAGTGTTGTAACCTGGACTGGGGTGTCAAAGCTCACTCCTTCCTCACTCTCTGTCTGGGCTCCTATAGGAGTTGTGACAGGGCTGGGACTCAGGCTGGAGCTGGACACGCCAGAAGAAGAACTAGCAGCCATACCAGGGAGTACACTAATAGCCCCTGGCATACTGGGGACAGCTCCAGGGAGCAATGTAGCAGGGTTGATCAGCAGATTGGCCTGAAAATAACATGATCAGATACACCAATGTCATTTATTCGGCAAAAACGACACCGTTGACCACAGATTACTTAAACAGACTTTCCTGTTCAATACATATTTCCAACTCGTCTATTTTAGTTCATCAAAGTGATTGAAGCAGCAGATCATTTATGGGAAAATGAAAAACAAAGACTGAAGATGGAAATGAAGTTAGAGCAAGATGCAATAAAATCATGTGAAACTGAGTGAGAATTCTTACAGTTTAGCAAAATGACATCAGAAGTGATAATTGTCTTTATTTTGGCAGCCATGTTGCTCTATAAAAGGTAAGCTTTTAAGTTGGAATATGAAAATAGCTCAGACAGAAGACACTTTTAAGAGAAAATGTGGAGGATAAAGAAAAGTCTCTCCCCAGGAGCAATCAGAGTGAAATGTCAGGAATGAAGACTTCTGATTGAATAAAAAAACAAAATATTACTTGAAGTTTCCCAATCCTTGACGAGGAATCTTTAGGTTTTACGGGGTTTGGTGCAGGTTTCTGTGTGGTCAGATTATAGCAGGTTCAGAACTAATCAAATAAAGCATTTCTTGTCTTCATATAGAAACAGCACTATCTTTTAACAGACAGTTCATTAACACTCACAGGACTCAAGGTCTCACACAACATATCAAAAAGTCAGCTCAAACAAGCAGAAATAAACCCATAAACCCATCAAAATTTTATGAACACACAGGTATGTGTGTTTGTGGCTCAAAGAATCAAAGCATCTCACGAAGTACTGAAGTACATACATACAGGTAACTTACCTGAATCTCTGATACAGGTTCTGGACTTGCTAATGGTGCTTTTTCAATAGGTTTAGTTGGCTTCTCTGCTACTTTCTGAGAAAGAAAAGGAAAACAAGAGAAAAGATAAAAGCTTCTCCTCTGCTATCTGCGGTTCCATTGAATTAATATTTACACAGCTGATCTTTTTTTTTTAAATGTAATAAACAATGTAAAAAAGCTGGACTACAGCATAATTTTAATCATCAGTAAATTGCTACCGGAGGAGGAGCTTTTGGCTTGGTAGAGCTGAAGAGGTCATCCTCATCGTCATCTGCAAACAGACTTTGTGCTGCCGGTTTCACTGAGCTTAGCTTGGAGGTCTGGAAAGTACACAAAGTCATGTATTCTTACCAACATGCAGCAAACTAAAACATTTTCCTTGCAGGGCTGAAAAAAATATACTGACCGCAGCTTTCCCTGAGGCGGCGAACAGGTCAACATCTGGGTCATTGTCCTTCTGCTGTGTCTGACTGAACAGAAGCTCCTCATCCTGGAACACACCTGTGCTTGTTGCTTGCGGTCGAACCTCTGTAGGCTGTAAAAAGAAAATAACAGGTTTGTATGCATATAAATAACTTACCTGCAGCAGATCCTTAGTTCATACCATTCTTTGGCTTATTTTAATTCATACAAACCTTTACTGCTGTTGTGGGTTTGCTGGGTGTGAATATAGGATCATTCCAATCTGATTCATCTTCTTCATCATCATCAAATAGACTAACAGTGTTTGTTTTGCCTTTCTCTTCTTTCTTTTCCTCCTTCTTGACATTTGGTGGTGGGCTGTCCTTGGAAAGTAAGCCGTCATCATTGTCATCTTCATCCAACAGGCTCTTTGTCTGCTTGTTGGCAAACACGTCAATGCCTCCAAACAGACTGACTGCTCCAGCAGGCTTCTTTTTACTTTCACTGATCTCTGGCAAGGGCGCGGATGGAAGCGGCTCAGGTTTCTTTGCTGCTGGCTTCTCCTGCTCTGAAGGCTTGTCCTCGGCTGCTGTCCTAGAAACTACAACGTCCTCCGATTTCTCTAACAGGGGGGGCGAGTGAGAGGCCACAGCTGGTTTCTGAAGAATGCAGGGAGGAACCGTATTAACTCTCATAATATTAATTACATAGTGATATAAATGAATCATTACAATTTCCAAGTTTTTAAGCAACAATGTTGTGGTCAATCTTAACAATCCCAGAGAGGAAAGTGAGAAAATTAATCCTGGTAGTCCAAATTATAAGTCTGATCTAAAAATGTGGTATTGCAGTAACAAAAACCCACATGGATTGCAAGAATATTTCTTTTTCTCACTAACCTGTCAAGCCAACTTAATTTCACGTGCTATGTTGCATTTAATTAAAGGATCTAAATATCCCTCTAGGTACATACAAAATGTCTTTAACCTCTTGAGATTAATAAACTTTTTTTAATTCCCACTGAAAGCAAGTTTCAAAACAAGACTGTTTTTAAATAGACAAACATGAGAAACCTACTTTCGCATCTGGGACTGCAGTGTTTGTGTTGACAGCAGGTTTGATTCCAAAGAGGGATCCTTTATCTTCTTCATCATCATCATCACCTTCATCTTCAAACAAGAGAGCAACTCTCTGAGGCTTCTTCTGACTGCATTAGAAGCACCAGAAGGGGATGATAGGTGAGTGATTTTAATATCGGTTACCAGAGTTGTCTTTGCGCTCTTCCTCCCTTCAAAGTGGACATACCTTGACATTGTTGTTGGAGCAAACAGGTCATCTTCCTCCTCGTCATCAAAGAGGCTGCTTTTGTGGGACATTTTGGCACTTGGGAGACTGGAGGGGGCACTGGCACTGGACTTCATCCCTCCTGTCTTGACCTCTGGCTGTGCTGCACTACTTTTAGAAGTCAGCCACTGGTCCTGTTATATTCAAATATCCAGGACAATCATTTCCCATGTTGTAAACTCCATTAAATATCGACATGCATTGGTTAAGAATAATATCTGTATTCTCACACCTCATCATCACTGAAGAGGGAGCTGGACACAGTCTTATTGGCTTGTGGTGTGGAGGCTTTAGGTGGATTAGGTTTTGCTTTAGATTTAGATGCAGATGCAAACAGGTCCTGCAAGGTGAAGAGACAGATTATTTTAAAGAAAACATGACAAATTTTGTCTAAATGGGTGAAAAATTAGTTGAATAATCCCACCTCTTCTTCTTCATCATCAAATAATGACAAAGGAGCCTTGCTGGTTTTTCCTTGGCTTGCAGGTTCAGGCTTAGACTGGCTCTTAGGGATGATTGGAGAGCCCTGTGGACAGTAAATACATATATAATGTAATTAAAATATTAAGATATTGTTATTGTTATCACTTTCTTTCATTGGTCTTTGATAGAATTACCTGCATGTCTTCATCATCAGAGAAAAGGCCTCTAGTCTGGGGTTTTGGAGTTTGCTTGACAGCAGCCTTTACAGCATCTGGAGCCGGCTCATTCTGAAACACACAACACAAAGATTTTTTTTTTTTTTAATATAAATAGCTTCCAAAATACTAACTTTCTTCATAAAACTATGAGGTTTTAGTCTTAAAATACCAGTACAGAGCAAAAAGAAATGCACTATAACAACAGGAGTAAAAGGCCAGTAGTGGACTTAAAAAATAAATCGAATCTGGCCTTTTCTCAGACTGCACTCGAATATGGCACTCTGAGAAAAACATCAATATATTGGCTGCAACTAGGTCTGGTCATTTAATGGCATCCATGCCTGATAAATTAGTTTGTGACTCACTGTCGGAGCAGACACGACCTCAGAAGAAAAAACTGGTAGATAAACAACAAAAATTCACTCTGGCCTTTAACCACTTGACAGTGTATTTGGAGGCAGAGCAAAACCTTTTGGGTTTCAAAATACTGGCATTTTGCATGTGAAAACAGAGGAAATTAGATTTTATCAGGAGCATAATGTTGGACAATGATCTATTCAGACCTCCTCAGATTTGTCTGACTCCTCGCTGGTAGACGGCTGACGTTTTTTCAGGCTCTCACTGAGCAAGCTTTGAGTCCCTGGTCCAAACATGGAGATGGCCCCTGCTGGCATCTAAACACAACAATGAGTCATTATTTTAGGATCTCCTAAAATAGGATAGGCCACAAAAGCACTATGAACTTGAAACACTTGAAAATGTTAATCTTTACCTTTTTCTCAGGTTGTTTAACTTCCTCTACCACAACCTCCTTCTTAATCTCAGCTGGAGTTGGCGTGCTGTACTTCTCACTGAATATGTCACCATCCTCATCGTCATAATCAAAAAGGTCAATAGCTTTCTTTGGTTTTCCCTGTCCAGCTGAAAAAGAGAATAAAGAAAAACCAACCCCGGGTGGTTTGAGGATGAGAATCCCACCTGAACCTGGACTTTGTCACTGTCGTGCCAATTCTCACACACTTACCCGAGTCAGACTTTTTCAGGCTTCTACTGCTGAAAAAGTCATCATCCTCATCTTCATCATCAAACAGCCCACCTCCTACTCCACCGGCACCTGCTCCTGTAGGAACCTGTTGGGAGGTGGTTGGAGCTGGAGTGCCGTTCTCCTTGCTGGCCACTGAATCAGAGTCATTCGCTGAACTGAACAGGCTATTCTCTGTGAAGCGAAGACATTTTTTTTGGATGAGGACGATAAAGCAGACACGCACATCATTTTAACTCTCATACAAGTAAACGCTACTACCTGGGAATATTGAGATGGCACCTGCTGGAATCTTCTTTCCAGATTTGTTGGATTCTTGAATGGAGGAGAAAAGTTATCATCAGACTGCTATTTCAGCTTTTTTGTTACTTTAAATACCAGGACTATTATCACACACTAAAGTCAAAAGATATAATAATTACGGCCATTCTGACACAATTCTTTGATTATTTTGTATTAATATAAAGCTACATAGTACTGAGACATTAGACCAGGCCCCAAGAAAAACAAACTAAAAACATACAAATGCAACTCTAAAACTAAGAAGAAGAGAACATTAAAATAAAAATTTATTTAAAAATACAAAACTATGATACCCATGGTTGTTTCCATCCTACCTGTATGTCTTTGCAGAAAATTGGCAAGAAAGTCTAATTTGGATCCTACCTACAGGTTGAGCTGTGCTTTTCACCCCTTCATTCAGCACCTTTTTCTCTTGGGATGCAGGAGGTTTTGGTGCCTCAGCAAAAAGATCTCCCTGAATGGCAAAACATAATACAACACAAATCAGATTGTGTAGACAGTGAAGCACAGTGTTTGCGGAACTAAATAATAGGGGGCCCTGAAAATCATTTAGTTTAATATACCTCATCATCATCATCAAAAAGGCCTTTCCCTCCACTGAAGAGGCCACCTTTCCCTCCAAATGGAGAGAAGTCATCATCATCCATCTTAGGGGGCTTAAACATGTCATCACTGTCCTCTTCAGCTGCTGTTATCGTGGACAGAAACAGTATTGAGAAACATATGGGGATTAATGGGCCTGATATGAACACACTTAATCCAATATTAAACATATTTCACTGCTGATGAATGAAAGTCCTACCCTGAGGTTTTGCAGGTTTGGATTCTTTCCTGCTTTTACTTTTCTTCTTAGATGTCATTGCTTCCAAGACATGACATGGTAGAAACACAATAACCATGAGCATGCACATGCAATGATGTCATTACTTTAAAATCAAACGTAAACTCTGATGCTGTGTTGCCCTTAAATTAAATATGAAGAGTGGGAGTAACATTGAGATGACATATTATAAGCTGGTTGATAATGATCGTGACTTACATGCACGGTCTCCTTCTGGTTTGTTAACTGGTTCCCCTTTAATTCGGGCTGCCAGCTCATCGGCAAAAGACGATGAGCCTGTGTTCTGAGTGACATTAAAAAAAACCTGTTTAGCACTTAGGTACATCATATACTGCTGCATGATTGAAAATGTGGCCAATTATCAATATCAAGTTTAATGCAAATCAGGTTTGCAGTTTTCTATTTTGTTGCTGACAAACATATACATATATACATATATACATATATATATGTATTATAACAAACATACCTTTGTGTCGTCGTCATCATCATCCCTGTCCGAATCTCCGAATATGTCTGAATCCTCATCCTCTTCCTCTTCATCATCATCATAGCTCAACATGGATGACTTCTAGGTGAGTGGGGGAAATAATCCAAAGTTATTCAAGTTGTGATTTTAAGTAGTGAGTTTTATTTTATTAACTTGTTCAGGTTCAATGTAACTTTTCATGTGTTTTAACAGGAAGCCAAGCTTACCTTCCTAATATTATTGTGACCTTCATCCTCCTGATTAAATTCATCATCTGACTGCTGTAAAATAAATAAATACATGCACAGAGGTTTGCATTTTCCTGTGCAGGATGCATAATTAAATTAAAAACCATGAGACATACTGTAAAGGAAATATATTTTTAAAAACTGCTTACAACTGCTTCTTTGCCATCTTCGCTCTCAATTACACTGTCTCTGTCGCTGTCAACTGACATCTCTGGAAAGAGAAACGTACAAATACATGGAGGGAAGTAAACAGTTTAATATCAAGGAGTGTGAAGAAGCTTCCATGAGGATATTACCATCACTTGAGAGGTCACCAAGTCCAACATCCTCTTGTTCCATGAAGGCCTGAGAACCAATCAAATATGGAAGTGGCCTGTCCACATAAAGATCCTAAAAAAACAGGACAACAAAGACACAAAGCATACAGTACAGTTATCACATGAATGTCTGAATGGATCATAAGTTACTGCTTCAAGGTTGGAAGCACACCTTCGGCTCCAATATGGCCTCCACTCTGTCTGTGGCCTCTTCATCCTCTGAATCAGAATTTCCTGCTTTGATGTCTAGATGCTCAAAGGCTGACTCCAGCACTCTCAGACCATGGTTCACAGCTTCCTGCATTTTCGGAATCATCTCTGCCTCTTTCTGTTCTCGAGTCTTCTCCTTTAGGGAAAAGGAAAAAATACTTTCAGAGGGCCATACAAGTCTTGTGGATAATGTGTACGACATACTGTGGGAAAAATATCCCTGAAATCATAACACTGAAAAGTGTTATTCAGTGGAATATAGCTTGAGTTGAACTCATTAGAGCAGGAGTACTGAATTCTTTATACCTGCTCAGGCTGCTTTTCCAAAGCATCGGCCTTGGGAATAGTCTCTTCTACCTCTTCATCATAAACTCTCTGTAACCAAGAAGACAATACAGGTTATGTCATGTAAACTGCAACAGAATGTCCAGAGGTAAACAAACAAGTAGCCTGTCACAAATAAGTAATAAGTAAATAAGTAGAACTAAAAAAGTTGCAGTAATATACATTACATTTTCTATAAACTGTGTATTGGAGAGCATGAGAAAGTCGTTAAAGACAGAGTGCAGGCAGCTATCTGTGGCCTTGGTGTCACGGATCAGACTGTCCAACTGCTTTTCAATATCATGTGTTTTTGACAGCATTCTCTGGGAGAAGTCTTGGAGGAAGAGGAAGAGCTGTGAAGAGAAAAAGCGGTTATGAAGACAGCGATCGTTGCAGAGTTCCTTTCATTACACCAGAGCATAGCATATTTCACAATCTAATCCACAACTCGGATTTCTGCAGCTTTTTTTCGACTATTGAATAAATGATAATGATGACTTACTGTTTTTTTTGGCCCATTTCAGAGCTAGGGATTAAGTATTTTAACTTACCCCAGAGTCGGCTGCCAAGGACCAGTTGGCACTGCTCTGCCGCATCTCTTCAAGAGTCCAAGGTCTCTCCCAAATCTGAGCATCCTTCTCAGCATTTTCACTCCTGCTTGGGCCATTTGCTATTCCATCCGGTAACCCGCTCATCTGAAATCAGATCACTTGTTGTTCATGGAATTTATAATTCAAAAGAAGCTTTTAAGAACTGACATTAATAAATAATTTGAGGAAAACTCCATGTAAAAGGAAATTATTCTTCTTTTACAATAATGTAGCATAGATATGTTTTAATTGGTATGTTTTTGAACCAGTCTCCATCTGATATAAACAGATGAGTTTTTTTTCTTTATTAATAATCCATTATTTCTTTGGTCTTTGAAATTCAGAACAGTGTTTCCAAAAGCCCAAAATGACATCTTCAAAGGCATTTTTGAAATATTTACAATAACAGAAATGAATCAGAGAAGTTTTATTTGATTTTCTTTCAAAAATGACTCAAACCGTTTCATTGATGACCAAAACAGTTAGTTAGTAATGTATACTGCTAGATAATAAATGGATTCATCAACTAATCTTTGTAGCTGAAATTTAATTGCAAGCTGTGTTTTAAACGTAACAACACTGCCAAAGCCCAAACCATAAATTATAGTAAAGACATGAACAAGTCATGGAGCTGCTGCACAGACTCAAAGGAAACTGTTACAGTGCAGATGATCACTGGGTTACTTATTTCTTATGGATGCCCTTCACTAAGTTCCTCC
Source organism: Hypoplectrus providencianus (assembly GCA_028566105.1). Classification (NCBI taxonomy): domain Eukaryota; kingdom Metazoa; phylum Chordata; class Actinopteri; order Perciformes; family Serranidae; genus Hypoplectrus; species Hypoplectrus providencianus. Next base: position 11,085,882 of record JAOWBC010000318.1, read on the forward strand.
AAAACTTATGAAACATATTGCCAACAGCAAAAGGTCTGTGGCAGGCCTGTGGCAGTTCTCCACAGGGAGGGAACACAAGATGATGCCTCTCAGCAGTGGTACAAACTGCCCTCTGGTCAAAGGTTAATGTGTGTATGTGTTGGGGCTGATTTCAATGTGCGTGTGATGATATTGACTTTGGTTTAAATAGCCTTTGAAACACGACACGATAAAACACATATTAACTTGTTACGTTATCTTTCCTTTAACTACTGTAGTTTTACTGCTACACTTCCTATACAAAAAACTAACGTCGGCGACAGCAATATAAAGTTACAAATTCGTAAAGGACAAAATGTAAATGCCTGAATGCAATTTCGGACTACTAGCTTTTACATTCAAATAGACTTCTGGAAGAAAAAGCGGGGACTGTTTGGCTAGCCGCTAGCTCAACTTAGCTAGCCAACACCAACGTTAGCTACAGCTGTAACAAACAAGCAAGACGGAGTAATAAAATCACACGTATTTGAGTGTTCTCACGCTTACCTTGAATACCTGTTGTCAACTGCTGTCCACGATGGTCAAATGTGGTCAGGAACAACGTAAAAATAAGATCGATTATGCTAAATTTGGCCTTTCCCTCATTGGTCTTCTGACAGGTCAGCCATGTTCTGTCTGCAGACAGTCACCTGACTACCGTCGCCTAGCAACCCAATGAAAGTGGGGCGGAGAGGAACACCCAAACGAAAAGCTAATTATTGTAACGGTGTTTTCTACAAAACAATACCCCATATAAATAAGACAATATGAATAAAAGAACACAAATTATTGAAGCCCATTTGAGACGCAAAAAAAGTTATGTCAATGAGAAAAATAATCGTATTGATGAGTTACAATTATGAGATGCTTAGACGGGAAACATTGGTTGAAATGGGTTTCCCAGTGGTGGAATGTATCTAAGGACATTTGACATTTAATGGGATTTCGTCATCAAACACCGCTGACAAAAAAAATTGACATCCCTCCACAAATCCTGAAACTTTGCACACTACAGGATAGTACCTGCCTGAAATATTTAATACAGACATATGATGACATGAGTTCAATACATTCCTATCAACTATTTATATTCAACTAGTTTCTGTTTTGTCTGTTTTCTGCACTTAAGCACAAGCTTAATTTTCTGATCTTTAGTTTTTAATAGCAGGGACATACTCAATGATATAATGCTTCTTTGTGTAATAATTAGGCTTACATTAGCTTCTAACCATGCCAACTTCATAGTTCATATACTCTGGGGTCCATTTGTGGAATATATCAACGTAAAGTTTCAGTAGTTTATAATCTGTTAAAGCTAACCTAAGATCAAACCAAAAATACTTAATACCCCAGTTTGTGTCTGTAGATTGTGTGATAACAAACGTTAGCCTGATGTAAGGTGGGAGATGCACTTCTCTGTGGGTAAATATGTTCTCCGAGAGTGGATGGTTTCTCATTTAGTGAGGTACATACTCCTATACTGTGCTATCACAAATATATCCATTATTTGTTCACGTTATACAAATATGAACATACTGAAATTGTTTATATTGTTGGCATCTGACTACATTGTGTCAGAAGTTTAATATTAAGTCAGCAAATATTTTTTTAACATGTAAACAAAGTTTATTTTCTTTTTGGCAACATCTATAAAAAATATTTTTTTAATCAGTATAAAAAATATGTTCCCACAAGGGAGACTGAATGAAATGCACACACTTAAAACAGTAAAATTACAACAGTAAATCGAGAAACAATCAAATATGTATCAGGAACTTATTTACAAAGCCATTTTAATAGGCCACGTGTAAATGGTCAAATTAACAATGGATATATTTTCCATTTAGATCCACTGATGTTGGTCTCACTGTCATAAGTTACTGGGATATTTGAACAGAGGAGAGGCCTATTGCAGCTAGCACGATAACAAAACAGTAATGGCTGAGAAACGTCATTACAAGCTGATATTTCTAAACTGATAACTTGCAGTAAACATATTGCATAGTAGATTTCACACAGACACACAATAAATACAATATTTTTTGTGCAAAAAAAAAACCCAGCAAAAAAGAAACTGCAATCTCCTAGAATGGCTTTATTCAATAACATAAATTATTACTTGTGTTATTAATCAACCTGGCTGAAAGGGAGAAGAAGGATAGTGCAAATTAGTCTTGATATTTAAGGCAATGCAGATCAAAAATAAACTTCTCTATGACACTAGATCAGACTCTGCTACCTGACAGTAGTAAGACATTTCTTACGTCTCAATCAGATTTTCAGTGTCTGCCTCAGTACATGTGATGTTCTCAGCCTGTATTTGATCCTGTAACTGAGGCATCTCTTGGTTTACCTCACTATACATTTTTTCTGTCACTTTCTCTGTTTCCTGTGTGTACTCTATTGTATTGTCTCCCTCCATTTCTTCTGGCTTCATGTTGTCCCCTGTCTTGTCTGTGTCATCCATTGTATCATCTCCTTCCTCCTCTGCAACCTCAGCAGGCATTATAACATCTTCATTTTCACTGGTTTCTTCTTCGTCTTCACCCTCTTCTATCACAGGCTCCTCTCCGTCATCACTGTTGTCCGTGTCCTGCTCTTCTTGGCTGCTTGTCAATGTGTCCCCAGCCAAAGGCTGCCAATAATCATACAACTTACCCTAAAGGAGGAAAACAGGGAACTTCAGAATTATACAATATTTTACTTTATTTTAGCTTAAACTACTGTTTTTAATTTTTAAAAGCTAAAAAAGTGTAAATTTAATATTCATTTCAGAGTTTGGATAAAACTACTGTACATGCAGAGGTCTGGTCCTCTGAAGGAGCATCGTCCATTTGGTGGAGATTCTGGCCACCAAGTCCTTTACCTGGAGGGAAAGGAGAAATGCTGACATTGTCAAACACAATGCTACTACAGAGCTAGTTTTAATGACGGGCTTGAATGTTGCCTGAATTTTGCTGCAGTAGTCAGCAATTATTCATTGACGTACAATATCAATTATATTATACAACAATTATCACATTAAATTAATTTATTTAATTGCCTTCATTGCGTTCAGCTCCTTAACGGTAGATATTTGCCGTCTAAATTAATGAACTAAATTCATAATTTAATCAAATAACTTTGAGTACATTAGAAAGCTTATTCTGAATTTTCCAACATGTTTAAGACTCTGCAATTAATAAACCGAAACAGATAATTTTTTATTATCATTAAAAAAATCTCAAATCTAGACATTATAACATTTTCTGTTTTGAAATACATTTTCATGTTTCAATTCATAAGAATTAACATGGGAGAAAAAAATAAAGAAAGATAAATAAATAAAGATTTTATTTAAATGTCCCCCAAATAAATGACCCAATGACTACAAACTTGTGTCTGTTTTAGTATTACCATCCCTGCATGTTGGGGCTTTCAGGACCTATCTATAAAAGTACTTTTCTTTTAAAAATTAGTAAATCTTTGGGATCTCCAGGAAGCTAAAATGTTTTCTCTGAAGGGGTGGAGAAAATGCTGTGATTGGTAAAGATGTTTGCACCAAAAATGAGAGGGCCAAATTGATAAACACAAACGCTTGTAGTTCTCTTTGAAGTGAAACTCACCTTGCTCCGGTAAAGACGTTTCTCGTTCTCTCTGATGTCACATTTAACATGCGTTTCCAGCTCAGAGCACAGGAACAGCAGCTGCTTCTGTGAGCAAGAAGAAAAATGCAATGCGGTATTAACATACTTTTCTTAACATACAGGCAAAAGGATGTTAACATCTTAAGACACGAAAACTCCAAATATATTGATCTACTGATTAATCACCAGAGGCCCAGAACTTCAGACCCCTAACAAAATCAATTATCTAAAGAAATATATAAGTCATACCTTTTGATGAGCAGGAAAGAACTGGAAATTTGAAGCTTCATTTGCTAGTGTCAGCAGACTATAGCAGAGGTAGTAGGCCTGAGAAGCAAAAAAAATCGAAGTGAATTCTGATTCGAATTGAATCAGAAACATTTGCGTATCATATTTAACAATGGACTAACAAAGAAGTGGATGAAGCCTCATAATCTGAAAAGGGAAGCCAATGCAAAGTGCCTTAAACCTGCATTCTTTCTCAAGGCCAGCAGAGCCGAATAACCTGACTGCAAAAAAGGCGTAATTGCATGAAAGCCTGAAAGAGAATTACCCTGCTTCTTACTTGATTTTATTACCTCAACAAATGCTTAAATTATTTTACGGTCGCAAGGGTTATTTTCAAGTCTTCTTCAATACAGTATGTTGCTCATTAAGAAAATCACAGTCCCAACTGGAGTCAAATAATAAGGCAGGGTCTGACAAGTTGTTACCCGGCCTGTCAGTCAGGATAAAGACTTTGCAATGACCAACTTTGGGACACTGTAAAGAAAAAAATATAATAATAATAATAATACTACATAAAATTAACAAGGTATGGCAATGGCATCGATTCCAAATTCAAGGCTTCAAAACAGTATTTTACAAACCCGTAGGTAATGTTTCCTCTATTACTTCTTTTATTCAGTGTTTAATCACTGGACAACATTCAGCTAAAATTCTGTGATCAAAAGATCCTTTACATTCTCTTAAAAAAACATACATGAGAAGCTAAATATAAATTAAGTTTTATGTTACAACTTTTTCAAGGCACATGGTCACCTGTTGGTCGGGACTGGCTGCATCCTCTTCTTTTTCTGTCTGATTCTTGTTGAAGGAACTCAGCATGCTTCGAAGAATGGCAGAGGGTTGCATATGGGGCAGGTACGGCCTCAGGTCTGACAGCTGAGCATAGCAAAGAACAAGGTAAGGGAAACTATCAATTATGTATTTAAATATATATTACAACTGCTGGGTTCTAAAGGAAACCATGCAGATTCAGGTTTCACACGAAAACAAATTACCTGAAACTCTTCGTTTTTAGGTTTGTAAGTGCAACTTCCATCCAGTAATTTAGAGATCATGGACAGGCTCAGGTGTCGACGGAGTTGCCTTAATAAAGTACAAAATAATATAATCAAATATATTAAAGAAAGTGTGGTGGAAAAAAAAAAAGATTCAAAAAATACTTACTTTCCACGTGTGTTGTCAGGCAATAATTGAACTAGCAGGCACATGTTATGGTGGTCATCTGTCAGATCAGTAAGTGCAAGACAGATCCTGGGAAGCTGAAATATTTTAGATGGATAAATAATAGGTTAAAAACTATACTGATGGTATGACTGTTTTTTTAGGAATCAGAAGAATGAAGTTACCATGGTGTTCCAGTCCCTGATGTTGTTGACAATTTTGTACTGTAGTGGGTACAGTTCCACATTGGACTGGAGGATGAGACGTGTGTCCAGGCCCACCTGTCCAACCACAGTCAGCAGCAACAGAAGCTCATCATCAGTGTACGACCGTGGACAGAGGCCCATACAGTAAGACAGGTACTGCAGGTAAGAACACAGGAGGAACATCCAAGTAGTGAATGATCTGAATTAAGAAGCTGTACTGACTGCCAAATTCTCTTTCACACAAACATGACAAACTTTCCTTATCTAAAAAGGGTCTCACCTTCAATATGTTGTTGCAGTTGTGTTCAGGGAAACTGCTCAGCTCCTTGTCAGAGGAGGGCCTCTCATTTCTAATATAGATGTCCTCCCTACATAAAAACAAAGAAATTCAACGGCATGAAATATGTGATCAGACAGCATTTAAAGCTTTTACACAGGATACAAGAAAATGGACATCCTATGAACAGAAGCACTACTTACAACAAATCTCCTTCTGTGAACAGAGGCTGTAGATTCTCAAGAGGAAAGAGAGTAACAAATGCGGCTCCCATATTCATCAGGACCCGCGCTACATCGTCCAAACCAGGCACCCACACCTTAAACTTCTGGCTCCCATTTTTCACTGAGGATGCATACACAGAAAAAAAGCATGTTAACATGTCATAACCATTGTGAGGAAATACCAAAACCTGAAGAGCAGGGCACTGACCTATCTGATAAGCAGCAGTGCAGGCAATGTCACAGAGGACCTCGAGTATCTTTTCTGATACCATTCTTTCACTGTGGACTGACATCATCTGCAAGGATCAACAAAAAAGCATTGACAAAATTCCGACATTTTGGACAGACACATCACTTCTTACATACATCAGGTGGGCGTGGGGCCTACCTTGAAGAGAAAACGGGTAACCTGAGATGGACAGGGTGAGTGAGAGTTGTAAGCTTCCTGGAACAATCCAATGTTTAAGTGCAGCCTAAGTTGTGCAGGGCTGGACCTGGGAAACATCAGAAAGGTTAGATCAATCTTAGTTTGAAGTGGCTTACTAAACCAAAATAGTTTTCATGTCAGGCACACAGGAATAAACCAAGAGAGTTTGTGTTTACTAGTTTAAAGATTTTATTTAAAACTGTTTATCTGGGAAGCATGAACTGGGTTTGAGCATTTTACCCTCAGAATTTGACATATATTCAGTGTTTCTGCAGTGCATATTACATTCTTAATGAACAGGATGATAGTGCAGGGGAACACCAAAATGATGAGAGATTAAAGAATAATGGCCCTGTGAACCATTACTAACCAATGCCACGTCATAGGAATCTTTGCTTCAGTATAGGAATATTTGCCTCAGTAACAAACATTTTGGTCTGAACCTTCATGTGGACATCCACACACTCACCAAAGAAGCGTTTTCTGTGCTGTGCTCTGTGGATCAACCGTGCATTTTCTGAGCTCCAGTGAATTCTGGTTGAAGATGCAGCCAAATTTCTCTAGGTTGAACACCATTTCTCCTGGAGGCACTTCCCTGATTGCACTGGACATCAATGTATATCGTTGCAGGAATTCCCTAAAAGATAAATTACAAAAAATTGCAGATTAGACTCGATAGGGGCTGTGCCGCAGTACCAAATATAATGTGTTGGTGTGCTTCTGCATGCTTTACTGTTGTTCAGTGTTGACACCCTCCTCCCGGTTCTCCTCAGCCTCCTCATATTCAGCTATTCTCTGCAGGTCCTCTTTACATGCCGTAAGAAGTTGTGTCTCGATCTCTTTCGCTCTAATGGATAAGAAGAATGTGAAAAAAGTTAACTCCGCTCATGTGCAGCTATTGTAGATTAAATTATTTTTAGCAAACGGTGCTACGTTTTTGCATTTCATACTTTTTATTGCTTTGTATTTCTTTCAGCATCTGGTCGAGGTTGTTCTTGTAGTTGCCTGACTTTGCAGTGGATGGCAATGGCTGCTGTTGAAACATAAACACTTACTGGTTTTACTGGTCGTTAAGCTTAGCAAGTTGATCCATACATTTACAACTTTATGTACATAAAGAAGAAATCATGTGAAGCTTACAGGTTTTAGCAAGGAGCTATGATGACCAGGGGTACTCGGCTCTGAAAATGCTCCCTTCTCTGGCGTATCTGGAGGATTGGCAACACGCTCCATCATCTCCTGCAAGGAAAGCAGCTGTTCCTCCTCACTGCTCTGGGAGCTCTGGGTAAGATCCAAATCTAATGCAAAGCTCAGGCCAAGGTCCAGCTCCATGTCAATAGGATCTTCTTCACTCACCAGCTTTCTACGCCCTTCACTTGCCTGTCTCTCCAGTAGAGGAGACTGAGAAAAATTAGATGAAGTTGTGGAACCAGTCTCTGAAATGCAGCGTCTCAAAGGTTTGTGGAGAACATGTGTGTGTTTCTGATCAGTTTTAACACTCTCACTCTGAGACTGCCTGTCTGAAGAAGAAGTGATAGTGCTATTTTTTAAGTTACTGTCTTTGAAGGGAATGGATTTTAGCTTCTCAAGTTTTACCCTCTGTAAAGTTATAGTTGGCATGGAGATCGTTGGGTGATGTGTGGATGATGAAAGAGAGACTCTGGTGTCCACAGCATGAGGAGAACCAGGTTTGCGGCTTGAGGATCCAGTAACGGGAGTACTAGACCTGGTTAAAGTGCTGGATGAACAACCTTTTTCAGATGGGGGGGATTTGTGCACATCCGTCATTGGCTTTATAGTCTTATGGCCGTTGCTGATGATGTAGGTCGTAGGATCAGGGGTGAAAAGCTCATTTATATCATTAGAGACTGCAAAAGATCTCCGTTGACGAGTAGGTTTTTGGCGTTCCCCTGGGCGAGAACTCAAAGAACCTGGATTTGTTTTTGAGGCTGATTTGGGAGTGCCGTTGTCAGACTTTCTGCTCTCCTCCACATGATCAACTCTGCTGGATGTCTTGACTGGTACGACTGAAGTACTGCAGTGAGTATAACCAGAATTGTGACTCCCTGAATGAATGTAAGATGATATACCAGTGACCTTCTGGGGTACCTCAGAGGATAACAAAGGGCTCAATTTTCCCCTTTTAACCATGTCCTCGCTTTCTTTCTTCAAATATTCTTCACTTGGTTTTGAAGGTGATCTTAACTCTATTAAATTTACGTTGTGATTCTGGGTAGAGTTTATGTAGACTTGCTTTGCCCCAGTTGATGGATGTCTCTTCAAACAAGATTTGGCTGACAGTGATGAGCAGGATGACTGGTTGGGTTTCAATGTCGATGACAATGTGACAAAGTGTGATAGTTGGCCATTTGTTGGATCTGTGCACAGATGGCTATCTGTGGTTTTGGGGGACAGATCCAAATCTGAAGAATGCCCCGATGATGGCTGAGGCAGCAGTGAAGTGCTTAATGATTTTCCAGTGGTTGAGTTCGGTGTGTGTGCTTTGCCAGAGTTTACATCCGAAAAACATGGCTTCTTGGCGCTGTCGCTAAAGTCCTCAAACTCCCTGCGCCTCTTCAGAGAGGAGCAGTTTAAATCCACGACTGCAGACAGGAAAAGACACCAAAAAGATACTTTGTTACAAATATTCAAATGTAACTTAATTACCCATATTCAACCCATTACCAAGAGCAATATGTGGCATGTAAAACTGTTGCTTGTGTAACTCCAAAGTTTCAAGCAGAATTATTATTTCCAGGTTTTAGCAACTTTTAAAGAAGATAAACACCTTTAGGTAGACAGTCATTCTGAAGAACACCATAGCAGAGACAACATATTGATAACTGCTCAAAAGAGAACAGCAGTTTATGTATGATGTACTGCTTGACAAACTGGGGGTGTGATGAATGAAAAAAAAAATGCAAATAATCACCTGTGAATATTTTGCATCAAAACAATTCATACCAGCACAAATGCAAATTTCGGACAACTGCCAACAACCAGGATCCTGTTGGCTGGCAGAGTGCTGTTGTAAAGCCTAAGCTTATATAAAGTATTTTTATTCAGTTTCTTTTAGTCAAATGGTCTGAGTGAATCCAAACTCCCTCGAGCAAAAGGTTATGCAGTGTATATGTATATCAGATATAAATGAACTCGGATTGCCCCGTTTCTGCTACTGTAACTGAGAAATGTCAATTACATTTTCAAGACATGCCAAACTGGTTCACATTTCCAGTGGGATCTATCTTCAAACAAGTAAACTGAATTCACATGACATTTAAGGCAGTGACAAGGTAACTGTGAAATGAATAACACTCTGAAGCTTTGTAAGCAGTGGAGAAGTGGATAACAAACAGATTTACTTTGAAAATATTACCTGGTATTATTTTTCCTCTTTCTGGAGTTTGCTTCCATTGACGGTCCTAAAAAAAAGGAAAATGTAAGCTTTTAAGAAAAAGGCTTCTTTTAGGAATAAAAAGCAACAGCTATAACAGCATTATTATGCATCCCATACGAACAAAGACCATGCAGCCCCTGGTTAATTGCAGGTTATGTTCATTTTGACACTGGCATGTTTACAAGATAGAGTCAATTAAATAAATATCCCTGCTTACTTATTAAACACCTGGTAAATGTTCAATAACATATTACACAATATCACTTGAATCTGTTGAAAAATTTAAGAAAAGGCTGAGAACAAGACATTATTGAGAAAGTGATTTTTTGTCCCAGCACCAGGCTAGTTTCAATGAACAGCGCAAAGTCTTCCATCATATCCTCAAACTTGAACTTGATGTTTCATAAAAGATTGAAAAAAAAAAAGACAAACTGTACCTGGGAACGGGCTGCAGGGCTGTCCATGCTGGATAAACTGAAACCGCTATTCCTGTCAGGAGAATGGATATTCATGTCCCGAGTGGGCCTCTGACTGTTTCCAAGACTCCAATGCTCTGAGTCGGACAGAGGCAGTGGGAAAACGTCACGATCTGCTCCGGTGATGGTTGCTGGGATCAGGGGCTTGTGGAGCTGGATAGTATGTATGTTACACTTCCCATCGTTGGACTGATCCTGACAGAGTAATTGAAAAACAGCCACAATTCAGGGTGCTTTTTATGTTTTACTAAGATTTTTTTTTTTACTTGACACATATAACAATATGGTTAACCTTATATTTGTTTACTTTTATGGACATAAGTGTTGGTCACAGAAAATAAGTTTCAGGTTATGTTAAAAAAAAACAAAGCTGCCAGTGGGTTGTAGGGATCAAAGAGTTTAACAGATTTCAACAAGTTTCAATAAAATATAAGGATAAATAATACCTTGTTTGAAGCTTGTCTTTGTGCTGTTGCATTTTTACTTCCTGAGCAAGACCAAGTGTCCTTGGATTCAGTCCCTTGAATCCTCCGAATGGGGACAGTTGGGGAGTGGTTGCTTAAATCCTTCATGAATGGAGGGGATGCAGGGTGATAGACACCAGTAGATCTATGAGCTATAGTGCTACTCTTAGTTGGGCTGACAGGAGAACATGTGCCATTAAATCCTGGAGTTTCATGATGATGTTGCTGCAAAGGGCCCAGACTGCCTCTTGGCGTTGGATGGAACCTGTTCCCCGAGGGGCCAATGTTGGCTGGGCTGCTTGGAACAAACCCTGAAGAATAGCTTGGTCCTGAAGGATGAGGAGGGTGCCATGGTGGACCGTTTCTGTCCTTGTGACAAAGCTCAGGGCTTTGAACAGGCAGCACCCTCCTGGGGGGTGGGTAAGCAAGTTTGTTAGGGAGCTGAAAGGATTTCATTGGAGTCTCCTGGAGGAAAGATGTGAAATGGGGTGGGTGCTGGTCCTTTACTAAAAGACAGACAAAACATAGCTGCATTATGGTTTTACATCTCAGAAAATATTTAGGGCCACTAAATGCTCCAGTGTGAACAAGGATAGCATAATGTTATTTGTCCATGTTGCCTTTAGGTCTGGCTCCATATTTTTTCTTTTCATGCTTCCTGAAACAAGGATGTTGGATTTTGGACATCTATGTACTTGGACATTTTGATTCTGCTCCAGAAGAAGGGCAATGCATAGCCTACCTGGAACCTATCTTATCTTATTTTTTTGAATAGGGTCATGGAAATTATTATAAGTGTGATAATAAAACATTAAAGGACCATGACATTTTTGCATACAGAGCACAAGCTCAAATCCATTTAGATTGTGACATGTTACTTAATAATCTACACATCTTAAATGACCAATGATGCAATTTCTATAACGTTACATGCTTTGTCTGCCAACTTAACATAATGATTCAGTCTGCCATTAGGATTCTTTCTAAACCTTTACCTTGTAATTTGTTATGCCATATGTTGTTTTCTTTGTTCAAAATCAATTAAGTTGTTGATCAACGGCATCTCTGTGCAAATTCAGCTAAATACACAATTATAGCAACAGATTACAGTATAGGAAGAAACATTTTGACCTACCATTATTGCTTGGAGAAATGTATCTTGTAAATGGTCTGCAAGAGAGTCAGAGAAGGGGAACTGGTCATGTTTCCATAATTAAAAAAAAGTGTTTGGGTAACCAAGACGACAATGTCTTGTGCAACCTCGCAGAACACTTTTCAAACAATAAGAAGCAAAGGGTGGCAAAAGCGCCACACCTAGCACGAGTTGTCCTACTAACAACAGCCATCACAAAAAAAAATACCTGCTAGTCGGCTTCTGCCAATCAGTGTAAGCTACGTTAGTGACAATGTATTATTATTGATCAGAAAAGCATTTGAAAGGCTCAATAACAAACAAATTCGTTGGCAAAGCTGTATGTTGATAAAGCGTGTGACTGTGCATCCAAACAACTGGAAAAAACGTGTAGCTAACGTTAGCAAGATAAATGACATGCGTGTGTTTGTATATGATATTGTTATTGGTCCCTGTTAAGACTACTAAATGGTTGGCTAACTTTTAGGACACACATTAACGGCCTTACTATCAGTAAAAACCCACTTTAAGCGTGTATACACCAGTATGCACGCTTAAACAACAGTCCAACTCACCAACAGTCCTACTCACGATGCCTTGCTAATTGCCAAAATTGAATATTAGTAAGTTTCATTTACAGGAAGTGCTCTGTCTAGCTAGCAGTTAGCCGGCTAACGCGCCTGCAACGTAACAACGGACTGCAAATAAATAAATATTTCACTAACCGAGCGTTTCCCTGGTTTTCTGTCGCTCTTCTCATTTTCAGGACTCTCTACAACCACAGACAATGACAACAGCATAACTTAATGTTCCGATCATAATCTCTCATCATCATGTATCTCTCCCGCCTGCAGTGCAACCGAAACAAAAGTAGGCGAAATGAATTGTGGAAGTTGGAGTCCAGCTGTTTGCCAGTTAAAGGGATATTACACCGAAATACACCCAGGTATAGAACTCTACTGATGACTAAACTATCATTATTTTAGCGTCATCTTAAATGTCAGGATAATGTATGTAGCTGATTTTTGCACTTATCACTCTTATATATCTATAAGACATGCAGACTGCGGATAATTTGAGACAACTGAAAACCTACTCAATTAATGTATTTCTTGTATATCATTTTTCTATATCTTTCATTTTTAATATTTCTAAAAGTCGCCGTCTACCATTTTATCATTGTGTGTTCATGTCTATTTTTGCCCTTGTTTTAGTGTGCTGCATTTTTATTTTTATTGTAAGGTACTTTTAATTCATCTAAACATGTACATCCACTTAATTTAACTCTTTACTTTCCACTGACCAGAGGAAAATCCTCTGCTTATCAAATGTTATTAAACAGTTGCTTTTTAAATGACTTTTTCAAAAATATTTATACATCTTCTTTGAGTCTGGTGATAATCAGGTTAGTAGGTTTTACCAAGAATAATGAAACCTGCCAGAACTGGGTCAGCAAGCAAATATTAGTCAAGGCAAGTTACTGTTGGACCACAAGCTAGAGTTCCATATATTTACATTATATTTATATCATGCAAGACAAGCACACACTTACACACACACACACACACACACAAGCATTTGATTTATATATTTATTACCATTAGAGCCTTTGGGGTACATTAAACAACACAGAGGAAATAACATTTTTTAAAAAGGATAAGGTGAATACTGTAAGACATAATGAAACATTTAAACAAAACCCTCACAGGCAGTTTCATTAAAACCAACACTGCTTCCTCACCTGACAGTGAGGACAGCTAAAGGCATTCACTGTAGAAACAGGAGCTGGATGCACATAAAGACCATGACAACAGGAGGCAAAGACAGGCCCAAAAAAATAATTCAATCTAGACCTTTCATCTGTAAATCATGCTTTACAATAGTCCTGTGAAACTGTGGAAGGCTATAATCCAAATATGGATTTATCATGCATACAGTGCAATACTGATAAAAATGCAGTGTTTGCCACTTAAACTTAAACTTAATGAAATGTCTTAGATTGAACACAGACAGCAACAACATACAACAACACAACACAAATACCAAAGACAAACAATAAGAGAAAAAGAAGTTTAGTTGTCCTAACCGTCGCATCCAGCTCACAAGAGACTGCAAACTTGTATCCCGTTATAAATTAAATGCATCAATGAGCAGTAATCTCCTTCATTATATATGTCTAAAAATTAAACCACATTCAACATCTCTGCTTATGGCACTGCAATTAAATGCGTTAGTCCTTATAAAAAATGAAAATGATTAAAACTACATATCTTTTTAAATGGCAGTGTTTGAATGTTTTAAATCTCTATTTGTTAAATATTCCAGCATAAAGATAAGAAACTGCATTTCTCCATTTCAGTTTAATGCTACTTCTTTTTAAACGTTGTCACATTAATGCCACATTTTTGCAAAAATGATCTACAATCTCTTGAGAGCTGCGGCTCCCCTGGCCCTAATGTATCCCCACATTTCTCCATCTAACTTCCTTGCACTGTGCAGTTAGAATGAGGTTGCCTATAACTTCAATCTCCAGTGTATCTATCATGTATTACCAAAATAAATTAGGATTCAGGAAAAAAAACACTAATCTGAGGGCACTTTTCTGTGTCTTTACTTCTTGGCCTTTCCTTGAGCAGCCACAGCCTCCATAGCTTTGCGTACGGTCTCCTCGTCTCCCAAGAACTGCATTGGCTTCACAGGCTTCAGGTTCTTGTCGAGCTCGTAGAGGATGGGGATGCCTGTTGGCAGGTTCAGCTCCATGATGGCTTCATCAGACATTCCTACAGGTGGCAGCACATACACAACACAACCAGAAGTGCTTACATATTGTATGCATTCACTTTTCTTGTCATGACTCTTGACAAAGTCTTATCTTTGTGATAGAATTTCAATAAATGGCACGAATAGTTTCTCTTTTGCTTGTCTTTTAATGCTGCTTACCCTCCAGGTGCTTCACGATCCCCCTCAGACTGTTTCCATGGGCAGCGATGAGCACCCTCTTTCCCTGTTTGATCTGAGGGGCGATCTCCTCGTTCCAGAAGGGCAGCGCCCGGGCAATGGTGTCCTTAAGGCTCTCACAGGAAGGAAGCTGGTCTTCAGTCAGATCTGCATAGCGACGATCCTGCAGGGAGGACAGTCCCAAATTGTAACTATATAGTTTCCAAATACATACTGTACATTTAATTGGGAACAAATTTTGCATATCACTTTTATTCACATTGACTTAGTACTATGTTATTAAGTTACAACCATTTGTTCGTGCCTATGTATTATGACTTGTATAAAAGTTCTCAGCATTAAAATAAAACACATCTTCATTGTAGTGAGCAATGGAATGACTCCAAAATTTTAGAAACTGGACCATCTGAGGAGCATGTGAATGCACCATTACTACATCTTAACTTCTGAATACCTCTGTTTGTGCAGACTTCTGATCAGTTTGTTTCCACTTTGACTGAACTTTGAACTTGAATCTTGCATACCTCATTTCTACCAGTCACATATTAACCCACCTTGGATATACTATTAGGTAACATTAGGGCACATGCTACTAAACAGCAAGGGATCTCCAGCCAGTGTATAAATGTCACATTTCATTTGCTGTTTTACGTGTGAAGCATTCAGTTATTCAGGCTGACTGTGATGTGGACAAAAGGACCTTAAACACACTGTTTTCACTCTGAACACTGCTGATTTTACTTATTCTTGGTGGCACAGCTGATTATCAGGCCTGACTGCGGAGATCAGTTTAAGTCATGCTTCTTCTTTGTTATGCCTGCGTTCAGTTTGTTGGCTAATATGTACAGAACCGTTTCTTTCCTCAGAGAACAGCAAAGCTCTTGTGTATGTACTTTAGATATCATATCTCACCTTGCTGATGATACTGTAGTAGTCATGGTCCGGGCCCATGGGGGGAGGTGGGATATCGAACGAGCGTCTCCAAACCTTCACCTGAGCCTCACCGTGCTTGGCGGCCGTCTCTGCCTTGTTAAGCCCCGTCAGGCCTCCGTAGTGACGCTCATTGAGCCGCCATGTCCGATGCACCGGCACCCACATCTGGTCAATGCTGTCAAGGACCAGCCACAGCGTTCTGGTGGCACGTTTAAGAACGGAAGTGTAGCAAATGTCAAACTCAAAGCCAGCATCTGTAAGGTTCAGAGTGAGAGACAGTGGAGTTCATGCATTTACACTGGCACTGGTCAGAGAAAACTTCACTTGGCTAATGTGACTGATTTTTTCTGTTTCTGTTCGCTTGTTTAGTGAGTTAATCGCTCCATAGTTCTTTCTGCTGATAACAAGTTGGCACTTGTTGCATTAAACAGCACTGAGAATACTGATGATAATGACACAATGAATAAAGAGAGTTAAGAAAAGCAGTAAAGCCTCAAGAACAACCAAAACTACAAAGAGTTACATTTAAGGCTACAACTAAAGACTAAAGAGTTTCTATGTTTTTTCTTGTTCAGAAACTTAAGCTATTAAATGTACTGTCACATTTTTTAACAAAACTACAATACTATACTACCATGAGACCACATTTGAAAAGCCAAAAGCACATAAACAATTAATCAACAATCAATAGCTCTTTTCAACTCTACAAACGTTGCAATGTAGTTATGATATTTTTAGGTGATCTATTTGTGGACCTATATCTCTCTTTGTGACTTCTCCATTTTCTCTGGATGGAAAAAAAAACAAAACATGCATGATGTTCATTTAACAAACTGAGAACACAATTCATGCTAGCCTTGCTTACAATTTTTTTTTCATATTAAATGAATTAATTATCTTAACTGTCATTATACTCAATTGAATTGTGCAAGGTGTCCAGTTTGGATAAATAAAAAAAAAAGAGTAATAGCCGTATATTGTTTATCTTGCGCAAAATAGGCACAAGTTATACATTTAACCAATGCATGTTACAAATGTAACTAAAAGTGATCTAAAATTGGTGCTTAAAAGAATCACATAACAGGAAAAAACCTTCTGTAACCTTACAACATCACTGTGCCAGAGCGGCCACATAAAGACATCCCTTCTGCACGTTTGCACATCTTCCATACATCCCTGACACGCTGAGGGGCGGTGAACGCTCTGATGCAGAGGACATTATGTAACCGTATAGTATCCGTGCATTGGCCCTGCTGTACAGAATTGCAGATCCAGCACAGTGGATGATGGGAGAAAATGTCATTCCTCACCTTTCAGGGCCTGTCCACCTCTCGTTGCCTCTTTTACACCGGCTTCACTCAAATCTGCATCGAACCAGCCGCAGAAACGATTCTCCTGGTTCCAGTTGCTCTCTCCGTGACGGATCAACACCAGTTTGTAGGCAGCCATGATTTATGATAATTTTCTCGAGAAAAAAAAATAGTGAATTAGAGAAGTCTATAAAACGGAGGCAGAGGGTGTTAAGTTGACAACTCTCCACTCTAGAGAAGAAGGCAGGCCCATTCGTTTGCTCTGAAACCAATGAGGACTTTTATCCCCTGGATTGGTTACTCCCACACTTCCTAGTTTCACAGCCAATAAGATTTCGCTACAGTGCCGAGCTTTGATTTTTCGACCAATGGCAGTGGTGGGCGTCAGCGGCTGGGACTGTTCCCTGACCTTCATACTGTACATTGTACTTTATTGACTTTTCACTGTGTTTCTCTGTTACCCCACATCTGTCTGTCTGTCAATCTATCTATCTATCTATCTATCTATCTATCTATCTATCTATCTATCTATCTATCTATCTATCTATCTATC
>JAOWBC010000318.1:11116909-11130501 GCA_028566105.1 Hypoplectrus providencianus
TATCATCCCAGTCCTCAACACATGTAATGTCCTGCTTTTCTAGCTGTTAAACCGATTAAAATCCAAGTAAGTTTGGTTTTAGTATTTGCGAATGTTTAATGTGGATGATGGAGTTCGTCCCATTGAACAATCCTGGAGATAGCTACTAAGTGGACCTTTTACTATCAGGTCTGTTGTGTAGGATTTAGGTGGGATCTAATGGAAGAAATTTAATATTACTTATCCTGTTTTTTAATTTGTGTATCATCGGCCAAAACTAAGAGTTGTTTTGTTTTCATTAGCTCAGAATGAGCCCTTTATTCCTACACAGGAGCAGGTCCTCGCCCACAGAGGACACCATGTGTCTATCATAGTCCAGAACAAACAAACCAAACACGGGTTCTAAAGCGGGCCAGTATGAGTCCATACAACTTTTATTTGAGGAAAGTGGTGTACGTTTAAACAACCACTAGATGCCATGATGAAAGAAAGTCGTGTTGGTGGAAAGGCTGCTGACCTACATGCAGTCATGATCTTGGCAACTTTGCTCATCTGTTACGGCCTGTTTTAAACCTAGTGTGAGTAAAGAGAGATGAAGTTGCCATCTGTAGTTTAATGGGCTTTACAGTGCAGCTCGTCACTCACTTCCTAAAGAAGGATTAAAGAATCAGAACAGAAGAGTCGCAGTTAACTGTTTTCAGTTGTGACCGATGCCTGTAGGTGTCATGACGCAGTCTGTGCTGTGTATTTTGAGCTTTTACTTTGAAAGCAGGACCGAATTAGTGAAAACTCTGACTGACTTCTCCACAGACTACAGCAAGTGTATGCCACCTTTTCCCGTGTTTCTCCAGATGGATACTGGACCCGCCTCCCCTCCGTCCTCCATGGTGGCGGGCCCTTCCTCGCTGTGGCGGCTGGCTGAGAGGAGGAGCAGGAAGGCTGGCTCGGCCAACATCTTCAGCAATGTGAATCTGTGGCAGCTCCAGAGACTGTTCAGGGCAGCTGGGGATCAGGATGCGGAGCAGAGGGCCCAGCTGATTTGGGGTCAGGGAGATGAGGCTGAACTGGCTCAGGCACTGATCGGACTCCGGGCCCGAAGTCACAGAAGAGGGCTGAGGGCTAATGGGAGAGAGGTGCTGGGCTCTCACTGGCTGCGAGCCTTCAATCACCTCAGGTGAAAAATGATTATATACATTCATAACAATCATCATTCTGATTTTTAAATGTTTGTTTTCAACAAAAATATTTATGCCCTCCAGGATTGGTGAGAGCTCACCAAGCAGCCCAGGGAAGGATCCCGGGGAGGAGAGTGACTCTGAGGCAGGAGCACACAGTCCAGAGCCCCGCCGACACACCTCTGTAGGAGCAGCAGGGAGAGGTACAGGGCTCACTGAGAGCCAGGGCCCTGCAGGGACATCTGAGAGATCTGTTAGAACCAGCTCTGGACTGAGGAGAGGAGGAGAGAACAACCCAGAGAGATACCTCCACAGAATACTTCACTGACTCGATCAAAACATCCGACTTTAACTGAGTCCACCAGCACTTCAGCCCACTCGTTTCTCCCGAATTCACCGCTGATGTGTTCACACACTGGAGCTGGGTTGAAGGAATTTCCGTATAAAGCAAGTAAAACTGTACTGCAGGTGTAAAGGATAGTTTCCTATGACACCATCCTGTCTGGTCTTTTTAATGGCACTGAGCAGGTGGAAGTATACTTACAACTGCAGAGACATCTCCACCTAAGGGTAGTACAATCCTCTGACTGGCTCGTGGCACCTTTTTGTACTGTGTTTACCTCAAAAACTGCCTTATTTTTTCCTAAATGTATCCTACCTCTCACATCAATGATAATTATGGACAGTGAGGAGACCTTTAAGTAGCTTTAAGGGATGCACAATGCGAGTTTTATTTCTCAATAATCACATTGACATGTAGTGACCAAAGATGGATTTTTAAAACACCATGGCTCAAACCAAACCAAATCTAACTGACACTATTGTAAACACATAAACAGCTGTTTTGAGAAGAAAAAAAAGGAAAGCACATCAAGAACTTCAAAACATACACTGACTTTTATTCAGTACCTCAGATAGCCATATATGTTGACATATGAAGTTCAAATTGTACCCACTGTATCAATTGTTACATGTGAGCTACTTTACAAACACTATAAACGGGTAAGAGTGCAATGGGTGCAGTATTAGGCGTTATGAGATGTTGAAATGCATGTTACAGATTCACACTTAATGATTCAACATGTAAAAGAAACATCTTCCAGATCTTGGTTTTGTGGTAGTTGAAAGAAAAATGTCAGTTTTTCGACCTAAAGACCAAAATAATGAATAGCTGCAAAGCCAACCTGAGAGAAGTCCTCTGTTGCCCAGGAAAAGACAAACTTGAAGAAAATAAAAGTCTGAAAAGGCTGTATGTCACCAACTTTGATAAAGCTTTTTTAAGTAGTACAATTTGTTGTATTGTTTTCAGAATGATGGTAATTAAATGTTGTTTAATGGTATGGCGTTTGATATTTGTCAATGCTTGTTTTCACTGCAGCTTACGCCACAGTCTGCCACTGGTAACCACTGAGCAGCTCCACTGGACCAGTTGGGTGTTAAGTGCCTTGCTGAAGGGCACCTCAGCAGCGGTTTTTGATGCATTACAAAGATCCATTCATTCTCTGCTGCTTCTCACACAAATTACTCGTTGTCAAAATGAGTGCCGACTGCTGAGAAACAGCTGTTATCAGCTGTATTAGAAATACATGCTGCCCCCCAGTGGTCACACCTAGTAATGGTGCCAAGAACATTTCATTTATAGAATGACAAATTTGTCTGAAAGGTCGTTACAATCTGTACAAATTGGAATCAGATAGTTTATGATCAATTGGTGAAGATTGAGTTACATTAAAGTTTCATTCTAGAATAGAAATATATACAAAGAAAAATAAAAATAAATAGTAAAAATTATGTGCATTGTATGACTATACAGTAAAACAATTTATTAATATGGAAATATAGAAAATAAGTTGTTATCGTATGATACTGGAGTATATGGCAGTGTTTTCGTTTATGGATGGAGTTCATGGATTGCATTTTCTGTTAATGGCTGGTCACATGACCATAACCCTCTGTCCTGGATCCAGGGAAAGCGCCCTTAAAAAAAACTTTAACATGAAGAAACCTCAGGAGGAGTAAGGACGGATCCCTCTGTCAGCACAGGTAGAGAAAAAAACCCAAATTACAATAGATAAGACAAAATACCAAAAAGAATTTGAACATATTAAAAAACATGGATCAGGAGGATTTTGAGCAGCTTCCAGGTGTTCCCATAAACCTTAAGCAATGACCTCCAGCTCACCATGAAACCTGGAAAAGAGAACAAACCACAACAAAAACAGAAGGACCTAAACTGGAGCTCAGCATTATTTACATGGATAATGATACAATTGTGTAACTATGCTTATGGTCACTAGATGGCACAAAATGTTTTGTTTTGGGAAAGCAATCACGCATAGCTCAGGCCTCCCACAGAAAACTGTTAAATGTGTATGTTGTTATGTTTTATGTCATATAAATATATTAGACTTGGCTTTTTGGACAGTTTTACCAAATCACCTGAATATGTGGTGATGTGAAGGGAAAGGTTTTACATTTTTTATCCCAGCTATAAATGTGCAAACCCTCAGGCAGAGTCACATCACAGCAGAACAATATATCGGCCTGAACGGACCTGCTGTCTGTCCGCCTCAGTGTCAGCAGCTGTGGTGGTTTATTTTCTATACACGCAATATAAATGTTACTTTATTTATCCATCCGTCTCATCTCTTGCTGCCCAGCAGAGTTTTGTTTTGTATTTTACGTTAGTTTTTGTTTTTAATTAATTTTAATTCAGTCTACTTTAATTTGGTTTTCACAATGGGATTGCCTGAATCAGCATTTTTCTTATTACCAAAGTGCTGTTTAAATCTAGATTTTTGTTATTAAAACTGCACAATTTTAATAGTTTTATTACTTAAAATGCTTAATTTCAATTTAGTTTTTATTACTTAATGCTAAATTTCAATTTTGTTTTCATTTGTATTTATTTGTTTATTCATTCATTCATTCATTATTTAGTTACGAAGTGTTGTGATTTAAATAATGTAGATTTTCTTTTGTCTAGTATAACGACCATGCTGTCAGGTCAGTAATAAATGAGGAAACACTGCTAAGTAAATCAGAATTCACAGTAGGATGTTTGAACTAGGATAACCCTGCATCCACCAGATGTTCTCTTCCCCATCAGTTTCTTCCATCTCCTACTGTGTGATGCAAAGTGACTCGCAGTTCATCTGCACGATAAAGTCCTCTCTGTGGATCCTGGATCCAGGCTTGTGCAGTGGTAAACTGAGGCATCTGTGGGGCTTTACAAGGTGCTGAAACGTCAGCGGACTCCCTCTGTGCAGAATAAACCGCAGACTGGGATAATCCTCAATCTGCTGAGCTGCTCACCTTGTTGTGTCGGGTAAGCTCATTGCACAGAAAATCTGATTTTACTGCCTTCATAGGTTGTCTTAACTTTTCATTCACTCCATAAATCTCATAACTATATATGTGGAGTGATGATCCAGCAGGAATAGAGCTGCAGCTGAATTCAGTGGTTTGCCTCAGCTCATTCATTGCTGTGATGGTCAGTGATGGAAACTCTGTGCTTACTAAAGAATGTGTATAAAATTCGACTTTACTTACAGCATATCTTAATTGTCTACATGTATGTAGACAATTAAGAAAATAAATAAAGAAAGAAAGAAAATAAGGATTCTACATGAAATAACACATGTGATAAGCTTCCAATGCATTATTGAACCTACATGGCAGAACTTTGGTCTCCCCCTTGTGGCAGTGAAAGTTATTGCACTGAGGCGCTTTTAATAATACTTATGAAGCATAAATTGTTTTTAATCTTCTTTCACAAACATCACTCCACCAAAGGGCAGGTGGACTTAAACACATGACTAGGGAAACAGGAACAGGAGACAAGTCTGTCTCATAGTTGTCTTCCTCTGCCAACCAGTAGTTCACATCCATATCTATCCAGACATATGTTGCCATATTGAAAAAAAGCTTCAAATTTGTATGTTGCTATAAAATGGAAATTCTCCACCCAACAGCTCAGGAGTTCTATACAATCACTAGGTGTCAAGTTGGGCTCCAAAGAATAGTGTCAACATAACATTAATGTTACTGTAAGTTTAGCTGCTATTTTATGGCTAGAAAATAATATTTTTGCAAATCACATAGGAATAAACTGACATGCTGTCCTTCCTGAGTTCTTAACCCTTGACCTTTGACCTCCAAAATGGAAGCAGTTCATCCCTGAGTCCAAGTTGATGTTTGTGGCAAATGTGAAGAAATTCCCTCCAGGTATTCCTGAAATATTGTGTTCATAAAAATGGAATAGACATGAGGTCCTTTGACCTTGACCTTTAACTCCCAAAAACTAATCAGTAAGTTTCTAAGTCAAATTGGACACTGGTGCCAGAGTTAAAGAAACTTTTTTTCTGGCTTCTCTGAGATATTGTGTTCCAAAAAAACAGAACCCACCCCTGACTGCGTACTTCCAGGTCTGTCACTGACAGAGCGGCACGACAAAACAATCCAACAGGGACTGGAAAGAAAACCATGATTTAAATGCAAACTAATCTGACGAGGGAATGAAATGCAGGTGCAGAGATGGGCGGAGAAGCTCAGGTGAAGAGAATGAGGTGATTAAACAGGAGAACAGGCAGAGAGCCGGTTGGCAGGGGAAAAACTGGGAGCAGAGAACTGAGGAGGCTGATTCAGAGCAGGTGTGTAGCTTAGCAAATGAGACAGCACATGAACACAGGAGGGGAAAAAAACAGTAAAGCCAAAACTCAGGAAACCAAAAGTCCAGTCTCCACAAAATGTCAGATGATATCTGGACACAGAGCCAGACTGTGACATGAAGGAGATAAATTAGCTCCACCTCAACCTGTTACAACAGTAAACAGCTGCTTACACACAGTTGCATCAGCAGCCACAATCAAATCAGTTAGATAACACATCAGTCACAGCAGACAGCTCTCTGCAGAATGAGCACTTTTGCTTCTGATGCTTAAAGTGCATTTTGCACATGTTACTTCTGCAGTTTCACCTAAATAGGATTTTTATAACCCATTTTGAATGTTTTCAACCCATAAAAAAGACAGTTACTAAATGCCATCAGCCTCATTGGGGGACCTAATGTATGTGCAGTAGGGTGTTATCTCACCATTCAATGGCCAGTCCTAGCTTTGTTAAGTTTTGGAAAAATAAGTGATGTGGATAGGTTTAGGTCACCCAAAGATACCTCTTGATTAAAAGAAAGATCATGGTTTGGATTAAATATCTTACATCGTTGAATGTATTTATGTCGGTACGAATTTTTAATTATCACTGAATTACATCTCATTTCACATTTTTAGTTTAGGAACCGATATCTTTTTTAATATCCTTTTTGTACAGCAGCTTTTCAACGACTATAGGTACTTTAGTGGCTGTAGTTATTCTGAATGAAGCTAAGAATGGAATTGAGGTTATGGAGTGTATAAGCAAAGGGAAAAGAGAACAGAAGAACAGGACTCTGACCCTGGAGATTATCCTCCATGTCCCGTGTGATACCAGAGTCATTGTTGTTATTTGAAGTTGGTAACTTAACTTCCGTATACAGCAATGTCACGTCATACATCACGCTTTACATCCCGCCTCTCATCACAGGTATTTGTGTGCATTTTTTTCATTTTGCCTTTCACTTTCACTTTCACATGTTTTTCTTTGCTTATTTATGTATTTTTTGTACTTCATCAAGTACTTGTGCAGACATACCCTAACCAAACAGTGACAGTTTCTCAATATTAAAGACGTGACCACATATGTGTTACCCTTCTGCTCACAGTAGAGGCTAATTCTGTTTGGGTCCAATTTGAAGGTAGAAACAAACAACCTGAGTAGACATCTGATTTGGATATCTTGCTTGGATTTGGGGTTCAGCTCTCCAATATGAATGTAAGAATGAGCGAAGCACCCCCTCTTTCTCCAGTGATGTTAGAGTGGACTACTACCTCTCCATCTTTAGACATTTGGGTGCTTTGTTATAATAATTCCATTGGTCAGATGTGGAATTAAATTATAACTTGACAGTGTAGATGAGAGACATCGAAATGCAGTTAAAGTAACATAAATCTAGGTTAAATTATAATAGAGCTGTGGAAAGAATCTAATCATGCTGACTTCTGTAGCTATTATAGTCCTGTGCACAACAGCATGTGGCAAAGTGAGATTCCTTTGTGGTACATTGTTGCCTTTCAGGCAACATGCACATCTTAGCACTTTTCTAAGTTATGTGCATATAAATGAATATCTTTATGCTTCCAAAATTACGAGGCCAATTTAGTAGTTAATGAAAAATGACACATTTCTGTGCAACTGTTATGGAAATGGCTTTTTTTTCTGGCACTCAGTCCTGCTCTTTGTGGTTAAAAATGCCCATTGTGTGCGAAAATAGGTGAAGCTACACCAAACAGCATTTGCATGTTCTACTCTTTTCTGTCTTTTTCCTGTTCACACCTATTTATACAGACATGAAGTGAGTTATACAGGCTGTTCTCTCCCAGTGTTTGCGGTTTGAAATATAGGCATTTCCATGAGAATCCTTCATGGTGTTTGTTGTGACAAATTGCCTCATTTCTCTGGTCAGCATAACTTTTTCAGAATAAAATTAAAACTAGCTGTCCAAATGATAGTTTATACCTTAAAAACTGCAGTGCATCTACAATTTCCTTGCATTTTGATTAAATCCTCTCTTGCGGTGATCATATATTTGATTTATCCTCTAGCCTGTCCCCTTAATCACTTTTTAAAACAATAACTTTTTGATGTAGCATATGTTTTTATGTCCTTTTAACAGAAACTCCTCGGATTTCAAAACTGCTGCTTTCCAGACATTTGCATGGATGAGTCGAGGTAAAGCTGACAAAAGATGAAGAAAGAAAGGAGTGACAGCTGTATGGAGAGCATGGGGAGCAGATCAGATTCTCAAAAGGAAGACGGGGAGAAGAAGACACAGGCTTTTTTTTTTTTTCTTGGCGTGTGTGTGTATGCATGTGTGTGATTGACAATGGGAGCCGTATGGAGATTTTACATAAGGAAGGATCTGAGAGTTGAATGTGTCCCTGCTGCATTGTAATTAGAGCACGGAACAGTAATTAGTGAAATGATATATACAGTACAGGCTCCTCGTGCTCTGATAATAATCCCAAACCCTCTCACTCACACTCACACACACACACACACACACACACACACACACTAACACACACATATAGAACCCCTGTGCTACACCAGAATAACACAACACTGCGGCACAACTCTCATTGTTATTCCTTCCTCTGTGTCATTGTGTGCCTTTGTTCTTATTCTCACTACAGTACAACTCGGGCTCTCGCTCGCTTCTGCAGTGTCTAAACATTGGCATGGCACTGCCTCCCCGCTCCCCCTTTGAGGTGAACGCACAACATCAAACATGATTCAACAAGAGTTTCCTGTGGAGCGAAGGCCAGCACCTTTTCAGTTTAGGACTCAAACAAAAAAAAACTCCTTTGAAATGAAATCGGCTTTATTGATGTGTAGGAAAGACCATTTTCCTGATATCATAAAAAAGCAAGACTTCAAGCTGAAACGGTAGCGTCGGCCGTGTAATGAGAGTTCAAAGTGATACAAAGCGGACTTCAACCTCCTGTGCTATCAATAAGTGCAGGGGTCAAACTGCTCCTCAGACCTTTCTGTCTGCTTTGCTGCCTTCTGGGCCGTGGAGAAACACGTAGAGCCAACTTCACATCACATCACATTACGTTGCATTGCCCGCACCGTTCACAGAGCCGGGGGGAGGAGGGGGTTTAAAAGCTGCCTGCTTGTACCTTAATAGGTAGGGTCACGTGTCAGATGGTTGTGTTGCGCTTTTGCTCTTTGTCCTTTTTCTGAACCCACATTAAAGATGCCATTTTTTTTTACAACACATTTATGACATATTCTTTCATAACTCACAGATTACTTGAAATTTTGTATGGGAAACATGTTCATGCCCACTAATCAAAAAAACAGTTTATATATTTTCACTTATGAGTAGAAGAATACGATATTTCATTATTACAAGACATTCCCATGAAAGGAAAAATTGCAGTTCATTTGAATCAATTCCATTTCATAATCATGTCTTTCTACTCTAATTGAAAATCATGATTCCCAACAATGAAAACGGGATTGTGTACTTTGAATTGAAAAATCAGACAACATTGCATATAATTATATCTTTTTTTTTTCTTTTTTTTTAAAGACAGACACAAAGTAGTAAGTAAGTAGCAGTTGTAGTTGTAATACCATAAAACAACCCATATGAAAAGGATGTTGGGAGTACAGAGTTCAGCTATATGGTGATATTTACCATATAATAGTACTTTTGCTCCATTGATTTCCATTGATTGCCTATGTTTTTATTAAAGACAGAAGAACAAGCTATATGGCACTGCAGAGTGCAACAGCCCAGTGTTGTTTTAGTTCAGGGCACACTACATGTCATGGTCTATACTTCATGCATACAAACATTGCAAATCCAGCATCGGTGCGAATAGTTTCAAACGACACCAGGGGAAAACTCATCTCATCAACTCAAACAATTTGACATGATGCAACCTTGATTTATTCAGAGATCTGGTTGCAGAGGCTGGTTTATTGTGCTGTGCCTTAACAGCATGTGCACATAAAGATCAGCAGGGTAAAGTGGGACTAATTTCACATTAACATGTACCACTGGGTTGGAACTAAGAGGGAAAGCTCATCTGAATAATTCAGTTCAAAACAGACCTCAGAGCCAGTGACACAGTATACACGGAGTAACCTTGAGTTAATGAAGAAAGCATGCAGGCTTGCTCACATATCACACATCCATGTATGCAGACTTGGTGCTTTTACTCGCACGCATGCAGTAACATGCATGGGTGCACAGATTTAGAATTGTGCAGCTAGCGCTCTTATGCTCCGTAAGAGAGTTCAGCCTTTGTCAAGCTTTGTTTTCTCCTGGAGGAGGATGATACCTGTTAAACATGTGACAGAGCGCAGCACAGGACAGGACAGCAGTTTGTTCAGTGACCTTTTCTGAATTTCACAGAGTCTGTCACAGCTACAAAACCTCAGGCATGGGGATGGTTTGTAGCGCACATACAGTATAGGGATGCTTGCATGCAAGCCACAAAGTGACACAAATTCACCCAAACACAAATATGAACTCTTTTGAGTCCAAAACAGCTCTGCAGTGGTCAGATGGCTGTGATGATTTAGGTCTCTTTTAGAGGGAACTGTGGTGCTGAATAGTTGAATCTGAGAGTGCTTACTGGCAGACAAATATGATATAGTGGGGCGGCTCATTTTCAATGCTTCTCCTTCTTCTTTTAGCAGTATATTTTTATGCAAACAGAATGGAGTACATAAAAGCAGCTCCTCAGAGATTTCTGTTTTTCATCTATCCTGCTTCTCCCCCTAAAGAATTTCTGCACACCATCTGACGGAGCATGGGGCCACTGCATGAGATATTTATGTCTAGCCCACACTTTAAACATCCCTATCCTGGTCCAAACATCAAAATCACAAGTACATTAAAAATGACAAACATTAAAGAGAGAAAAATGAAAAAAAGAAAGAAAGAACAAAGATGATCCGCATCATTGTCATCTCATAATCCCTCTGTCGTATACCCAGGAGCTACAGCTCTGAGATGTGCCACTGAAAGAGCATATTTACATGGACAAAACTAACACATAGGCAAGTTTGGAACTTTTTTTTTAAAAGGAAAAATAAATGAAGGACTGAGAACAAAATTAAAAAGGACACATGAGAAAGAATGGTTGTTGTCAGGTGTTTTTTTATGGTTTCAAGGAATAAATTATGATCACTATATGGTCTTTGCTGAACTGTGGGGAATAAAAAATAGTATAAACACATAGCCGGTATAAAAACTTAGCTGAAAATGGGCTTAAGTCAATGTCCACCAGAAGAATACAGATTTTCATGAAAGTATGTAACACCATTCAGTTAGTCTGCACATAAGATCATGGTTTTTGGTTTAAATAAGAAGGTAACTGCAATTAATGTACATTTGTACCTGACGTAGAATGTGATGTACCTAACTTACCTTGAAAGTTATTTACGTACATAACATAAAACAGATTTTTCTCATCAATTGTTCATAGGTATTCCCCCAAAAATCAATGTACTGAAATGCTTACAGCAACCTCTAGTGGCCATAGAAATTACATGATTACAGTGATTGGCGTTATGCAGAAAGTGAGGCAACGTAGTAAACATTATTACACATAAAATGATTTATGGATCCTGTGACTATGAATCTTGCCAATTGATTTCACATGGGACACAAACAGTTCTATATCAGACTCGGGTGTGTGCTTCTGCCTCTGCATTGTTGGTTTTCATACGATGTCGCTTCACTTATTTCTTTGCTCCCATTATGTTAGCTTGCTAATGCTAACATTTAGCTAAAACCACCCCTGTGCCCACATAGGGCTTCACATAGCTAACTCTTAGGCCTGTTGTTTCCTAAGGTGTAATAATGAACGTTCTTCTCGTCACAGACTAATTTCAGAAATAAGAACAAGAGCAAAATACTCGAGTGTGAGTGTCTTTTGTTTGACGTGATAAGCCAGCACTTAAAAGGATAGAGGCCCAAGAATAGAACCTGGTTAAGTCTGTTTCCACCACCACAGCTTTGAAGTCGCTCTGTAGCTTCCAGGGAGAAACGTGACGACGGGCTAAAACGAATGAGATCCTTAATGGAAAAAGACCCCCGAAGCCCTCCAACCCTCCCCGATCCGATTCGAGGACACAAAGAACGTGTGTGGCAGATAAAACCCTGCACCTTTGCAGACGTCTCCTTCCCCTTCACTTTGCATTCACATTACTCTCTTCAAAGCAGCTAATTCAAATGCTACAAACGCAAATATGTCTGAACACAGTTCCCCGCAGGCATTGTCACTTTGAGAAAGAGAACTTATTTGAGATGTGGTGTAGAAGACAAGTGGGTGGTGGTGCCAAAAATGGCTTTTAAACAACAGTAAAGGCCCTAGCTTGGCAGAATGTCACATGCAATACATATAATTGGCTGTGAGTGAACTGATGTTTTATGGGGAGAAAAAAAAAGTGGTCAGTACAATGAATGACTGTCAGCTAAACTGAGCAACCTTGTTAGAAAATGTGCTGTTAGCTTCATCACATTTAGATCTTAGTGGTCAGAGGAAGGTTTTTCCATTTAGTGAAGGAGAGTTTGTCATGTCCCAGTTCAACTCACATCAACTCTGGTTGGACTGATATAATGCATCAGATATCCTGGTTATGACACTTTCAGATGGCCCTAATGGATCCTTGCATTAATTATGACTATTACTTTATTCTCCTGTAGCTCTTAGTGAGCTGCATTAATCAATGATTAGACTCAGATATCAGGACATTTGCAGGAGAAGTACAGTGTGGGAAGAGGACTGAAAAGGTGAGGGGGAGTGGCTGTCATCTCACAGTGATTTCAAGGTTAGCGGATTTTCACCACAAGCACTTATCAGCTTCTCTCATCTCTATTCACTTCAGCCCTGAAGAGCTTTGCGGTGTTTATTTGACTTTATTGTGAAAATGTCTCTTTATTGTGTTCAGACCAACTCAAGCAATAACTGCACCCCCGCCTCACTCCAAACAGCACTAGAATTTATTTTGCTTCTAAAAAGTAATCAGATTCCCCCTATTGCAGACGTTCAAAAATCCAATCACTTTCAATTCAGTCAGTCAAACCCACAAAGAAAAACCTTTTGTGATGCTTATTGAATGTTTTTGAATTGCCCTGTGAAACACAATAGTGTGCGACTGATGGCCTCTTTCAGGCACTAACAAGTAGGCGGCTGATGAGCAGAACACAATTACAGAAATGACATGTCCTGTAATCTTTCGCTGCACCCCCTGGAAACTGGGCATCATGGATTTGGAGCATTATTCATTAAAAATGAAAAAGCACGCAAACTAGCAGAGTACATTCAGCCGAACTGGAGTCACAAAATAAGGTCATTATTGGTATAGGTGTGTATGTGTGTTTATTCATTCATTCATTATTTGTAACTGTGTATCCGAATTAAGGTTGTGGGGTGACTGGAGCCAGTCCCAGCTGACAGTGTGCATCCCCGTGTATCCTGGACTGGTTGCCATACTATCAAAGGGAAAACAAATCCAAAATCACAAATGTACTTTTTAGTATGTAGTGCAGCTGCCCTTACTACCCCAAGGACTTGCTGTGTATTCTGTATGCATAAAATTGGGACATAATACTTCTGTATTAAATTACTTCTTTAACTTTGACCCTAAGGCTCATGTACATACAGTGCAGAGAATTGTGGGTAAGACAAGCCAGAAAAGCATGCTGGCTTGCACACTGTCATTTTTTTGATTGAAAGTAGTAAGACATTCTGGGATACTATATCCTCTATCTGCTTTGTCCAACCTAAGTTGAATGTCTCTGGACTGTGGGAGGAA
>JAOWBC010000318.1:11136295-11148462 GCA_028566105.1 Hypoplectrus providencianus
TGAATCCCTCTGTTACTGCGTGTTCATTTGTACTGCTGGATTTTCGAGTTTTGCAAACGTCGACAAAAGCCTCGCAGTTTGTTTGTTTGTATATAACGGTGCCAGTCGAGTTATCATCATCATCATCATCATCATCATCATCATCATCATCATCATCATCATCATCATTATTGTGTTTGATTTCTTGGTGTGCACTAAATGATGACCTTTACTTTGATGGCCCACTGCAGCAGAATCAATTTTGCTTATTAAACCCTGGGCACTCAGTGATTTTATTTTATTAATGTGTTATCTTTCTCTTGGATGGCTTGAGATTAAATAGGACTTCATTTTACTGAGTTAGAATATTTCATGGTGGAAGAAGTGTTCAGACCCCCTACTTATATAAACTTACTTATACCACACAGTGAAATTACTCCACTACAAATAAGTAGTCCCGCAAAAGTACAGAAATACCTGCTTCAAAATGTACCTCTTTTGTATTTTTTTTTAAATTTTATTAATATAAGAAGGGTTTAATTTTCTCAAGTTGGAGATTATTTCAATTTCTTAATATACTCTTATGTGCTCTGTTATTTTTAATAATAATATTTCAAAATTGATCATGTTTTTCATGTTAAATCTCAACTTGAAGGGTTAGTAAAGCTGGCAGCTAAATGCAGTGGGGTAAAAAGGACAATATTGGCCTCAAAATGTAGTATTAAGAAGTCATATAAAATGAGAAAAGTACACATACCTCAGACTTGTAATTAATTACAGTACTTGAATATATATATTTAGTTACATTCCACCACTGTTCATAACTGGCTGCAGTCGCGTGGGGATCTGTGATTCGATTGGTAGAATCTATAATATTTGATTGAATATTGATGCATTGCTGGTGGGGATTGATGATATATGTAAGGATGTGGATATTTTGACATGCTGTGTCACTGTTTCACCAGAGGGGAAATGCATTGAATATACAGAGTATGACAGCAGATCCATTATGTCCGTCCGCTGTGGGTGGATTTAGTAGGGCGCTGAATAAAAGTGTCTCCTGTGAGTCGGGGTTATCTGTAAGTGAGTGTCCCTGCAGTCATGATTTACCTAAATGGTGTTTGAGTTGTGGGAGTCTGAAAAAGCTTTTGGTGACCTGGTTTCCAGGTGTGGTGGTAAAATGGTGTTGCATAAGATGATGCTATGCTAAAGAAAAGCATCTAAGTGGCATTGCATGCCTCCCTAATCATATTTTCTATAAGTGGTTGTTGTTGTGTGTAATCTTTGTTCTGGCTCTTTGAACTTCTCAACACTTTCCTTACTGCTTGCAGGAATTAAGCACAGCTTACATTAAAACTGTAAACTCCTCTTACTGGCTGTCCTGCACAATCTCCACCAGTAAGTTTGAGTGAGTGCTTAAAGAGTCCAGGAAATAATTTATTTCTCTGCAAGTGGGTCACTAAGCAGCAGCAGAAGGTGAAATATTGAGATGCATTAAATCATTGGTAGCTTAAAGGTGGGATGTTGTGAGCTTAAAGGAAGTGTGTGAATACATTGGGACTATCTGTGTGTGTATGTGTGTGTGTGTGTGTGTGCTTGCGTGCATATGCTGGGTCTTTAATAAGTTAGGGCCACTGGAGCCCAAGGTTTAATTAAGAGTTAGAGACAGATTTAGGCCTCAGCAGAACCACGCTGGACTTCTCCTTGGACACACACGCACACTTGGGGATGTCCTTGGATGTATTATGAATCACACTCTTAATACCTCTGAAAGAAGATGAGCGCTTTGCAAGAAAAGTGTACAAGGAAAGGAAGCAGATACTAGAGATAAAAAAAGACTAAAAGCAAGAGAAAAAAGGAGCCCATTTAGAGGGGGGAAGAGGCTTAAACGATGGAGTGAATTCTACGGAGATGGTGATGTCCAGGGGGACTATGGAAGCCCATAAGGGAATTTATTTACATGATAATGTATAATATGATGAATGACAATGTCAACTGGAAAATGTGATTCTTCAATAGCTTTAAAGTTTCCCACATTTGTATGTGTTATTTAAATAAAGATGTAAATGAAAATATGTCATCCAAATGTACAGTCTTAATTCAAATATGAATAATCTTTTGAATATTGACCACTGTACAGCGGGGTACAACTTTAGAAATTCAATTTTCTATTTTAATTTTTACAATTGAATTGAATCTTTGAACCCCCATCCAGTATGTGAAAATATAAATAAAAAATTGATTTTAGTGTTTTAGATTTACTTAAACACATATGTGGTATGTAAATATGCTCTTGTGGAGTTACATTTTAATTTCAAGTTTGCCTTTGCATTATATCATCATATATTTAATAAAATTCCTGAGGGACTTCCATTGGCACAAGAAATCCTATCTTCTCTATTCTACATTCAAGGTTTTGAACTTCTGGTTTAGTTGTTTAGTTTTGTCTCATGTAAAAGTATGAGTTTGACCTCAAGATCGTAACCAATCAATGCTGTGCTGTGAGGCAGAATTCACTCTATGTTAAAGCTTCAATTTTCTCGACACATAATTGATTCACTCCACAGTGAAGTTAAGGCCAGCATCCGTTCATCACTCCCTGATTTTTACTGAAGCATGGCTGTCAGTAACTAAAACAGGAAGCCCCGTGTCCTTGTGCAGGTCACAGACAGGTCGCGACCCCAATCCAAGCCGGGCAGACTGTTCGCAGCTCCGGAGATTTCAAGGTGTGAGTTTTCATCTGAAGGCAGGACAGGCCTTCACTCAGGGCTACCTTTACAATAAAGTGAGATTAATGCTGCAAAGTTGTTCAATCAGTGGTACAGAGCGCAAATTTGATTTCACTGATGAGGCTCGGCTGCCCTCTCTCCCTCACTCCATCCCTCATCCTCCTTCCTCATCACATCCATTCACTTCACAGGATGATTTCCTTTTTTTTCTCAGAAAAGGGAAGAGCTTCTCGTTAGTATGCTGAGCAGTGGAAGTACAAACGGCACACTTCTCTTTCTCAGAAGTATGAAAATGAAATATTCATGACTATAGAGAGCTTTCTTTGAGAGAGAGAGAGTGAGTGAGACGAGGATGGAGAGAGAACAGTTGTGTCATTTTGACAGAAGCTTCCGTCCACATTCCCATGGTGTTCACTCACGCTTTTGGGACAGCTGAACTCTTGTTGCACCTGTTGGTTCATCCAGGTCTCCTAAAGATGACCCTTTATTTTTACAGGAACAAAATCTGCAATTACACTTTCTTCATTTGGGTATCTTGGTGAATGTGTGAATGTTCTGTATACACACTGTCTGGTGAAGCTTGTCTCCTGATTGACAGCTCAACATGTTAGGAAGGCAAAGTCAAGTGAGAAGTAGACTCATTTTGTAGTGAGATAGATTGGACCTGAGTTATTCTGCAACCACTGTTTGCAAACCATGTTGGGATTTTGTAGAAAGCAGGCTTAGGGCACTTCCTGGTTTGCTTCACTGCTCAGAGTTTGTGATGACATTCATTGCATTATTAAATAGTAACAAATCTGATTCATGAACTGTGGACAGGTTGACTTTGCAGGTCAAGTCAAGTGTGATGAAACAAAAATGA
Organism: Hypoplectrus providencianus; assembly: GCA_028566105.1. Classification (NCBI taxonomy): domain Eukaryota; kingdom Metazoa; phylum Chordata; class Actinopteri; order Perciformes; family Serranidae; genus Hypoplectrus; species Hypoplectrus providencianus. Next base: position 11,139,866 of record JAOWBC010000318.1, read on the forward strand.
GAGATTTAAAGAAAAATTATAATAATCTAAACAGTTACAACAATGCCAACTCAAACCATGGTCTTTTGCTAAACCCAACAATGTAGTTTGGGTGACTAAACCTTGTGTGTTTAAAATGAGTTTTGTTTCAAGTCACATTAAACACATTATGAAAACTGTGACTAAAGCCAAGGAGAAAATAGGTTTCCAGTTGCACTAATTGCACTTAAGTTGTATAGAAAACATAAATGAAACTGAGGAGACAGGGTTGCTCGGTCATTTGAAGCTAAAGAGCGTACACTAAGGAATATGGCTCCTTATCCCCTCCTTCTCTTCTAAACTGTCTGTCTTTTGCCATATCTCTCCTCCTCCTCCGCCTCCGCCTCCTCCTCCTCCTCCTCTCTTCATCTGCTTCCGTTGTTCCTCCGGCGGCTGTCACATCAGCACTGTTGGCGATATCTCTGTGGCAGCGAGTAAAAAAGATTTGGCGCCATCCGAGCTGACAAACTGAAGGTGAATGAAATGCAGAATAGCTTTGAAGTCATGGAGCTGCAGCGTTATGAGGATGCTTTAGGAATATAAGTGCTTTTTTGAGAAGTTCAACCTGTGGATCGGTTGTCTTCAGTTTTTAAAGAGAAAAGTCCTGAAAAACAATTTCAAAAAACAGGAATAGAATATTAATTGTCCTCAGAAAGATGTGCTGAACCATAATAATGAAATTAATGTGTAAATCATTAGTCAGACAGTTTTAATTAGATACGTTATCATCATAGTATTATTCATTTTCTATTTGCGATGAATACAAGTTATATTCCCAAAATTCTGTCAAGCTTGAGTTATTACAATCATAGAAACAACCAGGTTTTTTTTAGGACTAATAGTGAAATATGAAACAACCAGCAGCCGTTACTACATTTAGCACGTAGCTGAACCACTTTTGGATCATTCTTGGCATGTGGACACCTCGGCCTGGGTTATTTTGGTGTTTTATTGTGGAAATCCTGCCAGTGTCTGTGGCAGTTGTCAGTCAAACAGACTTTTTTCACAGAAGACATTTTGACATGTTACAGTTGGCAGCACACAGGTGTGAAAACTAATGATGGCTAGGCTCTATGTAGTTGTTTGGGTTTCACGATCCTGGTGATGTGTGTTCTCAATGTCATGGTGTATTGGGACACCAGGAATGGGTAACCCCTAGTTTAGGGTTTCAGGACAGCTGATGAGACAGAGATACTTCAATCAGCTGTAAGTCTGTTCATTTTTATGCTGCGTTCACTTGAAATCGGGCGGTGCAGTGACATGCTGCAGGATCTTTTACTTCACGGGCCAGTTTGTGTGACACACTGTTTTACACTACAACCCCTGATCAGCACAAGTAGACACAGTTATTCTTCTCCATCAGCCTTCATGATATTGACATTTCCAACAACATTTGAAGGCAGCTTCATACACAGCTACAAAAGACTTCTTGTGCTGAAGCTTGTTGCAGGAACCATGCTGTCAAATTCCCTACAGAATTATTCTAACAGGCATCAATCGTCAGCTGCTATCTGAACTCCTGGGACAGGACAGCAGAGAGACAGAGATGTTGACTTGACTCTCTAGTGAACTTGCTGGTTGTGTTTTGTTTCAACATTTATGTCGCAGGTCGCCATGTTTTCTTTTTTTGTTTCTGCAGCCGACTGCTGCTCCCCAAGTGCACAGCCATCACTAAAATGAATGGACGAGCTGCTTTTTGCCGCACTGCAAGATTCCATGGGAATGCTGCCTTAAGCAGATACATGAGGAATAAAAAAAAAACGTTCATCAGTGGAGCTCCACTGCTGTAATTCCCCATGGCAAAGGGAAGAACTACGATTTGAATCCAGTGGTGCTAGAAATAATTTTGTGATATGCTGACTATAATATGTATCTTGAAATGCAGCTGCAGTGAAACAAAGAGTTGCAATGGAGACAAGTAGCCAGTAAGTTAAGTTATTAATATTTTAAAGTTATATATGTTTTTAATATTATCCGGTCATTCATAATTTCTCTGTCATAAATTTCTTTAATGGATGATAACGGTGAACCCTTCAGTTAAATATAATCAGCCAAATAAGAAATTATTTACTTGTTGACCTTTTGTGACCTCATTTAGTAGTAATGACTCTGGGGATGTGCACTAACTGTGTTGTATTCAGTGACTATGTTTCAATATGTCGTATTTCTGGGAGTTTTTGACAGACATTTAAGACGTGGAATAAAGTTATTTCGACTGAAAAATTAAATTTTTTTAGCTTTCCTTTTTCGAATAGAAATTTTGCAACCTGTGATCCATTGAAGTACTGTCAGAAATTCCAACAGTACGGTTTACTTCTACAGTAAATGGCATATTTTGGGTGAAACTATGTTGAAAATGATGTTTTGTGGTGTTGTTCTTATATTTGAGATATTGAGTGAGTGAATAGCCTTGGGTGATTAAAGTCACTTGTTTCAGTCTCTCCTGGATGTTATAAAGCCTTTCACTGACCTTCAGTCAAATTAATTACCGGTATGCATTTGTATGAATTTAAGCTTTATTAAAATCAAATTGATCTTAAAAAAAATATTACCAGTGACAACCTCCCTGTCCACAGTTTTCCAGCTTATGAGAAGCTTTAAGTGTGTGTGGCATGATAAAAACAGTTGTTTCTGTGTTTATATATGCACACATGTATGGATGTGATGTGTATTTCTCTTGGATGATTGTGTAGCCTCAGTACTCTTCACAGAGGGTAGATGACTTATTGATTAAAAGGACTCATTTATTCAGATGAGGCATCTGGAGAGGCCCGGGGGCTTGTTTTAGTCATGAAATCAACCCCCCTCCCTTCTCTCTCCCCCACCTCACACACAGTCTGACATCTGCAATAGCTCATAATCGGGGGAAAAAAAACACCAGACAACAGAAGTTTTGGAAATTGTACTTTGTCATTTGTTTCGAAGGGATTCTGTATAATGTCACAGTTTGGCAGACTCATAACCTTGATTTCAATACTTCCTGTAATGAGACCGTTCTGTTTATTACCCCTGGCATACAAAATGGATATCACTTCTGGGTTTTTACAAATAATAAATGAGTATTATTCTCACATCTTTGCTGAGATGCCTAACAAGAATTGCAACACGATGTACTGTTGTCTGTTGGCTTTTATTTTCTTTCTGCGATCATCTTTAAAAATAAGTTCAAAAATAAATCTCTATAGCGTTGCTTTGTATCTCTGCTATTGCTCCCAGAAGGACGATATCTGCCTGTCAGTCCAACAGTCTGTTTGCAGAATGGTGCTCTGGGATGATGCCACCAAATGATATCAGACCATAAGGCCACTGTAATGCCCTGAAATGAGCCTTTCAACATCAGTTCGTTTTTCAGATGTGTGGGAGCTCTGGGGGTTTTATTCAGAAAGTTGTCCAGATAACTTGCTTAATTTGAAACTGCAGCGGAAGGCTGACTTTGTCTTTTGGTGGGGTTTTATCCTTGTCCAAAGTAAGGACCAAAGGCCAAAGAGTGCCATATGCTGCACACTCTCAACCCCCCATGAGGCCACAAAGGGATTTGGGATATTGTGCTATATAAATAAAATCATCTTGAGTTGACTGAACTGGACTGCCTTTAGCAGCCATTATAGAAAATGGGTAACTGGCCTTTATTTGCTATCAGGGGCAACCATTTAAAACAATAGAAAATAAAGATGGCAACCAACTAAATGTGCTGCCCCAAATGAATGTTTTTTTAATTTAATTTTTAATGAAATGTTTCTGTTACAGTCAGACATAGAGGACGCTGCAAGTGCATTGGTGCTTTTACTCACCCAAACACACAGTTCACATAGTAAAGGATTATTTACATTCCAGCTCAAAAGTTTGCGACAGCGGCCGCCATATCTGTTATCTTCAAAAATGTCAAAAAGTGTTTAAATTATGTTAAATCGAAAGTGATATTCCTCAACATATAAAGTGACTTAAAATGGGAACCAGATTTTCAGTTTTGACAACCAAAAAATAAATCAAAAGTAAGTGTTTACATGTGAGGGCAACAAAGCACAGCAGTCTCTGTCAGTCCTGTTTGTTGTGATGCCCGGTCACGATTTAACTCACTAAATCTTGTGCTAGGCCGTTGCTGATATGACTTATAGACCGTGTGCCAGCTGAGTTGTGAATACCTCAGATTTACTTTGACTTTCCACCAAGGTGCCAACTTAACCTGCCACTAATGTGTGCTAGAGCCCCGTGCTTACACAGGATTGTGCACACACAACCTCCCGGGGGTTAGAGAATGAGACGTGGACTTCTGGAAATAAAGGTGTCAATAGTTTTTCATGAGGCGAGAATGCTCCATGTGCTGCAGAAAAGCGAAAGTAATGCCGGCGGGCAGAGGGGTCAGCTGCTCCGGACATCTGGATTGAACTCTGCAGCCGTAAGGATGTGAATCCATGTCATCTCCTTCTCTGTACTACAAAGCCTTTAATCCCAGGCCGACACGTCTTTTGGTGTGCAGCCCTGTCTATCGGTTGAGCAAGTCCGCCGCGGCCTTCGTGCACCTCCCGCGTGTGTGATTCGAGTGGAGGTTTTCACAAGTGCATGAGAATTCTCCTGTTTTGACAGGTGCTTGAATCAGGGATTAGAGGAGGGATGAAGGTTGCATTAATCAGAGGATTCATCCTCTGCTGCTTCTCTCATCCCTCTGCCGAAAATATACCGCACCGAGCTCTGCGAGCCAGGGAGGGATGGAGAGAGGTGGAGAGGGACTGAGATGGTGTAAATGTGGTTTTTGAGCTGTCAAATGGAGGCTTATTACTGGAGGGCTGGGCATGCTTTCATAGGTCTCTCAATGTGTGCGTGTGTCTGTGTACATGCATGTGTGTATTTTTGTCGGTTTGGACAGGGGGCTCGGTTGAGAGTGATGAGTGTGTGAGGTTTGTTTTATCTTCAAGCACTGCTCTCTTGGAGCCCGTCTGCAGCTCCTAATGCACTAATGCAAGAGGCAGATGGCTCTCTCTGTCTCTCCTCTCTTAATGTTTTCATCCATCCCTCAGACTCAGGTCACCTCTACTTCCCACAACATACCATTCAGCATGTGTGTGTACCGGTGTGTGTGTGCGAGGTGCTGAGTTCATCTCACGGTCTAATTGAGATGACATTTCTGCTCTCCAAATTAAATTATTCAGCTCCTCTATTCATTTGTTCTCCTGTTCCTTTGTTCCCCGTCCACCAACTGCCTCTCTTTCTCTCCAGGCCAAAAACCTGCGCTCATAAAAAGCACTGACCCCAAAAATAGAGAAACCATAACTTGTGTCTGTATTTGGGCGGCTTTGTGAGGTGGGCTGAAGCTCATTTTAAGCATCATGACCTTCAGTGAAAGTCAGCGAATACTGGAAGACGTGTAGCTGGAAGGAATCCTCCAGTTGTGACCAGAGGTTGAAAGCAATTTGCAGGCTTTGTTCATGACAATACCATGTATTATAAAGGTGCAGTGGAGAACCTTGAGAAAGAAAGTGTACACATTTTCTGGCCTGCTTTCTACTTAGTGATTTAGTTGTGTCTCTATACAAAACGTTTTCTCACCTTTTGTATTGTGCTTGAGCTGTTCTTCAAAAAAACATCCAAGGAAATCTTTATTATCAAGCTGCAGTTGACCTTGAGGATAAAGAAAGACGCTCTGTCTCTAAAACTCTGAGTGCTCAGTATGAGGTTAAGCTATCCGTCATAGAAAAAGTGTTGGATCTGTTTTTTCTTTGTCTTTTTCTTGGAGCTTGGCTCCTGTCCCTATCCTCTCATGCGTCTGTTCTCCTTGGCTCGTCTTTGATGCATGAAGGTGTGGGACAAGAAGCCAGCATGACACTCCGAGTTAAAGGAAACTTCTCAGCTCCGGTTACATCCTGCTTGCATCACACACTCATGCACACATTTAACTTGCTCACTGTCACACAGTGAGCGGGCCCAAGTGTGTGTGCATACCTGTTTCCTCACTTCTATTTGTGCTTGCAGACATAATAAGCACATTTTCCATCCTTTTTTCTAGCCTAAAAGAGCAACTGATCCGCTACATTGTTTCTGTTTTCATACCTGTTATTATTATTATCGTGCTGTGTTTGTGGCCCTGTGAAAAAAGTTTGACATCACAATGTGTCTAGTTTGCTGCCAAAGGCTGTTTGTGTCCAGTGTTTTTCTGTCAGAAAGTCAAACAGTGAATGCACATGAATTGTTATGGGATGCTGTATCAGAGGACTGTTGAGCGTTGGCGGAGGCCTGCACTCTACCTAGTGCCTTCTAATTTGTGTTTGAATACGTGGGCAGAGTGGACAACATGTGGGAGTTGATATCTGCATGTGTGAGGAATACAACAGAGATACAAGTCTGATTCTAACGAAGCAGCATTTTGCACATATTTTATGAAAATACACATAATTATTCCTAATTTAATGGTAGAATGGTGTTTTGGGATGCAGCTCAACCTGATAACAAGTCTTTAACTTTCCATTTGAATGATGCAATGACTGATTTTTTTATGCAGTACAGCAGTGCTTTGCAGAAGAACCGGCCTCATTCTTTAGAATTTCATATTTTTTTCTTAATTTTCTGTGAAGAGAAAAAGCAATAAGTCAACTCTAGATGCACCAAACATCGTGAGCCATAAAATTCTGCTCCCACCAAGATGTGCGTAATGATGGATCATAATTGTTTATTAGCACAGGTAATGACCCCCGAGCACTATGTACAGACAGGTGGTGTGCTGCGTGCAAATACTCAAGAACTGGAGAGAAGACCAATACAAACGTTTCAGTACCTGAACTCCAATACCCTGCTTGCCATGAAAAGATTTTCTTTTTAAAAATCATACAAAATACACAATACAAAAAAAAAAAAAATTTCATCAAACTTTCAAGAGGTCATTGGTTATGAATGTTAAAAAAAAATATATTCAAAAAAATTTATTCAGAATCACTTTATTCTACCAAAATCACCAAAAATAAACATAAAAAATGATTCAATTAAAATACATGTCATAATTTAATATAAACATAATCAACTTTGATAGGTTTGTTTCTATGATATTAGTTAAATCATAGAAGATAAACCTCCTTTCCAATTTTATCGACTTTGAACACAATTTTTTTTTTCAATCTAGATAGGAAAACATTCCACAGCTCATAAAAGGTTGTCTTACTTGGGAGAGAAGCAAAATTAAAAAAAAAAAAAAAAAAGAGTGGTGAATGCTAGAAAAAATTGGATAGATAACAAAAGAAAAATTGTGGGCACAAACAAAAATGAGACAATCTGTTTGCATACGGCCTGTTGTGCCATGGTGGCAGCGGTAAAACAAGTACAACTCCTTTTTACTCTTTTATTTCTGAACAACACTCGTGGTCTCCGTTAATATTGGCTGGTGTTTTACAAACAGTGACGTTGTTGCTCCACAAGTTGAAAGTCTCAGTCTGTTGGGTTCCGGGGTGAAAGAGTTGCTGCATTGACTCATATTTAGGCCACAGACATGAGTTTGTGTTTCTGTGGAGATGATGTGTGTGTGTGTCTGAGTGACAGAGTTTTATGGGGTGAATCTCTGGCGCTGTGAAGTGAACGCAGTAAACAAACATCAGTGCACAGTGCAGATATGCAGCAGCCTTGCCGTGAATCTGTTGGAAGCCTCTGAAATTGGTTTCTGATTATTAAAATGAAAACAATTTCCTCTGATCAAATCAGCGAGGGCACAGTTGACTGATGCCGTCTACTTAGGCAAAAGCAAATCATGAAAAAGAAGAGATGGAATTTTTAAATTGTGCAGATAAATAAGTCGAACTAATAAAGTAACTGAGAACACACGTTTCTAAGTGTTTAAAGATGCTCATGTGCACGCTGGTAAACATTGGTTTGGGGGTTTGTAATAGAATTCTTTATCATATGATGTCACTGCCTCCAGCTTCAATCTCTAACTCCTTCTTCACGAGTTTTCTGCAGAGGAGTGAATGACTTAAACATATTTGATTCAAGACGTGGCATCCACTAAATTAGCCTGCATGTTGCTAATGAGGATTATTCTCTTTGTTATTCTTTCCATACCCTGTACAGCTGCACACTGATAACATCACAAATCAGACCTTGCAGGGACAGCTCAATAAAACATTTCCCATGGCTTTGGAATAACAAGTGAGGCTGCAACTCATGGTCTCATTTAAGGTCATAAGATGGAGAAAATTGTCATCATCCTCCTTTTTTTCAGTCCAACTTTGGAATGTCACAAGAATCTTACCTTGGTAACTTGTTGATGATTAAAAAAAAATGTCAGTGTCAAGTATAGTATAAATATCATGGCAAAATATGCACAAAATCTGAAATAAAGTATGTTTTTATGCAACCAGAAGTGACATTTGCATTCATCAATCTTCTGACATTCAGCTGTATAGCGTTTCTTTCTGCTGTCTGCTTCTGCATAACTGTCTGCTGGGAATTCTGAATGTAAAATTAGACAGCGATACACTGTTTTTGAGAATTGATACAGTATTACAAAACATCCATCCATCCATCTTCCGAACCGCTTTATCCAGGTAATCCCGGGTCACGGGGAGGCTGTGCCTATCTCAGCCGGCTCCGGGCCAGAGGCG
>JAOWBC010000318.1:11148856-11166552 GCA_028566105.1 Hypoplectrus providencianus
CGAACTCGCGACCCTCTGCACCAAGCACTCTTGCTGTAAGGCATGAGTGCTAACCACTGCGCCACCGTGGGGCCCAGTATTACAAAACATAATATTACAATGCTCCTGTAGACCCTGACAGATATATAAGCTGACAGATATCATCAGCCAATATTGACCTATCAAAGGCACGTCAGTATCAATGTACTGGCTGTCTGACATGTGCCCTCATGAAAACCTTATTATTACTGAAACTGAATAGTAATAATGTTTTTCTTTTACACTTTTATGTCTGAGAAAGTAGCACTCTAGATACATTTGCAGTTTTGAGTGATGAACATTCCACATGAAAAAGATGTATTTTCCCTCCAACTCAAAAAATTACTCAGCCACCATACTGGTTATCAGTGAATTTCCCCCCATCAAAAATCAGTATCGGAATGGGTCACAAAAATCCAACATCAGACAGGCTCTACTCGTGTATCAGTGATTTCTTACACCCGATTTAATTTAATGAAATCAAGGAACTAGGCCAGATGTTTATCTTAAATCAGCTGGAATAGTAAAAAGGTACAGATTGTTTTTGCATTGTTTATACAGAATGATTTTTCAACAACCCTTCTCAGCTCTAAATGTTCCATGTTGGCGAAACTTGTGTTCAAACTTAAGTTTAAAAACTGGGAAGAAATCTGGCATTTAGCTGTTCGACTGGCAGAATAATTCAATCGGTGAGTGTTTTACAGCCAAGAGATGACTGAGACCAAAGGAAAATAATCTTTTTATTCAATAAATGTAGAGGCAGTTTCACTCACTTTAATGTTCAACATGGTGCAGAAACAAATTACCGAAAAATCCTTGCAATATCTACCTGTTACCCCCAAAAATCCAATCGTCGTCCCTTTATCTCCCATAGTGGCAGTCGTATGTGCCTCTGTGGGGTCAGGGTTTTTTAATTGGATAATCCAGTCCCGAGCCAGCTGAGATTAGCAGCTACTCAAACCCGGGGAATTGGTATGATAGTGTTTGACCTGCGTGATCATGCTGGGTTAAGCTTCCTCATGCAGGAGCACACGGCTCTGCCTCAGGGAGATGCAGAATCAGATGATGGAAGGAACTTGGCTCAACAGCCCCCAATTTCAAAATTAGAGATATGAAATTTCCGCAGGAGACCAATGCTAATCACATCTCAGCCCTCTTTAAGTGTCAACAACATGTCCCGGCCTTCAAATCGTCCCACTCCGCGCATTAAACGGTCTTTGTCTTCACGTTCTGATCCTGCGGTGGAGCCTTCAACAAGAGTTGTTGAATGTGCTCGTCATTTCTGCAGCCGTGTGCCTGTGTGTGCACGGCTTTTTCACACACCCACAGTTGTGAGTGTGCTTCAGAGTCTGGCACCGCGTTAAGCCCGAGAATGTGCATGTGTTGGAGCTGTCCTCTTAATCCTTACAGCAAATAAAGGGAGGCTTACTCAGTCTGGTGCACACACACACTAGAGCAGGCAGGCGAGCACAGATGCACACACTTCACATGCACTGGCACGTGCATGTATGGCACATGCTCTCTTCCTGTTCATATCTCTCTTTCTTCTTTCTCCCTTCCATCTGGCTGATGCCTCATCCTCCCGTTATTCCACCTCTCTCGAAGATTCCCGCTTCCCTTCTTTATTTCTTTCTTCTGCAGCCCATCCTTCATCCCTCTCTCTCTCTCTCTCTCTTCCTCCCTGTCCTCTTCTTCTCACCCTCTTCTAGACTAGCACACAATCCCTGCTGCTCACAGTGTCTCCATCTCTTTGCCAAGCCAGTCGGGTGGGGAGGGGGTTGGAAATAGTATCAAAAGCACAAGGATTACCCCCAAACCCATAACAATTATCCCCCATCTTCCTGAGCAGGGTACAACCGTCACTAGTGTCCCATAATGAGAGTGCTGCTGAGGTGGTGTTTCCGATTAGCGATGGTGCACTCTGCCTCTCAGAGCAGCACTGTCAGTGTGGTTAGCAGTGCTCCGGTCACAGCTGAGCTCTGAGGACTCTCTGGTGCTGCACTCGGGGCTTAAATGTGCACTCTCCTGTGTTTTTGTGTTGCTGTGAAACTGTCATTAACCACATTAATTTCCATGACACCTCTCAGGGTTTGGCAGTTGTTTTAATTTCAGGTTGTCCTCATGTCCTTGTCGCTGCGCTCAGTCGCAAATAGCGGCTATGATCGAGCAGTGGGTGGGCTCAGCTGTCTCATCAGTTAGACTTTGCTGCGCTGTGCACATACATGCAGACACGTCAGTGAACACAGCACGAGCGCTGGACACTGACCACAGTGCGGCGTGCACACAAAGTGATGATTAATCAGGTCGATTGAAGGATGGCTTCACGATTTCAAAGCAACAGTCAGGTGCCTTTATGAACATTTACGGGCCTGCTGTTGTTGTTGATCCTGTTCATACAGGCCTGTCTAATGAAAGGAGGCGAATGGTGGAGGGTCAGGAGGGACGGGTTGTTGATGGGTTTAACAAACGTCAGATTTTCACACAGGAGGACGGGTCTCATGTCCCATGTGGAAACAAAAAAATAAAAGGTGTGGGCTGTCTCCAAGTCATTCCCATTCCCTCCTCCCTATCCACTATATAATGAGCAGCATATAGTGGACTCTATAGTGCACTGAACGGTTCAGACACAACACGCTGCCAAGCCAGTCGCAAGAAATGACGTCCCATCTGTCGGACAGTGAATACATGAAGCAGAAAGCTGCAATAATGGGGGTTCTTTCAGAATTTCTTCATAACAGACAAATTAAATTTCGACAAACCATTAAAAAAAATCTATTTTTTAAATACAATATTGTCCATCTTTTGTTTTTATGGCCTGTCCGCCATCTTCCTTTCAAACCACACTGTATGATGGTCAATATGTTGGTCTGGTGACCACTGGCTGCTCCCAACTTATCACAATGCATTATGGGAGATATGGATCGCTATTTAGTGCATTACAATGCACACTATTGCGCTATTTTTCGAATCCTCTGTACCACAAAACCACAAAACACTTTAATGGGTGGTTATTGGTTGTATTGACAAATGACATATTCTTTCATTTAGGTTGGATAACTTGTTGATATAAAGGGATCTTTAAGAATATCATTTGTCTTGATCTTTAATTGTTGATATCAACATAACGTGAGCATATTAATCCTGTTCCACTGCAGAGCACACAGGTATTTGTTAGCTGGATCTTACTTCCACATTTGAACAAAAAAAATCACTTATCTTGTGGCTGATTTCAGTGTGATCCCCGAGCATGCTTTAACTAAAATACTGTAAATTAAATTGGTAAACCGGCAGATGATTGTGTTATAATTTGATACTGATTAGATTATGGGGGGAGGGTATCTCTGGGGAATTTGGGAGATTTCCCCTGAGTCTGCATTAGATTCATCAGAGTGCTTTATGTTCCTAGAAATGCACCTTAAATCAAATTAGAACCAAAATGCTCTTGTTGTGAATGTGAATACAATGAGTCTTGAGGTAAACTAGGAATAGGTCTGTCACACAGATGCATGCTGGGATAGGTCCAGCCCCCTAAACCCTGTACTACATATAAGTCACTTTATTTGTTTGTTTCTTGACTTATTAAACATCTTTTCCTGTCAGGTCAGGTTTAAAATTCTGTAAAAAATAAAGCAATCTCACTAATCGGCACAGCGTGAAACTGTGAGAGATTTTACAAGGACACACACACGCACAGCTACTCACACTCCTTCCTTAAAACATGATGCTGATATATTCCCTGTTCCCAGTTTTCGTTCAAAGGGTTGCCACAGGGCAACGTATCCGAAGCAGCTCATGTGTTGTTGCAAATCACAAACAAATGACCTATTTCACTCCGAAGGTTTTAGCTGTGTGCAGTAACTGGATGTCATTTCACCTTGCAACAGAAAATGGTTAAAATTAGGAAGTTGAATCTTCAAACCGTTCTGCTCTGCCCTATTTGAGCTGACTTTGCATTTGAAATGATGACCCTGCAAAAACTAGCAGAAAGAATTGTTCTTTTTTGCATCAAGCTAAAAAGAGAAAGTGATGAGGTGTGCTATGGGATGACATTGTGCCCGCAAGAGCATCTGGTAATTGTCACCACCCATTGGGCTACTAGGGAATCCATATTACAATAATTTATCCCTATATTCTGAGTTTTTATTATGTATGTTTGAACACACAAGTCTGCCATGATCAGAAATCAATGCCACAACTCATTCAGTGACCCTAAATAACCCAACATACTTGAGAAATGGGCTCATCGTCCTTGAAATGCCATGCCACACACTGCACACACTCACAGAGAACGTGTGTGTGTAACGTGTGCGTGCTAAGCTACCTGTGTTAATGAAGCATGAGGACCTGACATGTTGAAAAGTCTTGTGAAGTCAGTGTTCCTGACTCGTCTCTCTAATTTGATTCTGTCACAGTTTTGTGACGCATGATTAAGCTGTCAGAAGGTCGCTGCTAATGTCTTCGCCTGCAGGAATACGCACACCAAGTAAAAGCGTGCGGTATGAAAGAGTGTTTGTGAGAAAGAAAGTGAAAGAGAGTTTGGACACCTTCTGTCCTTATGCGTAGCGTGCTTATAAATATACTGACAACCACACAATTATTCTCCATCAAGTCTGCAGAAATTCTATGGCTGCATTGTGTTTGCAAGTGTTTGAGAAGTGTGATTTGTTCTTGTGAATGGGTGTGTGAATTCCATCTCGATGTTTTAAGTCTTGACAATCACACCACTTCCCTAAGTGTTGTCTTTTATAAGTGTGTACCTGCCATCAGCAGTTGAGTGTGTGTGCTGCACCGCAATACCACTCGGTGTTGGAGTAATGCAACTTGAATGAACAAAAACCTTGAAGACCAAGTTATGTTTTGCAGTCTTTTTTTATGCTTCCCCAGAAACAGAAACTCTTCTCCAGTGTCAGGTGCCTTGATATCAGCTGTCTTTTAATTTCCCATGTAGCTTTCTTACTTTAGACTCCTGAGTTTGGTCGTCCAAGTGGCACCATTGAACTCAGCTCAATACAAAGACGGCACCAAACTCCTCAGCAGATTTCCTCTTCTGTATTTACCCCTCTGAGACCAGAGGTAATCCAGGCTTCCATGCACTGCACACAAAGGTTTGGATGATAAGAACTGGGCATGAAAATATAAATATTCTCATCCTTCCAATATAATACCACCTCACAGTTCTGTTGAAATGTAAATTTAAATGCATGAGACAAACAAACAAAGAAGCTGTAACCCCCGAAGTGGAATGATATGTGACTGTGATGAGGCTCCCGGAGCTTTTGTGGTTGTTTTCGGCAAACCTAGCTGTAGATAGTTCACTTGCCCAACCAGACTCTGGAGTCTTATCCCAATACCAGGAATGCTTCTGTCTGCATCTGTTATCTGATATGGACATCGATCAGATGCCCTCCTCTAGGAGTTTTCCTGACACTGGGGTAAGACTGGTGTTTGGTTGGTTGCTATTGACAGTTGGGTAAGTACATCCTTGTTTCTTGGGGGTGTGATGTTTGATAAAACTTTTGTCCTTTAATTTTGGCAAATTAATTTAAATCTACCTTAACTGCCTGGTACTATCCTGTGCCAAGGAGCAGCCATTGAGCAGCCGAGTCCCTTTTGTAAGTTTCCTTCTACCCTGTAGAGTAAACAGACAGGAGGCACAGAGAGGGGAGGAAAACACAAGAAACTCAGTGTTCCCCAATGACCAGAACAGTAATATTATTATATATTTACTGCAGATATACAGTGTTAAGGTCAATAGTTTCTCAAACTTTTTGTCTTGAACTATTCCATCAACTTTTTTGTTACAGCTGCATAAGTTATGACAACAGTTGTGATAGATTTTTTTGTGATTCACAATACAATGTGTATTTCGCCAATTAATTTAAAACTTGCTGGTACTTTCCGGTTCCAAGCAGCCATTGATCCCCTGAGTCCCTTTTAGTAAGTTTGCCTCTACCCTGTCCCGAATAGGAAGCAGCCTCTATGTGCAGGAAACCATTCACAACTGCTTGTATCTGTGGGAGAAGGATAGGATTAAAGCTTAGGTTGACAAGTCAATAAAAAACAAATTTTGATGATTTCAATTAACTGTTTTTTCTTTGTGAGGCTTCTATACAATAGACAGTCAAATGGATATATATATATATATATTTTTTTTTTACCTTAAAACTAATTTGTCTTTTTCCAATGATTCTTTGAAAATCCTTGTAAAAAGAACACCATCTCTCGCTGACATCCATCTAAGTCTGTTACTATTTGTCCCACCTCAGCTCCCCTCAGGCACTGCACAAATATGGATTTTTTTGTTCTAATATCTGACAAAAACTTTGACAAGCACGAACCTAAACTCCAGGCTTCAAAATGTCCCTTTGGAAATCTACAGCAGGTGACTTGCAAGATCCTGTTTTTATTCTTTTTTCACATTTCATTTCAGCCTTTTCCCAAATGGGGAAAACGCTTCATTAATTTTCCACAAACAGCTGATATTTTGTG
Source organism: Hypoplectrus providencianus (assembly GCA_028566105.1). Taxonomy (NCBI): domain Eukaryota; kingdom Metazoa; phylum Chordata; class Actinopteri; order Perciformes; family Serranidae; genus Hypoplectrus; species Hypoplectrus providencianus. The sequence continues at coordinate 11,155,364 of JAOWBC010000318.1, forward strand.
ACTAAAACATTCAGATATTTTTATATTTTCTGATTAGTTGAGGAGAGTTTACACTGGAGGATAAATGGCTGCATTAGATTTTGGGGAGGAACTGTTATTTCAGTGTAAGTCCTGTGTGCGGCTGTATGTATGCACTTCTGAGCTCTGGGTGACTGTCACAACTTGTTCAAGTGAAAGTGAAAGCTTTTCCTCTTTGTCTTTCCTAATTTTGCTCCTGTTTGGTTCGTCCTTGTGCTTCGCTGCTTTGCTGCCCTCTCCGATTACGTGTGAAAAGAACATACATGGTGCCTGAAAGTAAATGCATATTTATTGAAATTACATCAAGGAAAAGGTTGTTGTTCTACTTCCTGTTGCAGCCCTACACTGAATACTGCACATGCAGCATCATGAAGTGAGTATAAGAAGATGATAACTGGGTTTTTTGCCAAATAGCTGTTAGTGACACATCTCAGTGTGCTGATTGCTCTGTACACGCAGAACACCACATCAGAAACACACAGAAGGAGCAAAGATTGAGTCTGAAATGCAACAGTCTGTTTCTTTGTATTTTAATCCCCTTGACATTTTATATCTGCAGACTGAAAGCGTTGGTCAGACTTTGGTCATCTGTCTCAACACTGAAAGATCAAGAGGCTTTAGAGAGATGGCAGCTTCACAGCGACTCAGCCGATCTGCGCTCCTCCAAATGCTCACATCTATTTTGTATCACGACAAGCCTTTGCCAGTTTTAGTCGTGAGTTACTGCTTCTCTAAAACATCTTTAGTTATTTATTTCACTCTCGATGTTTGATTTAGATGCCCGTTTTTTATCCAAGGCTTTTTTTTTTTTTGGTGCATACATTTTTCACATGTATTTATTAAAGACCTTGGCTATTTTCCTCCTCCATTTGTGCGTTTATGACCCTGGACTTTTCTGCCTTTTTTTTGCTGAAGCATTTCTTTTCAGCGTGTGGTTTTAATGGATTTGTTTTGACAGAAAGACACAATGGAGCATGAATACTGAATCATCTACACTCCCAAAACTTCAAGTTTTAACTTCATTGAGAGACCACCTCCGTTAAAATGTGATGTATTTGTAATGAGGTTGTAAATAATAGCTGCTTAAAAAAGCTTTGTTTGAATATGTGAAAGCATGGACGTGATTATGAATAATGGCTGGACTTCACTGAGCTGCTTTGGTGTCAGGGTCATGGTGTTGGGATGCTGGCTCCCTGTCTCACTGTTATGGCTGCCTGAATATATTGAAGTCATTGTTTGTGTTATCAGAAACACCTGTGGTTTCCTGCTTCAACAAGCCAAAATATCTGCTGTTTATGAAAAGAATAATCAGATCGTCGCATCCTGTATTAAAAATCCCATCATGCAGTAACGCAGCTGTGCCAGTTTTATTTGCCAAATTTTAACAAACTCTTCAATTGTGTTGCAAATTTATATTACTTTTTTGCTTTGTGACTTAATTATCCATCATGGTCTATATTAAAGACTGGTATGCAGACTTAATATATATATATATATATATATATATATATTTGTAAGAATTAAGTAAAAAAAAATAAAATGAATAGTGAATGTTTTGTGTTCAGCGTCAGCCAATTGCTGACCATTTAAATTAACATAGGATTAAATACAATGAATTAATTAAAACAAAGCTATACGGCAACATTTCAAAATCACCCCTAGCATAATTTTCTGCATTTTATACATTGTTTTATATACGTTTTCTCTTTTCCGAAAAAACAGCAGATACACATGCCTTTCATAATGTCTGGTGATAATATTGAGAGACCTCTGATAAGGGTTGACCTAGAAAGCAGAAAATAGTTGCTAAGTTATCTAGAAAGAGACTGAGAAACCAGTGGTGCATCCATGTACATACGAGTTTTAAAGCAATATAAAAAAGACAGTCATTCTCATGTTCATTTACTCAGCCATAAAAAAAACAACAGACGACTACTTTGATTACAAGGCGTCGATCCAACCAAATGCTAAATAGTTAAAGACTCTTGTACGCTTTCATCTGTGTAGTAGGAGGTCTGGAGGAGGAAGTAATTTGTAACGACGATCACATCCCAATGAGCAAATTGGTCAAGTTGTGGGAAAACTAGCTTTCCTTGTTCTGAATGGATCAGACGCAAAATGTGTTTCAGTTAATTTCCTGCAAATATCAAAAGAAATGTGAGATAATTTAGTTCAAGTTGCGTGCCATGGCATTGAGATGGTAAAGGGGGAGGTATCCGGTGAGTGAGGCGTAGGTGAAAAGGGCGGATGAGTGTTGAGGCGAGACGGAGTAATGGAGTCTTGTTTGTCGGGAGCGTGGCGAGCAGCAGACGAGTAGACGTGCGAGATCTGTGGCACAGGAGATAACACGTTAGCAAGAAAATCAGAGCTGGCACCGGAGAAGTCCTGAACACACGACTGAAGCTGGCCGAGAGCGCTAACTACCGCTGTAGCTGCAGCAACGATCAGACGGAGAGCGAGCGCGGAGCCACGGGTCGTTACAGTGGGATGAGTTTCAGGTGCGCTCGGAGCAGGTGAAACAGCTTGCCAGCAATTGGGAGCCAGGGGAGGGAGAACAGCGGCACGCACACAAACAAACAGAGAAACAGACAGGAGGCACAGAGAAACACAAGGAGCTCACTGTACCGCCATGACCGGAGCAGGATTATTAGCCAATATATACACACTGCAGATATATAGTGTTAAGGTCAATAGTTCCTCCATTTCTTAGGTTGAATTCTTCCGTTTTCTCACCAACAGCTGCTTAAGTTATGACAGAAGAAGAATCTACATGCATTTATCTACATTCTTCAACATGGACCGAACCTCGCTGCAGCCTGAGTCAAAGTCTGAAGCGCTCCTGATCCTCGCTGCCTCCCCGTTTGACTCACCCTCTCTCTCCTGCTCTGTCAGATTAATCTTCGTCTGTTTAAGCAGTGTAGCATCATTAATGATAGGTGGTATTATGCTAGATGCTCAGAGCTGAATGAGGGTGTTTGCCTTGGCTATTACTCCCTCTGTTAGAGCGAAGCAGCATGAGCACCTCACAGCTCATCTAGATCAGTCTAAATTTGCTGCGGGCGGGAAGACCCAAGGTCACTGAAGCCTTGCCATAACATCAACATACTGGGTACTGTATAGAAGAGCTAAGGTCATGTGTAACTGTGCAGTATAAACATGTGGGTGGATGAAATTCATGCTTCACTCATGTGTAATCTATAGGTTTTTCTATGCATAATAAGCAAGTACTTGTCCGTGTTTGTAGAAGATGCTAGCTCCCTGTCTCTGATATCTGAGCATGGTGTCGCTGCCTATTTATTCCTCTTATTGATCTACTCCTGGTCCTCTTTCTCTCTCACACACTCGCTCCCACACAACGCATTTCCCTCAGGGGGCTTGCTGCTCCTTCCCCGACCTTCATAGAGCTCCCAAGTCTCTCTTCCCTTCCCTCACTCTCACTGCGTGTGTGCTGGTGTGGGGCTGAGGGAGCAGTCCACTAATAGAAAGTCTATTGACTGGGCCAGTCACTCATTGCTGCTATAATAGCTGCCTGGGCCCTCTGGACGCCAGTCGATAAAAGCGGCTTGTCTCTGTTCACTGGTGAGAGGCCTTTGTCAGCACTGGAGGAAAATTAAATGTTTGATCGACCACCTTTAAGATGCAGTTTATGGTGCATGTGTGTGTGAGCATGCATGAAAGCTGTGAGTGTATACGTGTGTGTATGAAAAGATCAGAAAAAAGGAAATGGGAAGCAGGGTCGACAGTGCAACAGTAAATCCTCTTTGATTGTCTGTCTCCGAGTTTACTGCGAGGGGAAGGTGTGTGTGTTTGTGTGTGTTGGAGAATACCCATGTGACCGCTAATTCCCGGGAAGCTTGTTCCTCTGTATGCCTGGACTGCAAGCAGCTGGCAATACTGTCTCACTGTGTGTTCCTGCAGATCTACAAACTCATGCCAAGTCTCCCCAAACAACATTTGGCAGCAGAAATTGAGTCTTAGAGGAGACAAAGTGACAACAAATTGAACTTTGGATCTGTCTATCAATGGGTGACTGATAGAGCTGCAGTCTATTACTTGACTTGAAAAATAATTTTCAGCTGTTGTTTTAGAAATGATTAAGTGTTTATGTCATGTTTCATGAAAAAAAAATGGCAAAAGGTTGTGTTCAGGCTCACAAATAGGAATATGTTCTGCTATATTTAGTTTTATATGATATGAAACTGAATGAATTGGGGTTTTCAAATGACTAAACAAGACATTCAAGTTCATAACCTGGGATGGACATTTTTCACTCTATTTAATTTCACCATCTCATCAACAGATCTCTACATTTCTCTGTGCTCAATATGATTATCTGACCTTAACTTAAAGTTATTGCTGAAAAAAGATGCAAAAACAACCATTAAGAATAAACTGGTGTATGCAGAAGACATTTGCACAGTTCGACCAGCTGGATTCAGGCATAGGTTGGACCACCCTAAAATGCTAACTATAATATTTCTTTTCCTATTAAGGTAATGGCTTACCTTCACTCTTTGTCTTCAAATATTAACTACTGGGAGCAGATATTTCCTGATATAACTCAAAATTCAGCCAGTTTTATATTTGAATTTACTCAGACATAGCTCCTGGACAACTGTTTTGATTGAACAATTGAGAACTCCATTTATTAAACAGGAAAAATAAGATATTGATTGAAGGAGGCATTGTTTTCGTTTTGAAACTCAGTTGTTGTATCCAAAAGTATCCAGCCTGCTTGTTTTTCGCTGAATTGCACTACCAAAGCGAAACAAAGCAAATTCCTTTTTTTTCTCCGGCTTATCTACCTAACAGCAGGACTGAAGTCGCAATCACTGTCTCTGTTTTCTCCCCACACACGTCGTAATGACTGCCCTTGTATGAAACTGTCTCACAGGCAGCCTTTTGTCCCTTAATGCCAACATGCACCTCATTAGAATAGTCCCTAAAGTGGCGCTGGAGGGGGGGGGGGTTGAGGAGCAGTTTGATTGACAGCGCTGGCATTCAGACGTAGGGGGTGGAGACAGTGTGGAGACAGCGCAGCAAGGTCACTGTCAGGGGAGAATAAATATGGAGAGACCTGCCAGCGCTTATAAAGTCTGTGGCACATAGTGAACCGCCTCAGTCATGCCGTACACACTTGCACAGCGGGGACCGAGGCCAAAGGGTGAAGGACCACGGTGGGACAATGGTATGCAGCGTGGATGTGTTGGTGAAATATGTAACACCCTTTTCTTTGGGCCACATGATCCTCAGGGGGGTTCCCTCGGAGCCAAGCATAGTCGAGCTAATGCTGCTCACTGGCCGCTAACCTCTGACACCTGGTTTGTGTCATTACCGAGCGGCGGCAGCGACAAGCCGAGACAAGGTCATCACATTTGGGATTTCAGATGTCTTGGATGACAATAAACTCCCCGGTCTTTTACCAGCACTTACACAACCCTTAGGAGTGGTCTTTCAGCACTTCAGCTGCTGATCACCAGCGTGAGATTACTGAGGAGGAAACTTGCTGCTAATTCTGTCCCACATTCATGCTCGCGGCAGATGAAGATGGAGAGCGGCAAATATGATTATGGACGATTTCTGCCAAACTGCTGCTCGTGACAAACACATCCAAAGGCATAGACACAAACACTCACACACCCTGTGTCCCTCCACACACACACACACACAGAAAATGCAAGAAGACAGGCAACTGCTGATTGAATTAAGGTAAAATTAACTGGGAACTTTGTGAAAGTTGTGCTGCTTCCCTGCAGGCGACAATCCGATTAACTTCATTAACATCCCTGGCTAGAGCTTCAGTGCTGGAGAGGAAGACACGCTGATGGAGAAATAGACAATGTATGAATGTATGTGAGGTGGTGGGGGTGGGTAAGGGGGTAAAGTTGGGGATGAGGCAGTAGCCAGATGGAGAGGTGAGGTAAAGCAGGGAGAAGGGAGGGCTGTGCTGAGTGATATCTGCAGTGTGCAGGGTGTGAAGCGTGTCATCTGTCATCTAATAGAAAACCTGTGTGTGGCCAAAACCCAAATGGGAAAACATACTTTCCTTTCCCTTCTCGCGCTCGCTCTCTGCTGCTATTTGTACCCACAGGGTAAACGGTCCAATCAGTAACAGCTCCTCCGCCGTCCCCGTCCCCCCCCCCCGTCCGTCCCTCTGCCTCCGTGTCTTTCTGCCGCTCCGTCACCTGTCACATATGCAGCAGTGATGCAATTTCCCACAATTCTGTGCTCAGAATCTTAAGTGAGCTGTGACTGAGAAGTTGGTAGGAGGCTGTGTTTGTTTAATGTAGATTTTCAGACGCCGCTGCATTGGCGAAGCCGGAGTAACGAGCCGCTCATTTACTCTTCAGATGAATGCATCTGTTTACTGCTTGTTGGCAAACAGTTGTCTTTAAATGAAAGGCCTGATTGGCAAAAGATGCTCGCAATTAGTCCTTTGTGTTCTGGGAAGCAGATGTAATCACAGAAACATGCTGTCACTGATGAGCTGTTTTAGCATTGTTGTGACTACAAATGATGGCAAGAAACACGATAATCTATTATTTTACAGGAGAATTTAAAATCAGTCACACGTGTGATTCACTTCAACTCTGATGTTGCTGCAGCTGTCGCTCAAGGTCACAGCGACCTTGTGGCAGCTTTGAACAGTGAGGTAACCATAATTCCTTTAAGCTGACGTGTTCACATTTAGTCTCTGAGGATCTTTTGACTCAGAAAGATGGCACCTGTCATGGAGTGTGTGTCCGTGTGTGAGTTTTCTGACGCGGGAGCTTGAATGCCAGCGCATGACCGATATGTTTACCATTCTGCAGGTTTTCATTCATATCATTCATCATCGCTGTGGAAGTTGAGAATTTTTATCAAACTTTCAAAGGCGGTCTTGCTTATTGAAGCCTCTTTTAATTTGGATTAGTCCACAAACAGAATCCCTGTTTTGATTTGTTGTGTCAACACGCAAGAAGTAACACTTGTGAGTCATATGCACGAACTGTCAACTGCCTTCGCATGGGCGTCAAAACAGCCGCAGATTTTGGGAATGACATCATGCACCCTTGGGATCTGAGATATATAAGCAGTCTATTCAAAACCCCTGCAGTGTTTTTCATCCCACAGCGATCGTGATGACAGCCGCCCTCTGGTTTGTGGCCTAAAAGATTATATATCCCTCTTCGTGGGGAGCTCAGCCCATTTAACTCCTCGGCCTTTTACATTTACTAGCACAAAAGATGAGTCTGCTCGCCGTGCAGTCACTTCCCACTTTTCCCTCCTCTAATGAAGGCTAAGTGCGTTTTAGTGTTCTAATGGCACCGCATTATACTCCGTCTCATCTGGTTCGCTTTTACAATAGTGGCTGATTGAGGCCAGGACCCATTGATATTCTGCTTTAAAGACGAGAGCGGTTTGTATATCATTAGATACACTGGGTTCATCCATTACCCTGTTTAATTATTCATTTCCTGCAACTTTTAAGGCCCTGTACACATGAGCCACATGGTGAAGGGCTTCACACTGAGTCAATGTAATGATTTACTTGACTACATTTGTTATGGAAATCACAGCGCACTCCAGAGAATGGTGCTCAGTTACAGTGCAGGCTGTAAGCAGGGGGGCAGTGACATTGACATGATTTTTGTTTATAATCCAGCAAATTTGAGTCAGAATGACACAACTTTAGGTCTGAGGTTAAAGTACATCAGTATCAGATTTAATTCAAAGGGGTTTACATGCACTTCAGATTATTGTATCCACTTTTTTAAAAAGCTCCCAGTCAGCCCAAGCAAATACAGTTCAATACACACTCATACATAGCTAATATTTTGTAGATATTTTAGAGAATTATAAAGTCTTCAGTGGAGATTCAGTATTTTATCCGTACATTTATGGTGCAGCAGTTGTCTCTGGCTCTCAAAATCGTGGAGAGTAACTTACATTCATTTATATAATCTAGAGAGACTGTAAGGAGGGATAACAAGCTTTGTATACGTGAAACAAGACAAGAAGAGTGCAGCTCGATGTCCTCACAGGTTTGTTACTGGTTTGAATCCAGCTTGCGGCTCTTCTGTGTGGGGTTTGCATTTACAGTGTGTCAGTGTGGGTTTTCCAGTCCTCCAGCTTCCTCCCACAGTCCAACGACTTGCAGCTTATGGTGATTCTAAAATGATGCAGAAATGTGAATGAGAGCGTCAGTGGTTGTCTTTCTCTACATGTCAGCCCTCTGATCGTCTGGAGACCTGCCTGGGTTGTACCCCGCCTGTCAGCTGGATCAACCCCCTGTGACCTTGATTGGGTAAATCGAAGATAATGGACACATTAACACAGAGCATGAAGTCCTTGGAAAGTTTTATAAAAGCTCTGTTTTCAGGGACCTAAACAGTGGCCAAACCACATGGAAAAGTTTTTTTTTTTTTTTTAAATAAATGTCCAACGACAAGTGGACTATGTCTTGTTGAGGTTTTCCATCTTTGCTTCTCATCTTTTTCAGGTTCTTTTTCTTCAGTTTGGTATTCAGCAAAGTGGTTTAAGATCAGGTAACCGATTTGCAAATTCGATTAGTCATTAAACCTTCCTGGTTGCTAAACTTGTGTGTTTAGGAAGACTGCCTGAATTCAATTGAACTGAAAATGTATAAAAATTGTGACAGTTCCTTCACTGTTCACACAGCAAATGTGTCAGTACTGGAACAGCTGCTAAAAGCCTGCACCTTACCTCAAAGTGTTTTTTTTTTTCTTCAAACATTATGTCCAATAGAGTACAAAAGTCAGTCCTGTCTGTCTTGTGTCTTACCGACAGCAGTGTATTTGTTCGTGAAAAAGTGTTTCAAATATTATTCCAGTACCACTAAGCCTTTTCTTTTCTGTCTGACCATTCCCTGTTCCCTCGTTCCCTCCCACACACATAACGCTGACCCGTTAAAAAACCCGGTGCTTTGTTCTATCACTGTGCACACCTTTAATTCGGTCGTGTTCCTTATTGTAAGGTAATTTTCTGCTTAGCTGGAACTCTTAATTGAAACTGTGGATTTCATGGTGTTTCTGCTCAGGTGTAGGATTTTGTGTGACATCTTACACGATTCACCACTACACCCAGACAGGTGTGCACTGATGTAGTCCTCATGAGGGACATCAGGCAGATGTTGCATGTGTTTAATCTGCATCAGGTGTACAATACAAGGAAGCAGAATGTTTCTAAAGGGAAATTTTAAAGTTGGATCCATATCATATCATCAAGGTATGACCTAATTCTTGTTGGACTTTTTTTTAAATTTAATGTATGAAGAGGTAGACTGACAGAACTATGTGTGTTTAAAGATGACTGACTCTCCAGAGAGGTGTTGATTGATGTTTTTTCCCACAATGCAATTAAGACCAGGAAGTGGAGCAGCTTCTTACAGCTGGAAGATTAAGACAAATAGCACTTAGTGATAAAACAGCTCAGAAGGATCAGAAAATATTGACTCTAACGTTTAGTCATTGGATTAAATGAGTTTGTCTTTTCCTGTAATAGTGTCTGCTATATAACTTTCTATTTATTTTATGACTTATGGATGTTTTGGATGTGTTTAGATCACATAAGTTGTACTTCCTCGGGGCGCTTAAAAAAATTATTCTACCAAGAGCATAAATGTGCAGAAATGCTGGTTTTATCCAGACAAAAGAAAGGACTTTTCAGCATTCAAATTTTAATGCCAGTACAACCCCAATTCCTTTCAAGTCCTAGACATGCATGAAACACGTTCATGCAATAATTTCTTATTCCTTGTGATCTTTTGTATTTGAAAACCTGAACTAAAACATTATATTTTCTGTGGAACCTTAAATCTTTGTTTTTTTTAAGCGGAAATCTGAATTTCAAGCAACTTTGAAGCATCAAACTATTCAGTACAGCGCTACAAATGAGTCTTTTGGGAAATATTTGCTTTACAAAGCCTTTTGTTGGCCACCATATCTGCAAGTTTTATAAATTGCTGAAATACATAAATTTCCTCCAACAAAATGCGAATGCATCAAACTATAAAGACTGATCGTCTGGATTTGATAGACAGTCTCGCTGCAGTCGTGTCAAAAATGAAGACAGAAAGCTAAATTTAGGCCGGGATGAGTAAAACTAAATGGAGCTGAAGAGCAGTGAGTAAACAAGTACCTGTCAGTCAAAGCTAAATGCCTCCAAACATAGTTCTCTCCTGAGTGGAAACACAACTTTAAAAACAGAGACCTTTAAAAAAAAAAGACTTGTGTTCATAGATACATTTAGGCCAGTGCACATCGGCTCCAGCATTTGCTTCATTGATTGGATTTGGATGACAGGGAGACAAAGCTCCTGACTAGCTGCCTGTTAGCTTTGACAACCTAATTTCAGCTGCAGACGGGCTGTCTGTGCAAATGTGTGTGTCTGTGTATGTGTGTGTGTATGTCTGCACGACGGTTACGGATTTAGATGCCTGGTTTGGGGTGCGCTCTGCAGGCTGGGAGCAGGATGCTGAGATGACAGCAGTCACAGGGGGGAAACCATCAGATGTAGCCGTCAGCTGACAGACAGACTTATTACACTGCCTGTCCCCCTCCTGAGTGGAGGCCCAGATACATATAGTATTAGGCCAAATGCCGCCTCACTGGCCCAGTTTATGCATAGCCTAGTTTGGGAGAGTGTAGGTGTTGGGGGACATCCCTCTAGCATGCAGACACTCAGTCCCATTTGGTCTCATGTGAGCCAAAATGTGGCAAAGACAACAAATGGAACAAGAAAAGTGGCTTTCAAAAGTCAGTCAGTGCATTTATTTATTTTTTTCTATCAGATGAAACTTGTCTGCAGTTTTGCAAAGAGATGTTGCTTTATTTTAATTGAATGACTTTTCCTTTGAATGAATAAGATTGATTTGTCATGAAAGTCTCCAGATGGCGAAATAGACTTGAGATGGAGCGTGCATCTTGTCATGAATTTTTTAGGGTGCGCACACATCACAAACAGTATTCGGCAAAACACACACAGTCTTAACACAAATGTACACACGGACACTCACATTTACATCTATACATAAATATGCAAAAAACACCTGTGTGTGTGCACACGTTTACTGATATCTGCTCGCAAAGCTAGCACACACACACACACACACACACACACACACACACACTAAATGTACGCTGGTGCAGTCAGAGGCTGAAACAGTGAAT
>JAOWBC010000318.1:11186575-11209157 GCA_028566105.1 Hypoplectrus providencianus
GCGCCAGAAAACGTGCATGTGTGCCAGTTTTTTTTTCAACATACACACACACACACACACACACACACACACACACATAGCCACATGCATGCAGACAGCCACTGTGCTTTTGGTTAATAAAGCAGTTCTGGCATAAGAAAACACTGTGCCCTAATCCATGTTAATTACATGCAGGGAAAGTGTGTGCGCAAGGCAACTGACAGCATGCAGCGCCGGGTTGTGAATGTGGGTTTTTTTGTGAGCATGAACAGTATTTGTGAGGGTGTTCTAAGCCTTGTTAATTACACAAGAAGATATGCCAGGGAGAGAGAAAAGAGGGGGTGAGATGAGCTGAGGCAGTGTGTGTGGAGCTGTTTGTGACTGTCGTTTAATGCACAGAGTCCTCGGGTGCTGCTGGCACCTCTGGTGTGGAGATGCTTAAATGCTTGTCAAAAAAGTAATAAGCTACATTATGTGCACAAAAAAATTGGGGGGAAACGTTTCTCTTTTCAAGAATGTAACACTTTCCTGCACTTTCTGAGTTTGATATATCGTGCCACAGCTCCAGCTTCCATTAATGACCCATTTGAAATGTGATGTTCATGGATGGTTCTATTAGGACGCTGTAACTGCAGCCTCTTTTATTTTCGAATCTCAGAGGGTTTACAGCTAGTGGTCAGCGCTGATGACTGTAAAATCCAGCGTTGCGTGAACATTGTTGGTTTTATAGTCGCACCGCTTCAGCATGCATAGGGAGTAAATGAGCCTTGAGCAAACTCTACAACCACCACCTAACATCAAGTTACGTATGGATGTAACTTCAAGGTAGAGATTTCCTCTATTTTCCGCTTCCTTCCTAAGGGACCGACTGCAAATCAGAATCCGACTGTCTGGTATTCATCTATAGTTTAATTCACAGTGGAGGGAGGCATAATAGTTTTCAGAGCTCTTCAGAGCCTTTGTGCTCTGCTGTACACCATTAGTTTACCATGTGCTTTGCAAGATTAAAAAGGAACTGGATCCAAAAAGAAGCCCATTGAGATGCAATCAAAACCAACAGTCTGCAGCAAAGGCTTGACAGTGCGTCTCCCAGGAATATATCACAAATACCATCTCAGAGAGGGGGTTGAGCACAGGGTGAGAGTCAGATTGAATCCAAGTGGAATTTTACCAAGCAACAAACTTTGAAGGACCTATAGAGAGACTAATTAGTTTTGCGGAGAATGTCACAGTAATTGGAAAGACCATCTGTTTAAGACAAAAAAAAAATTATCATACACAGAAAATAAACTATAATTCTGAACTATTGCCTTCAAATGAAATGACCGGATTCTTTTGTGTTTTTGAAGTTGACGCTGCAGCTTGTTAGTTTTTGTTGTTTTTCCTCCGTCTCGTCCTCACCAGTGAATCGTTCCTTCAAGTTATTTATAAGGATGTATTGATATTCAGGCTGGATATTGTTTGTCAGTGCCACTATGATCACCAAGTTTCAGGTCTGGTGTCAAAACCTTTCAATAAAACTTTTCAATACCTCAGTTTGGAAAATAAAAACATTCCATTGTCATTTACAGATACCCAGTGTATGTTCAATATTTACTCTCCTGAAGGAAGTAGAGACATCTTTCAGTGCTAAATGCTCTATTTTGTTCTCAAAATTGTGGCTACTGTTACTGTCTGTCTGCCAATTTTTGCTGAATAGGTAGCAGTCAGTGGGTTAGACAGAGCTTTTTCACTAAAAACAGCTGCAGATGAGAGTGGTGAGAAAAAAAGAAAAGAAAACTCAGCTAAGGCTGTTAAATGAAACAATGAGCAAAAAAAAAAAGCTAAAATGCCCCATAGAGCTGAGAGAATGACAATGTTGGGCTTTAGTTCCCTTTATTTTCATTCATTTACAGGAAACCAATGATGATGCCAATTTTCAAGACTTGATGTTCAAGTCATTCAAAAATTTAATTTCCTCAGCTTATGTCTACTAAAATGCACGAACTTGACTTTACTGACTTGTATCTGTGTTAAGTACGTTCATAGGGAGGTATTTTCACATTTCTCTACTGAAGATGTCTGTGCACTTTTCTGCAATCTGAGATTCAAATCTACCCTGAGAAAATCAGATTAGGTTAGTCCCAACTACAAAAGCAAATAAAGGCAATAAAGGACAGGAACATTAACAGCCACCAGTGCTGTGTCAGCCACTGCTAGCTAATAAGCCAAAACAACAACAGAAAAGATGGTTTACTTTGCTACTCTGATGTGGTTTTTATCCTCCAATTTTGTAGCAACATTAACTCAACATGTGATGCAACAGGCTTCAATGTACTGATGGGAAAGTATGCCAGAAACCTGCACCACCTCTGCAGTCTGCAGGTTAGCCCGCAATACTTTTTCACCAGTCAACCTAGCACAGGCAGCAGTGGTGGGCAGGGTGGAGGCCGGATCAAGTGTTTCTCAATGAGGAACAAAGAATAGACGTGCTTCCAGCCCCTTGTCGAAATGTTTGTACTCTAAAGTAAGTAAGTAAGAGATCTGAATACTTTTTTTGCGCCACTGTTTGTATGTTGGAAAACCTTTTTAAATAAATATTAATCAAAGCAGAGTATTTTGAAATCAAAAGATATCTGGAGGGGGACTTTAATGTCGTGTTGTGATTGTTACTCAAAAAGTAGTAAGCTTTGATACTGAGGCTGAGTTCATATGGGAAATCTTCAGCGCCTACAATTCATCTTTATGTTTATGTTTTCATGAAAGCTTGATTTGCTTGCGATGACTGTGTCACAGTGAGTGCTGCCTCATGGGAGAGGAGGTCAGCTTTGTCTCCCAACTAAGGCACAGTCATCAATTACACACAATTTTCTTTGGTACCTTACTCCCTCTCGGGCCCTCATACACACACACACACACAGACACACAGACACACACGCAGGCCCACATTTGAGTCCTAGACGCTTATCTCACTTCTTCTAATTATCTCCTGAGTCTCCAGAGAGAGGAGACAATGCGTCGGCTCTGTCTTGAGGGGTTTCTACCCCTGTTGTGATTTATGTAAAAACACAGCCGAGTCAGCCGGGCTCCATCCCTCGTCAGTAGCCACCCCCACTGCAACTCCCTGTTTCCACCTCCGTAATCCATCTCCGAGGGTTTTGTCTGGCACCTAGCCGTGGAAAATAACGACAGTCTCCCCTGTGTCCTGTCTGCACAATTACACCAGAAAAATCCAAGAGTAAGAAACGGTGTCGATATAAATGTCATGGGGATTTTATGATATGTTTCGCCTGCGAGAGTGTGAAAGCGGGGGAAATAAGGGGAGAGACAAAGAGAGGAGTACAAGTAAAGGTCAGTATCATCAATAGGACACAAGCAGACAATGCAGCGAGGCAGACTCTGCAGCCATATTTTTGAGGAAGAGTAAATATTGGTGTGTAAATAATTCACCTGTGCCTCGTAGGGAGCTAATGAGGATGACTGATGAGACATGACGAGAGATCGGAGCCCCTAGTGGTGTGCGCACACACATTTACACACAAAACAACCACAGCAACAAGACACAAGACAGAGTAGAGCAGCAGAAGAGGGGGTGGGAAAAAAAATACACAGAGTGTGAAGAAAAAATAGTTCAACCACTGGAAAATGAGGACAAAAGGACAAAAGGAGACGAATCTTCACTTGGCTGAGACATAATTCCTCACTTCTCTCCTAGTAGTCCCTCTTTTAACTAGGCTGCTGCCTCGTGTTCGACCCTCTGAGATTACACCTGTGACTTTGCACCTGAAGTGGCGACAAAAGCCAATCAGATGTGAGAATCTTGCGCAAATGGAAAATTGTGTCGAACTGAAGAACTCCTGACATTGGAGCGGTACTGTGATGAACAAAGTGTCTCAGACTAAAGGCACTGGAACAAACACTTGATTGATGGCACATATAATAGTTCACGTCAGCAGCGCGCTCACTTAGAAATCTTAGACCAGTTCATTGCCCTTGAAAAGAACACGGGTAATATATTTTGCAGTGGAGCTTCACTCTTAACAGAATGCAAATATCTTCAATTTAACTTAAGGAAAATCTACTTTTATGTGTGTTTATATGTATATACAATTTAATATTTATTCTGTAGTTACATGCTGAGATTTGGAGGCAAAATGCCCCAAAAAAACAGCTGAGGTTGTGGGATGTGGGTCACAGTGTGTGGATGGAGGACGATATCCAACATGACACCACTTAAAGCCTCTGAGCCAGTGTAGGCGGCAACATGACTCATGCTTTTAATATGATTGGCTTCTTGAGATGATGGTTTGTGTCACGGCACCTGGAGCACAAAGCGGACGGCGCGGCTTCGGCTCACGGAGGATTTGCATGTGTGTGTGTATGTGTGTGTGCGTGTGGTGAGAGTGTGCCAAACTGGGATATGTGCGCAGTAGAGGTGTTGTGTGGCACTCATGTTGCATGTAAGGCTGCGTGCTGCATTAGGATGATATCACTCATAGGAACCAGAAAAGGAAAAGCACTTTCTGTGCCAAAGACTATTAATAATTTCGTTAGAATACCCTTCTGGCAGAAATGTGTGTATGAGCATGTGAATCAGTGTCCTCTTACTGCTACATTTGAGAGTGGAAGTGTTTGTGTGGGAGACGGGAGGAAGAAGAGAATAGTAATTAAAACCCAGGACTCGTTTTGAACTGTAATTTGATCTCACTTTTACCAGTTAATTGTGTACATTAAGAAATCAATTCCGTTCATTTGTGGGACCCCTGATGCAACTTTCAGCAGAAACAATGAGTGTGTATTATGCACCGACTATGTAAAATGCATTTATAATTTCACCACCTAAGCTTCTGCACAATGTAGTACATTTTACACTAAATGTCCTAATCCTTTTCTTGGCCATTTTCACACATTACAGTTATCACAATATCAAGTGTGAACACTCTGCTGTAATACGAGGGGACTGTGACTTGAATCAACTTGCATGGAAAGTTCATGGATTCACACTGATGCAAGCAGACGAAGAATCAGATGTGTAAAAATTTCCGTTGGTCTGAGACAGTTAATTCGGGAGACCCATCTTTGCGTGGAGTGATGGATGAGTTTTTCATTTTGCTGTCTCAGGGTTCAACCCTTAAGAATATTTAGCCAGCACATACCTTTCAAGAAGTACTCTAATCATTTAGTATTATGTTCCATATAGTTGGCGACTGATTAAAAGAACTGGTGAGAGTTGATTCAGCAGGGACAGAGACTTAGTCCCTAGTGTCGTTTGGAAGGGTCAAGCAACGAAAATGTCCTGAGATTAGTGAGATGCAAGTGAGACTTGAGAGCGTCAAAGTGTTCTGTCATCACATCTACACTGAGTCTGTCTTCTGTCCTGTGACATGACAGGCAGTGTCACAGAAAGACTGAGAGGCCTGACCAATGCAGATACAGTCAGTTAGTTCAATACACATCAGAAGCCTGCACACTATTTTTTAAGTTGGGCTTTCGAGTAAAAAATCTACAGCTTCTAAACCTGAATAAGAGTTTAATGCTGCTTAACTCATGATGTAACATATCCTACAAAAATTTAAACATTTATATCTGTTTGTGAATTATCTCCAGCTTAGAACCAACGTTACCTCAAGTGTGTTGTTTGCAACATAATGGTATTTCCATGAAAATATCTGTTTGTGAGATCAATATTAACCAGACCCAACTTGTAATTGAAATCCATTTTTAATTATCAAAACATACTGTAACACCCAGCAAGTAACTTACTGGAGGTTTTACAGTAAGTTAACTTGCAAACATAAGTTAATTACATAACAACGTTGACTTTTGGTTTCATTTAGGACCCAAACTGCATTCTTGGGTGAAAGTCTTGTCTTTGTGTGACCCCTCCATCCCCTATGGCCTCATCCTTTGCCCCATCATAATTACTGCTGCCGCACAGCAAACATAAATATGTGTTGTAATAATCTGTTTGCACAGCTGGTCTCTGCTGTCTGTGTTTGGGGGTTGGTGGAGGGCATTTATATGATGCTCCTCCTAGAACTATAAAACATTATAATTCTGCATCTAAATTTAGAGTGATCCTAGGAACCATCTGTGGGCATTAATTCTCTACTATTTATATACACAGAAGCGGTGGGACAGTAGGAGAGAAGTGAGAATCTATGCCAGAAGATCTAAATTCTGACATAGATTCTGATTGACATTATTCAAAGACAGGAAAAACGTAGTCGTCATGCAGAACACATGTTGCTGTCCGATCTGTACAGTAACCGGCTCGCGGATCTAATTTCACCTCCGTATAAGATTTGTGATCGGCATCTAAAGAAACCCCCCCCTCAGATCTTGAATGTGATCCCCCCCTTATCGTCTTTCATCTTACAAAGTTGTGACACCCCTGATACCCTTCACTTGTCACTTGTGTGGGGCCCTCACTGACCTGTGCTCTCCGTGGCATCTAGGCTTCCCGCTAGCTGCTCCAGGAGGCGTGCTCTGGCGGCGTTCCTGCGGTGTTTCTTGCCCTCGTAGTGCTGCTGGGCCATCAGCGGGTTGTTGAACCAGGCTCCGCACAGGCAGCAGTACTTCCCGGCCTCTCTCCCGCCGTTCCCGCCGACCACCGCCAAGGGCCAAGCCAGGTCGGGGGGAGGAGGGGGGCAAGTGGCGGGGTCCGTGGGCAGCGGGGTGGAAGGGGAGGAATCTGGGGGGAGAAGATAGGAGGAAGAGAGTAAGGGAGCGCATTAAAAATCAAATGCTAATTAAGTTTTAGGGCACCTATTACATAAATTTAAATATTTTCATTAAATTCCATTAACGTGAAAATGTCATGGATTAATATTCTCACAGATACACACACAGACACACAGACGAAATACACCTTTGAGAGCTCCAGGTTTAGATCATGTTGATCGAGACAGAGAGCAATAGATTGCTGGAGGCCACGTCTGTGCAGCATAGACAAGGGTCGGGAAGAAGCCAGCAGCACTCCAGGGACCAGTCTGCAAGTGCTCTTTACTCACATCTACTGTACATCTAACCCTACTTTTTTTTTCTTACCTACATCATTTTCTCTCATCTTTTATCCCCTATCCTCTCCTCTCCTTTCCTATCCTCTCCTCTCCTCTCCTCTCCTCTCCTCTGTGAGGGAATGAAAAAAAAAAGAAAAAAGAAGAAATGGCAGACTTCCAGGTGACCTGCTACTCGTGACATGACACTGGTTACCATGGTGATTGCCCATTAATAGCCAACAGGCACTGACTTGTCCACAGGACGTGGTTGGGGCTCACGCAGCGGAGCCTGCGAATGTGCGTGTGGCTGCACGTGTGTCCGTGTGTTCATGTGGGTGTTTGGGTGGCGGTTCGAATGTATAATGCACGCTTGGAAAAATGTGTGAAAGCTTGTGTGTGTATGTGTGTGTGTGTGTGTGTGTGCATGAATGAAGCTCAAGAATAGGCTGCTGGTGTGTGTATATAAGGTACAGTACGTGTACCAAACAAATCATCTCTGCTCAAACTGTTTATCTGATCACAGTGAGGGGGTGGCAGGTCCACAGCCAAATCGTGTGAGAAAGCTCATGATGCCAGATGGCATGTCCAAATGTGCCGATTCGCCATCTACAATGTGTCAATGACTCTAGAGTTATAAGACTATGACTACACAGCCACAATTCAACACGCTTAGGCTTTTATTTTGCGGACAAAAGCCCACTCACTCACGCTTTTTTGCCCGAATGAGTCATAGCACTCCTTTTTCTCAACAACCATCAGCTCACTGATAACAAATGAAGAGCATGAAGTGTTGACCAGTGACCATGAGTGTGAAGTGTGTTAGTTTATATGTATTTTGTGTGTGTGCGCGCGCCTGTGTTGACTATCCCTGCGTGCTGATTGGCTGCTCATACCTTGATGTGTCTTCAGGCTCTGTTCACATAGTTACTGTATCTATGGCTGTGTCTGCGCTCATCTCACCAACCACACCCACTCACATTCCCTGCGCTTGTGTTTGCCTTTGTCACACCATCATCTCACTTACAAAACTCAGCCCCGTTACTCTTTTACTGCCATTTCATTTTCCCTGGGATTAATGTCAAAGACGAGGCCGTCCTCAAAATCTCTGCGTGTTTGTGTGTGCCCGTGCATGAGTGAGGCTCCTGAGCTCTGACAGCTCTGTAGGAACAGCACGTGCTGTGAGCAGCAACAGGGAGAGATCCTCGGGTGTATTTTTCCTCTCCTTCCCTTGTTTTCCCACCCTTTCTTTTCTCATGACTGTGATCTCTGCACACTGGAGCAGAAGTAAGTGTTTTTCACGGAGCGGGGCACAGAGTTTGTATGCGTGATAGTGTGTGTGCAGGAGGAGGAGGTGGTGTGTTGGAGTGTGTGGTGAGATGTGTGAAAGGGGAGGGAACACAGGTACAGTCTCTGCTATCCACCTCTCAAGGGCTCCTCCAACACACATGGCCCTTTGTGTCTCTCCCCTCACTGTCGTGTTTCTGTATGTACGGTGGCGTCCATGAATGTCTCGTATGAATGTGCACGCATCAGTCATCTTGCTTGTGTGTGTGTGTGTGTGTGTGTTTCCGTGTGCACAAGCCTGTCAGCTTGGCTGTGCATCTTCCGTGCAGTGCTCATCTCAGAGCAATCATGATGGCTACTTTTGACTTTAATCTCTCCTGAAATCCTCTTCTTCTCTCTCAGGTCACTCTCCTTATTCTCGTTCTCTTTTTTCTTCTCCTCCAGGTCCCACTGTCACAAAACCGCAGAAACTCCACAGCGCTGGCTGTACAGAAGTGACACTTTCCTAAAGTAGGCCAAAGTTTAGCAAAAGTCACTCAGGGGCTTGATTATAACACTCATTTTGTAGCGATTGTGTGTTTATAGCTCTGTGAATTTTCGCTTTGAATCCAATTTGAATCACATTATGCAAAGCTCCCCTGGAGACGACTTGCCAGCACTGACACTTAAAAAATGCTAATCTTAAACAATCACGAGCATGAACAGAAATATTAATATGTGGATGACTTGATTTGTTAAAGAGATTTTTACTAATCATAGGACCTTATAAATTCAGGAGTCTGTGCGCTTCACCTTCAAAGTTTAACGTTTTTGGGCCTCTGGCATGTTAGCATTACCAGACATTTCCCTCTGATATCCCGGCTAGACATTTTGACTCAAGCATGACTAAAGCTTTCCAAATCCACTTCTGATAAAAATGTGTGCTTTGAACTAAAAATATTTCTCAGTCCAGTGATACATATTGCAGAAACTGGATGTCTGGATACATGGGTGTGTGCGAGGGGAGGTGACAGTGCGTTTTTCACCAAGTTAATTACCAAGGTCTTCAGGGAGGACGGGCTCTGTGTGCAAACACCATGATTGGAATCCAATAGAGGTATTGATCAATTCTGCCTGGAAGGGTTGATCACCAAACACCAGTTTATAGTCAGATGTTTGATAGATGAGATGTGTCAGGTTTCACTTTCTAGTCTGACCAGAAGACAGTCAGAAGACCAACCAGCTCAAAGAATCAGAATAATACTCTATTCTCTTTGTTTCCCAAAGCTCGGCTGGCATTCAGAAGCTCCCTCCACTGCTCACACTGCTACAGGCAGGCTGGGAACAGTGTGAAAGCACTGCAGCCCAAGTACTGTCATGGTGTGTTCACAAACAAAGCAAATTTTCCTTGTACTAAGTATGTGACTTTGACCACTTGACCATATCGGGAAAATCTGTTACTCATGCGAGAAAATTTAGATTCTAACAATGTTTCTTTTTTAATTTTATTTCCATTATAAACCACTGGTTGAAATAACCCCTCATGCTTTGCACCAATTGAGGAAGTCCCAGATGTATCTGAAATGATATTATGTGTTGATCATCAAGAGACTCACGTGGCACAGTGAATTTCATCGTCTTTTTCAAGACCAGCACTGACTGCTGCTACTCTAGATGCAAGGACCCAAAATTCTAATTCAAATCAGATTTTGCCCTGATTTAATTGCAATGAACGGATCAAAAGTTTGCAGGTGTACGACAGCACCAATTTTCTGATTTGTGTAAAGACTGATTTCATGCTTCATCAAGTTTGTCCACAAAATGACAAGCAAACACCTATTAACACTTTTTAAATAGCTTGTTCTCTGAATGGAGTTCAGGGCTCAGCTGAACAGCAGAATCTCAATGCTTATAGGCTTTTCCAACAAAGCTTCAGAAGAACTTCTTGAATATGCGAATGATGCAAATCTTGCATTTATTCACATCTTTCACTGACTTCATATTCAATCATGTTGTCTGGAAAAAATCAAACACATTCTAAGACACATGGCTCCAGCAGTGTATGTTTAGATGTGTGAGTCAAACACAGATGCAGGACCGGCAGGTGGTGTTGCATACCTGTGTTTGTAGGGCTGGTCATGGCTGTGGGTAGGCTGGGCGGCTCCCCCAGCACCAGCCGGACTCTTTTGGCGTGAGTTTTGCCCTGGTAGTGCGACTGGGCCACAATGGCGGAAGTGAAGAACATGTTACACAAGGTACAGCACTTGTTCCTGTCCACCTCTGTCTCTGCACAGTCCTGCAGGAGGAGAAAAGGGTGAGATGGTGAGGAGGAGCAGCAGTGGGGTGGTGGGGGGTGTTATGAGACAAAAATGGACCACAGAGGAGGAGAGGGTTAGGGAGGTGAAGAGGAAGAGATTGGTGGAGGTGAAGAAAGAAATGATGTGAAAAGAGAGGCAGAGAGAGGTGAAGGTGAGAAAAGGAGAGGAGAGGCAGGGGGAGACGAGGAATGGAAAGTTGTACACTTTGCACTGACCTCGTGGGCTTTGTCTGTTTCACACACACTTGCGCACACACACACAGACACAAGCACATGCACGCGCACAAAAGCAAAGAGAAGGCTGATCAAATATTCATCTGTCTCTCTGGGCTGGGACTGTGGCTTGGCCCTTTCACCGCTGCTGGTTCATTACTAATGAGGAGGGGGAGTTGCTCCCCGCGGGAGAGAGGGAACACAAACAAAAAGACCAACTGCCTGATTGACACAAATGTACAAACACTCACACATGCAAATACACAAGAACCCGTACGTGTAAACACACACACACACACACACACACAAACACAATAAAAGCAATATTCCATCTCCCCTCAAGCTATTTCAGCTTGTTTCTACCCATCACTATAGAAAAATAACAAATTCAGAAAAAAAAACGAAAATATACCATAGTCTGCTTGTCAGGAAAATGACAGCAACCCAGCACTTTTTAGAAATCATCCAAAATTGCCAGTAGCGCTTAATGATTAATGGAATCCTGCATGTAAACCTTGCCCTTATGTTTTAAAACTGAGAGAATCTGTGAAATAACCCGTCAAAACTCTGAGATGAAAAAAACATCACAAAACTTCTGACAAAAACTGTGTTGAACTAAACAGAGAAGGGGAATAATCACTGAACAAAGATATGCATACACAGACAGACTCTTTAAGTATGTGTCTGCATAGTTTAGTGTTTCTCATGATTTGGCTTCAGCCCCTGTCGTTCCAGTGAAAGGAAATTGAGATGCTCAAGTAAACAAAAGTATGTCGTTGTGCGCTTTTCAACATTGTGGGCAAAAGTTAGGAAAAGTCCTTTCCTGTCCTCATACATAAAGTAATGCCTGCTTCGCTGCATTTGGTGATAAAGACCTTGACTGTACTACATAAAGACCTTACCTGAACCTCAGCCAACACTTTTGGGTTTGTTCAGTCTGCAGGGTATAAAATTGATCATGGTTCTATGATACATTGCCAGGTTACTCCCACAACAGGTGGCCTCTTGTGTGCAAGTTCTGTGGTCCGGTTAGCTCAATGCTGCTATCAGGAAAAGTGGCATTTTTTCATCAAAATCATGACTTTGCATGTGCTCTTATTCAGTTTTTGAGTGGCAATCTGCAGCTGCAGTTCATCAACTTTGTTCACTTGAGACACATAGAAAACTTTTTTGCTGTGGTAGCTGATCATGAGTTAGCATTACCCTAGTCCTTAGCCACCCACTCTTCCCTCGCCTTTGCTTCCAGTCACGACGCCACCTGGGAGCACTTTGATTTGGAGGAGCCTCGTTAACAGTCCTCATCAGTGTTGTACTCTTAATCAGTCAAGGTCTTGACCTTAGACAAAAGAAATATACTTGAATTTTCTCTTCAAATAAATAATAATGTTTTTATTGTGTTAATGCCTTTTCATTTCGTGAAGTGTTACAGAAGAGTAGAGTCTTTAGAACACTCAGACTGTTGAGGCTGGGTCTTATCTAACAAATAATTAATGAGATTTTAACCAAATACAAACAAAACTGTTAGTCTAGTTCTAGATAGCCATGGATATGGCCCTGGAGCCAGTTCAACTGATTTTATCCCCTGTAGATTTAAGAGTGCAGCAGGGAAATATCCTTTTCTTAGCAGCTTCTTAGAGGAATCACTTGCCATCCAATATTAAATCAATACCAATGTTAACTCTTATAAAAGAGCAGTCAGGG
This sequence comes from Hypoplectrus providencianus, assembly GCA_028566105.1. Lineage (NCBI taxonomy): Eukaryota > Metazoa > Chordata > Actinopteri > Perciformes > Serranidae > Hypoplectrus > Hypoplectrus providencianus. Next base: position 11,199,029 of record JAOWBC010000318.1, read on the forward strand.
GTTGGCTGCAGAAAAGAGTCATGTAATACCAATGTATATTTTAGAATGTATCTAAAAAATTTATTTATTGAAGTTCCATAATCATCTTTTCTAATGTTTACCCATACAATAACATTTGAGCCACCTAAAATGTTTGCCCAGTGCCATAGCGCCCCTCTATCCATGCCGTGATGTTATATCATCCAACATCAGTCCCTGACTTCAGTAATGCTTTTGTGGCTGAAAAAAAGTACATGAAATGAACTAAAAGTAAAGTAAAAGGCAGCCAAACTGTGAAATCTTGCGAACAGACTTATCAGAGGAGTGTAGGCTGTTCTAGCAGCATGTTAACGTTCATGGTTTTGGAATGAGATCTCGCTGTAAACAATCACATATGGGTGTGAAGTTCGGCAGCCCACGTACTTAAATATATGAATTAAAAAAACATCAAATATGTCTTCAAAGAGTAGCAATATTTCACACCCTCAGTGCAACCTTTTATATTCTACATTCTCACAGTGTTTTCCCCAGTTTCTCTGTTCTTCTCGCTGCTCATATTGAACCTCCACCTTCTCACTGTCTGTTCATCCAGGCTTTAATTCCCTCTAAGTCTGTCTCTGTGTCTTTTGAACTCTCTTTCTGTTTGTTTGCACATCGCTCCCTCTCTTCTTTCTTTTCACACCAGCGCTCTATCCAGTCCAGGTGTCAAGCCGAGTCGGAGGAGAGAAACCTCCGTCTCTCTGAGATGGAGGACAATAATAGAAAAGTGTCTGCGACACCATAACTAAGTGTGTGGGTGTGTGCTGTGTGTCTTTGCGTGTGTGTGTGTGTGTGTGTGTGTGTGTGTGTGTGTGTGTGTGTCAGCTCTGGTTAACATCATGGATAGCCGATGTGAGAGTTAAGGACACCTTTACCTCCCAGGCGTAGCTGTGTCTCTCAGCTGTCCCATCCCTCCCTCTCTCTTTCTTCTTCTCTGTTTTCCCTCTCTCACTCTCTTCTTCTCTTGCTTTTTGTCTTTTTGCCTTGCCTCAACTCTCTCCCTCCTCCCTCCTCCCCCCTCTGGGCACCAGTCTCAGTGACTCTCTGTGTTGTGGGATGAAATATTTATCTGTATTGGCAGGCCCTTACCACCCCCTCTCCTCCTCTTTCTCCACCGCCTCGCCTCCTCTCCTCCCCTGTGTCTGTCCCCGCTGTGATCATGTTAAAGGCTTGCTCTGAACTGTCCCATACCCCCCCACCACCACCACCACTTCACCAGTAACTCAATTTCCGTCTCCTTCTCAGTTGGTACAGATTCATTTTGTTGGGCTTTATTAGTGCATGCAGCATTGTCTCACGTTGCCGGAGGAAGAGAAAGGAAAAGTGTGCACATTTGTTTGGGTGTGAGTGCGTTTGTATGTGAGGTAAAAACAGCTCCTCTATATTTATCTCATGATCTTTATTCATGATTGTATCATGAGAGACAGTGAGAACACGCGAGGACAAGTCTCCTCTCCTCTTCTCTCCTCTGAAAGAAAGTTTTTTTTTTCTTCATCCATCCCTCTCACCTACATTTCCCCTGCTTCCTCATTACCATCTCTCCTTGTTCTGTTCCACCTCCTCTCTAATGTGTACTTTCTGCCCCTCCTCTTGTCTCTTCCACTATTCATCCTATTGTTCTTTCCTCCACTTCCCCCCTCGCCTACTTTGTCTACTTCTTCCCTCCCATGGGCAGCGCTGCTGAGATCTTGTTCTACCCAAATCTGGTTGTACCACTATAAGGAAACTCAACCGCAGTGAGCCAGAGTCCCACAACTGCGTGTCTTTTTGACTTTGGACAAAGAGGCTGAGATGATTCTCTGTGGCAGCCTGCAGTGGTCTCACCTGTCAAAACACACTGGAAAGTAAAAGGATCAGTCGACAGAGATGGGACTGAAACACAAAGAGGCATCTTCTTCAAAGAACAAGGCAACGCAAAATCTGTCGCTCAATGACGGATGTTACACGGGGGATTTAGTGACGGTGCAGGGAAAGTTTTAAACAATCTCAAGTGTGTGTGGGTGACTGACATGTGAATAATTGTCAGCTCATTACAGCTGCCACTCCACTGAACCACTTTAAACAATAAACAGCATCTCTGACTCACTGTTTTCCTCTATCGTCTGTCTCTGCTGCAAGTCATCAACCTTTCCGTCTCTTCATTTTTGATTTCCAGATTCCTACCTTGGCTCATTTCAATATTCCTCTCTGTATTTTGTCCCTCTCTGTCTCTACCTGTCACACATCTGTTGAGACTGATTTGCATGCGACCTAATTGTCGACTGTGTTTCTGTTTCTGCTGCATGTATGCGAGTTTATCTGCTGCCTGACAGTGATGCCTGTATCGCAGAATATTTAGTGTTTGGGTGGCTTCATCCTGCTCATACACCTAACAATAGACTCCTAATTAGCTGTGTTAATCTTCCTCTCCTTCTGTTTTGCTTTCTCTCTGCTCCTCCTTACTTCTCCCCCTGCTCTGTGTCGAGGCGCTGTGGGAAACATTGCTAAATATACACATGGAGCAGCACAGGGAAACAGACGCTCTCATTTGGAGTTTGAAGAAGCGCTGAAAGTGTAAATTGAAAGGACCGACAGTGCAAATATAGCATTAGAGGAGAATAAAAGGCGTTTAAAAAAAAAGAATTTTGTTATCTCTTGCCCTTTGTGCAGGTAGGAAACTGCACAGATGGAGAGAGAGCAGGGTGGAGAAAAGGGAAGAGAAAAGGATAAAGTCCCCTCCCCTTTCATCTGGGAGCACCTTTACGACCTACTTTCTCTATGTTTGTTCCGTGACAAACACTTTCACCTACACACAAACACAAAAACCTCAAGGCATGGCATTTTACACTGGGTAGACGCTGGCATTTCATTCACTCTGCGAAAATCCTTTTCTGCAGTTCCCATTGGACTGCACCATGTCAATCGGTGCCAGAACAGAGGGGCAAAAACATGAAGATGAAGTGCACAGAAAATATGTTCAAAACTTCCCCTGGGAGAAAAAAAAAAGATGAAAGAGATGAAAGAAGAAAAGTTTATCCCAAATTGAATGGTGGGAATCTCTCTGGAGAAGAGTTCATCTCACATCACTTTTTCCCGCATTGTCAGATAATCAATGTCACATCTCTGCGTGAAAGGTTATGAACAAATTGCGAGCTGTAGCGCTCACAGTACGTTACAGTATGGCAGATGAGGTGAGTGTGTACGCGTGTGTGTGCGCACGGTTTGTGTGTATTCAGTGTCCCATATGAGGTGAAAGCCAGGAGGGGCTGAGTCATGTCTTATTCACTTAGGGAGACAGATGGAGACGCAGGTGTGTATATTCCGACAGTATGTGTGAGTGTGTTTGTAAACCCATGTGCCCTTCACATGTCGGCTCCATGAGTGTCTGCAGTGTGGTGCACGTGTGTCACCTTTTTACATCTTAGTGCACAGCTTGTGTAAAGAAACACAATTCAGCTGGTGAAGTGAGGCAAAAAATTGCCCATTTCAGGAGTTTTACATTTTGAAATGCTTTTGAATGCCTTTGGAAAACCACCTCCCAAAGCTTGTTTTCCATGCTGACAATCCAGTATTCACACCTGCTCCATGCAGCTATTGTCCAGGTGTGTGGAGGTGGGAACAACGGAAGGTTTAAACATCTCTGTCAAGCTCTCTCTTTTATTCTTTACACAACTGTTTTAATGTGTACAAACACATGCAACGCACATCTGAATGTTTGTGCCATTATGCACACATTCAAACAATGATCACCTCTCCTCTCAGGCTGTTCTTATGAATGATTTTGCAGTTATTCATCTAAAAGGAAGTTGCAGGAAGTGACTGCAGATTCCTTTCCCCACCCAAGAATAATGAGTGATTTCTCCCTCTCTGCAAATTATTTTCAAATTTGGGAATAATCCCTTATATTTCTGTTGGTTTGACAGCAAGTTAGAAAGTGTAATTAAGTCTCTGCAGCCTCCTCCTCATAATGTGAGAGCAGCCAGGTCCGTCTGTGTCTGCCCTTCTCTGTGACCAGACTACGGTCATTGTGTACAGTGTCAGTGTCTTTCTCAGGTTCTTATTGGTTACTGTGGTGAAGCTGTCTGTGGCAGTATGCCGTTGGTTTTCAGGCCAAACATTTCTTACTTATTCTCTATGTCCAATCTTTTAACTGCTCCGAGGCTGGCTGGGGTTTTTGATGTCAAAAGGTGGAAGGTCAGTCAGCCTCAAGACCAGTTGGCTGATTGGGGAAACCCTTCCTATGTTTAACACTTGGCATGAGATTGCATTTAAGTGGTAACTTCTCTTTTCATAATGGCTCCAGAATTTGATAGATCTTTCTCTGAATATTTAGTCAGAGTGTCAAGATTCTCCAAGTGCATATGAATATACAATAAGAAGTCTGAACATAAAATATGAATTTGTTAGAATCTGAATTTGTATTTGAATCTTTGATAGTAAGGAAAGCTCTTTTTGCCTTTGTAAACCAGGGTAAGAATAGGTATCTGTTGGGAACAGCTGTAAACCTGGTGGGATAGTAAACTCGTTCTGTATCGGCATAAGCTGGCCTCTAATGCTGTTTGATTCAGGACTGATTTAATTTCCATAAAAATGGTAATGACGGGATCATCTTGGATAGTTCTCATAATTTAAGCCAATATAATTATGCAAAGAGACTATGGATACAAACTGTATGTATGAAGGAAAAATGAGAGAATGGAGCCTCAAGGCACATGGAAACCAGTATCCCCTAACCTGGTACTGCTGCATGCTACTTATTGGTCTGCAAAGACTAAAATGGATATCATTTGGTTTTTCTTGCTCCTGATTTATAAAACAGATCTGTCTTCGTTTTAGCCATCCTGGATGTAATAATTGGCAACTGAAATGACTTTAATCTGTTTAGTTTGCTTGAAGCCTCAAACACTATTTGTCAGGATTTAAACTCCGTATTACTCATTGCTCAATCAAATGTGACCTTAAATCACTTAAATCGCAAACATTTGAGTTTTTCCGTTATTAAATGATGAATTTCGTGTCACTGGAGGACAGAGGGTCATTGCTGTACGGAGCTAATTGGCCCTGCTCTCCGGCTCAGGGTCTTGGCTGTTGCACTGCTACGTTTTTGGAGATGCTCCATTTCTTCCTCTCCTCTCTCTCTCTTTCTCTGGCACAGCTAGATTTGTCAGTTAGTTTGATAAGCTTTATTTTTCCACCAGCTGTGTCGTCAAAGTGTGTACTGTACGTATTGTGTGTGTGTCTGTGTGTGTGTGTGATAGGCCATGTGGGACTTATAGGCTTGCCGGATAAATGGGGGACACAATGTCCTATAGTAAAGCTCCCTATTCGCAATAGTCTATTACATTCATGTTTCTTTTTACAAACACACAAACAAATGCAAACTCTCACAAAGACCTACGAATACGAAATAAAAATTTAATCAGCTGATAAACAGCAGTCTTGCTTAATGTTAAAGCCCGACAATTCACTGTGGACGCAAATGCAACCTCAGCATCTGCAACAATCACAGCACATGAAATAGACAAACACAATGGCCCACCTTCAGCACACAGACACACAAACATCTGTAATGCTATGACCTCCCTAGCCATAGCCTGCAATAGCCCGATATAGAGCTGCTTGGTGGCGCCTGCCTCAGCTATATCTTGCCAAAACCACCACAGCTGAGGCAAAACTTCTCTTGGGAGAATTATAGCGCACAACTCCACACAACAGATCCAACAAATATTCCCATGAGCACTTAGTGACAATAGCCAAGCCTGAGAGTGGAGAGCCCAGGAAAGGATTAGACCGAGGCAAGTCAAAGCAGGTTTCTGTTCATCAACACATATGAAAACACGCTCAGAATTCACACTTTTCATCGTGCAATTAATTGTCATTCCGCAAACATTTTTACTGTTACCTCAGTGTGTGATTACTAGGGATGGATATGGAGAGCTGGTTGTTGATTGGCCAGGATTGAAATAGTGAAATGCTCCTGGACAAATAATGATGCTATTTGTATCATGCAGGGTTTTCCAGGCCATTATGTGGCATAGGCACAGCACCTAAGCTCAGTCAATGTGGAGAGCAGAAAATCTGACTGAACTGCTTTCCCCAGATCTAATGGTTGAATAAATAGTTTAAATTGTCCAAAATTATGGAAAATTACATAATTTAAATTTTCAATTTTGAGATCTGCAAATCCCAGTTCTTAAGTGCATTTCACTTATTCCCAGTGTCCACCAAACCAAACTATTGGTATTTGATGACTTCCAGAATCTCATACAGCAAATTAAATTCATCCTAAAAACTAAAAAAGGCTGGAAAAAGTCTGTAAAACTGAGAAATTCTTGTTGAATGTAATGAAACACACACACAGAAACACACATTCAGTGGGAGCGTACTGGGTTATCTGGCCGCAGTCTCTTGGAAGGCGGTCCTCCATCTTCAGGGTGAAGCATGTAGAACAGGCGTACCTTGTTGGCATGTTTCTTACTCTGAGAGAGACGGAAAGAGAGGAATAGAGAGACAGTGTCAGCTAGTGTACTGAGTTTTATTTTATCAAGTGAGCCAAGTGGAAGAAAAATCAATGGCTGTCACTCCACCTTGGCTACTCCCTCCAAGCTTTTATCTCTGTTTCGGCTGATGATACTAGCAGACATTTTGCCCCCAGCTAGGTGACTAATGGCCTGGGCCAGCCTCGGCTTTCTGGGAGCCCTGAGTAAGATGTTGGGAAAGGGGAAGAAGTGGCGAGTTAAGGAGTCTTTACTTTACTTGTGCACACTGGCATTATAAAGTGCTTGAGGAAGGATGGCATAATTTGGATAACTAAATAGAAACAATATTGTGATAGCTGAAAAAATAAAACCCGCAAGCATCTTTTTTGGGTTGAATTATTAATAGAATTAAAGTTATTTATGTATTGTCTTCAAGCAGATTATAGATAAAATAGTCTGCACAATATTTAAAGCTTAGGAACCATCTGTACTGTTAAAAGGTGCTGCTGCTTACTCATTTGTTGTTGTTATTGTATTTTCTCCCCACCTGTCTGTGGGTGGTTTGGTCTGCCTCTGTTTGTAATAAGCAGAAATAAACAAAAGTGTTTATCTGAAAGGACAGTGAGGCGTCCTTGAAGCTGCTAACTGTCACTTTAATGCAGAACAATGTAAAATCACTGGACACTGCAGGGTAAAGATTAGTGCCTGTGTATGTGTTTGGACAGCTCTGTGCGTTTGTGTACAAGGTTAACACAGTAATCTTGCTCCACACATATAATCTATATCTATCGGTGTGCTCTGTGACCTTCACTCACTTCTTCTATATAATAACTGTTATTATCTATAAATTCCACTACTGGTGTAATTTTCCCGAAGCAAGGGTTGCCAAAGAGATTGTGTCTCTGCTGCCACATATGCAGTCAAATACATTTTTGTGTGACAGAGGGCAGGGATAAAAGTCGAGATTATGGTTTTTGAAATGCATCAAGGGAGAAAAATGCAAAACTTTGAAATGATGAAGTGATTAAATGTGTCAGCTATGTTCAGATAGATGAGAGCCACTTTATGATACTTTATCATATGTAGGAGAAAAAGTGCTTGTAAGTTTAAGTGCATGTCATGGCTGAACAGGACACAAAGAGCGAATTGGAGACTCTGACAAGTCACTGTACTTGCTGCTCCAGTGCTTAGATTGGATCCTCTGCCCCCTGGGACAAGAAAGCCCTCTTCTTTCTCACATGCCTCCTCACTTGTCAGACTACTGTAATGCATTTTGTCAGTGCTTGTGTGTGTGTGTGTGTGTGTGTGTGTGTGTGTGTGTATCCTTGTGTTTATAGGTGTACAAATGGTCACGCAGTTGATGGCTCTGGGATATGGGCTAAAAGCGGGGCCTTGTGTCTCCATGGTTACCTGGCACTGACCCTCAGTGCACACCCTCCTCTAATGGACTGTGCATGTCTCTCTGCCTCTTCTTCCTCTGTTTTTTTTCTTTAAAGTGTCAAATCAAGTTGGAGGAGACAGACAGGTTAGAGGACAAATAAAAACAAATGTCTGCCACATTATCCCGGTGTGTTGTGGGATAGTTTTAGACAGTGGTGGCTGGGGCGTTGTTCACAAGCAGGGTCTGTGGCAAAAATCTAGCAAACATGCACTAAGGCATCACATCAATGGAATCAGAGATTTGTATGAAAACATATGACAAAGTACTAAATAATAGCCGGTGACATGTAATGAAATAGTTTAAACTATATATCACCGGAGAAGATGGATATCAGATATTGGGTTTCACTGCCTTCTCCGGACACACCCCCAGTGTTTCAGAGCAGAGATTACTGGTAGTATTCTCACTATTTTAAAACCAAATGTTTACACATGGCATGACCATGTGTCCGGGACGTCTCAAGCTAGTAAGCTAGTTTCAGCGTGCTGCTGGACAAGCTGAGTGTTGAACTCAGCCACTATTTCAAGAAGACGAGGTAGTGGAAGGCTGAGATTGGGAGTTTTTGGGGTGAAAGTCAGTCTGACACAGCTGATAAATGCAGGGGAGGATGGAGTCAGTTGGCAGCATGTCTCCATATGTAATCTAAAGATGAAATAATGATGTTTTTAATAACCTTAACCAAACAATATTTAGCGTAGCAATGTTTAATCATCAGGTAGACTAATCACTCATGTCCCTATTCACCGTCCTTGTTGAATCTAACATGCAAGAACTCTTTGCCTCCAAATTAATCTTGCCTTGTCTTCTTGATCTACTGACCTCTACAGAAGCCTTTTGTACTGGGCGACACTGAGGAAACACACTGACTCAGCTGGCCCATTTCTCTGCACAACTCAAGGCTTCTGTCATTCGGTTGAGAGACAGAAATAGATTACTTTCAAGTGAATGTGGTCGGGACACATGCATGCAGACAAATACATGCTGTCCTCGCTTAATTCTCTCCAGATAAGGGTCTTGTCCTCATTAGTTTGCTTGTTAATCCCAATTGTGTCTTGTAATCAAGGACGACCTCAATGCGGTTCATCTACGCAAGCGCACGTGCATATGTGCACACACACATACACAAGTGCATCCTAGTTTAATAAAGCACAGTGCTGATTATTGAATGGCCATTCATTAAATAACTCTTAAGGAGTCTGCTGAGAGGTAGACTACATTAAAACAAAAAGTGTGTGCGTGTTTGTTTGTGTGCGAGTGACGAGCATTACCATGCTGCATTAAGCCTATGTATAATGGATGAGCACTGTTTTGAACGGCACAAGCACAAATTGGTACAAATAAGGCTGAAGCAAAGTGCAGGAATCTGCTCCACAAAGCAGGGATGGGAGGAAGATTTTTTTTCAGTTTGTTTTGAGAGCACATTTCAGTATGAGCAGAGATGGACTCACCTCATAGTGAGCGGTGCGCTGGGACTCGGAGATGAGCTGGGCATTGCAGATGTTACAATAGCTCTCTGTGAACAAGCCTCCATCCACGACGCCCGCAGACTTCATCTTCATCTGAGACTACACAAACACACACGCCCAAACATACGCAAATATGAATATGATTAAAATGCATAACGGAATAAAATGTCAGTGAACCTTACAGTGAGTGTTGAGGTGCATGAGCATTTGTGTATCTCATCTCAGAGTAGAAATAGTTTCCCTTCAGAATGACAGATTCATCATGACAGTTCAACCCAAATATATGTTGATCCTCTCTGTCAGAACATCCACTCATGGGTGATTTTGGCTCCAGTCTTGAAAACAGTGGCCTGGGGCTCTGTGTGAGTTTCCTGCATTTTACTTGGCAACAAACTTTTAAGTATATATATATAAACGGATTACTGATAATATTAAAGAAATGGGAACATGCATTGTTTAAAAATGTATTTCATAAATATATTCCATTGCAAGTAGTATTAAATTATATACAATAGTATAGAAACACAATGTGAAAATTGAGTCTTTTCAAAGTGTTGCATTATTCATACATAAATGTGTAAATAAAGCATGCTGCTGTTGTAGTTGTACAAGCTGGTTCAAATCCTAACTATATAATGCACTGTTGGAAGAAACAGAAATGCATCCATTCCATCCATCCATTTTCTGAACCGCTTTATCCAGGTATTCCCGGGTCACGGGGAGGCTGTGCCTATCTCAGCCGGCTC
>JAOWBC010000318.1:11221849-11246034 GCA_028566105.1 Hypoplectrus providencianus
GAGAGAGATGTTCTTTATTTGTATGTATAGAAGGAAAGCAGGCACTTTGCAAGAACAACACCGCTTTTCTGTTTATTCCTTTAGGACTGTGTAAATTATGCCAGTCGGTTAATCAGATTCTCCCCCAGATGCAGTTCAGCACCTCATGAGAGACAGAAAGCAGAATGAATTGGGCTTCTGTACTCGTAGATGGCTCGAAGCTGCTGACAGCGACACTGCATATGTTCCACATTATGAACATGCTCATTAACTTGCTTTATTTTCTTCAGTATATAGTTGCTCCTCTTTAACTTTCCTTTGAGTTATAGCTCTGAAGTCACATACAGTGCTGTTTATGCAAAGTGACATAAATACAAGCTGTTGCATTGATATTTATATCCATAACAATGCCTATGCTGTATTACCATATTCTGTGAAACTTAAAGAGGAATGAACAATGAAACATACAAAAGCATCATGTTCAATTGTAAATGGAATATGATGTAAAGCTGAAAACATCAGTTAAAGGACAGAAATGTAGATCTGTATTTTGTACAGTGTTGATAACTAATTTATGGTGAAGTTGAAGAAAATGCCCAAAATGTTCTTCCTTGCTTTTTATTGTCTTTCAAGATAATAAACGGAACTTTTCTGGGTTCAGAATCAGGCTACCATCAATAGATTTTCATTAGGGTTAGGGTTGATTGTCCGGGAAAATGTCTATCATAATTTCCCGAGATGTCTTCAAATGTCTTGTTGTGTATGAACACATATATATGTAAGTATGAATCTATGCTAACTTTATGATTACAAAAATATAAAGCAAAGATGAAAAAAACTTTCAATTAACTGATTGTGAAACAAGTTGCTTATTAATTTTCCGCCTCTTGACCTATCAGTTAATCAATTAAACATTCCAGCTCGAGTTAGAACAGTTGTTTGGACAAAACGCACATTTTAAAGGAGGCTTACTGGGCTCTGCGAAACCTTTTAAAGAGAATTTTTCACATATTTCTGACATTTTATGAACCAATGACTAATCAATTATTTGGCAGACTCACAATAATTAAAATATTAATCAGTTGTGGCTCTAATATGGGGTGTAAGCTGCATTTTTCTCCTGCTCTAGCTCTGAGACACTTTGCCTGCCTGCCTGCCTGCCTGCTGCAGTGAAGTACAGTAGAAGTCATTGCATGCTGATCAATAACTGTATGTAAACAGAGCATGAAGCCACAGCTCAGCTACATGAGGAGAAAAAAAAGACCAAGGGCATCTCAGCAGGAAGAGAAAGGCAGAGCAGAGACTGCAGTGAGGGAAGCTCGTAGTAAATGAAATGGCCTGAGATGATGACTGCGCGTGTGATTGAATTGTTTTACTTCATGACACCTCATTACAAAGTGTCTGAATGAGTGATATTTGGGGATAGCCTGTGCTGATGTGTGTGGGTCAGTGCTGGTGACAGGCAGGCGAGCGCTTTGTAAAGGCCATAAGCTGGTATCATCCTGCCACAGACGCCCAGCGTGAGACTGACTGAGCATTCTTCCCAAAGTGACAAATACTTGCAATGAGCGTGCTCCCAATGAGATGGACAGGAGCCAGTGAAACTAGATGCAGCAAGTATCAGACCTAATCCATAAGATATCTGACATGTGTCTCATATTCATATTTCACATAAAGCCATTATTGAAGGTGCACCAGAGCTTGGATTTGCACGGTCGTGAAAAGTTTCTGAATCATGAGGAAAATCCCTGCATCTAATTCAAACTATTGCTGGCTGCCAACTTTCTCTAAATGCATTTGAACCACACTAGAGCTGAAATGAAATAAGCAGAAATATTTGAATAAGTTGACTGCCAAAGATGAATCTGCAACAATATCGATAATCAATTAGTAATTTAAGTAATTTATGAAGCAGAAGCACACCCATTCTCCAGTTTCATCTTTTCCAGTACAAGCTGCTTTTCTCTGTCTTCGAATAAACTGAATATATTTGGATTTTGCACTGTTGGCTGGACAAAACAACTCATTGAGGGACATCACTTTGGACTGTCATACAGTTATGGAGATTTTTCTTTTTTCAGTTTTCTGGCATTTTACTGATCAATCAATTAATCAGTTAAGGAGAAAACTGACAATGAAAATGATCACTCGTTGCAGCCCTGAACTACAATAGTCCAACACCTCATGGTCTACATCCTGAGGAAATCCAGAACATGCCTCAACCTTAATAACTCAGTGCTGCTTTTACGAGAAATTGATCTGTGAAACGTCCAAAAAAGACATTGTATGCATATAATATCGTGCTACAATGGATTATGTGTGTTTAGAAGGGTAGATAGATATCCTGCCTCGCATTTACCTCCAGATTAAAAACAACAACAACAACAAAGTTTAAAGTAAAAGGCTGCTACAAACTCTAACTATCCCAGCAGGAATTCCATAGAGATACTGAGTGATTTAAGGTGCCGAAACCTTCAGAATTCTGCTTTCGACAGAGACAAAAAAAAAATCCGTCCAATAAGGAGGTCAATATGGGTCAATATTTCATCTGTTGAGCAAACTCTGCTGTCAGTATTCCCCGTTCAGTTCAGAGTCCATCACTCACCTTGCGCAGAGGCAGCGACTCCTCTCCACGAAACCGACAACCATCCGCCAAAAGCCTGTGTTTAATCCTTTAACACCTGTGCCGTAAAATCCGTCAAAACTTAACGCGAGTCTTGTCAGGTGGAGCGTACGCGTTACCGCTGCTCTTCAGGGCGATATTTTGTTTATTTCTTGTTTTAAAAACGAGCCGTACCCTCCAAAAAAAAGAAAGAAAACTCCCTCGCGCTGCTCTCTGTCGTGATGCGCGTGTCCTCTAGCGACTCCTCTTTGGTCCGTAGTATCGCGGAGGTAAGAAGAAACGCAGCTCTGTTGATATCATCCACTACTACTCCGACCAAAAGGCACCGCGGAGGGAAAACAAAAACAAAGTAAGCTATCCCAGCGCGAGGGAGGGAAGCGTGGGGGAGAGAAGAAGAAAGTGTGAGCCGCCTTCACCGGGATGAATGAAAGACAGAAAGCGCTCTCGGCTCACTGTGTGTGTCTGTGTGTGTGTGTGTGTGTGTCTGAGATAGTGTACTCTCACACTGAACGCTAGTTAGCAGAGAGTGAGTGGGAGCACTGGTCGAGTGAGTAGGTTAGCGCACAGTGCACCCACATGAATATCATCTTACATAAAAATGAACAGACAAAAAGAGCGCCAAAATTCCCCGTCATGTACTTATTGCAATATTGATGTGGTGTTTCCATGGCGTAATAGTGGTCTAATCCAGTGGTGTGCGAAAATTATCTAGCTGTTTTAATGGTTTCCAACCATGTAGCCTACTCATCTAAGGGGAGAAAAGAGCTTTTAAAGGTATTTCAGCAGCACAACACCAGCTATTTTTACCTCCTATTCTCCAGTATTTGTTGTTTTCTTGCACTTGGAAGTTTATTTATCCTAAATTGTTCAGACAGACCAGGAAGCTCAAATACTAAGCTCTGGTCACACTGTTTACAGCCCAGAGATACAATGCAACCTGTCAGGAGAGGTGGTGAGTGATTAGGGGTGTAAAATTAAGTATAACAGTATTATGTTGTGTAATAGTGAATCTTGTCACAGGAACACAGCATCAAACCTTGATTAACTTATATTTATCATCTTTTTGGATAGTGTTTGACATCCCACTATTCTGATTGTGTAAAAAACCTGTTTATACACAGATTTAATGCATAATAGTGTTCTTAAAATAGTCTCCTATTATTAGATTTTAAAAAATTCCCAACATCTCTTCTAGCTTGCCATATTGGAATATATTGTGTACAGTAATGTGTTTCAATAAAAGGGTTGCACACCTTTTATTATATATATTTGGGACGACTGCGATCCCCAACTTTGTTAATATATAGGCTCATTCCTCAGCCATTATTCTTGTGACTGGGGTTGTGTAGGTATTTTGAGTTTTCAGGCTGTTTCCTCAGCATGCATTTGACTGGAGATGTGGAAGTGTCCTGGTCAGGTTGTCAAGAGTTCCTATGGTATTCCTTCATGGATTTAGATAAGGAATAATCCTGTTGTGTTTTATTTTCATATTTGAATCAACAGGAAAATGAATCATTAAGGCTTTGTTAATGTGCTGAAACACTTAGTCAGACAAAACTAGCAATTTCAAGTCAGCACATTTGGCTCAGGGACCTTATGATGGCCTTTTTTTGTCTTTTCATTGTTTTTTTGGAGACTAAACTATTGGTAATGACAGAATAATTATTGATAATGAAAAAAACCATTAGCTGTAGCCTGGCTATTTTGTACAAAAAGCCAAAGGCTAAAATTCTAGCAAAGCAATATGAATATTTCCACCGTGGCTTAATTTCAGACTGCAGACATGTTGATTTTCTGCCGAGGGCCTGAAAGCAAGATGCTGACTGGTCAAGAGACGAGCGACAATATGAGGATGATTGCAGTCTGTCGCTGTAGGTCTAAATCTGCCGACCAACTGAAACAGAACACACACGCAAAACTGGCAGATCCTACAATCATTATTTCAGCTAAACCAAATAGCTGCAAATGAACCCATATTACAGGATGATTTCCTTCTAAGGAATTTGAATAAACAAACAGTTGCTTTTGAATCCCAATCAAACCAAGACAACATTACACAGCCATGAATCACAGTCCAACTCACAGAAACCCCATGTTGGGTGCCAGAATGCTTTGCACAGCCAGCAATAACCACCCTTGATCTATCAAAAACGGCATTAATTCACTGTGGACTGCAACACTTCCCAATCATATCCACCAAATTTAGAGCTTAGCTGAAAAGAATGACACTGCTATGCCCCTTTTTATACATTTTCTGTTCGATTATCCCAAGTCTTTTGGAAATGCCACATTTTCTCGCTAGTGTAGGCCTATGGATGTGCATTCATTCCGGGAGAATGGGCGCCTATTACACGCTTTCAGAGGCTGTGACAGCAGCCCTCAGTGAGGAAGCCAAACACTTCACAGCTCAGACAATGTACCCAGGCAGACGCACACACACATACACACGCAAGTACGCACTCACGGATTCAAATACACACCAACCCACTGACACAATGCACATCGACGAGATGAAAGGGCCAATTTATCAAACCACCAGCCAAGGCAGGCCTGAGGACGTGTAGTGCCAGCATTGGTCTGGAGAAAGAGGCCAGGATGTGCCCGCGTGAGAGCGTGTTTAACTTTTCTTCTTTTTCCCTTCTCCTTGACAGTAAAGTTGCTCCTCCTGACATAACATTCACTTTTGCCTTTGGGTAATTTTCCCAAGTAAACTGCATCACCTTGAAGGCTGATGTGGGCTGACATGGCTGCATTAGATATTTTTTTTAGTTATTGTGATTGATTGTTAGGTGCTTTGGAGTAAAGAAGAGAAAGTGTGGGAGTTAAAGAGACGGAGATCAAAAGAGAGGGACGGAGGGAGCAACTCTGCCAGTGTCTGTCCCATGTTACTTCTCATTAAACTGTAAGATCAATGTCCATTGTCAGAGCTTAACAGCATTTACAAGCCCAAACTAATCCACTGTTAGAGAGCTGCAGAGAGGCCACAGAGCAGTGATTGGAAAGAAGTTTGTGTTAGAATGAAGATAGAACAGCAGCTAAAAGTGTCCAACGTCTGTGTGTGCTCTCTGAACATCACATGGTTTGCTCAGCTCACTGTTGTTTAAGGACATCAACACTGCGCAGCATTGATCAGTTGTAGGAAGAAGTTTACTTTTAAAACTGTTTGTCCTTTTAAGAAAGAGAAGGAGAACTAGAGACAACAACAATTCAGAACTTTATTTGACAGTGACAGATGACAGTTGATATTAGCCAGTGTTAAAATATTGGAAAGTTCTTCCTTGACGGCGGCTACAGCCAGACACTGCAATGCCATTTTGTTCTCTTTTGACATTTCATTCGTGGATTCACTCACTTTACCATTGATTTCTTTGAGGGGAAATTAATATTGATCTTTTGAGAAATACATTTCTGTTATGCTGCAGGATTAGTGGATCACAATAACTTCAGGTGCTGCACCTGGTATGCTGAGAGGAAAAGGAAATTCATGAAGATATTTTGAAAAATTATATCTTAAATATCTTAATTCTGAAGCATTATACACAGAAATATCTGATCAGAATACTGTTTGCATTTTTTGTTAATAAACATTAAGTTATCAAAACACACATGAAGATAAATCATGTGTCATAAAAACAACATAAACAAATTAAGTGACTGTGCAAGTAAAAATACAGTAAGGCCAAAACAAATAGTTCTCAACAAAAGACTATTTTTGGAATACTCCAAAAAAATAAAAAATAAAAAAAATAGTACAGTCAGGACCCAGATCTCTAAATGACACTTTTGTTGGAAAGCTGTGCAGAAACAGACACTACAAGGGCAAAGAGAAATCAGCGGAGATTAAATTGATACACCAGATTTGATTTCCACTCATCCTCTAACTCCCTAGCTGAGGGAGCATTTATATTTAGATGTGTATAAGTGTGTGTTTATGTGCGAGGGAGAACATTTCAAATGTTAGTCCCCTGATTTTGTGATGTCGGCTTCAGTGCGGTGCATCTGTTGGGTTTTGGCTGCTGGGATACTGGCCCAGTCTGCTTGATACAGTTCCAAGGTCCGAGGGCAGCCTGCTGGCACTGCCAGTTGGTGGCAAGCCCGAGCAGGGTCGGTTGCTCATTGTAGATGAAAAAAAGAAAAAAGAAAAAGTAAGACCGGCTCCAAGAATCATGGTCCCAAAAGTATTAACAAAACTGATATGCCTTTCTTGGTTTGTCTACCACAGGTCAAAGATTCAGAAATACACATCCACTCCTCAGACATAGTGCAATAAGTTAGAGAACATACAACCAAGAGGATATTAGCAAATATGGGTTCGTGTTCTTTCCAATAAAGTGTTTATTGGTAACAGGTGAGGCGTAATCCAAAGATAGATTGTATTTCAAGAGCATCAGCAACTCTGACACTTACAGCTCAGATCACTTACAAACAGCCATATATAGAGTACAGCTGACACTGAGAGCCTACAGAAGGAGCTAAATCAAAATTAATGTGATCTTGTCACCACTCTGATCACCAGACAAGGAAGAAAGAACGACAGAAGAGTAATTGATACCTACAGAGTCAACTCCAGCTCAGAATCACTCCTGTGATTAATGTCTTCTTCATTTATTATCCACAACTTATTATAGCTCAACTCAAACCCAAAGCCCTGCTATTATTTTTACTGCAAAGATTGCAATAAATGTATGCGCCGTATGCCTTACATAAGCAAAATTATGGCACATTTTTATTCATGACGCAGCGTGTACTTAAACTTAATTTCATTCCACAAACCATGTCACTTCATTTATGCAAATGCTGCCAGCATTAGGTGCCTCCGTTTCTCAAAGCATTAGCTTTTAACCTTTCCAGTTTGTCACAACTCAAGTGCTTTACTGTGAGGTTGATTTACAGTGAGGTGGTAGACGGATCCATGTCAGCCTCGCTGTAAAAACGTGATACTTGTCATCAGATGTCTGGAGCTGTATTTTTACACTAACGACACCTGCTGAATTAGAATATGCATGAGAATCTGTCCTGTGCTTGATGTGTGAGGAACAAATTAAATTTTAGACTTGTGAATGAAGGTGCATTTTA
This sequence comes from Hypoplectrus providencianus, assembly GCA_028566105.1. Lineage (NCBI taxonomy): Eukaryota > Metazoa > Chordata > Actinopteri > Perciformes > Serranidae > Hypoplectrus > Hypoplectrus providencianus. Next base: position 11,229,528 of record JAOWBC010000318.1, read on the forward strand.
TATCAAAATGTTATTATAATTAAAACTCCGCACATTGCATAGCAACATCTGTCACTGCAACATCAAGCAGTTTTTTTTTTAAATTATCTTTCACATAATAGCATGCAAAATCTGCGGTTACAACCATTGAAATGCGGCACTATACTCATTAGGATGTAATCAATTTCCAATATTCTTCCTTTGGAGAGGGGTGACTTGTCTTGACCTTTATGCACATTTGATGTATCCTACTGAGCTACTTATACTGTCCTTCACCCTCTGGTCTGTAGTTAGTAGCTATGGCCATCTAGTGGAAAAAATTGCACAGTGCAATTCCCTCAGTGTCTTATAAATGCTTTTTAGAAGCCTGAAGAATGTCTAGCAGGCTGTCTAATTATAGAGCTATTTAGACTCACTGAATTTCCTAGTGGGGATAAATAATGTTTTTTTGATGAGCTTAGACACTATGCAGTAATATGTTAGCTTAGCCTGACAATAGAAATGTGGCATAAAAGAAGGATCTAAGGGGTTCCATTAGATGTTTCTTTTTTAAATTTTTGTTAAAAAGATTTTTAAGGATATCTTGGTTGGCAGCTTCATTTATGGGAATCTTAGTGTTCATTGTTGGTCATTGAGCTTTAGTTCCTTTCTAGCCCAGTGGTTCTACAGGGTGTGCCACCTTGAACTAGTGAAGTTGATGTAAGGCTTAGCAAAGTGTTTGTTGTACAAGCAGTAGTATAATCTTTGTCCAGCTCAAAGTTGTGGGACCAGGTTCATCTGTTCCTTTTTGGCTGAATCAATTTTGCGACCCTTTTATCTCACCATCAAATTTAATTTGCGTTGTCATGGTTGTGGCTGATACTAATCTTTATATATCAGCATGGCAAGTCATATCCAAAATGTATTCATTTTGGGGTAAAATTTAGTTGACTCCTAAACAAACAATATGTTTTCCCAACCTAAAAAAACATTCATGTGGAGCCCTGATAGATCGGGTTTTACACCTCATTAATACCAATTGATTAACCCAATTATCATCAAGATAATCCAGAGATACACACATCATTACATAAGTTACGCAACATGATTGATCTTAGCAATATAAGAATATTAAAACATTTTAAATTTGTTCCAATCATTTAAATTTTCTTTTCAAAAAGTGAACTATTTGCCTGTTGTAGGATGCACAAGCAGACAGTAGGTGGCACTAGAGCACTGCTCTTTCCCTCTGTGTGTGTGTTGAGTGGAGATAAATGAGGAAGCACGAGTAGGAGAGACAGAGAGAGTGAAGCCGAAACCTCAGTAATGTTTTATGACGCACAATCAGCTGAGTGCCTCCATTTAAACCAACATTAATTAAATTTATGGCGAATTGAGTTTACACTCTGGAATTGAGTTTTCTTTACTGAAATCACTTTGAGTTGATTTACTCCATCTTTTCCACTTGGTTGCCCATAATTAGATCCAAATGACTCAGTCCTCATTACAGATGTCTCCCTGGAATTTAAACACTTGTGTTGACTGGCTCTGCATCTGCGCTTTGCTTGTGTATGTGTGGGTGTGTGTGGGTGTGTGTGTGCCTGGAGGAATTTAATTATGGTACAGTACATACATGCATGTACATTCTGTGTGTGGTTTGTCTTCGTCTCCGTGCTGGTTGCTGAGCATGCTTTTGCAGTGTGTCACTAATGTTCTCAGTCATGTATAGGACTTTGCTCCCTGGCCAACAATCCGTATGACTGAGCTCCTCTCCGGCACTAAGTGGGAGGTGGGGGTCATCCTAATCCCTTAAACCCCGTTTTCTACCTCCTCACATCCCAGCCTTCCCCTCCTTCAAATCACTCCCTGATTTTCCCTTCGCTCCTGAGGATCTTATCTAGAGCTCTTTGGTGTATTTAAGCACGAGTACAGTATTGAGCCTATGCATTCTCCCACGAGCATCATCTTATAAAAAACACATTGAAATTTAAGTCTGGGCATGGTACAAAATGTACATAGACACATTAATCTTTCCATCATAATTTCCAAACATGTTGAACTGCAAGCTCTTCCTAAATTCTGTGAATTTCCATTCCCTGTGTATCCATGCTGCTCAGAACAATGACATGATCCTCAAATGGCTTTATACTAAATCCCCAGAAATCCGTAACAACCACCGGCATGAAAGTAAAGCAGGGTGACCCTTTCCAACAAGCCATTATTCTCTTTCTTCTAAACAAAAGGGACTCAGCTTTCCAGCTAACGAGACTGAACTCATGGTCTTGTGGTTGGAACTGAACAAAAACATTTACAGGGACCGTATGCTGCAGGGTCTGTTCATAGTCACAACCGTGTATTTGTGCAAGTGTGTGACCGTGAGCGTGTGTGCATATGTGTGTGTGTTTCTGAGTGCTTATTGAGGTTTTGACCTGTGCACAACATTTCCTCTCCAGCAGTCCCTCAGTCCAATAGATGATGAGATTACAGCAGTGGTTTGAGGGTCTACCTGGGGCCCACACTATGAAGCCTCGGGACTGTGTGTGCTTGTGTTTTAGGGGGAAACTTGTGTAATCTAAATCACAACAAAACACTTGAAAAAGTCAATAAACTCCTGTTACAAGCCACCCACCCACTTACCCATGCTTACCACACACACTACCAACAATAACAGCTTACTGAAAAACAAAACTACAAACAGCACTATTTAGGTAAAGTGCATCAGGAAGAGTACAATCCACACATGTACACAAATATCTTCTTTATCTTTACCAAGTGATGGCTCACTTCCTTTATCTGTTTATAACTCATTTTTGTGGGCATCAAATCCTTTTTAAAGAATCAAAACCGTGTCCAGAAGCTGCATTCATGAAGCTTCCTTTCACATCTGTTGTTGGTTGAATTAATTGTTTCGGAAAAAATGAACAAAAAAAAAAAATGAACATATTCTGACCGAAGGAACTGAAGGAAGGGTTCCAGAGTGCAGCCACATGCGACCAAAGATCTGTCAAGTTCCACCAAACATTTTCATTGTTCGTGCTGCTGCGCCTGATATTTAAGAGTGCTGTGTGTGTATATGTTTAAAACTGTGCAGACATCACAACCTTAATAGATTTCATTAATTCCAAACAAAGACAACTCAAAGCTTGTGTGTGGCGTTGCATTTGATTCGTTGTTTTCGTTATCTGCTCTTGCTGACAATGCAGACAGGGGCATAACGTGAGAGCCACCTTCTGACCTCCACCCTCAATCCTGTTCATAATCATTTACAGTGTTATAAAAATGTGTAGGGGAACAAGGACAGAAACGGTTTCAAAAAGGACAAAAAAAAAACTCCAGCACTCTCATTTTATATATATTTACTTATTTGCCACTTTTATCCATTTGACTCTGATGTAGACAGAGCAGAGTCAAAATACCCTGCTGGAGCTACTGGCTGCAAATCAAACTCTGTGCTCCAGTATTGATCATTACCAGGCTAAGCATTACTAAGAATAAGATAATTTTTCTGCATATTTACTGCCAATCCCTTTGCATGTGTTTGACACGTTATTTGGCTGCACGTCTGAGCATATGTTCAAAATTTTCTCGACAGGCCAAGCAAAAGCCTTTAAAATGCTTATTTTACCTAATGTTGATGACTGGGTCAAGTCAGGAAAAAGTGAAGGAATTCAATATGTAGAAATGTGTTAGAGACACAGGCACTGAAATGAACCCTCGGCTGAAGGTGCTGAAGGAACTGCTGTGTTAACACCAACATGTGTTCCATGCAGGGAAATGTGGTGCATGCAAACACTCAATCTTTCTTCTTCCATCACTCCTCAAAAATTCATACTGTAAATGTGACAATATCACTTGTGAGGAGCACTCCACCCTGCTGTGCACTTTGGGATCTGTGGTGCATACTTCTTACCTTGTTCCTATATATTAGCCAAATGGCCAATTTGGCCTGACCAAACAGAAAAATGTAATATTACACTGCAAGTGTTTAAACAGACAGTCGAAGAGAAATGGAAGTGATGGCTTATTAAAGCCATCAAACAGAATTACCCGCGAGGGCTAACCCCAGTGTATGTGTACTTTGTGTGATGTATGTCTGTGTCAGTGTGTGTTATTCCACTAATTCAATATCCATCATTTCCTACAGGTCTCTCCTCCAGTTCTGGTGTGTTTTGCCAAGACTTGATTGACAGCTGTGCCAAGGCAGTTCTCTCTGATGTGTGTTTTGTGTTTGGCCCTCGCTCAATAGGGCTGTTGTCAGTGATTTATGCCTCTCAGGTGGACATACATTTAAGCATCTTGGGGAAAAAATGTCAGATGATACAGAGATCAGCAGTGCTATTTCTGTGTGTGTGTGTGTGTGTGTGTGTGTTATGCTTCAATGATGTCTCTTAGGTGAGTGTGTATTTAAGATGTCCAGGGGAAAGGCCTGCTTTCCTGCTACTGTACCGTACATCCATCACAGCTGCTGATAACGTGCTGTTTGCTTAATTGCGCCTGATGATCCATCATGCTGCAGAGTGCTGACCGACCATCACACCGGCTCTGTGTGTTTGGCTGCCGCTGTGTGTGTCCTGTTGCTACACATCTGCCCCTCTGAGGCTGTTCCCAGTACGTTTTACTATGTAGCGCAGGAGAAGGCCCTGTTTCCATGTCCACTCTGAGGTTTGACTGTGGGACGACTGTGTAGCAACTTCTGTAAAGTTGATTACATAAAGAAGGGATTTTCAGATTATGCTTCCCTGTATTGTGAGTGTATTCTCAGCAAATTAACTTGTTCTGTGTGTGGGTATATATAAGCAAAGTGTGTGTTTTGATGTACTAATGTAACTGACGTAGCATTTGGAACATGAAATGCTTTGGAACAAGATGTTTAGAGGGACATAGGCATGTGTCATCAGCCAGGGACAGGGTGGGGAGGAGATTTACGGGGTGTTGAGACTGACACCATCTTTACTCATGTTGCTAATGCTCATGTAGGCTCTGAGATAAAGAATAATCATAAACACTTATAGCCAAGATGCTCCCAACACATACACATGGCCAACACATACATAAAAACTGTACTTGTGTGCATGCAAATCAGATTTCACATCGGACCACACACAGAGAAACACATGATTCCCAACCGCTTCAGGGAGACAGTCTTGCCATTCTTCTGTCTACATAACACCAACACTTAGTAAATGAACAAACAGGGAGAGGGAGGCTGAAGTATAATTCGTATTTTACAAATGTATTAGCTGCAGATGGACAATTAATTATTAGGAATCTGACCAGAACAGTAAGGACATCAGTGTGTCCTGTGCTGCAGGCTTTGGACTATCCAGAGCCCAGGTGCTTTAGCTGTGCTCCGCAGCATGTGTTGACCATGACGGGCTGTGCTCTGGCTCGCCTCAGGCCTGGAGGTCTTGGTTAGCTCCAGATGTGGTCTTTGGACCCCGGATGATTAGGTACGTAATAGTGGGCCAATTGTACTTTGCGAGGGCCAGAAGCGCGGGCTGGGGCAGGGTCATATGATTTAGATAGAACATGGTGTCATTGCTTTTTGATGATGCAATGGGCAGTTCTGCCATGCAAGTGAATTGGTCCAATGGGTGTTCCAGCCATGCTTTATGTGTCAGTTAAGTGCACCGAGGTGTGTTTTATGGATTGTTTGTAAGCTACCTAATGGTAACCAAGGAACTAGTTAACTTCATTTTTAGCTTTCCTGCGTATGCACCCTACATGGAAAGAAACTTCACAGGCAGATCACATGTGCCACAAAAGGCTCTTAAATCTCTTAAAGGTGTTCTTTGTCATCAATCCTGTGCTTTGATGAAGCTGACATTTTAAAATTACATGATATTTAAAGTAATTTTAAAGACAGCTGGCATAAGCACTAGGACTTAAGAAAATTGAGGGGATTAAGAGAGCTTTAATGAAGAGTTTGAAAAGTAGGCCAAACTGAATCAAAGATTATTTCAGCTTAGTATGAAACCTTAGTATTTGGCAGAGTGCTTTTCTACTGCAACATCACAAATTAACCAAATCCCTAAATGACCAAGGACATTTTTATTTTCATCTGCTGTGCTGAGTTCCATTAATCGCTGATTTATGTATGCAATAACAAAGCCACAAGTGTGCTCATGCACCACACCAACACACAGGGCTATACTGCGCTCATGCACACATATAGACGTTGAGTAGTGCCAACTCAAACAGGGATACATCAAGAGCTGGACTGTGTGATATGCAACCAGTGTGAGGGGTAGCGGGAGGGTCCAAAGGGTTCCAGTATGTTCTCAAAGTCTGATATTGAAAAACAGAACGAGGACAAAACTTTCGCTTAGTCGGACATTCCTCCATTCATGTCTCTCATCAAGGTCTAATTGGCATTTAGCTGCTTCTGTGGGATGTGTGTGTGTGTGTGTGAGAGAGAGAGAGAGAGAGAGAGAGAGAGAGAGAGATCTCATCTGTTTTTGGAGGACCGTTTTGAGTTTTAGATCTTAAGAGTAAGAATATTTTTGATCGTGATTTCCGTCACTCAAAATCTCCAGTTTTTTTTTTTATGAGGGACCTCTTCACCTTGATTATCATTAATAAATATAACAAATATGCTCACCTGAAATTTCAATGTCCATGCCTCAGACTTGCAGTAGGTAAATACCAACGTGTGTGCCTGTGTGTGTCTTGGTTTAGTAGATGCACTGTAATTAGTCATTACCTAACTCTGACTCACAACCTGTTTTGGGGCATTTGGATGCTCCGAACCCCCTTTATTTTGAGTGACGTAGCATTTAGAGGAAATTAAAGGGAAAATAATGAACCAGACTAAACTAAGCTGTACCTGTGTGTTTGCGTGCTTGTGTCAGACTAAACAAGATACAGGGACAGTAGATGTGGTTTATTTTCAGATTTACAAGTAGCCATTCTGTAAGCAAACATGAGGAAATATGTGATTAGAATAAGGAACACATGTGGCTCAACTACTGCGGCCAGTGGTGAGCATCTGCATGACACTGACACCAATTAACTGTGATGGACGCAAGGAAAATGTGCATGTTCATATGCGTGTGTTTATATATACAAGTAAGTGTGTGTGTGTGCATGTTCGTGTGTGGCAGGGCTGACTTAAGTCGAGACGTCAGTATGTGTTTGCACAGGCTGTAATGATTCTGCCAGGCAGCTCTCCCATGGGGGCAGTACAGTGGCATGAACACACACACACACACACACATAACTGCCCCCACCACAGTCAACACTCCCTTCCGCTAAGGACATTATTCCCCCTTATTCACTCAGGCCAGGAGCACTGCCATGGCAACCAGCAGTGTTTTGGAGAGTGCTTGTTTAGGGAATGTGTGTCGAGGGACAGATGAGCGAACACATGGGACCCTCTCTGCTTCTGCCGGCACCTGAGAGGAAAGGAAGTCAAACGAAGGGGGGGAAAGGGGGGAAACCAAAGGGCTTTGGGTCCACAGGCAGACAACCAGCACTTTTTCACAACACCTGACCTTTTATATCCCCCCAAAATGCCGGTGATGTATGACATACCAGCCTGTTTAGCCCTACATCATCCACAAACACATCTGTGTAATGCAGCAGCTGCACTGGCTTCTTTTGCTTAAACATTCCTAAGCTTTGTAGCCTACAGCTGAGTTGTGTTATTGTCATAAAAATCTTGAGTTTTTGTGAATAATCACTAAATCATCTCTGTGCCCTCTGATGGCTTAGAGGAAAACAAAACAGTGTAAAACTCAAAACATTTCCTGCTTGGAGTGGAGCAAGATCACAGGTCGACACTGGACCGATGTGCTGTTGCATGCGATGGCTTCAGTGGAAAAGAAGGATTTGTAAGATGTCTGTATGAGCTGGTGTGTCAGTGGATGACTGGTCCCTGCAGTCAGAGCGGTAGCTGTTAAAGAGCTGAAAGCCTTTTGGAGCCACCGGCTTAAGGCCGGACCAAGATAAACTTAGCTCACGTCTTCTCTCTAATAAACCCAAATCCTCTTGAAACCTCATCACAACAAACCCAGTAACAGAATGATCATGATTAGAGCCGCACAATGTTCAACTACCTGTCTCTGTAAATAAATTCTTACTCGAAATGACAAAAACATACATGTGCATTACAATAAATAACCAGGATCCCCACAGAACAGAAGTCTACTACGAAAACTGTCCACAAAGTATATTTTATAACAAAATAATATCTAATTTATTTATTAAAAAAAAAGAAGAAGTGAAGTAATCTAAACTGTATATGAATACAGCTGAAAGGTGTTTGTGAGCTTTGAAAATGCTATTGAATTTGACTTTAGAAGTGTTGTAGGAAACCAGATTATCATGAAAAGTAACTAAAGATGCTCAGTAAAATGTAATTTAATGTGATGAATAAGTGAAATAATTACAATAATAATATAGATTGTGTATGTTCTTTACCAAAGCTGTAAGTTGCTAACAACAACATGCAAAATTCTCCCTTTAATGCTTCAATATAAAATCAAATAAATTCATACAATTTAAGAGTCACTTTAAATGACTAAAACCAGAAGAGGGCAGTCATGTGCAGGATAAATAAATATTGGCTCCCACCCATGTGTCTCTTTAGATAAAGTTTATATATGTAGTGAATTATTTAGTCTTATGTGTCCACATGTACTTGTGCATGAATGTGTGCTGTGGGAGGGTTCAGCGCTGTGGGTTTTCCCCACCCAGCGAGGAATCTGAAGAGCGTGTATGGCCCGATGAGTGAACTGGTCCAGAGGTGCGGGTGTAAATCCTTCTGTCAGATACTTAGCAGATGCACAGTGGCTCTCTCACTCTTAAACAACCACATTCATCTATTTATGCTCATCCTTGTTGGACAGAATCCATCGCGGTGTTTGTTATGAGACACACGTGTGGCTACTTCTTGATCTCATTAGATTTGCAGTAGTTGGACATCCCGGTTAGCATGAGAGCCGAGCTGACTATACCTCGACTTCAAAGGGAGCGGCTGCTTCGTGTGGTTGGAGTGATAAAACTGCCCTTCAATGTAAGAATGTTAATGATCAGGGCTGTGCTTTTGATGGAGGAATATATATAGAGAGCCAAGTGAGAGCGTGTGAAAGAACCTAAGTGGGTGTATGGGTGTCTATGGTATTTCACAATAAAGGCCCCATAAAATGGTACTTGAACATAATACTTAACGTAGTAATACATGACAGAATCATGGAGATAAATGGCATTGTAAGGGCTTAATGAAGTATCGGTGGAGACAGTCCAGTGTGTCTGCTCTGGGTGCCGGACAGGCTTGGAGGTTACTGCAGGTTTAGAGTGTGTAACCACAGACGCTGATGAATAGGGACCGTGTGAAAGTGAGGCATGCTAAGCTGTGTGAGGGGTAATTCACAGAGCCACTCAGGGGAAATTATGAATCGGATTGTTTTCGACACTACAACTACAATTTGGGCTCAGAGAGGGAGACGTAGAGAGAGGGGCATGGAAAGAATCACAGTGGATTTATGATGTCTGAGCCCTCCTGTGAGAGGGCCTTTCCTCTGACAGGCAAGGAAATACTTCTCCAATCTGTCTCCCTGCTGACACCAATGCGTAACAGATACAAACATGCCCCCCTTAACCCACCCGTGCCCCCGCACTTTCCCTGTGTTGCTCTTCATCTGCCATGCCCTTAAATCTGCTGGTAATGATGCAGCTCATTGAAAGTGGTGAGAGCAGGGGAAAGAGAGACTGGGAGGAAAAGAATGAAGAGAGAAAAAGAGGGATACGTCCAGTCCCTTGAGCCTCAGGGATTCCCGAGCTGTGGAAAATGTGCGCTCGTCGTCTCTTCATCCTCCTCCAGAGAGCACAGTTTCCAGGAAGTGTAGGGGTTAAGCACACACAGTTTGGCACTGACCTCTCACCTCTGATTAGCCTAGCGTAGCCGCTAAGTGGTTCTCTGCGACTCCTCCACTCAGCCTGCCAGCTTCTCGGGCCATTTTCACACAGTAGCAGCAGGCACGATGTATTTCATGTGTCACGTGGCCCAGGCTATTGTGGTGAATGAATAACCAGGCCGGCATGTTTCAGTTCAGTGTAGCTCAGTGCAAATATGCATGTCCATTCTACCGCTGATGTACACGCAGCCCAGTGTAGACATGAGACATGCTAACCAACACCAGGCTCTGTTGCTGTACGTGGAGGCCCGCAGGCAGGAACGTTTGTGGCTTTGCATTGTGTGATTTTAAAGCTCTGCTGCTGTGAGCATAACCACCGACTTTGGTTCTCTCCTCTTCTCCCACAGCTGACCCATTTATGACCTGTTTTTTCTTGTCATGCCTGATATTAGAAAAGTTTAATCATTGCTGGGAGACATACAAAGAGGATTAACATTCCTGGGTCTCCTACACTCAGACGTTGCCCTTCTCCCTCCCGTTTCTCCTCTGTTTGGTCTCTCACCCCCCTCTCACTTCTCTACACTCTTTGCCCACTTTCATTCCCTCGCTTGTTACTTCACTCTAATGCTCCTTTCATAAATCGACTAATAGTCCTGTCAGAAATCAAATACGTGATTGACTGCTGTTCTTTCACTCACATTTATTCGACTGTAAAGGCCTGTAAAAGTACTACAGGACTGTTGTAAGACCCAGAAGACTTGGGTCACAAATTTTGACGATTTTAGATCAGAAAAGACTTTAACACCAGGGACTCATAACTTCACCCGGATTTGAGCCTTTTGACTTGATAATTCTTCTCCAAGCCATGTTATATGATATGAAAGTGAAATGTTCACACTGCTTTTTTTATGTGATCAGGCTCAGTTGGACATTTTATGAAATAAAGAATATTTTTTTATTTATGGTACTATTACTCTTAAGACTTAAGGCAATAATTCAATATGATGATGATTGATCATCTTTCACTGAAATCATACGTTGATAAAATCGCTATGCTGAGTAAATTTATAATGATAAGCAAATGCTAACTCAAATTTCTCTGAAGGTGGTATTAATGTATTTTGTGTATATACATTAAATTATCTCTGCAGTTTCCCTTGAATTTATTCTGTTCATTTTGCACTAAAGTTCTAAATTTAATAAGATAATGTATTTGTCATTTATTCAGCTGACAAAAGAGCATCTATGAATAGACCTGTGTGTGTGGGTTTATTGCTTATGAATAAATAATCTATTAGAAAATACTTGAGACCTACTTGTAACTTGTTAAACAATGATTCGGCCCAACCTCTGCTCAGCCTATCACTAGAAAGTTTGTGATGACAGCATCTGATACTTAAACTTCCTGTTGTCTTCCTCTTCCCCTTCCTTTGTTTGTTTGCATCTGTGCAGGATATGACCAAATTGTTTGTGCTTGTGTTGGTCAGTTAATCTGTATTTCCAGCATTTTACCATGGAGGTTTCTTCCCCTTTCAGCCCTGAAGCTGAGGACTCTGTGTGGTGTGTGGGCTCGCTGGTGCCATGTCCTCTGTAATACATACAGGATGTGTCTGCTGTCTGTGTATACTGTATCAACAGAGTATCTGTACGCTGTCACCTACTGTACACACTGCTCTCTGTATGCTCAGTAATAGCAGGACTGTATTTCACTAAGTAATGAGTTTGAAGAGAGATTAGCGTGGTCAGAGTGTACAGCTCCGTGTCTCCAATCAGCTCTATGTCTCTTCTGTCTATAACTGATCGTGTGTACATGTCTCTGCACCTCTTACCACACACACAACCTCACATTGCAGATGTTTTTGTTCTGACAGATCAGCTCCAAACAGCTCTTATCAGGTGTAATTGAGTAGGAGAATAACCGCCATGGCTCCCACTTTTTGGGTGTAGCACCTACTCCCTTTCGAACACACTCTCCAACTATTCGGCAATGGAATGAGTGGATAAAAACACATCAAGACAAGGGAGTATTGAATGTTTCACATGTTTTTCACAGTCTAGCAGCACCGATTGCACATTTGACCCTTGAATGTAAAGCTGTCGAATCTTATTTTACAGCATAACCCTGTAAGAGCTTAAAGCTTTTGATTGTGAAGTGAGATTGTAGCACTGATTTTGATAACGGAAATCCACAGTTTAAAAAACACCAAATTGTTAGTGTATATAAGCATTCCACATGTATGTTTTCCACGTGAGGCCGTGTGTGGGCTAAAACCAGATCGCTCTCTGCCGCAGCCAGAAGAGCAGGGTTGTATTTCCAGAGTTTGTTTGATGTATGATGCTATCTACTGGATGTATAGCACCACCTCAGTGCTGTCTCCAGATTGATGAGCAGTCTGCCTGAGGCTATACAGTAGAGACTCGGCTGGCCTTTGAAGTTCTTTGTTGTTGGAGTTAGCCATCATCGGTCACAGTCTTGTTTCAGCTGTTCCACAAAAAGCTTCAAGAGTTTAAGTATTTTCTGGTTTATATTTGTAACTAATTTGAGTCCTCAAATAAGTATTTTATAAGCAATGCTATTAAAAACTAAGTGCTATACAGGTCGCCAAATTCCAAAGTAGAACAAATATTAAGCCTTTTTACTGTGTTGGACCTCTCGGAGTCATCGGAACAACTCTGGCATCTTATTCTGTGTGTCTGTGTTTCTGCTTGAAGCATATAACAGCATTCCTCCAGGAGAGATTACATTATTGGGGTTTTAATTGCTGTTGGTAGCTGGTGGAGTGCACGGCTTTAGGCGCCAATCCAAAATGTCCCATTTAATAAGAATGACATGGCCTCGCCATGTGGTTTACATCATTTCCATGATCATCAAACTGTTTTAGTGACCACCAGGGCCAGATGGATACAGCTAATGTCTTTCTGCAGGCAACCACTCCCGTCAATGGGACCAGTAGGATTCCCAGATTGGCATTGCATTCATAGATATTTCTCATGACCTGATGCAGCTAAATGGATGAAAAGTATTCCAGAACAAATGCAACAATATTGCCTTCAAAGCCCCTAGAGAAGTTGAATTTCATGTAGCTTTCTATAAGGTTAACATTTTGTTCTGTTTACCTATCAATAGCCATGTTTCTATTCAGGTTGAATACAATTTTGAGATGGAATTTTAAACTGTAAATAAGGGACATTTCCAGCAACTGGTGTAGAGCACATAAACAAAGCTGCACTCACATACTTTTGTCAGAAGATGGCACTGTAATGTATTGCTATAGGCTATTCTGTCAGTAAACAGTTGAGGAAGTAAAGAATGTGGGAGAGAAAAAACAACAGCAAAAAATAAGTTATTGATTAGACAGCTTTGGCCATCCACTAGAGAAAATGGAGTGAAGCCTGCAGGAATCTGATTCAGTTGGGCAACTTACAATTGTTCTTTCATGTAGGCGCGTCTTGATTCTTGGCAGTGTGGGGAAAAAATGTTTCCATCTTCCGCAGTAGCAGCAACAATTTTTCAGAAAGACAAAACCCACCTCAAGTAATAATAATAACCTTTATGCACATTTTCTAAACTGACTGGGGCTTAAATCAAGCTTTTCCCACATAAATCTGAAGATTGCACATATACATTTCTTGATGGAAATGCAACTAATGGCTGGTTAACTGAAAAATGATCAAATATTAGGTGTATTATAAGGTGCAAAGTCATCATGAACTATGAGTTTGTCCTGTCACTAGGGTGAACACCGCCGCTCATTGTGTTGGTGTTGCTGTTATAAATGTGCAATTTAACTTGCATTTGGTGAGAGGTGGACACTTACTTTGGCCCCTTCTTTAAAAGTCAAAACTCAACTAATCTGGGTTCTCTAAGGTCAGGTCTCAGCATGCCCATTAAGAAGCTGCAGGAGAAAACAGCACTTCAGGGTTTTTGTAATCATACTGTGTCTGGTGCAGCTTTTATTTATGCAGCCACCCTCATTGTAAGCACATTGGCCAAGCAAGTGTTAAATGGGGAAATAGCTGTGTCATTAGCGTTATCTTTTGTGCGCTGTGGTCCACCCGGCCACGATATGACCCCTCTCTCTGCCTCAGCGCTGCAGCAGCTTTCATCAGTCATAGAGCTGTTCTTCTCAGCCTATCATCAGCTGTCATTAGTGCTCTGAGAGGCCCCTGCTCTTACTCACACACACATACACACACTAAGGTGACACAGCACAGGCTATACTTCAAGGTTAGGCCTAAATGCTTCACCACATGGGAGTCTTTGATAATATTTCATGAGAAGTTTCAAAGAATGAGACATTTCATCCTTATACCTAGTCATTTTTTTTGGATTGTTTATTGTAATCTGATGATTTGTGACACCTGCCTTATGTTTGTCTTATGTTTTTGACCTTGCGGAAGAGAGACAACCTTTACCCAGCACACACCCTAATTGATTGCTATTTGTCATTGACCATGACCGGTCATAACACAAATACACACATATACATGCACAAACTGATACGGTATCTTGTCCAAAGGCATTGCTTGTTGACAGGAAGCCAATAAAGCCATCATTTTCTGCAGGGACGGGATGAATTATTACAACCATTCCGTCGCTGTCTCTTTGAATACACACATTCATCTCCCTTATAGTTACTTTAACAGAGACATGACCCAGTTTTTACCCTTAAGGCCTGCACCAGGCCTTTATCATTACTTTCTTTTACATGAATATCCCTTCCACCCTGTTTGCAGACACTGCAAGCATACTTTGCCTTTTCAAATACTCTTATGTAAGTATTTTAATCCTTGGAAAAAATTTACTCGGGAGCTCTCTTTAAACATTTGGCTTGGCTAATAAAACATGAGCGGTTACATGTGCTGCCCGCTGATTAAATACATGAGACATTTACATGCCACATTATAGAGGGGTTGCTTTGTGGGAGCAGGCTGCTGCTGCTGTTCCCCAAACTGGAGATTTTTCTACATTTAAAATTTTAGAAACCAAGGAGAGCAGAAACATACTATGAAGCGAGGTATATTTCATTAATCTTTCGAGTCACACTGCTTCAAACTGATTCACTTGGCTGTTGCTTGTACTTGGGCACCGTCTCCGGCCGATCTGACTCTCAGAGCCCCTGTTGTTGTTGTGAAAATGTGTTGGTGTTTGTTTTGGCGTGGGGAAACCTGTAAAAGTCTATTCTTAGCCTTTGAAAAATTAAATCAGGCAGCCGCCAAGCTGCTGGCTGTGAACTGAGTGACTGTATCCTGTTGGTGCCTGGTAAGCATAGATAAACACACACATGCATCAGTGACAAACCTGTGTTTCAAGTGTGACCGTGAGGTTAATTACAGGTAAGTGCATGTATGTGTTTGTGCTGTACATGTATGTGTGCAAACTCCTGTCTATATCTGTCTCTGTGTGGATGAGCCAGGGCAGCACAGTTTGAGCGTTGTTTGATGAGTTTGGCATAGGAAGCTGTTGATTTGTTGACTCGTCCCTCTGCATCAACAGAGCTGCCAGCAGTAGGTCCACAGAAATGGCAGCTCGAGAGTCTGGACTGGCTCCTAACTGATCATTTTCTCCTTTAAACTTTGATCTGATAATACATGCACACACTGCCCCCCGATAAGGACAGCAAACAGACAGTTAACACATATACAATTAATCATCCATTTGTGGTTTAAAACAGCATGCATTTTTCCATGCGAGAACCCAGGTGAAGAACCACTGATTTATAGGCTGATGTAGTATTTGAATATCAAGGATATACTTTCAACTTTAAAGCTACAGTAATTCCCTACTAAAAACTTAAAATTGCTTTGTTTTGAGCACCGAAAAAGAGTGTTTTACCACTGCAAAGGCTCCTGCACTTCAGATTTATTAAAAGGCTTGGGTCGCATTATCCTTTAATTTACAGGTATCTAGACACTTTGACCCTCTGTTGTTTTTCCTTTAGAGAGAAAAATAATTATGATTGCACCATTTAGTACGCTCTGTATTCTCTGATTCTGTATTTTCAAGTGTTAAAACTATTTTCCAAACCAATGTCAAGGTTTGTGAGACAAAGACTTTTCTCACTGAACTGTGAAGTTCAATTTACAAAGGAAAAAAAACACTTTGAGCAGAAACACATGAGAAAAGCTTCCCATAGCAAAGAAATTTAGAAAAATCAGGTCACAGCATGTGAATATTTGGACGCTGAGTGTTAGTGTGGATCCAAACCTTACACCAAGCCTTCCAGGCAGAAGGGTTTGGTCCCCTGGGTCGTGCCAATGACACATCCAGCAGGGAAAGCTCATCAAAGGCCTGGGGTGGTGAGTAAACAGGGACTTACTGGACAGTGCCCGCTGGTCAGACTGATGAATGAAATGTGGATGGACGGTTGCTGGTTTATGAATCCCTTTGAGGAGGGGGGTTTGCTTCCAGGAAAGGGTTTTAAGTGACAATACAGGAGAAGACGGGATGAGGTGTCGGGGCAGTAGTGTGGATTCAGTCCTCTTTTATTAGCGGCACACATTCATAGCCCAGGAATCTCCCTTTTGTTTCTGCCAGCCAATACGCATCAAAGCAAGTGTGCTACTTGAAAAACGGTGCCGTTCAGCTGTAGCTACAGATATCCACTCTGTAACTGCTGAGCTAACTGCTCCCGGCTCGCATAGTAAGGTACTGCTATGTGTGTGTGTGTGTGTGTGTGTGTGTGTGTGTG
>JAOWBC010000318.1:11267711-11277784 GCA_028566105.1 Hypoplectrus providencianus
TGTGTGTGTGTGTGTGTGTGTGTGTGTGTTCGTGTGTGTGTTTTAAAGCCAAAAGCTTGTCCTCACGATGGCCTCATCGGCACATCTGAGAATCTCTGGTTCTTAACAAAATGTCAGTGACTGAGCCTTCAGGCTAGAAGTGATATGGGTTCACTCTCAGTTTCAAACACACACATTCTTACTCACACACACACACACACACACACTCAAATGCAACTGGTCAACTTCACTAATATTCAACTGTAGATTTCTTGTGTTAAATTGTATTCAAGATTTGTATTCTTTCCTTTTTGTCTCCTGTGTATAAAAATGCTAAACAGCAAAAGCCCCTGAACATATTTGCACTGATCTCCCACCGCTCTCTGTAATCCATCCACCTCCGATCATTATTTGATTAGATAGGATCAACAAACAGTTGCCTGTTTGTGGAGGTGAAAGATGAAGTCGAAGCCGCCTCCTTCTCAGGGAGCATGTAAAAGAATGAGTTATGGCTCTGCAAAGCCAAAGTGTCACATAGTTGATACTCGTCCTATAAAAACAGAACAGTGATTTTTCCCTGATGGAATAAGTTGGCTCTGCATAATTCACCAGAGAATCCTGAAACTATCTTCTTTATCGGGGTACACAGTTAGATATTTGAATGCTGCAAACTTTATTCATAAAAAGCAAAGATATGTCAAACACTTTGTTGTAGTTGACAGCAATAAAATGAGGTTTGGGCATTTCTGGCACAGAACATCAAAGAAAATCTGAAGTTAAGAAAAGCACATTTACCATCAAATGAGATATTTAACACACAGGAGCGATTGAACCAAAGCTGATAAGGAACGGTGATAAACAGTTAAAGGCAAGAAGTGGAAGAATGAGGAGAATAAAGCGTTTTTCTCTGAGTCCTTGTTGAAAGCAGAGAGGCAGACACTTTTTGTGCTGCAGGAAGCAGCTTTTCTCCTATTCTCCACTCTGTCTGCCTCTCTTTACTCTCGCGCTTCCCTCTCCTTTCACTCCTCTCCATTCGGCTCGCTCAGGGACAATCACACTTTAGCCATTCCCATTCTCAGCCTGCCTCTCTTGTCCTGTCATGTCGACTAATTAGCGGGAGCTCGGTAATTGGCCTTCTAGCTAATTGGCCCGCTGGCTGCCAGACCCAACAAAAGCCTAGCAGGCTGGGACACAGTGGGGACTGTCCCCCTCCGCTGTCTAAAGACTCTCATCAACTCCCTCTCTCCCCCTCTCAGAACTGACTGCTTTTGTGAAGAGGCTGCTTAAGTAGTCGCGGTGCATACACACACACATGCACACACCTTTTTCCTCTCCATTTAGTTCCCACTCTCTCTCACAGCTCACTACTGGCCCATCTGTCTGTTCTCATACTCGTTTCCTGTGAAAAATTATATAATATTTTCCATTTTTTGTAAATAAATCCTGCAGTTATTTTCCTGACTATTTCATCCACCTTGGGTCTTTTTGCTTTTTATCGACACTAGGGAGTTGCATGCATTAAAGCTTTAAAATGAGACATTCTCCGTTCACTCAGTTGTGTGATTGATTAGCTGACAAAGGAGTGCCTGTGTGTGCATGTGACTGTGCGTCACCTTTTCTGTTAAGGTGCGTTTAACATCACAGTCCATTAATCTTAACTCGGTGAACGATCTGGCCGTCGGAGTCTCTCAGTCTCCTGTCTGTCTCTGTGTCTCTGTCCCCCCCTGAGGCATATGCAAAAGGCAGGGAGCCGTCATGAACTGCCCACTTAACTCAGGAACTTTCCCCCGTAGCCTCTTCCTGCTCCTGTCTCTCTCACTGACTCTGGATAATCTCTCACTTTAACTTTTTTCTGTCACCAGTGCAACACGGGGAGTTCTCGAGCCTCACAGCCGATTTCAGCCTCTCGCTGTTTCTGACTCTTCAGGCTGTTAGAGACTCATCTGTCTTACTAATGTTATTAATGGGGGAGTCCTGAAGTTTGAACTGGAGTGACAAAGTACTTTTTTTATGGTGTTTTATGTTTTAAATCTATGTCTGCACAACACAAGTCATAATGTAGCAGTGACTTCATCTTTTTAAAACAGCTGTTTCTCTTGCTTTGTTACCCATGCAGAATTTTAAAAAAAACAACTACTAAGATACTGCGAAATATAATGCATGTGCCATATCTCATAAAAAATGGAGTTGTACAATATAAAGAGTGAACACGTACAGTTTTATGTTGAATAAGTTTATGCTTCATTCATGTAGATACTGAGCTTGTCACAAGGACACTGAAATTAGTTTGTGCAAAATGCCATGCTAAGATTTTAACTGCTGTAAAATCATTATTTCAGCTTCTTTAAAGTCCTTACCTATATGAAACTTTATTAAACTGTTTTAAGGCGTATTTGTAGGAAAATGACTTAGTGCGTATAAATGAGGGTGTAAGGTGGAGTGGGTGTATGCGCACACAGCTGCCCTACCTGGTGGCTGGGTGGCGTGGTTCCCAGTGAACTGCATGGGGATGCAGAGGTCGTTATCAATGGGAAACTTATCACAGGTCAGCATCTCTGGCCAGGGGAAGCCATAGGTCTCCATCACCGGAGCACAGCTGTCCCTCACGGCCTCACACAGCGAGCGGCAGGGATAGATGGGCCTGTCCAGACACACCGGTGCAAACAGCGAGCACAGGAACACCTGGGTATCAGCGTGGCAGCGTTTGGCCAGGAGGGGCACCCAGCTGCCCGCCTGCTGCTTGACCTCTGGCATGGTCTCGTGGTCCAGGAGGTTGGGCAGCCTCATCTTCTTGTAGCCCACATTGTGGCACAGGCGCAGATCTGCTGGTATGTCCACACACTGGGGCTGCTTGGTGTAGAAGCGGCCATTGTGGAAGTTGTCCGACTGCCAGCTGTAGTAGTCGTACTCATCTGCGGCCGAGACGGTGAGGAGGAGGAGGAGGAGGGAGAAGAGCGACAGGCCCAGTGCCAAGCTGAAGGAGCCCTGGGTTAATGCCCACCTGGGGCTCTTTTGTCCGTGTGCCATGCCTCTCTGAGCCCAAACCAACAATTCAAGAAGGTTGTATCCAAAGTCTCCAAAGTGACTCAGTGAAGACAAAATGCAGAGAGAAGAGAGGAACGTGGGGCAGGCGTACAAGCTGTAATCCCTTTTTTTGTCCTGAGTATGAACGCCGTGGATTGAAAACAAAGTGTTTAATTCCCTTCTTCCCTGGAGAGTCAGCCCTTTAAGCCTCCCTGAAACACCTCCCTGTGTGTGTGTGTATGTGTGCCTCAGGTAGTGGAGTGGGGAGGCAGCAGTCAAGGAAGGGAGAGCACACAAGTAGGACTGCTTATTTCCTAACTTTCCCTGCTTACAATTTCTCACTCTCCTGCCCTGTCCCTCTCTTAGAAGTGTCTCCAGCCCTCCCCTGCTCTGTCTATCAGTCTGTAGCTGTAATGAGGAGTACCTTAGGTTTTAAGAGGCAGTGGTGGCTGCTCTCTGCTGCTGCCTGCCCCCTAACAGGCTCCCAGACCACTCACCTTCCTACTGGCCTCCCCTTCACTCACTCACAACAGCATGAGCCAATCACAGCCTTGGGGGAGGCTCCCAGTGGACCTCAGGACACTCCTCCTACCCCTTGTCCTCAACAAAAACCCCTCCTCTACAAGTTAACATGGAAGAGAGAGAGAGAAAGAACAAACTATGATTTTTATATTCATCTTTCTAATGTGCACAAGATTCTTAGTAACACACCCACACAAACAGACATTGTCACCCTCTTAGTCATGCTGTTTTTGTCATTCGTCTTTAAACTTTCTTCCAATCTTAAATTACTTACTTGTCAGGGGCTCAACAAGCTCTCTGCACGTTGCTCCACACATAACAAATGATGTCTGCTTGCCATTCATGCCTACTCACTTCATTAGCTCGAAACAGTCTGGCGTAACGGGCTTTTGCTGGCATCAGCAGTGAGAAAATTTCACACACACGCACAAATGTAAATGTGAGAAATCCAGGAGAAGAAAGTGAATGAAGTGGGTGGGAGAGAGCTGCAGTGAGGTTACAGAGTGTGGGCTGTGCAGCTACAGGTGGCTAGGTGGTTTACCCGCGCTATGGGAGTTATGCTAATGTGTATGTTGGCTGTGAATAGAGGCACGCTGCCCCTCTGTCTCTTTCTATCAGTGCCACTGACACAGTGAGGGCCTTGGCCTTGGCAGCATATTCACTCGAAGGGTCACATTCACATTCAAAGGGCCGTAGCTGTGTGAGCAGGATGTGGGCTCGGTGGCTCACACGGAGGGTGTCCTCGCATCTTACATTTGATCTACGTCACGCATTAATGCTTCTGCTCGTGTGAATGGCCTGTAAGTGCAGGTTCATACAAATGACAGGGAAGCTGACATTTTTTCTTGATGGCAGGATTGTTAGGGCACATTCTGGAGCATGCTGCGGCTGAAGCCGACATAAGGATGAAAATACTTTTATTTTTATATAATCTGTTTATCTTCCAGGAATATTCCCATCTCCCAAAGATCTCTTTCACAAGGGCGTCATGGCTGAGACAGCAGCATTATATAAAACATTTCACATTTAAGAAACAGCAGCCATATAAATTTAAATTGCATTACACATGAATAGGCGTTTTCTAAACTAATATATAAATTGGCAATGGGGTTCTGTGCTTTTATAGCATTGACTTAGTTGTGGCTCAGTGGTAATGACTAACAAATTGCATTTTTTTTTAAATGACAGAACTAGATAGTGAAATCAGAGTGTTAAGTTGCAAACAGATGAGGGGATTTTTTCCACAGTGATATAAATGGGTTGGAAAAGCATGTCAGTCATGGTTGTTTCTCCTGAATAATGAATAATAAAAGCAATTTCAGATAGAAAATATCTGCATTTTCTAGACCTAACTTCACCCTGAGTTTTTTTTTTTTTTTTTTTTTGACATGGGATTTTCTGCGTGTCTTACTATCTGTGTGTGGCAGTGCAAATAATGAGATGAGGAGAATGTGTGTGTGTGTGTGTGTGTGTGTGTGTGTGTGTTTTGCAAACAGTTGGAGGTGTACTTGGATGAGGCTCAGGGACAGTATTGTTCTTTGCCTGTAGCGTAGAAGATAAAATTCCAGAAACAGCAGTCAGTCTGTAAAATCTAATTCAATAAGATGAAATCAAATAGATAAAAATGTGGTTCAATATCAGGCGAACAGGCACATCAATAAAACACTCCAGTATTCAAGCACCCATATAGGTTTACATTATTTTCGACCACATTTATTTCCAAAGCCGGGGGATTGTGAATAAGATTATTTCACCATCTAATCATTTCTATGCTTGAGACTGAAGCTGAACGTGTTTCAACCTTATCTTGCCGAACTACAGGGTGTTTTGCAGACACTGTGGAGTGATTTTTCTGGGAATCGAAAAGCTGCCAGCAGAACAAACAAGCTCAATCTTCTCTTGGAGCGGTTCTCATAACCTGCGATGTGGAAATATGAGAAGGCGCTGAGCTGAAGTCACCCCTAAAATGTCGTCATCATAACTAAAAGCATTGCTGAGTGGATATAAAGAGCTGTTTTGGTTTGATAAGTCTATAGCCAAGGCTAATTGACTACATTTCCTCACCTCTCCTCTTCCATCACTCTGCTCCTGCTTTCTTTCTGTTTTGTTGTTCATGGATAGAAACTTCTCTGCTCACCTTTGCACCACAGCTAATCAATACCACTCACAGCTAATAATCTGTGGACCTTACTCTCTCATGCAGGGTGTTGAGATTGCCTTGTGCACACCTCACTATCTCTGTGACTTGTGTTGTATACACGTTAGTTCGGCGGTGACCTATTTTAAGGCTGCTAGCGTTTCCTCTTGATACAGGCACTGTGTACTGCCTTCAAGTCGGTAACAAAAGTGTCTTTCATGGTAATCAATCAACAATGGTTGTCTCCTCTTGTTCTCCTTCCCCTAACTGGCCCCTGTGGCCACCGGCCAATCAATTCCACTCTTCAGTTTCCAGCCCCCTGATTGGACGAGGGCTATAAGATTAGGTCCAGCCTGTATTGTTGGGCCTAAAGGTTTAGCATGGTCTGAAAAGAGTGTCTCAGCAATTGTATGAGTGAGTGTGTGTGTGTGTGTGTGTGTGTTTGGAGATGGTGGTGGTGGGTAGGAGTGGTTTTGTGTGTGTGTGTGTGTGTGTGTGTGTGTGTGTGTGTGTGTGTGTGTGTGTGTGTGTGTGTGTGTCAGGGAGATTCTAAAGAGGAAAGGCTGGAGAGTGTGGGTGAGGTGGCCAGACGCCCAGATATGCCCTCCAAGCAGAGTTTGAATTCCAAACCACACAAGAAGATGGAGAGGATGATGTGACAGACAACACACACATCCGCATGTTGTCCTTCTCTCGCTGAACTCGAACACTCATGCAAAAAGGACAGAAAAATTTCCTCTGTTGAACTAGTATGACCTGTGAATTCTCAGAGGCTCAGTAATCTGTTACTTCTATTTTAACCAAGTGAGAGTAAATAAACAGCGTAGATGTAGACGTACAGCCACCTTTGAAATAAATTCTATGGTCAAATTACTATGCAGAGTTATGTAACTATGACAGAAAGTGAATCAGTTGTGGTGGAGGTTTTTATCCATGCAGGAACAAGTTTTCTGCAAGAGTAAACCCCCACCTCCTCACCACACACCTCCCAGCCTCGCAAAGCAACAATAGGGATTAGCTTGCAGAACTGTCAAAACATGTGTGAAACACACAGACCACTGTCTCCCACAAATACTTTTCTTTCTCTTCCTCTTGATCTTTCTCTCCCTCACACACACACACACACACACACACATACACAGCTTGAGATTGTAGCTGTGACCTGTGGAAGAAGACCACTGAAAAGACACTGATAATGCCATAAGAGGAATTATTGGAAGTTTAAGGGTGCAAAAGCAACAGTTTTATGAAGTGCAGTGGTGCCGTTTTTGAGTTCAGTGAGAATATTCACCCTGTCATGGTGCACAGTTTGAGGAAATGTGCACTACAAAGAAACAGAAGCAGGAAAGTCAATACAGTCGGTTTCATAAATAACTGAATTGAAAAACCCAGTCCAAGAGCGATTAAGGCTTGTTAAATAATCTGTCCCCCTGTTTGCAAACACTGTTAGCAGGGTCAGTCGGTCCACAGCCCACACTGGATAAAGATCCTACACATGCAGACACACAAACAAACATAATAAATCAGCAGAGCTTTAGTTCTCCAAGAATGTCACAGACTTGTACAAAAACTGGCAGCTCCAGTGCCACCAGGAAATATCAGGCTTATACAGTATGACTGATTTCTGCCTCAGTTCAGCCCGTTCACCGAGCCCTAGGCCAGGAACGACTTCGTCAGAGGGGACTATTGCACGTAGTTGCTGAAATGTGATGAAATTATGTTGGAAGACTTTAGCACCACACAGTCACATAGTGTTAAAGCCGTAGATGGCTGTCACAGCGGGCGGTGGTGAGGAGATGTGCTGACAAGTGTTTGCTCTCTCCTGTCTTTGACCCTCTTGTCTACAAACTCGCTATCACCTCAAGTGTTTGTTTGCTCGATACGTTGCTCTTTTCCTTCGCCCGTCTCCAGTGTGTGATGCTTCTCTCAGGGTCAGAAGGTACGTTCACTCACACAATCAATGTGACAATTTCTCCTCCCTCTGCCTGCCCGCCACACACACTCAGACACACACACACACCTCCCTTCTCTGTCAACTTAGGCCCTTACAACTGGCTTCAGCTTCCCCCAATCGGAGTCTTTGTAAAGGCGCTTTGACCAGATCACCGTCATGGAACCCAATGTAAAGAGACAGAGAGGAGAAAGGGATACCCAAACTGGGGCGGAGGGCTTTTTTTTAGTCTGTGTGTATGTGTGTGTGTGTGTGTGTGGCCAAATGTCCTCAGCTTCCAGTAAAAACGTTTGAGTGATGGGAGACCCTTCCTTAATCTTGTGACGCACATGTACATGCACTCATAAACACAAGCAGCAGCACCTCCAACAGACTGTTATTGTAACGGAGCCAGGGATGATGGCTCTCGTCAGCATTTTGGGTAAATCTTGCTACCATGGTGCTAGATTTCACACAATTGGTACATGTGTGTAAGCGCGAGCAGGCTTGCAAATCCAGTTCAATATCTCTACATGGAAAAAAAAATGTGTTTCTTCCAACTGGGGTATGTAAGCGTCAGCTTCGGCCTCGTCAGTCAGCTCATTTCTAGCAGCACATGTTGAATGTTTGATCTCCATTTTTGTCCACGTGTGTGTGGACGGATGCACGTACTTAAGTGCGTAGTCAGCTAGTATGACAGGAAATGAGATGAGAGAGGAGAACAGGAGAGAGGGTGAAAAAGGTTAAAAGAACAATAGCGACGAGAGTACATCCCCTGAAGAAAATTACATTTCACAGATCTCTTGACACAGTCTTGGCACTTTTAGTCCACTTTTCTCGTCAAAAACCGGAAACTCTTATTGACTGATTTCGCTAACTTCATTACAAGCTGGATGAAGCTGATAGTGACCTTTCCCCCGTGAAGTTTTTACTCTTTCATCTGTGTATTTTTAAGAAAATGGGAAGGGATCGGTTTAAGGTAGAGATCTGATTCAGTATTGAGGATTTAACACAGGCTCAGTGAGTGCCTCAGAGGTTTTTTAGAGGGGACTTAACCTAAAGCCAAAGCTCAAAGCAACCACAGGTCAGGCTGAGCCCCAGCTATTCCATCTACATTCACATAATTGGATATGTAGAATAAATAAACGGGGAGCCTTTTGAAACGCTGATTTATTTAAATAAAGGATGTCGACTGTTTTGAAGCTCTCCAGGTTCCTCTTTGACCCTGTGCGTTTGAATCACGACCTGTATGCGAGCTACTGTATCGCTGAGTATTTCAGCACAGCTCTTGTTGTTTCAAGTGTTACTGTTTGTAACGTGAACCCAAATGTGAGTAAGTCGTGTGTTTAGGCCGTCGCTGCTGTGATTTATGAGACTTCATTGTTAAACACTTTCCTGTCACTTGATCTGTTTGCTGGTTGCGCTCGTTTATCGACCGATCAGCTCGTCTGTGAACATATAATCCCAAATATGTCAGCGAGGACAGTGAGAACCCATTTTTCCTCTTGGCACTATCTCTTCATCTTTTTCTTTATGTGTGTCCACATGTCCTCTCGGCTGGTCCCCGTAATGGCCGGGGTCATCAGTTAAGGATCAGACCTCACCTCTGTTGAGAAATACAGAGATAGGAGTTTCAACAAACAAGGAAGGATTTTCTCATATCTCAGTGAAAGATCGCATGATAACATTTTTGGCTAATGGGAGAAAAGGTCTTGGCATTAATGTCAGCCTAGAGCAGTCTTCATTTTAAAACATTTAGAAAGGTCTTCTCTCACTGGATGACTGAGAGCCAAATATGTCATACTTTTATTTTGAATAGATGTGCTGACAGTCCCAAGATTTATAGTCTGGTCTTTGCACCTACAAAGCCTGTAAAACACTTAAAAGATGATCTGATAGAAGACTTTAAATGAGTTTCATGTGTTTGAACAAATTTGACTCAAACCTTTGCATCACTTAACAAAGTATTTATTGCAATGAGTTCCTGTGACAACATCATTTTGGAAGTTGTCTGATATATTGCCCAGTGACATTGTGTAACTGCATATTTCTAATTTCCTCTTTGCCTGTTTTATGAGTGGTTTGTCATTTAAATCATCATCTGCAGAGCAGCCTTCACAAGGTTATTTTCACAAACCTTCCACATTTATCAATGTGACCACTTCTGACACGAAGTTAAAAACAAGAGCATGAGGGCTTTTTTTATGGAGCCATCTCAATAAAGATTCTGGACGTCCTCCAGTGATCAATTTTTATGGACATGGTGACAGCATTCAGGGTTATCCTAGTTCAAGATGATGATGGAAGGAAGCTCAGTTGGACAGAAAACATGAACCAAGTCAGTTTTATCTGAGGCTGACAAAACATGACATTCAGTTTTTAGTTGTATTTTGTGTTGGATCACATCACATCTTGTAGTAAAGTATTGTATCATATCAAATCATATTGTACAGTATGGCATCTTAGCGTGTTGGATTATAT
>JAOWBC010000318.1:11279517-11289803 GCA_028566105.1 Hypoplectrus providencianus
AGGAAGTTCGAAAGAAAAGAATCTAAGTCAGTTTTATCTAAGGCAGAAAAACCTCGGGGGTAGAGTATTTTGGATTGTATCATAGCGTATCATATATTAATGTGTCTTGTTGTATAAAATTGTAAAGCAAGTATTATATCATAATGTAATGTACGTAACGTATTGTTTAATATCATAATATCTTATTTCGTTATAACCTATCGTATCATAATGTATCATATCTTGTCATAATGTAATACATTACATTATTACAGTACATATCTTATCATATCGTATGATTATGTCTGTTATTGTACCATACTCTATCTCTCTGCACTTTATTGTATTGTATCGTAATATATGTATATTTTGTCACGCTTAAAATTGTGGATGTATTAAAATTCAAAAGTAATGGAAATTGGATGCCATCAAAATCATAAATGCATCATTAGCTTGTTATGCAGCTTTATCGTGGGGCTTTGCACACAAAAAAAACAAAAAATCTGGCAAATTACACTATATTATTATGTTGACTTCCTGTCATCCTTCAAATGTTTTATTGTTTACTTTATCGTATGCTTGCATCAATGATTGTATTCCATATTGTGCCCCGTGACTCATACTGCCCGCGAGGATATGATTGCTTTTCTTTCTGCGGGCACACACACACACACACACACACACCCATACAGACGGACACACTAACATTTTCCTTTCCGCTCTCATTTTGATCTACATCATGGGTGACCTGAATAAGTCAGGAACACAAAGAGTAACCACCTAAAACAGAATGAAAACAATTTAGCTTGGCAAGAAACATCTGTGTTTCTGCAAGCATGACAATGTTTCTGCGTGCACGCGCTGCATGTGCATCGATTTAACGTGACCCTTGCACAGTATGATGCTCCGTCCCTGAGCTTACAGTCCTGAAAGACACCACAGTGCATCCATACGGAGCGCGTAGCGACAGAGCTGCTGACTGTAATGTGTGTGAGCCAGAAGTCCTGGTTGCAAACAGACCTGTCTCAGCGAGGTGAGAAAACAACCTGAGCAGCTGTGGTTTCTTCTACAGTCGAAACAGACGCTCTAAAGAGCCAAAGATCATACAAAATAAGCTGCTTTTGGATGGAATTACAATATAGCTTTTATTGTGGCACTGCTGGCATTTTGCAGACAAAAGTTTAAGAAGTCCTCTCCCCCGCTCTCTCTGTGTCTCTCTGTGCCGTGTCATTTTAGATTAGCAGGCTAAACTCTGTACTTACTGTAATTAATCTAAATCCATCCAGATGGGAATGGTTTCAGTTTCATCAACTACAAGGAAGAGCTATTAGATGCTGTATCCTTTGGTCTTTCCCCTCATTTTCTCTTTCCTTTCAGTGACAGTCCAATTGTCCTTCTCGTGACAGCGGGACGGACTTTAAGTCACAAGACAGCTGTCCTCCTCCTTTTCGTTCATTCAGGTCCACTCCAGGTGCTGACAGACACTGTTTGTTTTTGTCCTCTCGTCAGGTGCTGAAGTGCTCTCTCTGTCTTTCTCTTCACCCCCCCTCTCTGATCCCATCCTTCTGTGATTGTCTCTGTGTCCACGTTCATTTCCTGGGTCACAGATCTGATTATTGTTGCAGTCTGGTTACACTTTGTGCCATCTGACAAGTATAATTTCCAGCAAACAGACCCCTCCCTTCCTGTACCGACTGCTGTCATGCTGTATGTATGGCGTTTTTATAGCACTAATTGTTTCCATTGGATGCGGTATATTATACATTAGCCATGGTGCTGTGGAACTATGAACATACAATAACCACTTTGTCCTGTCTTTACAGAATTTCATATGTTCAGAACAGTATATACCCATTAATAAATCACGGCTAACATTCCTCCACCTGGAAAAAAAAAAAAAGCAGGAATAAATCTAAATATGGGTTCAGTTGTTTTTCTTGCTTGTTTGCAGTTGTGAAAACTCTAAAAGACAATTTGATTCTGACAACTGTTTGGAAAACTTCATCGACAGATCGATCATCGCCGCTGGAAACCTAACATTCACCTCTATAAAAACTCATTCTTTCACTTTAAAGTGGATTCTTGGCAGGATGTGAAACCCTGCAGAGCTACAGAACCACATTCAATAACCTCTTTTCATATTGTGCAAGATCCCAGACAAATTTATTAAGGTCTCTGTGTGTGTCTGCTTCCACATGAAATGGTCTCAGTGTTGGCTCCAGCAGTCAAACCACCACAGTTTGTATGCATCCTGCTCCTTTTGTCCATAAAATGCAAACCACCTTTTCTGACATGTGGACACTGACAGTAACCCTTCCTTTCTACTCTCACTCCCACTGTGGTCTCACCTCTCTTTCGTCCCTTTACTCCCATGAAAATGTCAAATAGATATCTGCCGATGGCTGACGAGCAAGCTAGTTTGTCTCCATCACTGTCAAGAGGTGATGGGACATTTGGAGGACAGTTAGAGCTCATGTTCCTTTGAGGCAGAGAACAGGAGAAGGTGTAATTTCCTGAGTCTAAAACCCAGGTGGGCTCCAAAAATAACCTGGGCTCACTTCTACAGTTTGGAAAATGATGGTTGATTAAAGGTGCCTGAGCCAAGAAATTCTGTGATCTGGTCTGGGGCCACCCTGTGCAGCTCAGTGGGTAGACTGTGGCACTAAGACTGCCAAGTTTATGGATCATTATGGCAGAGCGACCCCAGAAAATGGAGATGAATATGGCATACTGAAGCTCTGGTCAGACCAAATTTGAAGCAAATTTTCGCCTTATATTACTCACGTGAGTTTGACTACAGGATAATTTGTGTTTTTGTGCTGTTTCTCTTTATCAACCCTGCATAAAAATAACCCCTGTTGGTGCTTTGTACCTGTTGTGGAAGTCCCAGATACAGCAGAATACCAAACACCATCATGTCTGGGTTCATAACATCATCTGTAAATTTCCTTTACAGGAACTTCACCTGGATAACTTCTGCTTCCAGTCTGATCAGTGTCCAGTTTGATGACCTGTTCACTCGGTTTGGAGCTAAGATTTCTCCAAAGGAGCCAACCACTGGCCCAGCTGCTGCTTTCTGGTGAGTGACAGTTTTATAATTGGCTGATATTAGCTGCTAATGAGCAAGTCACACATTTGCTAAATGTATGTGATTCGCTACTATGACCCTCAAAATCAACAGATTTTGCTGTGATTTAATTACAACAAATGGATCAAAAGGATGCCAAAATAATAACATCATAATGCCAATTTGTGAAAAGCTTTATCAGCTCAGTCCCAAGAGGATAATCAAACAACTACAGTACTTGATTTTGAAGACTTTGAATGGATCAGGGTTTACAATAGGCTACAATATGCAGGGAATTTGTGGCAAAAACAAATTCCATGCATTTGTGTCATTCACATTACACAATTCCGTTAATTTGCATTGCCTGGCACCAATTTTCGTTTATTGCCATATTTGCTTTCTTCTTGCTTAATTTCAAAAAAGTCATGTGATTGGATGAACCATGTATCATGAATCAACCATCAGGGACTAGTTCCCCCCCACAAAAACAACCCCATATACAGGCAGCAAAATAGGACCAATATCTACATTTTTGACTGTCCTCATAATGTGAACTGTCTTTTATAACATCTTACAAGGTATCAGTGTCACAAACTGTCCTGCAGGGCATCCTCCAGAGCTCTGATTTGATCTTCATTGACTGAAGACACATCTAGCTGCTGCTATTATAGCATTTAAGCTAACCTCTTGAGGAGCCCGCTGTATTGCTTGAAACAAACAGTTACCTTTCTGTGTCATCGCAAATATGTATATGTATGTAAATATGGACAATGATTGTCCGAAAAGCTGGTTGTGTTGACTAAAGCACATAACTTAAAGCCTGACGAGATGGATTTGTGTGATATGCTTCATCTTTAAGTGTGAACACACGACTAGATTGTTGAAGTACATTTCTAGGATGATCCAGGATTACAAAGAGTGTGGAGTGACAGAATAAGACATGGCATGGTGTAATTAGACACAGCGATGCCGGAGAATTGATGATCATACATCTATACAGGCACGCACACGCACACACACACACACTGCCATAATTAGCAACATTTCTACATTGGGCCCTTCCCTGTCAGAGCCAGGCCTGAGCTCAGCACAGGGCAGGAAGGCTGTCTGAGTGTGGAAAGCACAAAGCACTTCAAAGCTACAGAAGACTGGCAGAGACAGCGAGATGACTGGGGAGATCGAGATCGAGATAGAGAGAGACGCATCACATGAGGAGAAACAGGGGAAGAGGAAAATCTGTCTAAATTGCACTCCAGAGAGGGAGAGGAGGACTGAACACACTGCATGCTGAAGTTACATTTGTGCTCTGTGAGAATAGATGATCATATGATTAGAGGACACTTTCTGGTGAATTATACTTCTATCTGAAGGGTTTTTAATGATAAGCAATGACTGAAATTACCGTAAATGTTAATGCACGTGTGTCTTTCTGTTTGCCTCTCTCACACACTGCAGCTCCTCTGATTAAGACTCAAATAAAGTAGCCAGCAGTTCTGGGAAGAAGTGGGCAGTGTTCTGCTCTGCTGGCTGCTTCCAAGTATCTGTGATAATACAAACCCTGTGAGTGTGTGTGTGTGTGAGTCCTTGCAGGACTTCATGTGTGCATTATTGTGTGTCTCTACATTCCTTTGTGTGTGTGCGTTTAATGAGGCCTGACATTCACTATAGAGCAGCTATTGTTCATTTATTTATTTTAAAAGTCTGCAAGTTGCCATCAGTGCTGTTATTGTGCTTGTCATCTTCAGTTCTTACTTTTGTTTTAACCTGTTATCTTAGATAAGAGGTGCATGAATCTGTTGTTTTCTCATCAACTGATTTGAGCTTCAGAGCGGAGAAGTTTCTTTGTGCAGGTGTAAAACAGAATAAAAGTATGAATCTACCATCCAGGCTTCCTTTCAGAACAAGTTTGATAGAATTAAATGCGCTGACTTGTCAAACAAAGTATTCAGTATCCTTGGCTTGCAAGCTCCGCTGTTTCCCCCCAGAACTGAGGCCCTGTTTCCTCTAATTGTTCAAAATGTATGTTTTGATTAAATCATTAAAACATTAATTGTGGCTCTGAAACAGAGGATGGCAGTTTATTAAAAACAGACAAAAGCAATCCTGTTGGAAATATTAGGTTCCTTCTGCAGTTTTTCCCGGATGATAGAATAATATGAGGTCTTCTGTTCTTTCCGTTATTAGTCTCAAGTTCTGCTCCTTTCATGTTGCTCATATCCCAAACGCTGACGCATGGAAAACGAATAACAGATATTTTGTATCGGATAATCAATCACGGATTAGGTTTCGTTTTATCTGAACGATTTTTTCAATAAACATGCAAACCACAGCTCTAAACATTTGTGTTTCTCAGAGAAAAAGGAATAAACTTAGATTTATTGCGTTCTATTCTCCCTTCCAACCATTTTTATGACTCCCTTCTACGGGTATGTCCACTAGAGGGGCCAGTGGAGTCAGTTGATCTTTGACCTCTGGCTGAACCTGCATCTGTTATGTGATGCTTCATTACAATGCAAAAGTACCTTAAGCCAGAATTAAATCACCATGTCTGGTCTTTTATGAAGCAAATAGAACTTGATCTGTATCACATGTGTTTTTGTGTGTAGTTTTAATTAAAAAAAAACAATGTCTACTGTATGTAAACATTGCTAAGTCATACCTGCACACCCAAATAGTGAAGAACTGAGTGCTGCCGATGCAGAGTTGGATGACAGGCTCTATCAGCGGCCCACGGGACTCACGCCATCTGCTCTGCCATCTGAAGGCAGGAAACTGGCCGGCTTCATCTTACCTTCTACTATAGACCCCACCAGCCTGCTCTGTACTTCAGACGCAGCAAGAAATAAGCTTCCCAACAGTCTGAAATTCTGCTCTCACTGCGGGCTACAACAAGGCACACTTGGCGCCCGTCCCGAACCCTCACTTTCATTTATGATTACAGTCATTTTCATATGGTGAGAGTGAGAGCGGTGTTACTGTCTGATTTAATGTCAGAGACGTGCATTAGTCTATTTCTCTGAAACCTGATTACTTGCAATTATGAGGCTCATTTGGAGAAAGGAACATTACCGTGACGGTAATAAAAAAATGTGTTCTGTTCTACCAGCTGTACACCTGGTGTTTCTTGCTGTACGCTCTCGGTCCTCATTGGGAACGAGCTGGATCCTTGCACCCTGTAAACAAACAGCAGCCAGATAACTGGCAGGCTGCTTCGCTGGATGTTTGATGGAATAAGTGCATTTTAATCGGTGCGGAGACTTGGCTGCGAAAAGCAGATCTACAGCCAAGCAGCACATCAGAACTTTGAGGGGGGATTTTTTTTCTTCTTCTGTCTTTTTCTTTTCTTTCCCCCTGACAGGCTCATTTTTCTTCTCTCAGTAGGACGACTGCTGGTGGTGGTATCATTACACACCACTACATTACAGAGCACTCTATCAAGGGGCTCAATCCAACAGCTTTCGCACTCGTTGCTGTCAGTATCACTGACAGGGCTTTACTCTGCAAAGTCCCGAAAGCTCATAAATTCTGTATGTTTAACAAGTCAACCTTTTGTGTCCGGTGTCTCGCTGTGTGCTGTGTGCACTGCCAATATTTTCACAGCACCATACCAGGACGGGAGCTCTATGTACACAAAATGCTTTAAAGCCACGACTGTCATCAGGCGTTGAGAACTCTTTTATTTCAGTTTAAGTGTCCTCCGCTCACCCCGGCGTCCGTTCAGGATGGACTGGACATAGGAGTCTCAATACTCTTAAAGTCATCTATTATGTAAGAAGAACACAGTCTTCTCTCTCTGTCTCTTCCATCTTTCCTTCCTGGCAGTGAAGACTAATGCAGCGTCATCTGCCTCCTGGCAGGACCCTCTCTCTTCATTATTGGAATAAAGCCCTTTTTTCTGTCATGTTTTCACTCCACTGTGAGTGGGGCTGCTTGAGGATCTACAGCAAGACCCAAAACCTACTTATTCAGCCAGGGGACTGTTTAAGAGTGTATTATAGACATATGTGCTACTTTTTCATACTTAAGAACTAATGTATCATACAGTTTAAATAAAGCAAGTCAAAGGACATACAGTGATGTTAGTATCATAGATAAGTCCAATATCAATAGTAGCTACACAAATGTATATAATAAAAATAGTAATAGCAATAATTAATTTCCTATAGTATATACTAATTAATAAGTAATAATATAACTCTGTAATAATATAATAATAATATATAGTAATAATATACTAATTTCAATAAGTAATTTCCTTCGGGGTAATTAAAGCTTTTTGAATCTTGAATCTTGAATTACATTCAAAAGAAACACTATGAAACATAATTTATTTCCCCTTGTGTTATACAACTTTTCATTGTATTTCTTTGCTTTATTTTTAGTTGGTTTTATCACTTGTACAATAATAATAATATATATATGATAGGAACTATAAAATTAGTTTAATGGATTGATGTATTGCTTGGTGTGCCTGTCTGTCTGCCTGTCGGTGGTGTTCACAGTCAGAAAACAGATGTGCTGTTCATGGAAACTCAGTTGTAGCTCTGTTGAATTCTTCGTGTGTTCTTTTAATTTGTGAAGTCGCTGGTAAAAGAAAACATGC
The DNA here is from genome assembly GCA_028566105.1 of Hypoplectrus providencianus. Classification (NCBI taxonomy): domain Eukaryota; kingdom Metazoa; phylum Chordata; class Actinopteri; order Perciformes; family Serranidae; genus Hypoplectrus; species Hypoplectrus providencianus. The sequence continues at coordinate 11,287,167 of JAOWBC010000318.1, forward strand.
AGATCAAACTCCTATTGATACAGTAACCATGTAGCAAGCTGTATTTTGTTGGGCTATGCCTCTCAAGTCTTTCTCCACATGCTCATATTTCTTTTGTTTCTTAAAACAAACTATTTATAACCTCAGTTCTCCAATCCAGAGCAAACAGCACAGAAATTCAAAACCTGGCTAATTTCAACACAACAGCTTCTTTAGATCGCACAGCTTTGAATTTCAGAAGCAACCGTAGCCAAAATCATCTGTGTAGAAATAAAAAAAAGAAAAAAAGCAAATTTAGCTGAATCCTCAATTAGCACATTCAAGCTTTGAGTCCCTCAACCAAAGCATGAAATCACATCATTGCATTATTGCCATTAATATGGCTTTTGTGAGCCCATGGCTGCTCTTTATTAATCATGCCCGGCCTCTTTGATGCTTGCTCTGAGGGATGTCGGTGTAGCATCAGATCAAACAGCACGACAGGAGCAAAGACAGCACAAACACAGAGCATTTGTTTTTCTTGCCATGGCTGAAATCTAACAGTGCTGAAAATAGTGTCCCACCGCAGACAACAATACAGAAATGCTGTGTAAAGTGACAGAGCAACAGCGCAGTGAAGGTTTTTCTAAGAAAGTGAACTCATTGATTATTCATAAATGTATTTCCACTGCAACAGGAACTATTTTTAAAAGGAAAAATCCCCTCATGCCTCGGTAATAAATTTTATTTTTGGGACTTCTTCTTTTTACAAGACACAGTAGCAGGCGCGAAGGTGAGTGAAACCATGGCAACAAACCAGACGTATACGTATGTAAGCGTGCTGTGAGTTCCACTAGCTCAGGGGGAAGCTATGTGAGCAGACTGTGATGTTTTCACTGCTGTAAAAAAGCCTTTCCACATGTGTCCATCTCCAACCTGCAGAAGCGGAGAAAACCTGTCCAGAGCTGTTTTCTCAACTCACAATAGAATACAAAGAAGTCGTATAATTTCGGTGAAGTCATCATTTAATTGGTGCGAGAACCAGCCTTGTGGATTTGGGGGGTTTCACTCTGCTGTGAGCTTGTTTACAAATCTAGCTTCATGATTTTACAAAGCTCCAGATTAAAGCTGGATAAACATAGACACTGAATAATGATGAGCCAAGACTCGCATGTTAGCATTGTGTCTGTGAGTTTCAGCAGGGAGAGGCGGCTCTTCATCTCCGTGTGTCTCTTTAAACAGAGCTGTATGTGTCTTTATATGGCAGTGCAGCCGTGTGCATATGAAGCATCTTTGCAGGAATCTGTTGGCTCCTCTCATTTCACTCATCCCTTTCCCTCTGGCTGTGGGTAATACTGAAGGACCACAGTTGTCACCACAGCATGCATTACAGTGGGAACATGTTTATTCAGTAAGACAGTGAAAAGCCTGTAGACCATCGCTTTAATGGGACTGGAATACTAAAATGGTTGGCATTTTAAAGTGGGAACAAGATGAAGTGTTTGTGTCCGTCTCCATCAAAATATAAACTCATAACCATTGCTTGTCATTTGTCTTTATAAATGCCAAGCTTATAAATCATGCCTTCATGTTGCAAACGGCGCTGCAGTAATATTTCTTTGCTCGTAACTGAGGTCAGTTCACGACAAAAGCATTTAAATCATTTTTGCTCCTAATCTACTTTATTTATTCCTGCAGAATTTGCATAATGTCAGTTTCTACTGGAGCCACAAACTACCTCCAAGTGGCAGGGGAATATCGTTTGTTGCGTGTTATTATCTTCCTCAACGCTAAATTAACAATACAGTCGCTCACAAGGGATTACGTGCACACGTATCACATCCTTTCTGTCTTTCTATATTTCTGCTTTTATCTCTCTTTTTCCCCTTCCCCCTCTGCTTGCGATCGCCCAGAGGAGCTAAATCCTGCTGATGTCTCTCCCTTGATCTGAAATATTATTAGAGGAAGATCTGTTTTGCCTCTGGCGTGTCACTCTGCCATTGCAGCTGTCCTGTTCAATTGCACTGTTGCATTTTTTAGCCTGGCTCAGAATAAATACATTTTTCTATACAGCTGGGTTAAAACACCATTAAGTTGGTATTGTCCCTTTCATGCATCGTTTTTATCTTTTCATCTGTCATTTGAGAGCAGTCATGGAAGCATGTGTTCATTATTACAAAGAGGAAGTTTTTCATCACTTCTGATTGTGTTTTGGCCCATGTAAGACATAATAGGAAACATCCAGAGCAGACGGCCTCTTTGGTTTATCTTTGTGCGCAAGCTGCAGCCAACTCTTCCCTGTTATTCCTCAAACAAACACTCAATACTCACTGTTTGACTTTTATGTAACTCCTAAAACACAGCTCTTCCTCACAAGGCAGTATTTATTAAGGGGAAATTTTTTAAAAAAAAAGGAAAGAAAGAAATTTCCTGTTGGTTTAGTCAATGTCAATCACTGTACTTTCACTTTATGCAATTTCTTTCAAATGTATTAAAAAGTGGAAAACTTGAATGTTATTGATAATATGTGTGCCTATATCACTGTTGACTGGAATAGTTTTTGTAAAGTCTAATGGAGATGTTGTTGTGGAATGCTATCATTCATAATTAGTAATAAGTATATTCCACTTGCTAGCTTTGTGTTGAATCAGGATTTGTTAATGTTCACATCTGTGTTCG
>JAOWBC010000318.1:11296477-11310484 GCA_028566105.1 Hypoplectrus providencianus
CACACACACACACACACACACACATGCACACAGTGTCTGCAACCATGAAGGATTTTCTGTCCAAGGCCCATCAATTATCCATGACATATTTAATGTGAACAGGCTACTGCAGTTTGTATCCATCAGAGATTGGAGTTTGAGATGAGCAGCAGAGTCAAGCTTTTATCCACCCGCCTTTCTCTCACTCTGTCTTTTATTATATTAGAACATATTCTATGGCATTTATTGTATGCCAAGTCAGCAAATGACTACGTTAAGTGACTGAGTTACACTCTGCTCATGCTGCAGACTGTTTGTGCTGCATGGATAGTCCTGGATCCATTAAGGTCCACTACTGCCAGAGCCTCCTCTCAGTCTGTGGGCTAGCCCTGGCTCTAATATTACACTGTTGACAAATAATGTGTCGGACCATCTCAGAGGCTGGCACAGGCTCAGCTCTCTACTAAAGCTATGCTCCACCTTTATCCAAAAAAGATTTCCTTTCCAGCTTTGGCCTCACAGCCCCTGATCTTCCACCTACATGTCATGGAATTGTGACTGTTTTGTCAACACTGTTGAAACTTCAATGATTTATAGACCTCTGGCTCACCCAGCTTGGCAGCAGACATGAAAAATGCTGCTCCCAGTGGAAGAAAACCAGTTATATTATGAACAGATGAAAGGACAGGGCTGCATGTAAGAAAAATACAGAAAGAAGCTCTGAGACGAGAATGTAATGTTCAGACTCTGAGTGTATTTGCTGTGCTGTAATTGCGTGTGTGCCCTTTGCAATGCCTGCCCACTGGCAGCATCCACCCGTGCTGTCGCTATGTGTTCCTTGAGTCAGAGTGACTAAAGATGTCATGGCAATGGGAGTAACACAGACCTACAGATCCAAGCTGGAGGAAATAGATAGGAGGAGGCTGTCAGAGTAGGAATGACAAAGAAAATCTGTTAAAAGTTGTATTTTATTGGGTTATTAGGGGTCATTGGTGCATCATGTGTCATGTTTACTTCTAGTAGAGTAATTTTGGTCTTCAGCTCTTATTTGCCTGGGCAGCCATAGGCTACTTCCACTCATAAATTATGAAATGCATACTATTTTGCTGTATCGTTGTGGTTCTTTCAGTCTTAAGTTGCTTTATTGCAGTGTTTTTATGTGCCTCTTAACTTGCAATAAGTCAGCCTTCTTTAACTTATTTTCACTGTTTACCTCACCTCTGTGTTTAATCAATGTGCTAGCAAATCTAAAGCAAACTAAAAGCAGTAGTTATGTGGGTGGAAGGAAGATGTCAGGCAGCGCCGCATAATGCAGAGCTTCTTAATAGAGTCCTGTGTGATCTGTATGACATTTTAACATTGCTGTCTGCTTGCAGACTATATTTAGACGGAGTAATAGGCTGGGTTTGAACCCTGATCTCCCACGCAGAAAAGTAAACATCAGCACTCTGCCAACAGAAAACATTTATCTTAAGGGCTTAAATGGACACAAACGGGACCGCTTCGCCAGTAACATCAACACCATGTGACTCAAAAAATATTTAATGAAGTCTGCTAGTATCAAGCAGAATAACTGTTGGAGGAACTAGGAGGCTGGAAGTAACTTTCAAGCCTTCTGGTTATTCAGGGTGAGGTTGATTGACTTTAGGCTGCAGAGAAGCATGTTTGTGTAGAAGAAAGACTGACAAAAATCCACACATGACCCAAGCAGAACATGACATGACACGCATCAGTTCTGACCTTTAATTTTAGCCATGAGAGCAATCAATTTTGACCCTGGGATGCAAGGTCATTTAAATGCAATGATGATGATGATGATGATGATGATGATGATGATGATGATGATGATGATGATGATGATGAGGGGAGAGATGTTCTTTGTCCTGTGTCTGAACAAATAAATGGACTCAGTGTTTGATTGGCTGCCACAGAGACACATGACTCCTGCCTGCTTTGCTCAGCTGTGAGCTACATGTAGCACAGAGATGTAAGACAGAGGTCAGTAGGTCAAAAGCAAGTCAAAACACACTGTGATGTCCCACTGGCCTGAATGAAGTACATGTGACTGTGCAAGGCAGGCTGGCCAGTTTCATTCTCTCTGGGATGCCCTCCCAGAGTCTTATTTCTACCTCTACCTTTTACCTTCTAATAGCTTTTCATGATTTCTTCCACCCCATATTGATTTATCTAGCCTATTTTTTCACTTTCCTTACTCGGTTGCTTCCATATTTCCTCATGTCTTTCTTCGAGGCTTTAATCTTTTTTTTTCTTTCCATCTTATTTTTATTCTTTCCTTCACCTTTCTCTGTCTCTTTCCCAACATTTCCCTTTTTAACAAACCTGATCTAATAACCTAACCTAATAATTCTATTTTACTTTGACTGATTTTACTATTAACAGCAGTTGGAAGTAATCACATTTAACATAATAAAGTAAAGTATTTAAATGACAGAAATCTGCTTTTATTACAGCATTTTCCTGTGGGGTTGCTACTAATACACATCCATGTATACATTATTTATTCACATTTACACACTATCTCACCCATGCTCACATTTATGAACAAAAAAAACTGTCTAATCTTAATGAAAGTGACTCTCAGCCAGCTGATTCTAACTTTGATAAATGTTTCTCAATCGTGTCCTGATAATTGCTTCTATTAATAGAGTGACTTGTTGTTCATCATGATGGCCGGGAGATAGTGCAGGGAGGGGGGCGGGGGGTGCAGTCTTAGAGACACAGACAAGACACAAAGGGAAGGATATTAAAAGCTCTGGCAGACAGAGAGATCTAGTGGCTGTGGGATGATTTTGACTTTTGGCTGATGAAAATAGCAGCTTGGATGCTATTCCTGGTTGTGAGTGATATACCCTATATAGAGATGAAAGGCTGGCACTGTAGTGTGTCTGCTTACTTGGAAATGTCTCTCAGGCTCAAACACGCAGGTAACCTCATAAACAGGGACTCTGCTTGCTTTTAAATCTAACCACACTGCAGTAGCTTGCCAAACTATCCATTGAATAAAATGCAGTGAATAAAACAACTGAAAAAATGTAGAACAGATCCTGTGAAATGTTGAGTTTTTCTAATATTATTTGAGACTTCTTTTTTTTTTCTCAGCCCCTTTTTGTTCATTCCTCCCTCCATCCCTTTCCACTCCTACTGTATCTCTAATTACCATCCTCTTGAGGGGAGTAATTTAGTTCAGCAGGGGGTAAGTTACACTGGCCCACTTGCTCACTGCTGTATCCTCTCAGGGGAATGACTGTTTGGGTGTAAAACACACCACTCAGCACCAAAGTGCTGTAAAGAGTTGTCATTCAAAGCGTTATTACTGCAATTGGGCCCACTGATGCTGGAGGAATGCAGGGATGGTGCTAACTACGCCTGCACTGCTGCCGGTAGCAGTGCAGGCCCTCTGTCCAGATATCGGTCGCTTTATATCTCAATCCCAATCAATATCACAATATACAGTTATAAAAGGTCACAGTACCTTGCTATATAAGGTCCATTTACATTACATTATTATTTTTTGAACATTTGACAAGCCTTAGTTGGGCCTGTGTTTTCATTTAAGATTACAAATCAAAACTAGATGAAATTTAGTTGTCAAATTGATTCAGGAGAATTTTAATTATCTGTGTTGTGTGGAGCCACAGTACAGCATCTAACAGGATCAAGAAACACTTCACAAACAAAAATCAAAGAGTATATATATAATGTAATGTTATATTTGTCCAGAATTTAACATGTGCTTTTCTTCTGTTGTGTAACTAGTTTCATAACCTTCAGGAGCTGAGGCACAGTGCGTCACTGGTAACGAAAGTGTTTGTCCAGAGAGATTACAGCGAAGGAACCGTCTGCCGTTTCCAGACCAAGTTCCCCTCAGAGCTCGACAACAGGGTGAGCGCAAATACAAGCACAAACTCACACTAACACACACATACATCCAGGCAAATGTAATATGTTGGCAAAACCCCAAATCACCTGAAACAACACCCACACTACACAACAGAGAAAGAGTGATGGCTCAATAAAGCTTAATAAGATTGAAAGATGGTGCGCCCCGGATGACGGAACACATGTGAATGATGGATATTGGCTTGTGCGTTCATTTCAACTTTTAAATAAAGGCACGCAGTCTTTCCGCCCCATCTACAAATGGATACAGATTCCTGCAGCATGACCTGCAATAACTGAGCGACAATAGCAGAAATATTACAACTGTATTAAAAATCTTCTGTGTGGGTGCACAAGAAAGGTAAGACGCTAAAGTACACTTATTAGGCACCAGGAAAGAATGTGCTGTTTTTTGCTCTTCTGGTATCTGTGAATGGTTTTATGTTTGGGTATTGTTTTAGATTTGTCTTGTAATTAGCATTTGAAGCAGACAGCCCACACACACAGAGCAAGAAAGAAACACAGAGGGAGTCAGTGCAACGGGACCATTAGTAAACATTTTAAATATAAATGCTCTCTGTCAGATGCTCAAACCTCTGCACATCGCTTTCACACTTATGAGTAATTTCTAATTTAAGCCCCAAGTTTATTCTTCAAGTGAGGTGCCCTGATAAATTATTTGACAAAGTAGAAGTACTTTGGGTTGAGCAGAATGCAGCTGGTGTGTTTGGCAGACTGTGTTATAACTGAACAGCTTGCTCTCACGATATGCCAGAACACTTCTCCCTCTCTCAGTCCTCATGGTGTGTGCATGCTTCACTTTCTTAACCTGAATGTTTGTTTGTCTTTGCAAGTAGATTGAGCGCACCTTGCTCGAGGAGACGGTGAAGACCTTGAACTCTTACTATGTGGAAGCTGAAAAAATAGGAGGTCAGTCGTACCTGGAAGGATGTCTGGCTTGTGCAACTGCTTATATCGTCTTCCTCTGTATGGAGACACGATATGAAAAGGTAATGAAACTGTGCACAATTCAATTCTAGCACTCTAAACAGCCACTTGTGAACTGGAGAGAGCTTTTATCTATTCTTAGGGGTGTAATCAGTGCAAAGATGGCTGCTCATTGACTAGATGGATGGATAAACTGTTTCCACGTAAACCACAAATAGTAATTTTAAACCACTGATTGTGTTGTGATCAAACAAACAAGCTTAAATATGTAAATTAGGGGGTCTTAGATGGGTTAGGGAGATTTCTCTATTTAGCCATGCTAGGTATTTCCCCCTTATCTTGCTAAAATAGGCCATTGTGTATTTTTCACAGAAGACTTTCTGGCATGTCACAATAGAAAAAGCACAGGTGTAAATAATAAAATGAGTAATGGCTGAATTCCATGTGGCGGCTGTAGTTTCAGGGTCATAGTAATGTGCATGCTGGCTCACTGTCATACTATTTGGCTTACACTTGAATAGAACAGAGCCATTGTTAATGTTATTAGTAACACCTGTGCTTTTCCTGCTTAAAAAACTCTAAATATCTGCTATGAAAAATGCCCATTGCCTTCTGGCTTTAGTTCTGAACTTAATGCACAGATATGAGAGCAGTATCGACCTTTTCATCTTTTCTTCAAAAGAAAGCAAATATTTACCAAAATGCTGACTTATTTCTCTAAGCCACCACAGCTTTTTTGACTTGAAAATTTCCTGAGAGCACACCGTGCTTTGTTTTTATAGAGCTTGTTCTGGTATGGGTACTCTGTGTTTTCTTCTTTCTGCAGCTAAAATAGATCTTTTATAGAAAAATAGATCATTATTCCTGAGGCCACGGTCCCATAACTGTCCGTTAGGACAACTTATGGATCGCAGAGCAAACCTAAAGGAGGCCTTAAGGGAAAAACACACTTTGTTTGGCGCAGTGATGTCGCTGTCATAATAGAAAATAAATTGAGGGTTGCAGGGGGATGTAGAGTCCATCCTGTTAGGATTGTCCTGATAGTTGAATATCTAACTTTGATACAATACATTGAAAAATATTGATATGGCAGGTGAAAAAGTAACACAGCACTTCTGGCATAATATTTTACGTTTTTAATAAGAGATGAATACAACAAGGCTATAACATGAAAACAAAGACTTGAAACACCTGGAGGAAACCCACATAGGCCCTGTGGGAACATGCAAACTGAAATTGAAAACTAAAATTGAATAGATCTGGATCCTCTTGGCATGCTTCGCCATATGAATATTTCTTCTCAGCCATTATTCATTTACAGCTGGTTATTATAATCCCATCTACAGGAATAATTTACTGCCGTATTTTTATGGAAGCCAGTTCTCTCACAAACAGAAACATTTGGTTGTGTTTCCTAATGCACTCTGAGGTCTGAACACATAGTTATTTGCGCTGACACAGGGCAGCAAAGTCCAAAAAGAAAAACATGGCACACCTGTGTGCCAGTGGACAAGGCAAGGCATGTCAACTGTAACGAGACATTTAGAGTTACCATCTTGAGAAAGGAAATGTGATTAAACCTCTGCACAGCTGTGATGCAGCTTGTTGCTGCATGACATGGAACAAGCATACATAACACTGTCACACACACAGTGAGTTTGATTAATCCTCTTGTGATGTGTGGCTATCTGCTGGTGTTTTAGATTAAACTAGAGTGGCGTGAAGTCCCAGCATGCCTCTGTGTTCTGATCTCTGTCACCCACAACATTCATCTGTTGCATTTTTATAAACATTTCTCCATCAAAGCAGTGCAGAGGTACTGGGAGCTTGACCAAGAAGCACAAAAGGCCTGCTCTTTCATCTCTGTCAGCTGAGAGCCACTCCATTGAGACACAAAGATGTTATCAGCCCAATGGGAGAGATGTTTATTTACTTTTTTAAGTTAATCATCTTGGTTGAGTGACGTTACCACTGCCGATGATCAAATATACCCACCCAAGTTGCTGCTGTTGTTCGCATAAGTGTGTGTGTGCGTGCATGCGTGCGGGCGGGCGGGAGTGCGTGTGTGCTTGCGGGCAGGAGTGCGTGTGTGTGTGTGTGTTTGATAAAGAGGCCACACACCAGTGAGCGTGGATCAGTGTGCACATTCACTGGAGCCCTTGATGCTAACATCTCACCCAATCAAAAGACACTGATTGCTCCCAGCATGTCAGAACAGATACATGTGCGAACAAGCATTCATAAAGTTTCCCTCACGCATACTATGTGCCTTCCATCTCTGATTTTTGTTCTTCTATTATTCACAAGAATGTGGCTGCACATGTGGGACTCACTCAGACACATGCATACACATAAAACTCCCTTTATATTGCACTTGGTGACATAAACAGCTTTTATTCTAGCGGAAGAATAAACACCCATGGCATGCATGTGAAACAGACTGTGACACCTTTGCTTCTTCGGCAATACACACACGCTCACAAAGCTTTTCCCAGAAGGGCTGTCACAGACAAGCCGGTACAACAGCGGCACAGCTTGTGGACTTGACTGTCATATTGTTAAACTGAAGAGGATTGAACTGCCCGAAAAGTTTGGTAACAGTGAAAGGATTGGCCTTTTCCCTGGACCACAGTAAACCTATTAGTCAGGGCTCAGTGTGTCTCTTCTTTCTGATGCTTCATTTTTTTTATGGAGTCTATAAAAAAGACACGTTTGTGTTGTACAGTTTGCAGAGAATCTGCCATTGTTCATTTGAGTATTGATTGTTTTCTGATTAGGTGAGTTGACATAGATCTGACTGATTTAAAGCAGCGCAATGTCGCAAAGCATGGCCTTTTGATGTCCTTTTAAATGGCCTCTCACTGAAGAATTTCATGTCTTGTTTGCTCTCAGATTGTAACATTTTCCAGACATTTTGCTGGAAAAGTCTCTTCTTCTTCTTCCTGTGGGAGACAGAAACAAGGATTCTTCTGTGGTTTAGTCTCCACTAGCAGGGGTCACTATATTAGCAGCTGTGCCTGCAGCTGTAACAGGCCTTTGACATCCCAGAGGAGTGCTGCTCAGTGTGTTGCTCAGTCTCTATTGTTTTAATCTCTCAAGGCTGAGTGTTGCAGTGACCTTTAGTTAACTTACAAAAGAGGAAGTGAATCTGTCATGTTCAATAAATCAGAGGCAAAAGTGTTACATCCCAATACAGCATACTTCAAAGGATTATGGTAGCTCATTACATGGACTCTGATTTCACAGATTTAGACAATTAATTGCTAAAAAGGGAGTCTGACTGGAAAAGAAACACAAGTGGTCAGACAATCAGAACAGTTTCAGAAAAACTGGTAGTTCGCCAGACTGCCATCAATTTGCCATCAACCTTTAAAGTCTAATCAACAACAAAATGTATCTCACAAGTTTAAAACTTGTGTGATCGCTTTTGTGTGTCAGAAAAAAATGCTTAAGTAAAAAAAAAGCATTTTCTTTTAAATGTGTTTGCTCTCATGTTCCAAGCTACAAACTCCTAAACAAGTAATAATGTGTTCAAATGTAATAGAATTTTAATAACAGAGTATTATAGAATAAATTATTTTCAAAAATTTTATTTATTTTTAAAAATAGCTTGTTAGATAACAAGTGACAGAGGTTATTCATAAAAACATATAATACTTATAATGTACTTTCATTGCTTGGGGAAAGGTATCACCTAGGCTTTCCTCCTGTCTAAAGGCTTAAATGAAGTCAGGAGTCATTGCTATTCAAGTCTGAGTTAATTATTTGATTATGTCAGGTTAAGTCTAAAGTCATTACATTTGTGACACCACACCGACTTGGGTCCTAGTCCTCTGTCTCGAGTTCACACTGTTATGTAATGCTTTTTCTCTTTTAAGGTCCTGTATTGTACAACATGAGATTTCCATTTCTTCTTTCAATAAAAGGAAGGTCTAGGAGATATGTAAACACTGTGAAAGTATTAAAACACTGAACTTCTCAAAGCACATACAAAGAAACTGTGCTTTAAAATGGGCCGCCAGTCATTTTGTAATATAAATAGGTAGAAAGTGCTGCTATGCTGCTGTCACAGTCATTGCCCAGCTGCAAACAGAGTAGAAATGAATGAATAGACAGTTCGTACCTTCTTTTTGAACCAGTAAATTAGGATAATAAGTCCCCTTTAAGTGATACGAATGTGTTGTGTTTCAGTACAGACAGGCAGATGTGGTAAAGATTAGGAGTGGTGACAGCTCTCTCAGTGTACATGAGGCCCAGCGGAGCGTGTTGTAGCTGATTGACATGGTTAGGCACGGTTTACGATAGGCATGGCACATCAGTGTTGTTGGTGTCCACAGAGGCATAGCTGAGGGTGAATAAGCTGCTCTAATGATGCCACTTTAGCTAATATCTGTCCATTTAGCAGCAGCAGGCATCAGTCATTCAGTTGCTATCAGCAGCAACAAGGGACACATCACAGTGCTTAGGTTTTCTTAAACACTCCTCGTCTCCAGGGCAAACTGTGTGTGGAGCTGTAATGCGTAGGAGAATGTATACAGACATGCTTGTTTGAATGTGTGTGCCAAGGCACGGTCTGAACTCAGTGCTCAGCTTCACTCCACCGCTGCTCTGTGGTTTTTAGCACATTTGATGCAATACTCACTTGCAAAACTGAGAAATCAGTCCAGTGCCAACGCAATCCAAATAAACTGTCCACCTCACATTTAAGAGTGCTTCCAAACTGCCCTGACAGTTTACCAAGGCATGACATTTAGCCTGAGAGAGCCATCTTTGGAATTAGGAACTAAAGCTTCCAAATGGAAAACTTCAAAAAGAAAAAAAGCTCAAGCTAGTCAATTTTAGTAATTCAATTCATACAGCCTTGCTTGACATGAGTGGCTTGGAACTATGCATAAAAATAACTGCAGTACTTAGAGCATAATGGAATTACTTTGAGTTTAGATTATAATGTTCAGGAAAAATAAAGACAGGCAATGACTCGAGTATCCTATGCATATGCTAACTATGTGCAGAGGGAGTGCAAACTCATTTCTTCCATTTTTCAGTTTTTCCACCCAAGACAGCACAGGAGGTTAAAGTTGCTGCAGCCCTGCCCTTGTTTAGCCTCTTTTTATGTACATGGTTTTTAGTGTCCCTTGGAAAACTAATGTACAGGTAATAGATTCCCAGTTGGAGGTCCTATTTAGATGATTTTCTGATAGAATAAGGTTCTGCTCATTATGCCTCCAATTATCTGGATTATCTCCAAATGTACCTTTTTACCCCTTCCCCAACCCCTGTTTCACTGCAGGTGCTGAAGAAGATATCAGGCTACATCCAGGAGCAGAACGAGAAGATCTACGCTCCTAGAGGTCTGCTGCTCACAGACCCCATAGAGAGAGGAATGAGGGTTGTATCCTTTGCTCATCTGTGTGCAAATAGTCCAGTCAAAAACACTAATAAGAGTGAGAGGATGTGCCAGGAGTTCAGGAGATGCAGTCATAAGTGGAAGTTTACCAGTTAGACTCACTGTAACTGTTTGAAACATCTGGCTTGGGTAAACGAAAGAAGAAATACCTCTTCTTTCTCATAAATTACCATCATTGTGCCCTTGCACAAGGCACTTAAACTCCAGCTGCTGCAGAGTTGCTGTTCAATGGCCAACTGTCATTCCCAGGAGTAAACCTGAAGCAGGACAGGGCTGAAAAAAGCATGCAAGCTCCGTCAAATGTCCTTTGATAAGAAAAAGAGAAAAAGAAAAAGGGTGATGTGATGAATCAGCAGCTAAGGTGTTTATGCACGAGTGATGTTTTTTTTTTAATTATTATTATTGTCATTCCATAAAAAAGTGCTTTGTCACCAATGTTTCAGATATTTCTATCTGTTCACATGGCTCACCAAATGTTCTATTGTAATTTCCAAAAGTGGCCAGATGTGTGTCTGCCTTTCTCAATCGTGATCGCAGTTATCCCAGCATAGTTCCTTATGTAGTTAAAAGGTAGAAAGAGAAAGAGAGAATGTGTCCAGCAGACCATCACAGAGAACTGGCCCAGGCCCTGACTTAAAGAACAGGCTCCAAGTCACAGGGCCAACCCATTACCAACACTTATTAGTCAATACGCTCCTATACAATATAGTCTCTGTTTAAGAAGCATAGCTGGAGACCTCTTTCTCCCGAAGGACAGCATATAACTTTATTAATAAGGCAAAGTGGAAATTGTGTTGCTAGCTAGCTAACTAGCCAGCCGTCCATCTCAAAAGCAGTGATTGACAATGCTACAAAGACCACTTGGCTCTGATTGGTTGATGTCATTTAGCTACAGTGGATTCTTGCCGATGTCGTTGGAAGCATGGATGACATTTGTGAGTTTTTTCACAGATAATGTGTCTCATCCACTACAGTTACATTTTCTCAAAAGGAGGTTATATGACATCTTAAAAAAACACTTGCAGCGTCATTTGTATGATATCCTACAAAATATGACGCATGATGACAGCTATACTAAAAACCTTGCTGATGTGACAGCAAGACGTTGTTGACACATGATGATGACAACACTAAACCCTAATTATCTACTATTATCTCCAGTCTCACCACTTCAGCAGCACAATCTTGACAGTTGAACTGGTGTAAGAGCCGTGCACTCTGGTCTCTCCTCTCTGCTTTCAGTGCCTTCAGACTCACCAGGCTGTGGGGAGTTACTGGAAACAGACCCAAATGTAATTAGTTATTTTAAAACATTTGGCAGCCTCAGCCTCAAGGGACTTCAACCTTGTATCACTCAGCTTCTTCTATGAACTCTGTGCACTCATTGCATTGCCTCTGTGCACTGCTTGTTGGCACATATGTCCTGTCAAAATCAACCTGAGCCGCATGGAACAAACCCATGTTGTTATCGCCTGACTAGATCTTTGCTTGAGTTGCATGAATTCTCTTGTATTATATAAACGGTGTGAGGTTGTGAAGTGGTTTGTTCAAAAGGACTGGAAAGAAAAGGTAAGATAGCTGAGAGAGACTGGCAGATTTTGACAGCAATTTTATTATTTTCTTAAATGTCTATTTATTTATTTGCATTGACTCATTTGTCAAGCAGCTGACCAGGAAAACTCTCGTAGTCCAGAGGATGGGATGTAGTGAAAATCTCATCGATTTTGAGATTTACTTATTTTTTTTTATAAAGGTTACCCCCTGAACCTCATAGGACCAATTTATATGAATTCTTGTGTTGAAACTGGTCTTATAATGGGGCCTATGAGGCTATAAGATCCACACACACCAACTCCCAGATTGTCTGTACAACTCTGGAGTCAGTAAATCAGCACATTTAGTTTGAGTGTTGAGACTTATCTTCATCTTGTCATTAATTGTTTAAGATGCTGAATCTTTTTTTCAGACAAAAACAAGATGCAATTGTTTTTAGAGTACCTTGAAGATGAGTCTGAGACAGGAGATGAGCAGCATCCAATTAGAAAGCATCAGAAAAATCTGGGGCACAGAGTGAAGAAAGCAGCAGACGCGTACAGAAACTCCTTGTGTGTTTTTGTTGGATTTTGCAATCATTAAGTCACTGATCTCTCCAAGTACAAGTCCCATGAGCACACCTCATCTGAGATCAGTTGTTTATGTTGTGCAGCTCCACATTAACATGACAACACTCTGGGATAAAACATGTAGTGAGTGGTAAAGGATATTGTAGTGTGTGAGTGAGCAGAGAGTTTGGGTATGACAGGATCCAGAGCTGTTGTCAGGGATTGTGAAATTGTATCCGCCAGCACTTTCTCAACTCTGTATTTTAATACTCTCTCCATCAAGATGATCCTTGACACTCTACGTGTCCTCAGCTAGAGATCAGTGTATTTGAAGACCGGGGCTCGGGCAGCTCCAGTCCCAGCAGCAGCATGTCATCTGCGGGCAGCAGCGCTCGGTGACTGGAGGGGCAGCGCCAGGCTTACGGGTACCACCACAGGGGCAGCGGGACGCTCACCAACATCCGCATGCTGAAACATGAGAGCACCAGGTTCTAAAACAAGAGGAGAGAAAAAAGGCAAGGAGGTGATCAACAGCATTCACACACTCCCTGCTGGAGCCTAAGATGTACCACCTCGAGAACAGGAGCTGGCTTACACAAACACACTGGATTGCAGAATAAACACAAGTCCAACAGAACCCACACATAGGCAACAGACACATGTACTAGCCAGAGTGGCAATGAGGGAATATCTTTCACTTATCATGATTTCTTTTGTTCCAGTTTTTTCTTTCACCATTTCTCTCATTCCATCACGTCTGTTTCCATGAGTCACAGCATCTCGGTTGTACAGCTGATTCAGTGGGCTTATCCTTGATTACACTCGATGTCAATGCTTGATTGTTTGCAGGGGGGTCACTGTCACTATGTCTATCTGCTGACACACTGCCAATGTAGTCTTAGGTCTGTGCAGCAGCTCTCAAGGAGGAAAACTCCCAGCCTCCTGGGAGACTCAATGTTCTCCGGTCTCGCTGAATGATTGCATTCATGTCAGCTGGTTGGGGTCAAGCTGCTTTGAATGCCGGCAAATTGGGCCTGCTGCGGGACCGCTCGGTTCTATGCTCAGTTCACATGCATTTGGCTTCACTATCAAACGGCTGACAGGGAACACCTTGGATTATTTATCCTTCTTATTCACAGCAGTGGATACTGGTGATCCACATCACAGCTGTAGGTCACACTCCCACGCACACACGCACACGCACACGCACACACTGTCCTACACACACATGCAAATGTACACTACCATGCCCAGGCATTCGTACAGACACTAGCCGGGGACATACACGCACATGCATATATACACACAACTGTGGCTTGTGGCCATGCGTTCCTGCACACAGATTCTGGCAGACGTGGAGATGGAGTCGACCAAGCCAGACTATATTCTCTGTGGTCTCAGCTCATTGGGAAGGCAAGCAAACCCAGGCCCTGCAGGACCGCGCTCTTTCCCCTGGTAGTGTGTACATGTATGTGGTGTGTTGTACCAGTGTGTGTGTGTCTGTGTCTTCAGTCCTAGCCTTACCAAGTGTGAGATGAAAGCTTGCTGATCATTAGTGAGATGAAAGCTCACTGATCTTAGGGAGACAACAAAGAGCAAGGATCAAATGAAAAACAGAACATAGTGTATTTTAAGCAGCCCGGGTGTTAATGGCAGGTGGCAGGAGCGCGT
>JAOWBC010000318.1:11323983-11338276 GCA_028566105.1 Hypoplectrus providencianus
GATAAGTAATAATTCTGCCATAAATATAAAGGAGAGTTGGAAAGTAGCTAGGTAAGAATACTCAAGATCCATATTTGCACTTCATTTATTTATATTGTATATGATTTTCTGATAGATTTTTCATGATCATTTTTGTGGTTCTATCTGGTTGTAATCTATATCTTAGAGTAATTGGGTCCAAAGCTATTGTTTTTAACTGTGCCCTTGGGTTAAATGCCTTTAAAAAAAGACATTAGTTGGAAGAAATCCTCCACATTACCTTTAGTGCCTTTACCTTTAGTGACAAAGCATTTCCTCCAGTTATAATTTCATTTCACAGTGCACTAATGTGCTGATCCTGGCTGTTAAACGCCTCAGCTCAGCTAAATATTGATTAGTGGTATTGAATTAATTAGCTCAGGCAAAAAAGTTTAAGCTTGTGGGTTTTTTTTTCAGTGCCAGAGAGCAGATTTAAATTAGCTGATTCATCTTCACACTAGACAATGGCAGAGCCACGGGCTGCGGAGCAGTGACCTCTGTCGGACATCATCGTGTCCAGAAAGACAAATTCTCATTCAATGACCTGGCCTGTGGGAATACTCAGATCCAGGAAAGCTCTGGGGCTTACACTGATTATTGATATTCAGTATGAATTGACCCACCAGCTCATGGCAACATTCATCATTACTTGTGCATCCTGTTGAGAAAAATAAGCCAGATCAGATTTTTGTTCAGACAGGATGGGTTTATTCTACTATTAAGTCCTAACAATTGATATGTATCATATATTGCATTTTGAGGGCTGAGTTCATTAATATTATCTAGAGAGGAAGCCAAACCGTGAGCCAAAAAGAGACCTAAAACTGTCTTAATGAAAGATTCATTCATGTGTGGAGGAGGAGGCGGGATGCCAGACTAGATAAGTATCCTTGGCTGGGAATTTTAAATTCTTCTCAGCTTCCGAGCCCAGTTTTAGAATATTAAATCAAGACACAAGAGTAGTCCATTAAACTTATGATCAAAGTGCTATTAAAACTTACTATCACTTGTACAACATGTGAGTATGTGTGCGTGTGTGTGTTTGTGTGTTTGTGTGAGTACCTAAAGAGTCTGTTGGCGGAGGGCCCCCTGTAGGCGATGTTGTTGAAGAAGACCTCCAGCTCGTTGTCATTGTCAAAGTCACCGACCATGACAGTGCGAACCGGAGATGGCATTGAAAACTTCTGGGACGCTATGTCCTGGAGGAAAAAAAACAGACGTGGTAGATCAGTAACACACAAACATACACACAAATACACACATGTTTAGAAGCCAACACATGCAGCACTGGATTTTTTAGTTATAATCTCATTCATAAGCATATGATAATAATATAAAATGTTGACATCTTATTCTAAAATTCAATTAAATGCAACTTTAAAATTGGTCTTTAGTGAGTAAGATGAAGTGGATGCACTTTATTTAATTATTTATTTTAAAATTCAATTATTTATTTGTTCTGATCTGTTGCTCAACTCCACAGAGTAGTCAGGGGTTACATGTCTTACTTAAGGACATTTTTGCAGAAACTCTACAAAATATGTTTGATTGCCACATGTTCTTGAAGAGATGCTGTGAAAAAAGCACCACAGACCTCTCTCCAAAACCTGTTGTCATTATTATCATCTGACGTGTTCAGCCAAAGGCATGGACAGGTAATGAGATAGGAGTCAGAGACTAGAGAGACTATTCCATAACCTGAAGGTCACAAGTTCATTTTCCCCAACAAGTCCATCAATTATCAGTGTCCAGTCCTTGAGTTAGTTGCTCATCTGTCATCTGCTTATTCACACACAGTGAGTCACCCTGGCTAAGAGTGTCATCTAAGGCCCAAAGATAAGAACAAAAGCCCTTCTTTTTTTCTTTTCTTTCATCCTCTGGCATCAGAGAAGTAGACTGCAGCTCTCCTGCCCAAAAAAAGTCTCCTCAGCAGAGGAGTTTTTGCACGAGAAAGTAACGGATATCGCCCCGCTTCAGTGACACGGTGATAAGTCGGGGAAGAGTTATAGAGCAGCCCTTCACTCCCTCCAGTATTTACTCCCTGTTTTAATTATAAGGCTCATAAAGCCGGGGGTGGGGAGGGCTCACAGTGACCTTCTGCCTCTCAGGTGAAGGAGAGGGGATGGCCAACTGAGGGCCACAAGGGAGGGAGGGACACTTCTACATTTACTGTATTACAAGCTGGATGAATAGATATGACATGAGGGAAGAGAAAGAGACTCGAGCCAAAACAAAAGAAAAGAAAAGTTTGAGAAGGAAGATTAGGATAACAATTCTTTTTACAAATACAAATTCTACAATAACTTTTTAAATTTCTACCAATGATTTTTAAAATATTAAACTAATATTATAAATAAAATGTTAAATAATTATAGTTTTAACTGTGAGCTTATAAAGTACTTTATGTCACTGTTGACAAGTTGGAATAATCATGTAAATAATAGATTACTCCTGCTCTGATTTTGGTTTACAATATGTGACAAATCAACTTCTAGTTAAACTTCTAGTTCCCATCACTTTAAATTTATATTTAATACTTGTGGGTTTGTTAGTGAGTGTGTGTGTGTGTGTGTGTGTCTGAAACCTACTGCAAGGAAAACCTCGGCAATAGATTTTAATTAAAGCACAAACAGGCCTAATCTGCATTTTCCACTACCCAGGCAAGCTGCTGTTTCAGCCCAATTTAATTAGCGGTTTACTGGAGTGATACAACAGCTTCATTATACATGCCAAAGGTCAACACGGCTAGTAGGAGTGTCAGCTTGTGTGGGGGAAAGGGGTCTTAAATGTGTTGTGGGCCTGTGATTTAACAATCTTTGTTTAAAAAACATCGGCTAGCTAATTCAATTTGTCGTCTGTGTGTTTGTGTGTGTATTTCAGTGTGTTTTGTGTGTGTGTGTGTGTCACACTGATGGAATTGTCTCTGGGCTAAGCATCACACATTAACCCCTTATTTGACCCCTATAAAGATGTCTCCTGTGACATTTATCTCTTTGGTAAAAGATGCAGTCGCAGGTGCTGACAGATAGATCACCGAGCACAAAACCTCACCAGATTTACACGCAGGAGAGCCCGCCTGTGTCCCTGCCGCTGTTCTACACAAACACATGCTCACCGCTGGCTGTCTCCCAGGAGTTTTCCATAGTCGTTCATTGAATAAATCACCGCTCGTTCGTCTTTAAATCCCACTTAATCCTAAAGTGGGACGGCACTGACTCGTGCTAATTCACTCGCCATCCTTTAGCATTGATATCTCTTGTGATTCACACAGTTAGTAGGTGAGACTGGCGGTTTTTGTGCTGTTTGCTCATTACATATTGATTCTGAAAAAGAGGGATTAAGAAAAAGAGGGAGCCGCAGCCTTACTCTGAATCAACTGCATAATTTGCAGCACCCTCATCACACAGACTGTAGATCATATTAATACATTTAAATGCCATTGAATGTAATATTAAAAACACATACAGGCAACAACGATTTAAAGAAATATGAGATCAATTGATATTTGTGTTTTGCCTTAGTTCATTTTTCATTTACCTTTATATTAATTCCCCATGTAGCCATGTATTCACTTTTAAATGTATAATGTGTAATGCTATGCATATACTTTTCATTACATATATAATATACTAGATGCAATTTTTCTCCATTGTTCAAATAAGGTGGCTCCTTGGGGTTTCAGGGGGGCATTTTTTGCCTCCTGGTCTGTCAATGATGGCAATGCCAAACGACTGGGATTACTTTAAACAGACTGAAAATCTAAAGGCGACATTGATTCAAGACATTTTTGTAGGCCAGTTGACATTTGTGTGCATTTACAGTTGTTGAAAACCCAGGAAACACATTTGGACTCACCTTGAACTTCTGTTTGCGGTTATTCAGCTGCATGTACAGGCGATGAGGTCCATTCCAGTTCCCATAGACGATGTCCGTCTTGCCATCACGGTTGAAGTCGGCCAAAGCGACTCCTCTGCCATGCTGCATGGGGTCCTCCACACCTACAGGCATATGGTAATACACTCTATCATACAATAAAGCATCATGACATGTTGGTTTTGCAGGGTGTGTCTAGAACTTTTTAACTGAAGCCTCTGATCTGTCAAACTTTACAGGTTCATCTTACCGGCCTGCTGCGCCACATCAGTAAAAGTTCCATCTCCGTTGTTCCTAAACAGGAAGTTGGGTCCATACTCGTTGTCACAGAACACATCGGACAAGGTCTGACTGACAATTGGCCCCACCACGACACCTCGCCCTCCTGCACAGAGAGAGACAGAGAGTTCAAGGTGAGCGGTAAGAGAAAATTCATCAGTTAAAAAGAAGGTGAACAGCAAGAAAAAAAATGAAGCCGGAACGATGAAACAATGAGGGAGAGAGATCAGTGCCATAACAAAAGTGAACTGGAGATCATTACTGTCTTTCCAGGCCATTTCCTCTAAGCAGGCCAGGTCTTTCTGCTGACACAGACACTGACTCTGATGGGCTACACACACAAACACACTGATAAACACATTTAGGCACCAGCACAAATAAATACATAAACACAAGGACACACGCTGGGAATCTTTTGTTTTAACCAAAAGCTAACAGTAATTTCCCTTTGAAAAGATCTTTGTGACTGTTCAATGTACTCCCAGAGTCACTGCAGGATTTTCCAATGACATTCTATAAAGTGAAGTGTCTCACTAAAGTGTCTCATCTGAGACCAGCAGAGTCTAATTATGGAGTTGAAAGGGCTTTGATTGCCCTTCCAGTATGCAGAGTCAGTCCTGTGAGTCAGGACTCGCTCCTGATTTACTGGCCCGCTCCATCAGCCCAGACAAATATCACTCGCCCCCTATGGCCATAAACCACTAATGTCTCTCCGGAGATATGTAACCATTAGATATACAACTTCACTGCCTGTCCCTCCGCTCTGATTAACGGCAGTTTGATGACAAAGCCGTCCACCGTTCATCATTCACGGCCATTCTGGGCCGGCTCACCCTGCCCCTCTGGTGGCTCCGCTGACATCCTGCATGTAAAAAGATCCACAGATGATGAAGATTGATTCTGTTATGTTCAAATACAAAGTCGTCTCCCGTTTTCAAAACTTACTCCAGCTTCAAGGACTTTTCAATTGTTACGACGAAGTACCAAAGAGGCAGCGCTATTATCAAAGAAACAAATCACGGTGAAATCATTCATTTTGGCAGTTATTGTTCTTCCCTTCTATACCAAAACAGGTATTCATCACAGGGTTAACTGAAGTGTTGATCCAAGCCGGGGAAGTGAGCGGAGATGTGGTGATGAATTTCAGTGCTAAAAATCTATTTCAAGGTCATCCATTCAGTTTGAAACGCATTTTAAATGGCACTTCTGATTTTTATTTTCCCACAAGAGCAGGAGCTTTAGCAGCAAGGCAGCTAATAAGAAAACAATAAAAACCCATTCACATATATGAGACAATTGAATGCATGGTAATGATTAATTCAGTGCACATCGATTTTTAAAAAGACGGCAGCAAATATGAGTAAGATAAAGTGCTGAGCTGGGGTTGAATGTGAGAAGCAGGTACACCTAATTTTTAAGAAGCCTGTATCCTCCTTAAAGTGAAGATGGTGTGAAATTGCTAAAATGGATTTGGCTTTTGGAGTAAAAGGGTAACCTGCTTTACTGACCACTAAGGAGGAGATTCAGACATTTTTTTTATGACCAATGTGTAAAAAATCACCTTTCCATATAAAAAAACATGCAGGATTTCTAATATTTTTTGCGTGTGCAGAATGTGCAGCTACCAAGAGACCAAGCCCGGTTCCTGTGTTTTCTTTTTTTCTGTGATTACGTACAGTAAGCAACTATTCCTGCATTGTGTGCCTTTAAGCTCTGCAGAATATAAAGTTTCTATTTCCCTTCCTGGTATGAACAGGAACTCTTTGGTTAGTATGACTGGGCTGGCTGCACAGAAAACACGCTGTGCCGTAGTGACGTACCTGTACTCACACCTTCAGAAGTCTAGGGGAACCACAGCAGGCTGTGATAGATGCCATTTCTGGGCTGTTGAGCTGGTCTGATATATGTGTGTGTGGCGCCCTTCTCCTTCGCTTCCCCGTGACTTTGACTGGAGTAAACAGCTGACAGGGCCAAAAGAGCTCACTAACACCTCTTTCTCTCTTTCTTCTCTCACGCTTACATTCATCATGTTCTCTTTCATCTCTTGCTTTTTCCCTTTTTTCTCACCTGGCACTTCTCCAGCTCTGCCTTACCCGCTTCCCATCTCTGTGCTGAAGTCCTATATTTCAGACTCCATGGGTACAACAGGCACATGTTCCTCTGCAGACGTCTGTGTAAATCAGGCTGAAGGTCCAGTAGAGCCTGATGATGATCTACATCACACACAGAGACATTTCTTCATACCTACCAGTGAACTTGTTGACTCCGGCCTGCTCTGCCACATTGGAGAGGGCAATGACGCCCTGTGAAAGATCACTCGCTGCCTCGTCCATTTCAATGAGAGCGTGAGGACCCACGTTGCCGCTAGCATAGTTGGCTATGTAGATGGCATAGCGGCCTGTACCCTGGAGGGGAAAAATAGGAACTATGATTTACACTAATCAGTTACTTTCCTTTTATTGCTGGAACATGTCAGAACATATCCTGCAAAGCCCCTTGGCTCCTGAATATCTCTAGTCATGGATGTATTTATTCATGTAATCCAGCAATAGGAGACTTCAGGAGATTTCATTTCTTTTCTTGGCTACGTCGGGGTCAGATATATTGATCCAGAGCAACAATATCATCATTCAGAGTTGCTCATGCAACCAATATAGAGTCTTTTAGCTCTGCTTTTGGTCTCTACCACCTTCTGAGGAAAATATGTGTTATCTACTAAACCTGCTAAAGGGTTCACAAATATCCATCCCTAACCTAGTTGTTTGCTGGGCTGGTGCTGATTTGCTGATTAACAGTTGGTTCAACTTGGCAACTGCCTAAGAAACTGTTTCCTTTCCCGCAGCATTGAGAACCAAATCATTATGTCACTGTGTACATTCGGTACGTCTCAGCTCTCTCAGCAAGTAAAATAAAACAATGGTAGACAATCAACTCTCTATCACTGTTGCTCCTGGCTTCGCAAACCTACATTGGAATCCATACTGACTGATAAAACAAATCTGTGCTGCTTGTCTCTAATGTTATGGATGGCAATGACATTATTAACACTGAACATAAGATGATGGTGTTAGCCTTTGTTGTAAGCTAACCTGAACGTTAGACCATTTCGATCATTGCAGTTGAACAAATAAATTCAATCTTGAAACTGCATGGGTCAATTGCTATTATTAATTGTTATAAAGCTCTGCAAAGCCAAAGGGGATGCTGATTCACTTAATATTTCATTGTATGTTTTCTTCACGAAGAGTGACTCATTTTAGAATTTGACGTTGTTTTTTTTTCATTACTTTTTGTGATCCTCAAAATAAAGCAGCTTCAAATAAAAAGCTAAATTAAAGGTTTGGCATATTAGTTGTCAGCAAAATAAACAGGATGAAAGTGGTTATTTTTATTGCCATACTTATCCTTGAACCATTTTTTTAATACTTTTGCCATCTTTGTGAAATTTGTGCATAGTTTCACCTTCTACCTTTCCCCCCCCCTCCCCTTTATCTCCCCTCACTCTGTTTCCTACCCTTTACACCCTCTCTCTTTGCCTCTCAGCCTACTCCTTCCTCCGCCTCCCTTTGGAGATTAATTTCACACTCCATTATCAGTCAGAGTCCCTGCAGACACAAACTCGCAGACGGAACCACACTAATAGACTACACACTGGATTTCAATGAGCTTTCCCACCAGGCCTAACATATTTCAATCAATACAAACACATGCACATAAGAAAACACACACATACACGCCATTTCACCATTTGTGTTAGTATATTTTTAAGACAAGAGAAGGAAATGAGTGTAGTTGATGTAAATGTCATGAAGCGTCACATTATGGCCTGTTGAGGTGGGAGGAGTGGGCTGTGCACTGACACACACACACACACACACACACACACACTTGACAAAATGAGAATGAACTACAATGAAAGACCTGAAGGCCACTGGCAGTTACTTAACAAACTTAAAAGTCAATGATTTTTCAATAAGTCTTCACCCAAGGCTAATTTCGGTCACTGGAATTGGCATTGTGAATAGTGCATGCCTGCAAAGTGCATGCTGGTGCAGGGATTTAAGACTGCATGCCCTTTACATCAGTCTTTACAGCTATCACTGAGAAGCCTGAATGGGCTACCACCTCTAATGTAGCCTTCTTTTTTCTTGTTGCTTTCAAGGGTGCTTTTTATTAAACGCATTGCAATTACTCTGGCTTTAAAATCCACTTATTTCCAAAAGCTCCATCCTGCCTGCCAGTGCAAAGTGAACCGATCCATCAGCTCTACGTGAAAACCCTCAATATGTCACCTTCATCAGTTTGTATAAGACTAATGATGGGATGTCACTTTCAAGGAGACTGGGAGGGATGAAACTGTTGAATGACTAATTATCCCTCTGTTTGCCTGAATGATAACACTTTATTTATGAGTAAACAAGAAGAAAGACATTAGCTACCAAGCCGGCTATATGACATGCTTGGGTTTTGGCCTATGTAACCTTCTGTCGTTATTCCAAATCAGTTTTAATAAAACTTGTTCAGCAATAGGAAAATGTATTCTCTCTCTCTCTCTGTCAGTCTGCTGGAACTAGCATGGAAGAATACACATCAGGGCTTTGGCTTTCTCTAAAAGCATTATGCCATTAAAAGCAGATATCTTTCCAATCGGTTTGGCAGGCGCACAACCTATCAGTGTGCACTGAGATGGGACTGTGGTTAAAAAAATCTATTGTAATCCCTACTGTCCTCTTCCCACTATTACTTTCTTTATCCTGTCCCCTGATTGGAAGTGAGAACTGTAAGCGTGTGTGTGAGATAAGAGACAAAGAGAGAGTGCGAGCGTGTCTGTCAGAGAGAGAAAAAAAGGGAGTAAAGGAGGTGGAAAGAGGGAGGAAAACAATGGGGAAACGGACTGAGTGAAAGAGAGAAAATGCTACGGGCAGAAAGCAGTAGTGTGCAGTCATCACTCCTCCCCTCGAACGATGTTCTATAAAACAAACGAGCCCTGGCTTCTGTAATTACACTGGTGCGATGGACAGAAGAGAGAAAATGGCACACCATTCCCCCAAATGAACTGTCATAGCACATGCTGAGAAGGGCGGCGTAGGCAGGGCATGAGTTATCACTGGTAAACAAACAGAAGCACCCATGCATGTACGCTGAAGACACTCTGGGGAGTTTGTGTGTGTGCGCTGTGGATCTGCATACACTCCACTTTGTGTGTGTTTGTGTGTAGTACCTTTCTGTCCACACAGGCCACTGAGCGCCCAGCCATACGGTTGGCCACATCTCTGTGTTCGTTAATGTCATCGTTCAGCAGATCTTCAAAGCGTCCATTACGGAACTTAAACAGCTTGTCAGAATATGTTGCCCGACCTTGATGCGGGAGAGAGGCAGAGTTCAGCAGAGGCAAAGACTGTGCAGAGAGTAAAGAGGCGTTATGCAATACAAGAACCGTGGGTGATTGGATACACAAGAGGTTGTTGTGGCTGAAAGTGACCTCGATCATTTTTATAAAAATGATAGCGTTAGGTGTTGTAGTTTTGGCAGTGTGCGCTCTGCAGCTCTCAGATTGATTAATAGCAGCACAAAGCTTATCTGTTATCTGATGAGGACTCAGATGAGATAAGCTTAATATCTGCATACTGATTCTCCGGCTTTGTCTCTGTACAAGAAAAGAGGCACAACCCCTGAGTGAGTGTGTGCAGAAATGCATTTGTAAATCTGCTTTGTGAAAGTGTATCTTTTTGTGTAAAATCATGTACTGTACCAGAGAAGGCATTATTGGTGTTGAGGACATAAATCTCCTCCCGACCGTCTCCGTCGATGTCACACGCTGTCACTCCGATGGCGTTGCCTTGACGGTCTCTCAGGGCGTAGAAGGGGGAGCTACGGTTGTCAACAGCAATGTTGACAAGCCTTTTCTTCTGCTTGTCGTACTTTAGCACCAGGTTTGGGCCGTTGTAGCTGTCGACAGGCACCAGTGGCAAGCTGTTACATCTTCATTACATGAGACTGTCAGCAGGAATTTTTGAAGCCTAAATCATGGAGTGCCTTTTTTTTCTGTTCTACAATTCATGAGTAGTTACTAATGATGTTGCCTAAAAATCCTGAAAACTGTGTTTATGTTTCTTCAGTTGTAGATGAGCTGCCTGGAGATTGTGCTTGTGCAGAATTTTGTCAAGTGGATTTTTAAAGACCCTGACAACTTAGTTTCTTAATGGGGAACTCATTATGCATTATGCATTATGCATATGTCTGGTTCTGCTGCATCAATTTTCATGCTTCAAAGTTTTCTAACATTAGCCCCACAATGTTATAGGAGTGCAATTCCTGTAAATTGCTTCATAAAGTACATTGAAAGAGGGTGCTCTACTGATTTGGAATTGCCAACTCTCTAAAGGTACAATGTGTAGGAATTTACATATATTAATTGCTTTGTATTGCGAATGTGTGATAGGCTTTAAACATGTTTTATAACTGAGAACTTCCATTTATCATCATTTGCATATGACAGCCTGCACACTGGTTTGAATGTAAACACAAGATGGTTTCCTGGGGAAAATTCAAAGGATGTCACATTTATTCATGTTCCCTGCAATGTCAAAGATTTACAACAAAAATACTTGCTTGCTAATTGTTATCCTTAGCATAATACTATCTGAGTGAATGTGTTTGTTGACTAGCTTGCCAAATGACCTTAGCAGCCAAACAGCTGACTGTAGCCTGAGCTAAGCTAAGGTTAGCAAGCTAGCTGTAACTGAGCAATGCTGCATGGATGGTTGCTGCGTAATATTAGCAGAGTAAGCAGTTTGCAAACAACACGCGAGTTAATATCATGGAACCAATGATCCAAATAAAATATGGGAACATTACAGATGTGTTATTTTAAACACTATTGTAATTTCATTCCCAGCCAGTCAATTACGCTCAGTCTTGTGATTCCCAGGATGCTCACTCATGCCTAAATGTGTGATAGCGAGCTTCGGGACGCTGTCTGCACTACACTTCATGGCAAGCAGTGTCCTTTATAACAAGAACTTTCTTAAACTACTAAATATACCTTATAACTACCAAATATATTTTTCTGTAAATACATTTTTCATTATTAAATTTGCAAAAGTCTAAAACACAACAGTATTATTTATTGAGAGTATGCTAATCAGCCACAATTACACATCAGTGTAATTGGTTTAGATTTTGTTTATAGATTTCTGGCGCTAATAAGTATCTCACAAAAGTTTTTGATGTCCTCCTGTCCGGAATACCTGCTGAATAGGGTGTCTTGGCTAAATGACATTTATTAAGCAGGGTCATTTGAGTCCATCTATTTTCTGTTAAGCATTGGGAAATTCATTGCTGCTTCACTGGATAGAGGCAGGCTTGCCAAACTGTTCCCATCAATGGCGCTCTATCCAATCACATCTATTTTCATCAGCTGAGTGAGCCTCAGGGCACCCTTACCATCTCTCGTCTTTCAGTCTTTTGCCTTTGTCTTCAACCTTTAGCTTAGAAAATGAAAATGTACTTTAATTTTAGTCTCTGATTTAGAGTTATTTTCCATTAAGAGCTCTAACTGTGCATTAGGAAAAAGAGAATATGTATTGAAATTCTGTGAGTCAAGGGGATTTTAGGAACTTTGAGTAACAGAAACTGTTTTTAACAATCTGCCCTCCCCCTTTCTCACCCAGCTACAAACATCTCCAGGTCTCCGTCCCCGTCCACATCAGTGACGGCCACGCCGTAGTTGAGCTGGGTTGGGTTGTTGTCATAGTCGGGTGGAAGGACAGTCTTGGTTACAGCTGAGAACATGGGCTCTGATCGCTGAGCCGAGGAGATGACAGGCAGGAACAAAACCGGCCACAACAACATCCTCACCTAGAGGGAAAAACACACCATTTCCAACAGCTGAATATGACGTAGGCGGCCCTAATGCTGTTTTGATGGTTTTAAACCCTCTGCTACTTTTACTAGAATACATTTTTCATAGAGCAAAAGTGCAGAAATAATAACTAACTAAAGTAGAACGAAGCTGCTGTACAACTGTAGAAAAACACACTCTCTGCACTCTTAAGCAATGTGCAGTTCCCATCCAATAAATTCACACACAACACTGTCAGGCTGAAACCACAGCACGCTTTAGTCCAGAGGCAAATAAGAATCAAATTAAAACTGTACAGTAAGTCATGCACTTGCAAACTGCTGCACACGCCCTTGTTGCTAATTTTCCGAATCCATCGCGAGGCAAATATCAGGGAATCATTGGCAGGGCTTTCCTCCTATACGCCGACATAAAGATGAAGATATACCACCACAATCAGCAGCGTACTGCAGGGTTAGATCTGAACAACCCATCACAGACAGACGGCCTGAGGAATTACAGGACAGAAAATCCATACATGGAGCAGGGCATTAGCCAGAGGCCAAGTGAACACAGAGGAAACCAATATGACCTGATATAGCAGACCTAAGGCACTGTTTCCTCAGAGACTGGCACCAACTCTAAATTGGGTAAAGCTTTTTTTGGATAAAAGGGCTTTGTGATGTCGTAAGTGTCCTTTTAGTGGTCTGTAGATAAAAGGCGAACACAGAGGAATTGATCCGATCGACTTGTGAAGTGCAGGCAGGTGGAAGTGGGACGCTCAGACTGAAAAGAGAGAAAAGAAACAAGACCGAGGCGAGGAGAGAATACGGAAAGGTCACCCCATTAAGGTTAAAACAAAACACTCATCGTGAACAGCACACACACATACGCTGAATGGTGTTTACAAGCTGACAAGTTGATTTGCTTTGCCTGCAGATTTATGCACGCAGCCCTCGTCACAGAGCTCATTCCATCTGTAATGCCATTCAACCGTTCCCATCTCTGCTTCCTGCAGAGTCTCCCTTTCTTCTCAGTGTCCAGGTGATGTATGGCTCTTTAACATCTCCCTCAACAATTCAATTTAAGATAAAACCGCATTGCCGTTTGAGTAATACTCTCAAAAGCACATCGGCAGGGAGAGGAAGCACCTCCGCTGACACCTGCAGAAATATGGCCCTGGCTAATGCTAGCTCCCCTGGCAGGCGGCGCAGTGATAACGCTGGCTGGAGAGCTGGTAGCAATGTAGACTGTGGCTGTTAGCAACAAGGGTTAATTAACAACACTGGGAGCTCAGGATGAGGCAGTTTCTCCCCATTAGAGCAGGATGTAATGACAAATGGGTTGTGCAGTCCCACACTACACAAGGCAGCTTTACAGACTCGCTCATATACTCCATGTTAGATAGGGGCTGCAGGCTATAAATTAAAAGGAGTACCTGAAAAGTAAAAAGAAAAGGGGGGGTGGAACAGGGTAGGCTCTTTTGAAGTATTTTTTTCATGTGTATAAGCCTTTTAAAATAGACAATTAGAGGACAAAAACAGCTGCTTTTTAGATAATAAAGTCGCAAGTAAGTGGTTTAACTTTAATATCCTTACACATTATTATACAATTTAAGACTTTATTCCCATGCTGCTGCAGCATATTTCAGTTTTACACCAATCTGATACAGAAAAAGTAAATTATTTCCAATAATTCAGTTTGTAATAACTAGATAGAAGAGGGATGTAGAAAAAGAAAAGAGTGAAACCATTTGGGACCAACCTGATAAAATAGTGGGGTATTACATTATCCAGTCAAGGACATAGAGCCGCTTCGCCCCAGATTCACCGCAGCAAAAAGCACTCACAACCCCACTTAGGACGTCAAGCAAAGTTGCAATGTGACTTTTGAACAATTGATGCTCTCATTTGGGTTTGAGGATGTAACATCTGCAGGTTCAACATCACTATAAGAATGGGACGCGTCAAATAAAGTAATTTGTAGCAAAACAGCCATGAAATAGCCCTTGAAAAAATTTGTCGTTTGAAGCAGAGAAATGTTTTCGATTTGGTTATTTATGTTGGCATTAAGAGGCCATTACCACGGCGTGCAACATCAGCATGTGCTTCCTGGAGCGTTCAAGCCCAGCTCTGATCCTGATAACACTGCGACAAAGAGCCAGCAACATCTTCAGTTTCAAACACACGCTTTCCAGAGCTCTTCTCTGTGAAGGACACCCTCGCTGCAGAACGCACACACGCACACACACACACACACACACACACACACACACACACA
>JAOWBC010000318.1:11342534-11371023 GCA_028566105.1 Hypoplectrus providencianus
CGTATTAATTTAGGTAGGAATAAATATGACGTCACTGAAGGCCTACGGTTGAAATGCACGGCCCGCCACTGGAATATTGTCTCATCAGTTTAATATCACATGTGAAGCTTTAATTCTTCATTAAGAAATGCAGGATTTTTTTTTCCTTTTTAATTTAGGTTTATTTTGTTTTTAACGCTTGCACATAACTAGGGACGTTTTTTTTATTAGTTTCTACTTTTGACTCATATTTCCATAAGTAAAGTAAGTAGTAAAAAAAGATGATTAACTAGAAAAGCACTCGGACAGCGCAGACCTCCACCAAGGCAATAACGTCAGTTATGCAATACCAAATGTCACACTTGAAGGATTACATTGAATGCATTTATTTTGGGAGTACACTGGTGAAATTAGCCTCTCTGTTGTGTAGAGTGCAGTGCTGGCTTCAGCCTCAGTGTGTGTGTGTGTGTGTGTGTGTGTGTGTGTGTGTGTGTGTGTGTGTGTTTTTTTAAGTTATCTGTTTTTATTTTTTATGAGTTTGTCTGCCAACTCAGAAGTAAGACAATACAGAACATTTCAACTTGGCAATGAAAACACAATGTTGAGAAAGAAGTTATAAAAAAGGGCTTCATAGTCAGACAAATAAGAGTTAATAACACTGTTTTTAAACTGCTGGCATGAGCTTTTTTTATTTGTTTTTTCTTTTTTCTTCAACACAGAACATTGATTCAAATTTTTACAAAACAAAACAACTGTTGGCATTAAATATTTAATCCACTAGATGGCAGCAGTTAGTGAAGGCAAAATGGTCACTGATGCAATATAAAAACCAGATGGTGTTCCAGACCCCAATCACCACCAAAATCTGATCACCTGTTCCTTGTCCCAATACGCAGATGTCCGAAAATTTCATCTAAATCGATGCAGTACTTTTTGAGTTATGTTGTACACAAACAAACAGACAGACAGACAGGTGAAAACATAGCCTATGAAAATATTGATTGATTATTAGATGTCATTAAGGATAGTCTAATGGAATCAGAAAGTGATGGCAGCTCTTTGAGCATGAAATTCAACAAGATCTCATTTGTCAAAAAATGGCTGCTGGAACAGTGGAACATTCTACAAACAGCACACGTCATTATACAAACACATGAATGCAGTTATGTGCATTCGCCATTTAAACTCCACATCAATGTCAGCAAGGTGGCTGTGGAGGTCAGTCTAAAATGTAAATGTGAGTTGTATTTTGCTGCTTGTAAAAATGATCTATATTGATCGTTTTTGTGGAGGTGACCAATCTGATGGATGTCCAGAGTTGTTCTATGTCAGTATAAATCTGTAAAATGCCGTTTAAGTGTAACCAAAGATCCTTATAGCAAGCACTTTGTAAAAGTAGTTTTCCTCTCTCTTGGTTTTTAAGGTTGACAGATTGAAAAATATTGTAGTGGAAAAAAGATAGTGTGAGCCATTTGCTGTGGGAAAAGTAGAAAATGAATCCCATTTTTTCTTGTTTTCAGTCTCAAATTTGTCTCAAAAGCAGCCAATGTTTTTTTTAGATGGTTATGATTATCTTTTAATATTAATCAGAAAGGTTTGTTGAAGAAATGACTGATAAAAATTGATAATCCAAATGTTGGATTGTAACTGTCATGAAGGCATATCATTTATAATGATGAAAGATAGAACTTAAAGCTATACTTGGCATGAAGTTTTTTTGCTTTCTGTTTATAAATAGAACATTCAGCCTCTCTTCACTGACTGAAAGAAAGTGAAAGCTTAAAGTAAGGTTAACTATAATTTTAGAGGAAATAAAGACAGAGTCTCTGTAGATACAGCCAACACCACAAAATTAGTGTTTGAAATGATTTAATAGTAGATTAAATAATGATTCAATTCAATAACAGTTGATTGGCAGCCTTACTTACTACATTTTAAGGGGAAATCATGCACAGCAAACCTTTAAAACTAAACAACTTTTTTTATTACATGAACCGTCCCAGTCAAAAATACAGTTCTTTTTTCAGTCAAACAGTTTATCTCTAGTGGTTTACCCTCCTACAGTTTTCATACTCTGTTTGATCTCATGCTCACAGCACACATTTGAAAACTTTAGATTTTCTGTGTGAATGAGCTGCAGCTCTGATCTTTGAACCTGTGCAGTGAGACTATTCTACTATACTCTCCCTCCAGGGTGAGAGTGTGTGTGTTACAGCACACTTTGGTGTGACTGCACTAGTGCACTTCTCCCTGCGCACACACACACACACACACACACACACACACACATGCTGGGATATAGGTTTAGCCAACAGGGTCCTCCATAGATCAGCCTCCCCTGACAGCTCTCTTAAATGTCCTTGGCAGCCCCCCAACCCCCAGCTCTCGTCCCCTCTCTGTTCCTGCACCTTTTCCTCTCTGGCCGAGCCTCTGATGGATGCTGCCATATTTCTCTGCCTCTCTCCTCTGGAATGCTCCCATAACCACTGGGCCCCGTAATGCATGACACAATCTGTATATATCCCATTAAGTGTCACTTTATGAATGAACCTGTTTCTCCACATGCAGTTCGCCTTGCAGGATATCATGTAGAGGGAAGGAGCTGGACGCTGACCAGCTCCTTTAAAGCCAGAATTAATGTCTCATGGACTGAGTTAACCTTAAGCTTTGTGAAGTCTGTTCGGATTTGATGCTGATAATTATTAACATGATCTGCTTCTGTAGTTACAGTTTCCCAAGTGTCAGTTTGCCTTTTTTTCCTCATCTCCCGAACTCCAACGTCCTCAAAGGACTGTGAAGAATTACACTTGAAAAACAATGTTTGCTTTCTCTTCACCCTCCGCAGTCCCCAACTAATATTTGTTTTTTTACATCATGAGGTTTTGTACACACTCTCTGCGTTGCTATCAATCACATTTTTAATTTAATGTATGAATATGTGATTTATGTTGCTCAGGCAGAAGATATAAATCTATTTTGCGGAGAGAAAGAGAGAGAGGTGTGAGGAGGAGGGGTGGGGGGGTAAAAGAGCGCTGATGCTCCCTTATTGATTGGCTGGCTTAATAGTGTTTGTTCTTTATAGCTGATCTCAGGAAATAAAGCAAATAAATAGTTGAGAATGAGTTCAGTCACTGCGATGCTCACGAGGATGGGAGACAGACGGAGTGGGGAGGAAAGAACAGGAATAGAAAGCAATAGTAAAAGAATGATACAGCAGCATGAAATATAAAGGATGCATACCGTCGATTCATACGAATATAATCAAATCTGAGGTGAAACTGTTCATTCAATCAGCCACACAGAAAGAACTAATTACTAAAATCCCTCTTTCATTTGTATCCTTTAAGCTGAACTGTGAAACCAGGGCACAAGTCACTTTATGTTTCCATCACTTGCATTGAGCTATAATACACTTTGCTTCCAGGTAGCGCCGTCCTTTGTGTGTTCAAAATGCTAACCTTTATTGACATGTTACCACAGCGTCATGAGTGACAGAACATGATGTTTCTTTGTAAACCCAGGAGCCACATGGTTCCATGTCAGTCTGAAGTCACAGCTTCTCTGCTAATGCACAGTGTCAGCGCCATTATTTGCTCTCAGACTGTTTTACGATTCTCCGATGATTTGTCAAATTGATTTGAATCCCAAACGGTGGTTATTGCCCAGCACAAGGCTTCTTGGAGGAGTGATGAATGAGATGTGTCTTGACATGTCAAGTTAGGGGAAAGGAAAGAAATATTTAAGGTGACTAGGTTATATAAAAGCATTGCAAGAATTTAAGCTTTGATTTTACAGCTTATAATGGGAACAAATCATATATATTTAAGGTTTTCTCTGGAGCTGATGTGCACCAGTTTTCTGCCCCCAAGCCACTGAAGAAAACACTGAAAAGAGCTCAGTGACTTCTTCCAACTTGGTCCATACTGAGAGGAGGAGAGGAAAGCATAAATCCAGCCCATTAGCCCTGAGGTCTCCTGGTGACAGTTCCCGCCCCATGGCTGATGTAAACCAAACTTCCTGTTCGGAGATGAAGAAGCCTGTCAAGCAGCTGCAGCCACCTCGACCCCTGTCACCCTCCCTCTGTGATGCTCTGGCATTAATAGCAAATCGATTCTAAATGAGGGACAAGGGAAACGAGTGAGAAACAAAAGGATGCGTCCATCTCCGGCGGAGGGATGTGCAGGGGCGACGACGCCGGGAGGAAGGCTGGTTTAAGAGAGCTACACAAAGTATTTTAAAAGCATGAAAACACTTCCTCTGACATCCCTGTCTCCTCTCTCCCTGACTCGGTGTCAGTGGCTAAGGATAAATAGCAAGTGCTGCTGTGGACAAGACAGATAGCAAAGTAAAAGTGGGCACGGTGACAGTCCGCAAAACAAAGAGAGCTGCAGATTTCTTATTGTGCTTGTTGCTTTCTAAAAAGACTGCAACTGTCAAGCCACTTGGCGAATAAAACTGACTGAAGCATAACTTCACAGGATGCACAGAAATTAAAGCATTTGACTGTTTTGGGCTACAGTCTTTTCTTCAGCTCTTTGAGTTAATTGCAACATTTTGCTCAATTAAAAATATCTTGTTCAGTGTATGGTTGCACTAAAAGACACCCTCAAGAGTCGCCTGTTCATTTTAAATAATTTTAAAAAACATCAAGCCACCTAGTTAGCGTTAGCATTATCCAATTGCACAGTGTCCATCTGGCTCCCGATCTCTTCTGTGCATGGTTGAATTTTAAATTGGTTTGAAAATTTTAAAAAATGAAACGCCCATTGCCAAAATGCCAAACTCAAAGCTTCAAAACCACAAAACAATCAGTGATGTCAGGCAGTCTATGTTTAAGACTATTATGACTGTGCTATTTTGCACACATTGATAACGAATGCAGCCAGACTTTTCTTCTGTGTTTGCACAGTTCTGTGGAGAAAGGTCTGGCTATGTAAGAATACCATGTTTCATCAATTCAGTCAGATACTCTGGATACACATATTGTTAATACTTATTCCTACCCACCTTTCTTTTATACACCACTTTTGCTTTTATGGTTTTCATTAGCTTTCTCCTAAATTTCATGTTTATGTTTAATTATTGTTTTTCTCACTGCTGGAGCTGCAGTTGACCAAAGTTTGCAGACTTCTCCAAATAACCTGATGATCGTAGAAATAAGCACTTCTTCATCTCTCATCATGCCTAATAGTTTATTGATCTCATCCTGAAAGAAATGACTACATCTTCTCTTTAGTTGGCCTGTGTCATCATGAACAACCCGCATTCGTTACATTTCCAACATTCAGAGCTAAATTCTGCACAAAATCTTTAGAAGCAGAAATATGGGATATTGGATCCTCCCTCAGAGCCACAGTCATGTGAGGTCAACTTTTTCCCCGCTGTGAGAACTCTGGTGTTTTGTTGATTTTTTTATTGGTGTTTGAGGGCATGGGTAAACAAAGTTTCAACATATATGCCATGTGTTCTGTGGGTTTTAACTGTCAAAAAAATAAAATAAAAAGCGCTGTAAAACTGCCCTTGCGCTGCCTGTTGTTGCTGCCAGCCGCAGTCAAGCACTATCCCTCCTCCTGTGTTTCTGTCGCTGTCTCCTCAGTGGGATAATCAGCCATTCTCCTGCAAGGTAATTCCTGCTCAGGAGTGCATGTGGCCGACACTGCGGAAATTCATTTTTTGGTTTAATTTCAGGCCTATTGATCGTGGAGCGCTTTACGGCTGCATGACATCCATAATCACAACAATGGTGTGACAGCGGAGATAAATAATGTGGCAAAGGCACGGAGAGAAGGAGGGATGTAGGGATGAAAGGGACGCAAATTGAAAAAAAAAAAAAAAAGAGAGGAAGAGCCAGGTTCCATCTCTTACTGCATTCTGTATTAATTACCGAACCCCACCCCATTACACCCTCCCAACCCCAACCCCTTCACCTGATTGATCTCCCCTCAGAGGCCATAGATTAGTTTTCTTCCCAAACTTATCTGAAATCTGTTTGTTTAAGCATCCATTAAAAGATAGGAGCCAGTGCTCTTCAGTAATTACCAAGGATACTGTAATATCTATAATTATTATGATTAGTGAAGCAGAATTAAGTCACTGCTTTAGAAACCACAAGGGGCCAAAGCCACAGCATGATTAGGAGGTTTTGCATATACTAATGCTGTAGCCGAGTGTGAGCCGGAGCCATGTTGCTGACGAGTTGATTCAGGCAACAGTGAGTGCATACTGAAGAGCAAAAATGATCAGGCTAAACATGTAAAATCTAGGAGCATGGCATTAATTTGTCCCGGTGATACATGTTGACCAATATGCTACAGGTTTTTAAATTCAAAATTAGATGTTTTCACATTATTTCACACTTTTTTTGAGATATCTGTGGAAATATGCACCCATTCCCAGCACACTACTGAGTCATTTTCTTCTCAGTAAGCATAAACACCTATTTCAGTGAGGGCCAGTGCGGTCAGTGTTTGTGTGGGCAGAAACTTTAGGAGAGCTGGTTCAGGCCGGCAGCAGAGGCCACAGCAGGTCCTCGGCTTCAGCTAGGTGTGTACACAGAGCTGTGTTTATGGGTAATTGCACCACAGCTTTGCCCAGCTCTACCTGCACCCAGCTCGGAAACAGCTACATTATAAACATATCATATAATTAGATGTGATAAATTGAAGTCCAAGCTGTGACCTTTCGTAGTGTACATGCAGTTAAATGATAATGGTGCCTAGTAAACAGTGGTGGCGGTGATGCAGCAGTGCATAAAGCATGCCTCTGCTTGTTGTTGGAGTGTGAGAGAGCTGAAGGCTCCCGCTCATAAAATGTCTCAAGTCAGAAAGACGATAAGGATGCAGAGTTAATGCGGCTTGGCACACAGTTTTATTTGTGCAGAGGCGGAGAAGTCCCGCTTCTGGGGAGGCGTAGAGCGGAGTGGATACTGTTGCAGAATGGGAGCAGTGGGGCGATGGAGGATGCTTAGCTGACACAGAACAAGTAGGCGGGAGAAAGAGGAACTGACCAGTTTTATTACATTACATACGAAGAAAGCTTCACTGGACTGAATGGATGTAATGCTTACAACGAGTGTACATTATTATATTATATTATTGCCTTTTACAATAGAAGCTGTCATCACAAACAAACAGAATTGGCTGTTGGCTGCTGCTAAAGTTATTTATGTATTTGATATCTGACATTACATGAAAGTAAAGTTAAGTGCATCACCAGTTTGAATTTCATAAATGATTTTACATAAATTTGCCACTTCATGATAAAAATATAAAATACATTTAAACATGGTACTAGTTTACATAGTACTTTTTGTGCTACTGGTCCTGTTGTGAAACAGATTTTGTTCAGTCTGAGAAAATAACCCTCAGTGATGTCATCAGGATGACTCGGTTCAGGCATGGGAAATGCAGGAAACCAACAGCAGGATGTATTTTCCTTTGCTGCATCAATTTTGATACTTTTTATTTTATTTTATAGAATTTGACACTTGTCACAACCTAGCTCAACAGTATGTTACAGAGGTGTAGACTACATAAACTTCAGAATAAATAACATATGTTTAATGTATAGGAATGAGCAAAAAGCAACAAAAACAATAAGATAGAATGTGTTAATCAGTAAATCAGTGAGTATGCAATGTCTTTGTGTGTGTGTGTGTGTGTGTGTGAGCTAAGAGTAAGACAGGCTGTTGAATGCCTTGTCCTTGCATGGGTGCTGGCAATCTCTGATGCACCCCCTTACTTCCCATAATAAGGAAAACATAGCCAACAAAGGGTCAAGATAGTGTCACCACTGAAGATTTCACACTCTAAAGCACTGAAATTGTACACCATCTTAGAAAATGTGGCATAACCCTGGAGATAGTGGACATCTCTATGTCCTGCACGTACACATGGCAGTTTGTTATCTGTGTCATGCAACAACAAACAGCAGTAAAGTTTCTGAGCAAATTACAGTTCATGAGAATTAATTTGCAGCCATGTTGCATGACGTCGCTGTAAAAATATCTTTGCATGGTTTCTTTATCCTGAGCTGCAGGAATTCTGTGCTGCTATGTATGCATACATAATGAGACATGGTTTGGTAACAAAACAGTTTCTTGTTGGCGTTAGGGATGAGCGCCACTGGGAGTGAATTGTACAACAAGGCTCCACACCACTGATCAGCCATAGCTATTTGTATGTGAGTCAACACCCAGCCTGCTGTCTCTTTAGGGAGGGCCAGTGACCCTATCATGGACACGACCTGTTAAGAGAAGCAGCCTTTTCTTATCTGCATGCCCTTGGAGTATGCACCCATTGATATGCCACCTTGACTCTATCTTCATGCCAAGATGCTTCCAATTATGCGAGCCGCTGGAGTGAGGCAGAGCGTGGGTTTCTGTACGATGAAAACTGGTCCATGGGTAATGTGATCCTGCTGCTTTCCCCCCACAGGGATGGTTTCTGCTCATGAAGGGAGGGGGGGCTGAAAGAACAGCCAATTCTCTACTCAACACTTCCCAGTTCACCACTTCTCCCACAGTCTCATGACCCTATCAGGCCCATTTAGTAAATGGCTCATCAGCGGGGCCTGAGCTCCCCAACAACCTGCATCTATTAAACCCAGCACTTCCATACATCATGTGTGGGGATTTTCGCTGTGACATCAGTTCATGTGTTATCAATCTTTCTTTAGATGCCTCTTTTTAGGCAGCTTCCTGTCACCAGACAGCCGGGCGGAGGTGACCGCACACCCGGGGCGGCCCAGTGACTGACAGCAGGCTGTCACTCAGCTGACAGGCTCAGTGTTGGACAGCCCCGGGGAAAGTGAGGGATGGGTGTGGGAGAGGTATGGAGACTGACTGTTTGTAGCCTGTGGAAGCTTCTACACCTACCAGGATGTTTGTGTCAAACATTATTCTTTTCTTTATTTCCCTATTTTTTGTCAGACTTTCGGAAATCCTTTTCAATTTGATCTGGTTTGCACAATTATTGAAATCTTAAAGGGACAGTAAAACCCCATATCAAATTGATATTTTTTTCTTTTATCTGCAGTGCTGATTATCAAATCTTGTTGTGTTCAAATCTTCTAGTAGTTACAATTAAAAAAAAAAAAAAATTAACAGCAACGTCTCTTTGCAGAAAACACAACTTGTTTAGGCAGAGCAGCTTTATTTGTATAGCACATTTCATACCCAATTTTAATTCAAAGTGCTACACAGACAAAGAAACTACAAAACATACTACAGGTCAGAATTAAAAAGACAGATAAAAGGTTTAAACAGATTAAAAAAAACATTCAAATCAACAAGTTGTGTGTGGGGTTTCTGTTACTGTCCTGAGTGACACAGATCACATCCTGATCTTGCCCAATATAACAATATACTCTTTTTTTATTATTTGAATTGTGACTCAAAATACAAAAACAGTCTCAATAAGGTGTTTGTGGGAAATTTCCACATTTGGGACGAGTATGAATATCCTCTAATGATATTTTAGAAGCAGGGGCACAATGGTTTATGATCACCTTTACTTAGGATTCTCACCAAAAGGAGTTTCACATAAAAGACATTTGTCCAATCTGTGATGAAATAAAAAAAGATTTAATTACAAAAAAATATGAGGTCAAGCATCTCAGATTAAGGATATTTTAACATTATTTACCTCAAGCTGCCATGAAATGTATAGTGTCCCATTCCCAGTGAGCAGTTTCATGTAGGAACTATTGTTTTTGTAGTGTGGTTTTATCTGTTTTATCGTTTCTGGATAGATACATGCTGTTGAGTTTTTCAAATGATTTTTGGTTGCTCTGAACACGACAGGCTGAGTGTCATCTAGTTCCATTATATGTGAGAGAAGGCAAACATCTCTATGGCTGACATCTCCAACACTCAACAACTCACACCAAAACAGTCCAGTGTGATTAACAGCACAACACCTGAGAGGACACATTTTATTTCTGATTTTGGTGTGAACTGTCCCTTTAACTCCTCTAGTAAGGAAAATCTCCTCCTGTCAGTTTTTTCTCTCATTTCTCATTCACAGACTTCCAGAAGAGGGCAGCACTTCTTTACCAAATGTTATTGTAACGTGTGCCGTATACAGTATTGTGGCATATGAAGCCCTCCTGTGTAATTTATTGAGGAGAAGTATGCAGACAGAGGTCATCAACTTCAAAGTCGAGAAGTGTCTGCTCATTCCCTGCATGCTTCTCATCCCTTTAATCCCATTTCTCCCACTTCACTATTTCAAAAAGGAAGCTATTCAGACTAAAACACGGTCTGTCATATACACTGTGATTTATGAAAAGTGCACAATACAATTTACAGCAGACTTCAGTCACTTGGACTTGTATTGCCTGTCGCCCTTCTCCTCTCCCTCTCACTCTCTCTCTCCCCTTCTCACTAAACTCGCCTCACTTTTTTCGTTTTCCCCCCCCTCTCCCTCTTTGCCTCTGCTCCACCCTATAATCACGCCGGTTCATGGCTCTCATTTGGAGCGGTATATATAGCAGTAATTGTCAGGGTGCAGTACGGAGACTGGGCAGAGCATGTGTACTCTCTCACAGGGCTGTTTTGCAATAAATCTCGCAGTGCAGAGGAGAGGATTGGGGTGGCGGGGGGGTACGCACGTGCACAAGCTCATGCACACACACAGAGACACATTCACTTCAGTGCACAAGCAATACACTAAGCACGTAGAGAAGTCGATAAAATTTTACAAGCACCTAAGAAAAGACATTGTGCTAATTTGCAAGTGTTCTCTTTGCTTCTGTAAGTCATTATATCCCACAGACTATTCATTTACTCTCTCAATGGCCCTGACATAGAAATTGAATGTGTCTCATAATGTGTTTTTCACTCAACACAATGGGGCAATTATGCAAATGCCATCATTAGTCAGGAAAGCAGCCCTTTATCAGTAAATACTAACTATCCCAGGTGATGAGTAAGGGCCCAAATGTCTGTCTGGTGGTCTGCTTCTGATTCCCACACTCACATACTGTACACATACAAAAAAAAAAATCAATTATAAGTGGAAGAAAACGCAAGTAAGCATCCTCACAGGCTCACCTCATCACCCCTAACGTGATAAAGAAAAAGCACATCATCACGAAAGCAGCTCATGTCCAGACAGTTCTTACTATCAGGGCAGTCATGTGGCCTTCAGAGATGACATTCCTGCTCAATAATCTGAAGTTTGATCACAAAAATCCCTCGCTAGTCTGTCTGTCTCATAAATCATGGAACACTGCGTCCAAAAGAGATGACGGCAAATCTGTTATGCACTCTAGTTGTTTGTATGTGTGTCTAAAGCCGTGGGGGTGGGGGGTGGGGGGGTTCCTTGTAGCTTGTATGGACAGGTCTGTCATTCAGGGAGAACACACAGTCTCCATTGTGGAGCCGTCTGTGGTCCCCATCAGGTCAGGGTGGGGTGGCAAAGGGGGCCTCCTGAATAAAAACACGTGCAGCAAACAGGAAGTGGCCCTGTAAGGATAAAATGAGAACTGCGTGGTTAAGCGTTTATGAATGTTTGGTCATATGTTCCTCTTTTTTCCTCAAGTGGCTTTCTCTTACCAGTTCTGATTCATCGTGATCGAGTCATTCGGCATGTTTTGGATGGTCAACACACACCCACACAGCGCTGGAGATGTAATCGAGTTTGGATGGACAAAATCACATTCTTTTAAAGCCAGTCCTAGACACTAGTATCTAGTGTCTGCCAGTGTGATGAGATAATTTGAGCTCTCTCCAAGGTAGTGACATGTTTCCACAGAACAAGTACCTGCACAAAAAACAAGTGGATTTATCTTGAACATGTATTTTCTCTGGTTTAAAGTTTCAGCAAAACAGACACATTATTCTGATTTTATTATTAGTTATATACCCTAAATACCAAAGTACACATATACTTGTGATGTGTACTTGGAATGTGTTCTTTTGCATGTTTACAGTATGCTGAAAGTGCATGAAACGATGCTGAATGTGTGTGAGTACACTCTGTGAACCCAGGTGCTCTGCTTTCAAGTAGTCCTTTCCTGTTTGCCCAGCAGCTGTTTCATCCCAGCGAGTGACCACTTCACAGCTCCGCTGTTTTCTTTCTGGGTGGACTTGTCAACTGTGATCAAATCATACTTTTGTTAAGAGTAAATTTCCTTTCCAGACATAGCGGATTACCCCACCCTCTTGTACCAGGTTTGATATGCTTGAATTTAGGCATTAATTCCTGGACACTTTGTGTATTTTTGTTACTGAAATAGTGAGGCGATTTCTCGGTTCCCATGAGGGGCAGTGTTTGCAAAGGATTAAGTCACAGAAAATTTAACAGCTTGAAAGG
Source organism: Hypoplectrus providencianus (assembly GCA_028566105.1). Taxonomy (NCBI): domain Eukaryota; kingdom Metazoa; phylum Chordata; class Actinopteri; order Perciformes; family Serranidae; genus Hypoplectrus; species Hypoplectrus providencianus. The sequence continues at coordinate 11,354,831 of JAOWBC010000318.1, forward strand.
GTTGTCTTTGGGCAGCCCAGTCGTTTTAGGGGAAACCTTGTAAAGTAAAGTTCCAGTATTCCATCAGCCTCAAGACAGAGTGCTTGAGTAATCAGTTGGGATAAACCAGTCCGTCAAAATAAATCATGTATCAGAGCCATAGAAATTGCAGTGGTAGTAGAACGAACATTGTAAGGTTTCCCTGTGGTGATTTGGTTGGTACATAGCAAATGGAAGTTGTTGATGGTTTTTTAAATGGTGACAGCATGCACCAAAGAGGTCATAAAGTGTGACAGCTGGCTAGTTAGTTTGCTAGCTCGGCCATCCACTCTTTTTCCTGTCACTGAATCTTCAAGAACTGAACACAGAGCCAGATGGAGTGCTGCCACTGGTCCCCAGCCCGCTTTTTGGCTCAGTTTCTTTAACCAAGGTAGCTTTAAAAATGGTAACTAGCAGGCTAAGTGGTAGATTCCTGGCTACTGAGTTTGACTGTGCTTTGGTACTTCTTCCAAAGTGAATCTCACAAAGTTGTCCCTCATCTTGTTAGCACAGTGTTGTCCTATGCTGTAAGTAAAGCATTATGTTGAAAATTGTATTCATTTAGCGACTCTCTTTCTAAATCCTTTGCACTAGTGCAACAATTGTTTGGTCGTTGCTGCAAGACCCAGTTCATTCCTATGAATGTTGCTCATTGGTGGATGAAGCCAAAAGAGACTTTCTTCTGTGCATGAAATTACCCAGATCTTTTATGGTTTTTTTGTATCTGTCTCTCATGGAGTAAGTGCATGAAAAACTTCCTGTGGCTGAGCTAGCTACTTTGGGTTTGATGCTACACTTCATTAAAAAAACAGTACTTTAAATGTAAATCTCCTTCAGACTTTCCAAATATTTTTGCATCCAATTAATAAATTGAATGAGCCACATAGCACCTGGAAGTTGTAATTCCACCATTTGTCCTTGGGGGCTTGCTCTGGCTATCTTGTTATGCTGATTTGAATGGAAATGTCTGTCCTACTTCAATTATTATTTCTAGGATGAGAAAAATGCTGTATATAACACAGAATACTCTTATCATGATGCAAAGAATACATACAGTTTGAACTACTTTCACATCAATAAATATTCTGCAGCGTCATGTATCAGCAGCAAGAAGGAAACAGGAAGCAGAGGACAGCTTAGTATGTGATGAAGTTTTATTGATTCACAGTAATGATGAATGAATGGATCCTGATTTGGTCTTTAATTGAAATTTGCCTCTGACTCAGCCAGTGTCTAGCCACAGTTATTCTAACTTTCCTCCAGGAACATGTGGGCACAGATTACTTTTTGTAAGAGTGTATGTATCACAGCTAAAAGCAATGTAAATCACATCACATGAAACATTTATTTTTCTCTTTAGATGAGGCTTTAGTCCCTGAGAGCACAGCTTTCTATGAATATGTTTGTAGATAAGCACCATGTAGCTCACACTCTCAGCTTTAAAGACAAAATAAAAGCATAACTGGCCATGTAAAACAATGTCCCAGTGCTATGTTGACAGCATGGGTACAATACAGTAATATCATGAGAGTGGTGAATATGAACCAACTTAAGATATGAAATGGCATATAATTTTAAATAACACACAGAACAGACCATAATATGTCAACAGCAACTGTACACAAGCACACAACAACAGAAAAGCATCACTGCAAATATTTTTTTAGACTTTCAGGTCTATCTTCAAATATTTGCATATCAGTTTTTAGTAATAGGGCTGGCTGTGTTTGACAAGGTATGCATGATTCTAAAAAAATACTTTAAAAACCCACGGCCTTCTTCCTGGAGGCAAAACCATAAAGGTCCGACAGTGAGGAGTAAGACAATGTGCTAAAGAAATTAAGTCTACAAGTGTCTTTATGAGCAACTGGTCCTTTCCACAATGTGTCCTGGATGCTGGCCATGAGAAAACCATCTTAGCAGGTTTAACCACTAAAACGATAGGCCAAACACATCAAACACATTAATGGGGTAAAACAACATGATTAACACAAGTCCCATGTTGTAAAGAAAATGGGGTTGCATCATTGTTTGGTGTGCAGCTAAAATGTTAGCAAAGAAAGTTTAGAGTGATATATTTCAGCATGCCTAGCTTTAGCGGAAAAAAAGGGCCACTGTTTACTGTGTTCAAGCGTGAATTGAGGAGTTTATTTTTCTCCCAGACAAACATGTTGTTCTCGTTGGGGAGCTGGAAATGCCAGCTTGTGGTCTTTGTATGGCTGCCTACAAAAAGGCAGCTCTGGTAGTAAAAACTGTATGTCTGCATAAGTCTTTCTACAAACTTCATCTCATTTCACTTACCATCTTACTTTCTTAAACTCTTTCTATCACCATCTCACTCACTTAACCTCAGAAACGTTCTTGTAGTTTTGTGTAACGACCGAAAATCTTGCGCATTCCATGATTTCATAAGTTACAATTCCATAGTGTGTCTTTATAAAGCACATGCTATAGCCCTAACCTTAACCATAACCTTATGTCTAACCCAAACAGACCTAATTAAAAGGTTTTTTTTATATTCTCTCAAAACCCAGCCTGCCTGCTGGCCTGCCACAGCACTGTGGTTTTGTTAGGCCGGGTTTCCCTCCCATAAGGGAGACTGGAGGCAAAGAGCTGTACAGTTACAGTTGTTTTAATAACTAAAATAAAATGAATAAACAATTACTCATCTGCATCATGTGAACATTGCATTACTAGGTCCTGAATGAAATCATTTTTTCTCCCTTGTTAATTTCGTCAGAAAAACTAAAAATATATATTAAGTTAATTAAGCGCAAGCTGACAAACTCTTTACTGCTCATGCTGTGTATGTGTGAAATCCATGAATAAATAAAATCATAGCATAAATAGTACATTGTATATGAAAAGTAAACATAAACCTTATATTTCACTTTGTGAATGTAAAACACGATTAAGTTTCAGAGAAAAGTCCTTAAAAGTCAATTTGGTGGCTAATCAAAAAAAGTATGGGGGCAAAACATGAATACTGATGTTTAAAAGATAAAGTGCTTTGTTCCATAAAAAAATCCTTTAACCTGTTCTTAACTGTTCTATCTGAAAAGTAAAACATTGTACTACACTTATAAAACAATGATTTTGTTTAAACCAAAGCAATGATAACATATCTAAGTTACTAACAAATTTTCATTTTACAACACTGTTCACCTGAAACATAGTGAGGTTAATATGACAACATACAGTATTGTTAATGAGCACCAATATTGAACTAATGTAAAAGCAGACAGTTAGTATTTGGTTAAAACAATGCCATGTGCATTAAATCAGCCTTTTTCAACAGAAATTACATAAACACACAATGTCACTGGGAATGAGATTTCCCAACATCACCGGCTTCCCTATTGTCTGAGTGACAGATTAGTTGCAGCGACATTAAGGTCTTTCATGCGTACATGTTTTGAATAACTTACTTAAGTTACTAGTTGTCCACATTCACAAATATCTGTATAAATTGAATAGCCAATATCTTCTAATTTAAATAGAGTATAAAAACATGTTGAGCCATCTGGCACCTGTTCCACTCTTACTGTCATGAGAGTGACGATGACTGCTGCTGTGATATGATGCGCTTATGAATATTAATCCACATCTGCCAAGGAGATGAACAGGCACCATTTTGTGTATTGTCTGTTGATGTGAGTCCTAAGGTCTCAAGGACCTGGGTACATGGACTTCAGCCCACCCTGAGTAGTCTCTGGGCCCCACTGGAAGGCCTTCGCACTGGGCCCTGGGATGGGCTACACAAAATTGTTGGTGATTTGCCTCTGGTGCTCAAACAGGTCTTCAATCTCTGCACTGTATGCATCACCTATTAGAAAAAACAACACAACAATCAGTGACAGGATTGGAGAAAGTATGGCCTTACGCACACATCTGCATTTTATTTGATCGTTTTCTCTCCTTGATTGAAAAAAAATTATGCGTTTAAAACCATTTGATTTTCATAGACAATGCATAAGCGCAAATGCTGACACCATTCAGTAGCATATTGTGGGCATGCACTGTTTTATGAGTAATACCAGGATTTTTAAGACTCGTTAGAATTGACTATTACAGCAAGAGAGGAAATAAAAGAGACACTTTACTGCCACGGCTACAGCTGCTAATTGAGATTATTCTCTCCAGCAAATCCCCAAACCGAGATGGCAACAGCCAAAAGGTCGGACTTGAGGATCCAAATCTGGAGTGCACAAACTAATGGAGGACATCACAGTGACTTTGTCCTCCCCTATTGTATAGTCTATATCAGTGACCAAAAACGCAGCTTATGTGTGTACAAAGCGCCAACTTGCAAAAACAACTGTGTAGGCTAAGAGTATGCCTAAGTTAAGTTAGAAAGAGAAAAAGGTGTTTCTGTCCTCACCTGCATGACATCCATACATGTACGCTCTGTGGCCATCATATTTGCAGCGACATCTCATGACATTGTTCATAAAGTCAGATTCAGCCATGTCCATTGATGGGTTGACTTCCACCTGCAACACAAACCTCCGTGAACAATAGTTTCATATCACAGTGTTTTGTGACCTTATAACTTGTGGCTGTGTACTTCATCATTTAAAAAAAAACAAAAAACATTTATGGGAAACTAGGAAAATTTAGCACTTTGTTGTTCTCACTTCTATCTAATACTGTATCTCCAACTAACCAGGCACATGGATGAACAGGGAATTAGTCTCCTCACTGCACACTGAGAAAGCCTTTTAAAATAAAGAGCAGTTGCATGTAAAATTGTTAGGGGGCCTGTTATTTAACAACACTAGTGCCTGGCATTGTTTTTATTGTCAATCCTGTTCTCATCTATAAAAAACTGAATGACTTTTCCATACAGTATTTGGAGATATTAATATAATATACGCTTCTTTCTCATGGACCTAATGTTGAATGATGTTCACTTGTTAGCCTACAGCTGAACATATGGACTGAATATCATGTGGTGGTAAAACACTTGCTTTAAATAATGTGTTGTGCAAAGCATGAAAGACTCTGGTAGATCTTTAAGAAAAAGTCCTTGTAAAAAAGTTTATAACTTGTATGAAAACATGTGAAGAAAGACCCTTCTTCCCACAAAACACATGATGACTCACTGCATGAGAGGTTATGCAACTTTACAGCTGAAGTTCATGGAATGTGGTTGCTCCTCTCAACATCATAGGTATGCAATAATAAGGACAAAATTAGCCTAAAATTGAAGTTTGTTACAATAGCGTAGTTATGCATAAGCATGTCTGTATGTCTGAAATCGGTCTTGCTCTGAGTGATGCCATACACAGTACTAATAGTCTGTCATTTGCAGAGCAGCTCCATAACTGCTGATACAACCTTTCTCTTAATCTGGTCTGGTGATAATACTGCGAAGCCATTTACTCTAATAGCTGCTCTGTAAACTGCTACACCCACTTTAAATACATGTTACAAACAGCTACAGGGGGAACGGAGGCAAACTACGCTAAAAAAGGCAGAAAACTTTAAAAACTAAGTGAATGCACAAAAGCTGTCTCTAAATTTTTCAGGGTAAATTACAGTGTTGGACCTGAGTGTATGAGGCTTTTGAAGGGGGCCGTTTCAGTGGCAGAATGCGTTGCTCAGTGAGAAAGTGGCAATAAAAATAAAAACAGGGCAGGAGGAATTCCTTGGTGGCAAATTAGCCGTTTCTAATGGAAGGGGGGACTAGTTGCTGTTTGACTAAAGGGAGGCAATAGTTAATTTGGGTAATTGGTGTGTTTCATTAGCAGTGGGTGGTTCAAGGGTAGGCCTGCTGAATCTTTGTGTAAAGCCCATCATCAAAAAAGTCAGGCATCATCTGCACTTTACTAGATTAATGGAAGAACACAGTAGAGCTGCTATAAAAGAGATTTGTTTCCAGTTCTGCAGCCTTGGTGGATAACGAACTCCCTGCTTAGTGTACAATGTGTTTTCTTTTTTGTCTTTTGTTCTTCATTAGTTTTTTTCTCCTCAAATGACCCCAACATTTTCACCTTCAGTAGTTCTTTCAATTCCTTTCTTCCATTTATCTGAACTCAATTTTAGTCATCTCTCATTTTTTCCTTCTTGCTGCCTCTACATTGTGCCTCAGCAATGCTTGACTTCATAATTATACCCCTCTCAACATGCTGAAAATACATCCAGCCAGTGCATGCATTTACATATATGTATGTCAAATCCATTGCAAGTAAATTAAACAAATCCATCTTCAACCGGGAACAGGGAAGTGTAATTACAAAGATTGAGAGTGACCTCTCAGACAAACTGGGTGACAGTAGTAATTATCAAACAATGAGTTTCACTGTAACCAATCTGCCACAGCTGCAAGGTAATTGGCAACATGAGATCTGAGGACTGCTGTGTACATGGTGGGATCAGTAGTCTGAACTGGAAATGGACCATAATGGGAGCATAAGTCCTTGATGTGTTTTAGTTTTGTAGCCACAATGACTCGACTAATTTACCCGGGTCAAGGTAATGACAGACAGAGGAATGGTTGAGGTGATGACTGTGATGAGGGAGGTCAAGAGGGTTTACTGAAATAGTAAACTCTAACCAATCATGAGGAAGTCCACCTTAAGATCCTACAAACGTCTTTCTCATTAACCAAATGTCTGATCTCAAAGCTGGAGAAGGCAGTTTTCTGTGAAAGGCAAGGCTGATACCACCCCACCCCCCCCCCCCCCCCCTTCTGAGAGTAGCTTCATGTTTACTGAATTGACAAAAGAGTGGCATCGATCTATTTCACTCATGTTTCAAAATATCAAATCATATTTCAACACAGTCTACCAAACTGTAAACAGAATGGAGAGTAAAAACTATGAAATGACTTCTAACCTGGAAAATGTAGTCTCCGGGCCGTACATCTGTCACGTCTATCCACTGGCAGTCGATGTCATGGCGATAGGTATCCCAGCAGCCCACAGAGATACCCTGATCACCCATGTTATAGCAGGAGAAACGCTTCTGGAGTCCTAAGACACATACACACACACCAACATCATTATCAATCACAACATCAAAGCTCATTTAATGCTCGGCACTCCTTGATATTTTTAAGAGCTTTTAGTTTATCGAATTGCGTCACACTACATGTGAACTCCGCATTTTCGTATGAGCCATTTCATTCATGATGTAACAAGTAAATGGAGAGTGAAGAAACAACAACAGCAGTGATCTAACACATTAACCACAAAGTAAAAATCTAAATAGCTGTAGCTGAAATATGGATATTAATTTCCTGTCACTAATGGGGGAACAGTATTTCACTGGGACTCATGAATGGTGCTGAACATTACCGTCTGGGCAGTACGTGTCCTCCAGACAGAAACTGGCCTTGTGTCCCTCCGCAACCCTTGTGCCATTCAGAGTCAGCAGGTCGTAATGTGTGAACACCTCGATACTGTGGTAGTGCCTGGGACGACAGAGGGGAAAGTCCAGGTGAGAGTGTGTGTGTGTCCTTCTATGAGTGTGTGCATTTAGGCTAACTGAACACTGGCTCCCTATGGCTTGTAGCCTAATGACCTCACTGCTTGAACATGAGCGAGGGTGTCACCGTAACACCTCTCACAGAAGCTTGTTTTAGAGCCAGCTTGGTTGAGCTGTTTACTTATTCCAAGTGAATGGAGGGCTTTGAAACACACATCCATAGTGCTGATGTGTTGTTGTAACAAACTGAAATGGACCTGACTGTGCATAGACTACCCTGTCCTTTGTATTTCACCTGACCTGTGGTTCAGCCGTCATTTCCACGGACACGTGCTGCAGGGCGCCTAATGAACCTGGAGAGATGACAACACTGTTTCAGGCCACCCATAACTAACTGGGAGACATGTAATACAGCCAATACTGATGGCTTCAAATGGCTCCTTCTTCTCTCATGACGACAGGCCTGAAAGTGCTCTCGTCATCTGACAAGAATCTAACTTACTAAGGGGAGCAATGTGAGAGGTAGAGTGAAATTTGTTGAGAGTAGACCCAAGGACAATATTTCGTCTATTTACGAAACTAACTGACAAAATGCTAGTCAGGCCCAGGGACGGACAAAGGCCCTGTGTTTAATACCTGTGTTGCACGCTCCCTGCAGCACCCCTCATCAAACCATATTGGCACTGGCACAGAGATCACACTACAGTATGTTTTCTTTCCTGGTAGCAATTGCATGCAATTAAATTTAAATATAACTGAAATTACTCAACATGGAGGGTAGTATGTCATTAAAACACGTTAAAGCAATTTTGTATGAGGAACAGGTGTTCGTCAGAATATTTCTGACAACCCCTAAAAATCACAGCTCACCTGTCTAGAACACTCTGAAACCACAGTTTACCCCAAAAAACACTTACCACAAAAACCACAAGGCCAACCACAACATCCCACATATAGTAAGTATTTATACAACTCTTTCCATTACAACAACCTAAGAAAATCTAACACCTCTATGAACTCCAGAGAGATACTCTACCTGTGACACTGGTGCCATGTCCAGCTTTCTCTTGTTGCTTTGGGCCTAAAATCAGACCGTCCCAGGTTCATGATGCGGGAGGAGAATCGCAGCAGGCGTCTGTGGCCATAAGGCCAGTTCATTCTGGCAGCAGACGAAGACAGACAGTTCTCCTCATTGGCACAGGTCAGCAGGTGGAGGGGTCGGTCTTCCAAGTAGGCTGTCTCCTGAACTAGCTGGGCATCCAGAACAAGGTCAGGTGCAGCTGAAACACATACAAGAGGTTATGTAGAGCCCTATTCAAACATTCTCTAACAAACATGGAAAAACACAGATATTTATTTGATATGCCATTTATGTCAGTCAATGTTTGATAATTATCCAGCAATTTTTGGTCAGATTTGACATGTTCCGTATGTTTGTCAGTGCTTGTTGAGATTTGTGCAGGTTACCAAGCTTTCAAAATGCTCCTCAAGAGTATGTGCATCTATAACAACATATTTGTAGGAGCAGTAAACTCACTGGACAAGCTTGGTGTTTGTTATTGTGTTGAGTGAAGTGATTATGGTAAAATGGATGCATTTTGGATCTTGAAAAGGGAGACTTTTAGTGGAGCTGGGGGAATCAGTTATGTGTCAGTTTGTACAAGCTAATGTAATAACATAAAATAATATGACAGTTGACAGACTCAGAAGCAGAGGAGAAGATGGCTTGACTTACTGTCTGAACAGCTGACCCCAGCAGCCTTAGTTCCACCTCCTCGAGGACAATGGACGTGGTTGTTGCGCCGGCACTGTTGGATTGAAAGCTCTGTGCCCACACAGTGAGTCCCGCTAAGAATCACATCAGCTGTGCTCTGGTCACCTGGCCAGTACCAGGTCTCCTGTCAAAGCAAGGGTACAGGGGTGAGGTCACAGAAGGTAGATATCTTGTCAGATTTTCTATCAATGAGCAGCATCATAGTTCATTGTCTACAATGGGCTGTGACTATGGATTGGCCTCTCTGTTCATTTGTTTAAACATTTGTTCACGTCAGACACTGCTGATGGGAATTTGACAAATCATAGAGGAATGATGCCTCTGAAAACTCTCGTCTGACATTTTAAAAATGATACTGATTGTTTTGGAGATGGGAGTGTTACATTGTTCATTCATTCAGGACATCATGCCCATCCTCTTAGATGCTGATAATCAGACTTTGACAAAGTTTTTTAAAATGACCCCGATTAAGGGGTGGCACTCAGATCGGAGATCAAAATGAAATGCTTGCTGCCACCCTGTCAGTTATAGATGTAGTGTTAGTCAGGGAGGTTGTTACCTGATGAGCACTGGCAGCGAAGCCCAGGCCGAGCTGTCTGCATAACACCATGGCCTCATTGATACCCCAGTTCTCACTACAGACAGAGCCCCAACGCTTACGACCGCCAACCTCCATCAACACCTCCACACGGCCTTCTGATGGGACTCTCCCACCAACAAGTCGCACCTGAAAATCCATGAGATTACAGGGGTTTAATGGGTGATTTTTTATTAGTGACAAGACTTTTGATGGAAATGCTTTCATACCGTGTTCTCTATTCCGGTCTTGGGGACGTTACAGCGTACTGAGGCATCCTGACTGTGTTTGAATGTCCAGGGTTGGACTTCCTGGAAGTAGCAGTCCAGGATGGAGCGCTCTGACCCCATACACTGAACGCTGTTCATATGGATAGGTCCTGTGCCTAAGGAGAGAGGAGGAGAAGAATTTAAAGATGATGACAAAATTAATAAATTATTTCCTGGGGTTAAATTATTTTTTCTTTAACCCAAACTATGATCTTTTCTTCAACTTTCCCAAACGGTGACCATTTCGAGGGTGTACCAGGTAGTAGACGTGTCCTGTAGTACTCTACACCTGCAGATAGACCAACCTGCCCCTGAGACTAAATTGTCAGACTGATTGCTGATGATTGCTAGGATTGATAGACACAAAGGCAGACACAGACTTTATCAGGCAAAGGTGTGCATACACATGAAAGGCTCTTTACTCCTTCCACATGAATGTGCTTTATTTCAGCATCAAATCAGCAATGAAATGTTCCTATCTGTCATTACAAAATGCTCTGGTAGGCCATGCAGCAGGAGCACCAACATCTAGGGATCTGTCACACCTCATTACCACTATTCTGTTGCTTTAGGCACACCAACAATAACATTGTGTGCAGTCCACCACCCTGGGTGAGCAAACAAGGCAAAATGTGTGGCAACAAAATAAAAGACTTACACAAGAATATTTTTGTCATTTAAAACCAGATAAATAACATGGAAGATGGAGGTCGAAAAACAATCTAAAGATTAGGTTTTTGTGAAAGCAAACAGCTGCTGCCACAATGATGGCACTATATGAAAACAGAACAAACTATGGCTGCAGTGTTTTCTTAAAACAAAAGGCACAAACTGCAAAGTTGCAAATGAGGCAGAATTGAAAAAAAAAACAAAACCAAGCCCACAAAAACCGAGGGAAAGAGAGAAAAACCAAGGAAGAAGGGCGAAAAAGAAGATGACTGAAATGGTAGGGACCAGATTTTAGCCTAACCCAATCTGTCTCTGTGTTGGTTTTAGGAGATTGTAGGCCTGCTTCCATACTGGTCACCATGCGTGGGTTCATACGTATGAAAAAGACACATCTAAAACCACTTCCGCCTCAATCTGCATGGTAAAGGCCACAAACTGGATCCAATTCCCACTGTTTAAGTTATCAAGAAAAACAGGCGAGGGATCCTACAAAATGAACTGTGACATGCTGTATTTAACCCTTGAGTGGGAAGCCCCCCTTAAAAAAAATATTCCAAGCAACTGGCCACACACACTTTACATGCAAACATACACACAAAGGCAGTCATGGTGTTTTACTCTCTTATGTACTCTATATGTACAAAATTACACAGTAAAATAACAATGTTGGTCAAGAAAATAAATAGAAACATTGTCCCTATAATTTAGCTCACTGATGGTGACGATAAATGTAATGATGAGGAGAGTTAGAGGGCTGGCAGTTTGAGGTTGAACAGGAGTCAAAATTTGTTCTTCACTTTCATTCTCCCTGAAATCAATTTCACAAATGCTCAATCCAACTTAAAACATGTCAAATGCTGACATCAAATACAGCTATAAGAGCAACATTTAGGTATAATATAAATGCGGTAGCTTAAATTTAGTATTTACAAGAGACAAGTTGAGCTTGATTACCATGTAATTTGAATTGGCAGATGCCATAGATCATTTGGACAGATTAGAATTTGACTTTCGGGGATGGAAACAGAGTAACATTCTTGTTGAGAATAGCATAAATAGTTGGTTAGTGGTTGCAAGGGAAACCCTGTTCTTTTCCTCACTAAAATTATACTCCGTTTTAGGGACATTAATGGAGTGTGTGTAGTTTTTCTTTCCACTGAACGTCTCCTTCTGTGCCTCTAACAAAAACTTTCTGTCATCAGTTAGATCTGTTACTTAGCCAAGTGCCAAAATCATGTGAGTTTGTAAATAGATGTGCCCACATGCAGGCTTTTAGATGGTAGAAACCAACCAGCATCAAAATAATGTTTCCTTTTCCTGTGTCAACAGGCTTTCAAAGCTGGTTAACAATATGTGAGGTTACAACTCTACTTCTCTAAGAAGATACTATGTGCTTGTGTGTGTGCCTGTTTGCCACCTGTATCCTGCATTTAGTACTTATGTGCAAGTGCAAGTGTTTCAACAAAACTGATAAGGGAGACCACATTTGCAGCCAGAATCTTTGACTGTGAGATTGTGAACCACGGGCTTAATCACATTATCTCATTTGGTCATCATAAATAATCCTGTGAGGTCTCGTTGCTACAGACTGCTGACTGAAAGATTTGATGGAAAAGATTATTTGTCTTAACGCCCAAGTGTATTTGTGTTTAGTGACATGTTATGTAAAAAATGCATTGTCATGGCTTAGATTCTTTTGCTTTTTGAGAAGATTTTTAAAGAAAAAAACAACTTACATTCATAGATAACTAAATGTTTAACAATGCAGTCTTTCAGTAAGTCTTTCTCAGTGAAGGTTAGGTATATCTAAGAGTCTAAATTAGGCCTTTTTCATCGACATACAGCCCTGTGTTTATGTGGCCTTTGAGCACATGGAAAATTATATGTCACAGTAAAATTCTAACAGGCTGCATGTTATAGAAAGGAAGCAGTGAGTCTTTGAAGTCCAATGATCCTGCAATGGCAGTCTATATGTAAGTGCAAGTCAAAGGCAGGGGAAACAGGACAGCACTGCGCTGTGTGTGTATGCATATGTGTGAGTGTGTGCGGGTGTTTAAGAGGAAAGAGAGCATGTATGTACAGTATATCTAAGTGTATTTATGGGATCTATTTCAATCGTGCAAGCACAACGGCAAACGCAAAGTGGTAGGTCTTGGGTTTTAAGACTGTGTGGGCGTCTTCAAGCACACCTGCTATTTTAGTTTATGTATATGTCCAGCAGTGCAAATTATAAATGGGTGGTGTAAGGGGGAATACAGATCAGAAGATGTACTGATAGATTTAAATACAGTTTCAGCTAGTTGTATTACTCATCTTATCGCTTTAAAAAATCTGAGCCCGTCAAATTGATGCATGATGACAATTATTCAACATGTGGAAAAATTAGGAACTCATGTCTTGTCTAAAATTGGTAGATCAGCACAATGCCAACATGGAGCACCTCAAATCTGCAGCTAGTGGAAGTTCTTTTTTTTTCTTAAAATTCATAGAACAATGATGACAGAAGCAAAAAGTTGATGCTACTCATATATAAACTGACTGTATTTCCCATTGTAAAATGTTTCTGAAGTTGGAAAGGAGAATGTGAGATGCAGGATTGATGAGCTTGAGTAATTACACAATGTTGACCAGCTGACCATTCTGATGTTTGGAAAGGTTTGTTTGGTTATTCTGGTGCAGCCTGTTTTTATTTGCATTTAATTTCATAGTAATTTATTAAGGTAAACATCGTGGCTGTAATGGGACTGTGTTCTGGCGTAGCACCCTTCAAATTGAATGTTGCAAATTCACTTGTTTACAGTTTTACCCCAGTATAATGTGATGTTGCGTCAGGCACCATCATCACACTGAAGTGTTCATTCCCTGTAACACATTTTTCACCAAAACACCAACATCTTACTTTGCACATCTCTTCATACCTCTCTCTCATGCACTGGGCACCAGAATACCACACAAATTGACAGAGACAATTTTAAGTTCAAAAATACCAAATGGTCAGAGTGCTGCCTGTTCCTGGGGCAACGTGAGTGAATCACCAAGGAAAAGTTGGTAAAGTAATGCTTATATTTCAGGAACAAGACAGGAGTAATATGATGTAAAAGTAGAGAGTAAACCTGACAATTGTCAAAGCAGAACTACATTTTAATGTTATAATTCCATAACTGATTTCCATTACATATACACATGCTAGCACTGCAGGTAAGCAAATGTAACCGTGGTAAGATCAGAAAAAAACGTGTTTTAGGTAGAAAATTGAAAGCTTTTGGCCTCCCTGACAATTAAACACCTCTTCATCTGTCTGTTGAAACCACAATGAACCTAAATTTTGGCCTTAAGACTTTAAGTAGTGATTGAAAGCAGACAGCAAGGGTTGTGAAGCCTGGTGCAATAGAAGTATCCACAAAAGAGCCAAATAAACCAAATTTGATTAGGTTTTGTTAGCCTCACCAAAAAAAAAGGTAATATAAATGACATCATCAACAGAAAACTAAATTTAAGAGGTGAAAGGGTAAAAGGGACTTATCCAACACTTGTAAAAACACCCCATGTATGATCAAGTGAACAACTAAACCCGCTGACTGTCATCCCACATTTCATCTCGATCAGCAAGATTATAGACTACACCCTAGCCTGAGGCATGGGGTATTGGTTCTCACATCTCGTAAGGGTGGGGACACAACTTGCACAGCTGGATAGTGACGGAATCTGAGCATCACCAAAGCCATGAAAACTGAAATCGAAGGAAAAAGACCACAGCACTCAGTGAGTGAATGAAAAGCTTTCTTGAAGCTTGCAAGATTATGTCTGTGGCCTTAGTTAGCAAATGCCAAGGTAAACCGCCATGGCTTATAATATTACATTCTTTGTATGTGAATGTGTGCACATGTGCATGGTGTTTGGACAGCTGGTAGCCCTGGCAAAGCGCTCATTTAATCACAGCTAGAGATACTGCAATCAACACATTTGCAGCTTCACACTGCAGCATACACAGAGACAGACAAACACACATGCCCATGCATTATCTGATCAGTCAGGGCAGACGGGTGCGGCGTCTAAGATAAGCAAAAGGCTGAAAAAGTCTCCCTGTCTTCTCTGGAATACCATGACGCATGATAAACATTCAAACATCCAAATTGCAGACTCAAAACAACTAGATTAAATGTGGAATTTCTCCAGAATTTACCGTCTGAGTTATGAGAAAGCCTTTGCTCTGACCCATACCTTGACCCATAAAGGCTCCATGCAGAGCATCCTTGGCAGTACCAAAGCCCAGTTCTCTGCACACGACACTGGCTGCAGTTCTCTCCCACAAGTGGTCCACGATGGTCCCCCATTTTCCATCTCGAAGCACTTCTACACGACCCTCTCCCAACCTGGGGCCAGCCTTCAGACGCACAGGCTAAACAGGGCAGCAAAAGGAGTATAACTCAGCTTATAGTTCATAATCACACTGTATGAATGGCCAGCGTAATCATAACTTAATCTTACCACAACTGGATAAGGGGCCTGGGGTCTTCCTGAAGAGATGCGAGCAAACTGAGGTCCTGGCACACACTTGACAACTGCATGTCTCCCGTTCTTACAGGGGGAGGGGCTGCGGGGGATTGACAGCTGAGCAAGGCACTCTGACAGGCTGTTCTCAGTGCCCAGACAGTGAACTTTTTCTACCCAGAATCCTTTCTTCTTTGACATGAAGCTCAATCTAGAAAAGAGAGAATATTTTTGGTAACACATTCTTAAAACTTTATTTAAAATATTTAGTATTTTTAACATTAGCAACAGATAAAGTTAAAGTAAAGAAAAAAACAGCAGGTACTATCACCAAAACCCTTTGAGCCAGAACCAATGAGTTCTGTTTCACAATGTTAATCACATGTTGAGCAATTGTGCAGACATTTCACGTATTAAAAAAGAACAGTTCTATTTTGTTAAGATTAGTTGAAGGGTTTAACTTGAAAAGTACTTCAAACTAAAGCGATTAATAAGAACTGGGTTTGGTTTGATTGACTCTACAGGCTACATATGAAAACGTTCATTACATCTTTTTGGACAAAATGTTTAAACAAGTCCCCATCCCTCCTAGTCAGAAGCTGAGTGAGAAAACAGGTTTTCAGGGGAGTGATTATCTTTTTTTTTTTTTTTTTTACCTTGTTGAAGGATCTGAAACCTTGGTGTCCCATATTTTCCTGTAACAGAACCAAAGAACTGATGTTAGTTATATCAGGTCTGTATATTTGCTGAGGTTGCCAACATACACACACACACACATCACCCTGTGAGGTGACCTGGGTCAAAGATTTCTCATTCAAAGGGGTAGAGAATGTGGGATACACTATAGCTTCTGCTGTTTGTTTTATGTGTAGCTTGGCCACACAGGAGGGAGTTCTGCCACAGCGAGTAGCAGCACAAACCAAGTACCGGGGCACTTGGTGATGACATAAAGTAGTTACAGCTC
>JAOWBC010000318.1:11392817-11403939 GCA_028566105.1 Hypoplectrus providencianus
CTGTTTTTCTCTTGAATATTTCAATAAATAAATAATTCCAATTTCACTTTGCATGTGGCTCAAAATGCTGCAAAAAACATAATCCACTTTTTTTTTTTAAGTATTTTAATGTTAGTTTAATGTTTAATAATTTTCTTTCAAGCATACACCAAAGAATTCCCTGTAGCATACACCAAAATAAGCTTGATTAATCCATCCCTTTAACAGCACAATAATGTTGCTCTGTGCAAGATGTGACTATAGTTAACCTGCACATCTACCAGCAGCTGGTTTTGAACGTGACAACCAGAAGAAATATTGGCCAACTGATTATCAAATAACCACGTTCCTCCTTCTTCATTAACATTCAAATCTAACAAAAATGACCTTGATAACAAAATGCACAATTCTAAATTACACTGGGTGGAAACAGGAAAAGGTGATGCAATGCTTTCTTGTAAAGAGCCAGAAAAGCTTGACATGAGACAAAAATGCACACAGTGTTGTTGATTCAGATTGTTTCTTTTTGGTCTTGAGAGTGAGATGTTTGCTCAGTGCTTTCCACTGCAACAGACCCAACATGTAACACACATCAGCCTCAGGCACTGCTGTTTGAGAACACGGTATCTTTTCTCAGAAACTTGACGTACAAAACAACCACTGCTCTGATTGTTGGCTGTGTGTATGTGTTTGTGTGTGTGCCTAGGAAGTCGTACAGATCAAGCCCTGTAGCTGAATTAGGCTCAATGGCAGCAGACAAATAAAAAAGACAAAAGGAAGCAAAACACTGGACCAAGCAGGATTCAATGTGGTGTCAGATTTCAGTTTGTTCAGTCGTGACAAATTCATACTTGGTCTGTGACTCATATTGTGACTCGGGAGGCTTTGATGGGAATGATTGAAACTCTCTGCTGCTTCATACTGTTGTTTGTTGTGTGCAAAAGAACCAGAGTTCCTCATTCCATCTCTTTATCTGAAATCTACAGGTTATTAAGGCTCTGGTTCACATTTGAGATCGTGCAGATACATACAAAAAAAAAACAGTGATTTATTCAAGTTCATGAAGCTTGGAAGATTAGTCTACTAGCTGATTTGTGGAACAGCAGAAGAATTATCGCCACCTATTTTCTAATTTATTAATCTAAGTAATCTTTTATAAACATGGCAGACAATTCTGTTATCGGGTTCTCATAGGGTGATTTCCTGCTTTTTTCTGTTTTTACAAAATCAAACATCTTTTAGACAAAAAACAGACACTACCATGGACTTCCAAAAACTAGGAACTAGGTATTTTCTGACCCAAACGATTACTGAGAAAGTAATCTACAAATTAGTGGATAAGGAAAATAACCTTTTAACCTCAGACCTTATTTAAACATTATTTAGTTAATTATTTATTTAGCAGTATAGTCTACCATTCCACCAATGCAAGGGGTCGGTGCTTCCGAGCACATATATAAAGGAATTTCAGCTGTCTGACTAACTGGCTCACTGCTCATATGTCAAGAAACATCCACTGCTAAGGCGCAGCTCCATCCCATCAGCTGTGTCAGACTTTTTGTTAAATCTTAACTATAATGGAATGTACTCCTTACAAATAAATGATTTAAGATCAGTGGACAAAAGCAACAAAAGAGTCATTGTTTCACCCTTCAAGAAATGCTGCTTAAATTAGTGTTGAGCTGAAAGGTGAGCTCCTTCCACAGGAATGTTAAATAACAGTGTATCATCATGGGCTGGAACTTTAATCTGGAAATCAGCTTCGGAGAGTTTTGTCTTTACACACATGAAGAGGGATAGTGAACATAACCCTATCATTAACTGGATCTCTGCTAATTAGGTGTCAGAAGTTTTGAGGGATTTTTTAAACTGACTCGCTGAATCCTTAGTCTTTCTACAAAAAAGTGCATTGCTGCATGATACTGTTGTACATGGTAGTGACTTGAACAACATATTCTCATGCAGATGAGATTCTAATGACATCCTCTGGAATGTGACATGTGACAAGCACTGTTTAACACATAACCTAGCGTTGGTTACCGTGACAGGTAACCACCGCTAGGTTAGGTTAGGTTAAGCCATCATGACCACTTAAGGTTAGGCAACTATCCTTAGGTGAGGAAAAAAGGGCAAAGTTTTTCTTAAAAAAAAACAAACAAACCCAAAACAAAACAAAAAAACACTAATTCTATACATGACTCCTGACAACAAAATACAAACACCAGTCTATTGTAAAGAAAATAAATCTGTTTTGAAAGAATTCAAAAAAGAATAACTAACACAATTTTCAAATTAATAAGTAATATCTTTAAACCAATATATGTGTCAGGCTCTACTTTTTGTTGGAAATCATACAAAAAAGGCTACCTGACTTGGGCTGTGTATTATTTTTTTCAAATTACAATACCAGTACCCTTTAAAAAAGATAGACATACTGATAAAGTAGTGCATTACTTCATTCCGAATTTTTCCAACAAATGAATTTTCCATTTGCATATGCTTAAAAAGTCACTGCCCCATCTAAAGTATGTTTTACAGGAAACATTTGCACAGAACGACTCCAATTTACCCCACCACACACTTCCTGGGTAACGAAGAACCCTGCAATGACTGGCTGCCAATCACAAAAATGAATAAACACAGGTAGTGTTTAACTGTAAAAGTTTTGATTAGACTGTTTTTCAGATATCAAGTACCAACCCCCAGACCTAGTCACACCAAACCACAGTTTTCCTTTTGCTGCCAAAATTATCCTGGCTCCATTTCATTTGTAATCATTTGACAAAGTGACATTTCAAGATGCAGATTTAGAAACACATTTTATAATTATATCATAATTGGCATGCTTCTGATATGGTTTTAACCGTAGGTCAGTAAACAAACCTGCTTTACAGCCTGCACTGTTAAAAAAATCAATCACACATGGAGAACTGAGAACAGGAACAGAGTGTGGGCACATGACATACTGTATTTAAAGGAACATAACGTGATGTACCACTGCGCAAGTTCTGAGCTGCAGAGCTTTTGCCACCTATTTGAGGCATTGTTATCATACCAACATGCACCGGGGAATGTCACTCTAAACTCATTCAGTTTGGGCCTTTAACATACATCACCTACTACATTAACATACGAATACTTGTAAGTTGTGTTATTACATACCTGTGACTGTTAAAGTCTGTGAAAAAGTGTTTTAGATACGTTATTACCACACGTTTATGGCACCGACTGCGCAAACTTGGAAGTGGTGCAAGCAAGGGTGTAACTGGCAAGAGAGGAACTTTCATTGTTTCACCAACAACTCAATTTGAACTTCACGACACAGACATCTGCGAAATACTACCACAATAAAACCGTTTACTGAACCGCGTGTTAGATAGAAGTTAGAGTTTCATTGTCACACGAGCTTCATTATCGCTTACGGCATAAATTTAACTTGTGGTTGAGTTCAGAAAGTTTTGAAAAAGTGGGACGTTTCTTACCGCTCGCGAGTCCCAGCAGCCTGCATATATCTCTGGTGAATTTCATGAGTGCAACCATCCAGCATTATCGTCTCAAATATCCCATAAAAAGTATTAAAACAAATGTTTAGGTCAGTGTAAAGCACGTTTGTAACATAGGGACAATCGATATCGAATCTGCGGGAATCTTTGGTGGTTTAGTCCACTTCCTGAGCGTCAAACGCCGACGCTGGGTCCACCCTGAGTGGCGTCTTAAAGGTACAGTACACCGTTATCGATGATTGAACAATTCAAGTATTATCAAAGTGAGTGGGCAGAAACAAAGAAAGAAGTTTATGTAAACCTTTTATCGCTAATACAAGTGAGAATAGTATTTTATGAATCATTTATTTTATAAATGATGACACACGTTTATGTAGCCTGCCTTGTATTATCATAATACAATATAAAAGCAGCTACAAGTGGTTTTTAAATGGTTGTGGAATTCAATTTTTTACTGTTGTCCTTTTTTGACCTAGGCGGAGGTAATTCTGTATGTTTAAGTATTTAAAAAGACCTAAACTGGTCCTCTTCCATCTTGATAGGTATGTAATATGTCTATCTTAATTATGAAATATATTGCAAGACATGCTGGTCGCTAAAAAAAAGTTCACTTTTCTTAATTGTTGCCATGTAACCGTTATTATTCTTACATGACAGCATATAAATGCATTACCTCATCACTATGTATACTCAAACTTGTTAAAAAAATTTTTTAAAAATAAGATGAAGAGCTGTATGAGATGAGGCAGTGAGACTACTTTTCCTCACGAGCTGCCAATTTCAATACAAAATGAAGGTATACATGTAGAGGATTTGATAATGCACTTGAGATATGCTTATTACAATTAACACCAACCTAAGAATGTAGAAATTGCCTTAAGCTGCATACACAATACACAAAATATCCCTCACTCAAAGTCTGAACACTGAATCTTTTTCTTTAACAGATCAAGATTAATCATAAAATGTAAAAATGATTTACGTCTTCCAAAGACCAGCTTTGTCACCCATTTACAATTGTACTGATCCTTGAACTTACCCTCTCGGTGACAGGGATATAACTTTTTTATTTTTTCTACCAAAGTACTGAACTTGCTGAAAACCCATTAGGCCACACTCAATTAAACAGTCACCTATCATTAACTTGTTTGACGTTTATACAAAAACACTTAACAGTGTGCTGTGGATAAATGGGCCTTTTCCACAGAAGACATTTTGACACATAATAGCTGTGAAAGAAAAGGCGTGAGACATGACTGGATTTCAGTTTGCTGCTTTCGTGCCAGCGTCCTGATACTAAGACATTCAAAGTCAAAATAAAGTCAAAGTCAAGTCAAAATATCTGCTTTGAAGAAAACCTCTATGCCCTCTCCCCTAATATCTTAAAACATCACATCTTTCCAACGCATTATTGATTCATCATTGATGATTAAGCATAATTATGCTTAGTTTAATGAAAATTAAACATATTTGGTTGTATTCATTTGGATTTATTCATACAAAATTGTAAAAAGTCCCATAGTGCTTAATTTCCACCATTACATGAACTGTCAGCTATTCTAAAAATGCATTTGTCTTCAACATCAATGTTGTGTTGATATCAGGGATTTTCTGCTGGCTCTGCATGATGACTTCATCAGAGGTGTCGCAACAGGATTTACTTCAGTATTGCACTAGTGTTTAATACCAGGAGGCATTGACTGGTGGACTTTTGACATGGACAGCTTCTTAAGCACCTGGAATCTTTTTCATTGAGTCTCTCCTTGTCCAGTCCTCCTAACTTATTTGGATCATTATATTAGTTCTTTTTTCAGATTTTCTTATCAACTCCACTGTGTTGGACAGGCATGATCAGGTAGATGGAGTAATGAATCTTTCTCACATCCTCAGCAATCACACAAAAAAGGTTTAACACTGATGAGTGGACAACACACTGATGCTGTCACATGTTTCAGTGACGTTTCATGTCAGCCATGACAGTGAGCGCTGCGTTCCAGCCCGGTGAACCCATCACACCGCCACCTAAAAAAAGAATTAGTCAGTTGCATTGTGTAAGGGAGTCACAAACAGTTTACTCA
Source organism: Hypoplectrus providencianus (assembly GCA_028566105.1). Taxonomy (NCBI): domain Eukaryota; kingdom Metazoa; phylum Chordata; class Actinopteri; order Perciformes; family Serranidae; genus Hypoplectrus; species Hypoplectrus providencianus. The sequence goes on from JAOWBC010000318.1 coordinate 11,398,378, forward strand.
GTAACCTGACATCATCAAGTGACTTCATTTTTTTCTTTTTTACATTGGCAGTGAGGTTAAGATGTAATCTAAAAGTCCAGAGGTAACTGACAATATAACATATTAATTCATGTATTTTTACTACAATTTACACAGCAGTCAGCTGCTTTGCAATTCAAAATTCAGCCGAGGGCTATGATAAAAGCAAACCTGGATGGGAGCCACTGCCACACAGATAAAGCCCTTTAACTGGTGAACGGTAGTCTGAGAGAGAGGGCAAAGGTCGGGCCAGGTAGAGCTGGTCCAGTGACATTGATCCATGGAAGATATTCTGTTAAGACAAACCATAATGTTTATATTTTATTTTGTTTCCTGAATAAAGACTGACATTTGTTCAATGACTGCCTCTTAAAGTTGTACGCTATAAACAGTACCACTACACAGCTGTTGTGAACTTTGATTCTGGCTTGTGGGTTGTGGTAAAGCTGTCTGTAACCATTAACAGGCCTGATACCTGAGCTGATAGTGAATGACAGAACACTGGAGGGGACGCAAATTACTTCCTCATCCAGTGGAAAGTTGATTGAGTTAAGCAAATCAGCTGTGAAATAGCATTCAAATTGCTGCTACAATGTGTGTAGTGTTATGTACCCCTCCAGTGAGCCCAAAGATCCTCTCCAGGTCAGCTGGCACCAGGATGTCCCTGCCTACCACTGACTTCTTAAACCCTGGGGCGTATTGCTCCACCCAGTCAAATGCTGAAGAGACAGACAAACACAGGCTTTATTACAGAAACAGGTTAATCAGTATACCTTTGACACAGTTTTTCCAATATGGAATTTCTGTCTTTAAAAGAGAACAATTATGTGAATGTCTCATTTTCTTTTCTAACTCTGCCAAATACAGTGACAACTCCTGGATCACTTGGTGTGTCTGACCAGTGTCTGCATAGGCCTCCCTGTCCTGGTCAGTCCACTCTCTGCCCTCTATGTGGTAAGGGGTGAATTGGGTGAACAGTGACACCACGTGGCAGCCAGGGGGAGCCAGAGTAGGATCCAACACAGATGGTATGGTCATCTCCAGCATTGGTCTGCAGGAACACAGAGGAATAATGAGCCAAGATGTTGGGGGACTAAAAGGTAGGTGAGTTGATGATTTAAAAATACACAGTGGGATTCTAGACTTATGTTTAGCCTATTCATTCAAGGCCTAGTATTATCTTGTGTTATTTAGTTAAGGAAAACATCTTAACCCAGTCCGCTGCTTAGTCATGTTGACATAAGTGTATGGGGAAAATATTTACGTCAAAGCACATACTATTATAGCTTTAAGACGTTTACTTATTTATTTAAGTATTTTATGGTTCAGTGTAAACAGTGATGAGAGTAAATTTACTCATGTACTGTAATTGTGCAATTATGAGGTACCTGTTCTTTTTTACTTGGGTCTACAGAAAAGTCCAGATAAACAAAGTACAGCTAAAAAGTGAGTCAAAGTGACTCCACAATTGCTTAGATAGTCTTTTAAGTCAGTATTTTGAATACAAATGAAATCATACCAGCTTCAGGGATGAAGCAAGTTTTCCGTATTGAATACTTATTTTAACTTTTTTTCCCAATATATTAACATACGTTTACTTCAGTGAAACTCTCAATGCAAAACTTTAACTTGTAACATAATATTATTCTTACATTAATATTTTTACTCAGGTAAAAAAAAAAAAAAACTATGTACCCTTAATTCTTTACCTCAAATAGTATCTCTCACATCTAATCACAACGATTTGGTTGCTAAAATGTGTTATATGCAGTTTGCACCTGGAGTATAAAGATAAATGTACCTTGCTGAGGGACGTCCATTCATGGCCTCTTTATATGCAGTCTCCAGCACTTCCACACTTTCACAGTTAAGGTGAATGGAGCACTGATGGTGGGGTCCAGGTTTATCATCTGGTGTGGGGCATGCCAGGAAGTTTGGCAGCTTGTCCACTGCCACTGTACAGAACAGGTCATAGAAGAGAAAATGACATGAAATGACTGTTTGCTCTCAGATTATGTGCCATTTAAATGTTATTTGTATCTTCCTTTTTTTCAGTGTGCTTGAATATGTTGCAACTATGATAAATTTCTTCATCATAAAAGTAAGAATAGATTCTACAATATACTAAAAGCCTTTATTAAATCTAAGAATCAATCCAATGTAAAGGATCAGTTGGAAAAAAAGATTTCCTATGCAATAAAGTACTTCAGTTCAGGCTCTACTGTAATAAACAAGCCTATGCTACAAATTGCACCATGCAGGAAGCTGAACTCTAAGCGTCATCTTAGTCCTGTGTGTGCTTTACACTGTTTTATAATACCCCCAGCTGAGAAACTTGTGTTTTGAGCACTAAGACTTAAGGCAGTAACCTACTCTTACAATGTAATGTAAACAGTACTCAACAAAGGGTAACTCAGAGCTGATCCCTCATGATAGGCTGCGTCTATTTGTGCCTTAATGCCGAGTCTGCCTCACAGCATCCCACTTCTTTACGGCTTTTGAAGTTTATTAAGTAGTGGTTCAAAATAAAACAAAAACAGACCAAAAGTCTAAGTATAACTAAAGAATGCAGGGTTTCCTCTTAACATCGTAGACATGGCTGCTGAGACGATGCTTCCACAGAGATAAGCGAACGCGCCCTGCAGCTAATAGACAGAGTGACCTCCTTTAAATTCTGTTTCTTTTTACGGCTTATGGTGAGTATAAACACTGACATGCTGCAAGGCAGCTTTAAAGAGAACAAAAGTCTCTTGTAACTTTTTTCGATTGTTTGGAAAGCCAGCACCTAAGGGTTAATTTGCAAAATTAAGAACTCATATCTCTGTTTTGATTTATTGTTTATTTTATGGTTTTATTTGTGTTTTGGTGCATTGCAGTGAATATCAATTAAAAAGCTGTTGGGTTGTATTGATAAGTTGATGTGGAATCATGTATTTTTGTAATACACTCTGTCAAAATGTTTGTTCCATCTTGTTGAAAGCATCAAACTACAAAACAAACAGTTTAGTCACCAGCTAATTACACACGCTAAACTGGCACAACAGAGACATAATAAATATACCATTAATTTTGGTCACAGGTGAGGTGTAGTCTATCTGATCTACAGCTTTGATGAACTCTGGGGTAAGGGCACCCTACAATGAAAACAGGAAGCCAGAATAAATTATTTTTTCTGGAGTCATCATGTTTCTTTGTGTGTTTATTTCTTTACATTACCTGTGGCATGAGGTTCTTGAAGGTAACATATGGGGTAGCATTTGATAGAACAACTTTACTGTGGATCTCTGTGCCGTCCTTAAGCGCCACTCCCTTGGCAGCGCCATCTGAACCAACCAGGACCTGCTCTACATCCTGCCAGGATACATATCATATATATATATATATAAACAAAAACATAGACACTTTAATATAATTTATACAACAAGAGCTGCATCACAATCAGTAAAATCAATCTAAAGCATATTACCTTCTCAGTGAAAATGTCTACACCATAGGACCGAGCAGAGCTAGCGATAGCCTGGGACACGCCTCCCATGCCTCCCTCCACATAACCCCATGCTCCCTTCTCCTTCTCCAACTCTCCCATCACATGGTGCAAGAGCACATACCTTAAAGGCAAAGTCAGTGTTTTATTAGTTTAAAGGTGCTGCACTCAACTGATAGAAAGAAATTCAGTCTTAGCTGGGGTTGCCTCTTCACGGCTGTCACTTTCTGACGCTACAAACAAACATGGAGGTGGCTGAGCAGAAATGGCAGCAGCTAGCAGGGCTGATCGTGCTGACATTGCTTACAGAGCTAACAATGCTAACAGAGCTATTAGTTATAAGGAGGGTTAACTCTCGCTTATCCGGGTTCCCTGGTTAATAATACCGTACTGCCCTGTGGGTCTGGATGGGAAAGCCAGGATTGTTAGTGCTGTATGAGCACCACTTTCCCGAGGATGCCCGGACTGGCTAGTGTGCAGCCAATTAGCTGTTACCAGTGGAGCATGAGCACAAACCAGGCCAGAAGTTTAAAAGAACCAAAACAGAGACCATAGAAGCTCAGATTACAACGCAAACACACACACACACACGGAGCTTCTTTCTTTCTGCACTCCAACAAATGTTTTTGTTATGTTTTGCTTATGATGTCAATGTCTTGTGAAGCAGCTTTTAATGTAGATAAACCTTTTGTGTTGGTATCTACTGTATGTGTCTCACCCACTACCAGGATTACTGGGACTGGTCATGGCTCCTATCACAGCATCAGTAGCCAGCGTTGCTCTCAGTGGCTCTGACTCAAACCACCGATTGAGGATCTATGACAAGAAACACAAGTAAGTCACAATGCAGTTAATAGAAAACAGCAAATATTGTTGAACTGAAGCTATAGCAAACCTTCATTATTGGTGCAGTTACAATTTCATAAAAGTCTGGAATGTTTCTGCCCAGTTTTAGACCTTAAAATTCAAAAACAGCATAATACAAAAAGATTAGGTATATGATGAATAATTTCTTATTCTGGTATTAAAAATATAAGTATTCACTGATAACGAACCACATTTGACGATAGGCATCAGAGTTTTAGCTGCAGCCAGCCTCTTTCTCAGTGACCCAACAGTAACACCTGGAATGTCAACAGGAGGAGCATCCAGGAGAGGGTGGATAGCTGCTGCTAGCTTCTCAAGATGTGCAACAAATTCTGGAAAAGCCTTGAGACATGACAAAGAATAGTGAAGATGAAAATTATGTTGGATTTTATGAGAGGAGAAAAGGAAGACAGTAAAAAAACTTTTAACTTACACTACTGTGAAGTGAAAAAACCTGCGCTCAGTGCAAAAACCATTAACTATCTAAATGTTAAAATCACCTTAGCATCCTTCTGTGAGAATTTGCCAATCTCCGTCAGATTCATTGCCAGATCTGAGCCCAAGATGAGAGACCTTGGTGGGGCACCGTTCACCCCCTCCTCCAACATGGGGGTGAACGCATGGGGGTCCCTCATATACACCTTCAGCCCATGTTTCTAAAGATACATGCACAAATAATAGGAGCAGGGGACAAGGACAACCACAGAACTTTCACAAAATCAGTATTTTTACACCTTTGTTTTGCTTACCTTGAGCTCCAAGTCTGCAGCAATGTGGGGTCTTAATAAACTAAGCAAATAAGAACATCTGGAGAAGTGGAAACCTGCACACAAGAGTAAAGGACTTTTTACACTTGATAACACATTGTATTAAGTTATGAACGGGTAAAACCCATGTTTCTTCACTTTTGGTGGATTAATTGTTCAAGGTAAGCAAGAAAAAAAGTTGTTGTCATTTTTTTTGTAGTTATATTTAGATGGACCAACTTATCAAACCAGGATTGAGGTCATCCTACCACGAAAGATTTCCTCTGAAACCGCTGCTCCTCCCAGCACATGTCTGCGCTCCAGAACAGCTGTCTTCAGCCCCCCTTTCTGAAGATAAGCTGCCTGTGCACACAAACACACACACACACCAAACAGTCATCACCTTTACCCTGTTACTGGACCATATAATGTTTGACTGTATATAGG